>OX459061.1:16298489-16906563 GCA_949775005.1 Orthosia gothica
ACTTCATAGATGTTCAACAACTCATAGATATTGCTAATATTAACAAACCGTTTGCTAAGCATAGTTTGCATCGATCAATTAAACCAATAACTACATATAATTATAATCTTGCTTACGTCAATATACAACATCTACTTGATTTAATTAAACATCAAACTAATATGACAAGCTCTAAAATGCTGCATTCAGATAAAATAGCACAACCACGCGAAGTGAACGTAAATGTCGTAAATTCAAACTGTTTTTTTTATTGAATGTTGAAACTTAAACTCGAAGCCTTTATTTCAATTAAACCCTTTACGGGCACTTTTTACAGACTTTTTTAACTGTCTAGGTTGGTCATGTAGTAAAAAACAGATGAAGCTGAACGTACAAGAAACTCCACGGGCACTCTTCTATCATATTCTCTCAACTTTTCTACTGATTTTTGTAGCTCAGTTAATATCACTCATAGATATGAAGAGCAATGGAGAGGGCTATGCTCGGAGTTTCCTTGCGTGATCGAATCAGAAATGAAGACATTCGCAAGAGAACCAAGGTTACCGACATAGCCCGAAGAATTACCAAACTTAAGTGGCTGTAGGCAGGGCACATTGTTCGCAGAACGGATGGCCGTTGGAGCCGAAAAGTTCTGGAGCGGCGGCCGCGTACTGGAAGACGTGGCGTTGGAAGGCCATCTTCTAGGTGGACCGACGACCTGGCCAAGGCTGCGGGCGTCCGGTGGATGCGAAACGCACAGAACCAATCAGTGTAGCGACGCTTGGGGGAGGCCTATGTCCAGCAGTGGACGTCTCTTGGCTGAAATGATGATCATGATGATAGATATGAAGAGATATGTCGTGGCCAGATCATAGAATTGATCAATTCATGATATGGCGGACCATTTCATGAAATGGAAAATACCCGCAGCCCACATCATGTTATGGTCTGGCCAGATCAATGAATAATTCAGCGTTTGACTATATGAAGATTTAAGGTTCTCCTAGTCGATGGACCGAACTATTTTGTGCGCGAGGTTAAAATGCATGCTATCTCATCCGACAACAAAGACAAGACAAAGATATTTTTATTTCAACTAGGCTCTTTTGAATGTCACTATTCAAATTTACATGGAATAAAAGTTGATTCTACCGTGCATTCGGAAAGTTGCTTGTTATGGAGAAGAATGCACAAGAAACTCCAACTCCAACTCCAACACGTGCGAAAGAGATAGATGCTGTGATGAGCAGTAAGAAGCTAGTTCACGTACGAATTAGCACTTTTGCAAATTTGTATCGAAATGAATAGGACCAAAACGATCGCGAGAAAATTTTATAAAACAGACCTTTGGGAATATCATGAAATAACCATTGAGGTAATAGTTAGTACATATTATAATCTCCTGGAACTTTGTTACTCTTTAAGGGTTAAGATTCTAGCCCCGCAAATACTTCTTCATGATTCTAGGCACCTGGTAGTTTGGGCATAACTGCTTCAACAACTATCTAAAAAACCGGACAAGTGCGAGTGGGACTCGCGCACGAAGGGTTCCGTACTTGGTAAATTGCGGTTTACGATTTATGACGAATTAAAAAAAACTACTTACTAGATCTCGTTCAAACCAATTTTCGTTGGTACTTTACATGGTAATGTACATCATATTTTTTTTTTAGTTTTATCATTCTCTTATTTTAGAAGTTACGGGGGGGGGGGGGGGGAACACATTTTACCACTTTCGAAGTGACTCTCGCGCAAACTATTCAGTTTAGAAAAAAATGATATTAGAAACCTCAATATCATTTTTGAAGACCTATCCATAGACAGCCCACACGTATGGGTTTCATGGAAAAAAAAAATAGTTTCAGTTTCAAGTATGGGGACCCCCAATTTTTTTTGTCTTTTTTTCTATTTTAGAGTGAAAATCTTAATGCGGTTCACAGAATACATCTACTTACCAAGTTTCAACAGCATAGTTCTTATAGTTTCGGAAAAAAGTGGCTGTGACATACGGACGGACAGACAGACATGACGAATCTATAAGGGTTCCGTTTTTTGCCATTTGGCTACGGAACCCTAAAAAGCAAAAGTGATGTGGACCCAGTTTTCTATTATCTAATATATAAAATTCTCGTGTCACAGTTTTCGTTGCCAAACTCCTCCGAAACGGCTTGACCGATTTTGATGAAATTTTATATGTATATTCAGTAGGTCTGAGAATAGGTCAACATCTATTTTTTTTTTTTTTTACGGGTAGGGTAGGTATGTAGGGTAGGGTAGAGTAGAGTAGGGTAGGGTAGGGTAGGGTAGGGTAGGGTAGGGTAGGTAGGGTAGGGTAGGTAGGGTAGGGTAGGGTAGGTAGGGTAGGGTACGTAGGGTAGGGTAGGGTAGGGTAGTGTAGGGTAGGGTAGGGTAGGGTAGGGTAGGGTAGGGTAGGGTAGATAAATGTTTGGTCTTTTTATGGCAAAACAAAGTTTGCCGGGTCAGCTAGTAAATCTATAAAAGGGGCAACTGGACCCTGGTCCCAGTTCCGTTCATGTAACCCAAGCGTTCATGCTAAGCTCACTGGCAGTAATTAGCTTGTCACGTGCCTCTAAAGTGCTGCATACAGAAGATCTAGTTGACGCTACATTATCAACTCTTTATAAAACCAAACACATTGCCTTAATTGGTGATATAAATATTGATATAAAAAATAATAATAACGATAAACATTCCAATGAGTATCTCACTTTCACTGCCTCTCACGGATTATTACCTGCTCACATATATCCTACCAGATTAAACAACTGTCTAGACCACGTCCTCCTAAAGACGAAGCAGTCAGGGACCACAATAGTCATTGAATCACAGATAACTGACCACTCTCCTGTTTTATTAAGTATCAATTTAGATGAACCAAAACCCATAATTACATATAACACCAAAATTATTGACATAACCAGCATCCATAAAGACTTAGAAAATGCGGATTTCTCCGCCGTACTTTTTACAGAAGACGCAAATGTAGCAGCTAATATGTTGATATCCTCTCTAAACCCAATTATTAACAAGCACACTCATTACTCCAAGGTACCCAGGAAAAACAGGATTATTAAACCGTGGATTACGCCCGGTTTACTTCGCTGTATCCGTAACAGAGATAAAATGCACCAAATGTTAAGGTTACAACCTGAAAACCCTATATTGAAAACAACGTACTGTCGTTACCGTAACTTCTGTAACTCCTTGCTACAGAAACTAAAAAATAATTACGAAAGGGCTGAATTCGCTAAAAGAAAAAACAATCCAAAGACTACCTGGGACCTTATTAAAACAATTACACACACTAAAAAAGTTCCAATACCACCTAGAGAACTTCTAAAAACTGATACAGACGACCGTAGGGCCACTAACTCAGTTAACAAATATTTTGCAAACATAGGCACCTGCTTAGCAACAAACATTCAACAGCATACCACAACCTTGTCAAATAATCCTATCCAAACATCAACACTAAATTCTATATGTATTTTAGAAACCGACAATTCTGAAGTCCAACGAATTTTAAACAATCTAAAATCAGATTCAGCAATAGGTATCGACGGTATCTCAACCAAAATCTTGAAAGTAGCTCATAAGGTCCTGGTCCCTTACATCACACATATTTGTAATCTTACAATATCAACGGGTATTTTTCCTGACGCTTTCAAGATAGCTCTAGTTCACCCAATCCATAAGGGCGGGGACAGAGACAATGTAAGCAATTATAGACCCATATCAGTCCTACCAACTTTGTCTAAAATTCTAGAAAAGATTTTAAATAACCGTTTGCTTAGCTATCTCAGAGCCAATAATCTGTTGTCGGAAAATCAATACGGCTTTAGAGCCGGTATTTCGACGGAAGATGCGGGTGTAGCTTTCTCTGAAATGGTAGCTCGGCACGTGGATAAAAAAGAGAAGTGTCTCGGTATTTTTCTAGATATATCCAAAGCTTTCGACACTGTCTCTGTCCCAATACTTTTATCGAAACTTGAGCGCATCGGTGTACGTGGCATTGCACTGGATATTTTCACGAGTTATCTTACAAACAGATATCAACATGTCAAAATCGGTGAAGTCGTTAGTGATAGGGCAAAAATTGAATACGGCGTCCCTCAAGGTAGCATTTTGGGCCCAACACTTTTCCTCGTCTATATTAATGACTTGTGTTCACTTCCTCTCACAAACTGCTCCTTGTTTACCTATGCTGATGATACAGCCTTACTAATATATGGCAGGGATTGGAAGGAAGCTGAACAAAATGCTCAAATAGCGCTGGATGAGGTTATGGATTGGCTTGCGAGAAATTTATTGACACTCAATGCAAATAAAACAAAAATATTGTCCTTCTCGATAAGCAATCAGACTCAACCAAAACAACGTCTTAGTGTCAAAGCCCATAACTGTCCAAGGCGCCTTAACAATGGTTCATGTATGTGTCCGTCGCTAACATTCACATCAAACATAAGATACTTAGGCGTGTTGATTGACCAACACTTAAGTTGGTACAATCATATTGACAACTTAGTGGCCAGAACCCGGAAACTCATATATATCTTCAAAAAACTACGTCACTCGGCTGATTCAGATACCATAATGACAGTGTACTTTTCGCTATGTCAATCACTGCTTACATACTGTCTGCCAGTATGGGGTGGCACATACAAGACATACTTTCTTAAATTGGAAAGAGCTCAGAGAGCAGTTCTTAAAGTTATGTCTTGCAAGCCCTACAGATACCCCACAGCAGAGCTCTACAGAGAATGTAAAGTATTGTCGGTGAGAAGACTTTTTGTGCTTCTGTGTATTCTTAGGAAACATAGATTCCCAATTAAAAAAATACACAAACGCCGTGCTGATATTGTTTTCCCACCAATGCAGCACCATACTACCTTTATCTGACATCAGTTTGTCTACCTCAGTGGAAATTTATATAATAGAGTAAATAGATTGCTAAAAATACACACACTTAACCAACACCAGTGCAGAAATAAACTAAAAGTTTGGTTGATGGAACAAAACTATGAAGAAATAGAAAAACTACTAATTGCCACAACTTAGCAAGATTACATTTCCATTTTCTCCTCACTCACTCACACAACTACACACACAAACACACATATACGCACCATCACACACACACAGACACCATGATACGCATACGCACATGCACACTCTTATGATTGCAGTATCTATAAATAATGTTTTCTAAACATACTTAATATGAATACTTATTATTGGAGGAACTGACTCCCAAGTCACAGACAATAAGCCTAGTTTGGGAGCCAGGGAACTTGTTATAGTGTATAATGTAATGTATGTTATGAATAAAGTTATTAAAGTTATTATATAGTAAGTGGTTTTATAATAGAATATTGTAAACTGATCAAACATTTTAATACCACTAGTGAATACTGTGGTTTTAATTCCCTTGCGGGTATCGAAAATTTGCGGCATAAACGGCTGTATCTTTTGATTGCTTTGGCTTAGAAGTTTGATTTTTTCACAGCTTTAAGGGACAGTAGATTTGAGTAATTCGTGTCTTTGATTAAACTAATTTTTATTGGAAAAGAATTAATAAGTTAGGCAGTATGAGAACCCGTTAAAATTGAATGCAGTAACTATATTCATGATCCAGTCTGCCCCTTTGCTGCCCCCCAGCGACACCCTGAGCCGAGGTCCGTAGCCCACAGGGGGTTGCCCTTAGCGTGGTCGCTTAGTTTTTTTTATTGCCTGGCTGGAGGCTCTAGTTTAGTCGCCACAGGATAGCCTAGTTAAGCAGTTGATTAAACTGTACAAAAGAATATTTTTGCATAAACTCACCTTCATCATCAAAACCCTGGCCAGTCGCTGAGCCACTAGGCTTAGGTTTAGATCCGTCTCGCATCTCACTCGCACTTATCACAAAATAATATTTATATCTCACTCTAACACTTCACATAACAATGTTCTTAGCGACATCTAGCGGAGTTTCATGATGGTTGTAACAGCGCCATCTTTTGGCTTGGTTGCAACAACTCTTGACGTAGAGCCATTTTTGAAGGTTGTTTTTCTTTTCTGTAACAATAGAAAGGAAATGGATTAGAAAAGCAAGTAGGTAATAATATAAATACAACACGTCCTGAGAGAGTTGTTTTTTGTTTTTCTTAAGGATGCAAATAAATATTATCTCGGCAAATGGTTAACAATGACAGATGACTGCATATTATTAGTATTTGTTCTTTATTTAAAGACTTCCATAACTCTAATAGCGTAAAATGGAAGAACGTGCGCCCGTGTGATTAGATTGTATTCATTGCTTGTTAAAATAATAGTTTAAAAAAAGAAAAAACATGCTTTAATAGAAAAACAAACTAAAAAGAAGAAAATAAATTTTCAACAAGCTTAAATTAAGAACAGTGTGATTAACAAAAAAAAAATTGATTGTATCGTGGGGTGCTTATCTGTCGATAAAATATTATAACAATTGAAATCAAGCACCCCACGCTTTTTTACAATAAAACAACTTTTTTTGTTAATCACTCTGTTCTTAATTTAAACTATGTTTTATTTCTATTAAAGAGTTTTTAGTTTGTTTTTTTTAAACTATTATTTATTTTTTACTTTTTAGTTCAATCTCTAATCCTGAAGATCCTGGTAAGGATAATGGGACAAACTATTTAAATGATTGTATTGTCATCGGCCCTTGATAAGTATGCAAAGTTTCAAATTAATCCGACGTATTGAAGAGGGTGAAAATCACGTTCAAAGATTCCGTTACATAGATACAACCAATCTAATAAAAGCGTTAAAAACCATCTACCCGACAGTGTAAAAATCCTATCCTCGAGCTAAGTAGGTACTCATCTACATTTTGTCTGCAAATTTTATTTAAGGAACATTCGGCCTACTGTTATTATATTAATAAGGTACAAATCAAGACTCAAGAACAAGGCAGTCATTAATGTAACTACTAAAATATATATTTTTTTCCTTATGAGGCGCTTGACCTCAATCTCGCCTTATTTATGAAAAGGATGAGATAAACGACGGAACGAGCGAGCCCAGAAGATATTTATACGAAACAAAAACATCAATTTAAATGGGAAAAAAAATGCGTATAACTTTTGAACGGCTGCATCGATTTTCATCGAACATAGCTAAGAACACTCTCGACAAAGACACCGTACAAAAAAAAAACCCCTGAAAACTAAAATGCAAAAAATAAGTGGGTTATAAATAATGTAGGTTAAAAATACAGCACATAATAGTAGTTTATGCAGCGGTCATATAATAGGGGTGATCAAAACACGAGCGTGGGTGTATCACACGAGGCCAAACCGTTTGTGATAATAATATCACGCAAGTGATTTAATACCTTATTTTATGCTGTTGCATTCAATATTTTATCTTCACTCATACAGTTGAAATAAAACAAAAGTGGAAATAGAAAAGTATGTGGTATGGCGGGCAATTTCGATTCTCATTGCGCATGACTGCGAAGCGCGCGCATCCATAGACAATGACACTATTTGTCAAGTCAATGAGCCCCTAAGCACCAATAAATTAATATGTAGAAGTGTGCTATAAAAATTAAAAAGTTACAGTGTAGTAGTCCACGAATATAAAGTACGTGTCTATACAATATTTTTGAATTCATATTTGGAACATTACGTTGTGAAAAAGACTTTTTAATTAAAAATAAATACGTGTCACTTCATTGCCTATAACTTACCACATTCTCAATTCAAATGCCCATCACCTCGTTGACATTTGAATGTCCCCCTCTGCCCCCCCAGACCATAACAAGGTGTTAATCAGTCATCTCACGAGTCACACGCAAGTTCGAAAAGTTTCGAACTCAAGTTCGAGATCTCGGCTAAGTTCTTTACGAGTTTGATAATGGTTCATTTACAGGCGGTACGCTTCTTGCCTCGGGTTGGCAAGTTTTTAATTTCCTTTGACATATTGCAATATGCGCTCGATGTCGGTGGAAATCGTATAATACTGGAAGGATGTTATAAGGTTGCCACGTGTAAACAGTATCTATTTTTGATACTGGCATGTCCAGGGCGCAAATAGCCGCGCCTTTTCAAATTGACGCGAAAACTGCATAATCGGCTTGGACTTTTCCCTTTTTACCCGACTGCCGAAGGAGGGTAATGTGTTTATCAGTCTATGTATGTATGTATATAAGTATGTATGTATGTATGTTTGTTCCTATATGGCGTTCCAGAGACCAAACGCGTTGGCCGATTTTGATGATTCATACGTCAATCGATGCGTCTTAACCCTGCCAGTGTCATAGGGTACATTAAAATTGGATAATAGAAAAATGGCGGATTTTGGGTGCCATATTGTAAGGGCCCAATTTTTTTTTTCTTCCAAACCCATCGTGTGGGGTATCAAAATAAAGGGTTTTAAGAGGTGATTTCAAAAATATATGACACTTATATGTTTAAATGTATCTAATTCGAAAAAAACTAACTAAAAAGTTATAAATAATTTAACTTAATTCGGAAAATCAAAAAACCCGACTGCTTCAAAAGCGAACTAAAAAGTCGTAAACAAGGAAAAAATTATGCTGTGCAGGCGGAGGATACACCAGATTTTGGTCAGCCAGCCCGCGAATATGTATCCTCCGACGGCACAGCATGATTTTTCCTTGTTTACGACTTTTTAGTTCGGTTTTGAAGCAGTCGGGTTTTTTTAAGGTTCCGTATGCATCAAGGCACCTTTATAGTTTCGCTATGTCCTTTTTCCATCCGTCCACAGCTTAACTCAGACACTTAGACCTATAAAGCTATAATTAGCATGGATATACATATTAATCACGCCGACAAAGTGCTAAAATAAAACCATGAAAAAAAATTTTTTTTTATAACTCCTGTGCACGTAAAGTGGGGTGAGTTGTTTTTTCTTGTCTATCCTATGGGTGTGGGGTATTGTTGAAAAGAACATTTAAAAATATTACGGGTTTGTTAAGAACATTTTTCGATTTAGGGATCCGTTTGTGTAAAATTAATCTTTGTATTGCAAATTTTTCAAGTCGAGTGTCCTCCCTGCTAGCTAAATGGTTGCTTTTGGATATGTGAAGAAAGTAGTATATGTCAGGTTTAGTCAATAGTAGTTACGGCCTCAAAACAAATCACAAGCACGCCCATGGCGCCAAATCAAGAACAACTACGCATTGGCACGCTTTTTCTAATCACTTGCGTGGTGGCGACAGCAGAATATGGTAGTGAATACTGACCGCCTAAAAGCTACGACGTCGTAGAACCAGTGTCGATCCGTAATATTAGTAAGCAAGATTATAACTGAGTTTTGACTATTTAACTGCCTGCCCACACACGATGTCTTAATCTAAGCAAAAACATCCTGACTTCCTGATGGTTTGCATCAATCGGCCACCCTTGATGCGATATATACGTATTATAAGGAAATTAAAAGGAAAACTATCACAGCTAAGTAGACTTTACAAGTTTACGAGTAATAGTCAACCAACATATACTTGGAAAAGAAAACATTTTCTTTTCGTTAGAGCAATGTTCGGTGCTTATATTTTTTATGTCCTTTCTTTACAAGCGTTTATTTAACTTGCAATGTATGTATGTAAGTGTGTTCGGGTCAAAACTTGCAACTGAATTTTAAAGCAGTTATCCTCCACCGATTAAGATGAAATTTTGCATACACGTTTAGTTTGGATGACAATGCATGGTTAGCTAAGTGACATCATTCTAAATCCAATATGGCGGACGACCCAAGATGGCGGACTAGTTATTTTTTGTGCACTGCCATAATATGGGTATCAAATGAAAGGGTTTGCTGAGAAGAATACGAAAAAGCTTGTTTTAAAAAAAGATTTTTAGTGAATAATTTTATTTACCTAGTTATGTTGATGAATGTAGCTGTTTATACGGAACCATCAGTGCGCAAGTCAGATTCGCACTTGACCGGTTTTTTCTTTTTAGTATTCCGGACCCAAAGGGTAAAAACGGGACCCTATTACTAAGACTCCGCGGTCCGTCTGTCTGTCTGTATGTCTGTCACCAGACTGTATCTCATGAACCGTGATAGCTAGACAGTTGAAATTTTCACAGATGATGTATTTCTGTTGCCGCTATAACAAACAATACTAAAAACAGAATGAAATAAATATTTAAGTGGGGCTTCCCATACAACAAACGTTATTTTTAATGCTTTTTTTTTGCGATAATGGTACGGAACCCTTCGTGCGCGAGTTCGACTCGCACTTGGCCGGTTTTGTTTTCTAGTCTGACCGGATGCAGTCGAATTCTATATGGAACGAATGCCTATCTGCTATCACATGCTGAGCTGGACTCCCATTTGGTGCAACCTTGACACGCACACCGCACTGTGTTTTAATTAAAGTAGGTATGTTACTTGTGTCATTTATTTGTATTATGTTGTTTTTTCTTCTTCTTTTTTTTTTGTATTTTGGCACCTGTTTTTTAGTATTTTGGCACCTTTTTTTTCCAAATACCCACATGTATGTGATTTTGTGTGTTGTGCTGTGTCTTTTGTGTGCACTGAATAAATGGTTTATCTATCTATCTATCTGAACTTCACAACTGAGTCACTGGGTACCACGACACCTCCTAGTACGACGGAAATGGTGTCAGATTTCTCGCTTCTGATTGTCCGTAACGTTTCGAAGATCGGTATTCATTCGAGACTTTTGGACTGAAATTGTTTCTCGGGTTGGCGGTTTCATATTTTATTAACAGTTAGTCCAGGTTTCCTTATGATATCTTCATTCACGTTGTCAGTGATGTTCAAAATAAACTTGAAAGTATATATGAATTTGAAAATGTCAAATTGCTACCTGCCCGAAATTGGACCCACGACCTCAAACACAAGAGGCAAGGTCTACGCGACAGTCAAGAAACTATACTTGTGTAAATGGGACTTAAAAGCAAGTTGGGGCAAGTAATTACGTATGCAAGTGTTGCCACTGTTGAGACTTAACGATTTGTCATGACTTACGTAAGTTAGGGGCGGTTAAGGGTCGTTAGATCTTGATTGGGGCACCGGAGCTGTGTGTTGACAAGATGTTGATGGAGTGAGCTACCGTTTTTGGTGAAAGGACTATTTATTATGTTTGTCAACACTACTTTAAACCTTTAGGAAAATGGTGGTGACACTGCTAGCCAAAATCTGCCTCCTTTATTTTACTCCATTCAATGATCGTTGATTAGACCAGCCCATTGTATCTGAACTTATTTTGTAAATGTTTAACCTGTGTTTATTATGTGATGTGCAAAGTATTATCATTATTAATAGTAAACACAAGTAAAATTTCAAAATTTAAAAATGTTATGTTGATGAATGTAGCTGTTTATACGGAACCGTCAGTGCGCATGTCAGATTCGCACTCGACTGGTTTTTTCTTTTTAGAGTTCCGTACCCAAAGGGTAAAAACGGGACCCTATTACTAAGACTCCGCGGTCCGTCTGTCTGTCTGTCCGTCTGTCTGTCACCAGGCTGTATCTCATGAACCGTGATAGCTAGACAGTTGAAATTTTCACAGATGATATAGTTCTGCTGCCGCTATAACAAACAATACTAAAAACAGAATGAAATAAATATTTAAGTGGGGCTTCCCATACAACAAACGTTATTTTTAATGCATTTTTTTTGCGATAATGGTACGGAACCCTTCGTGCGCGAGTTCGACTCGCACTTGGCCGGTTTTGTTTTCTAGTCTGACCGGATGCAGTCGAATTCTACATGGAACGAATGCCTATCTGCTATCACATGCTGAGCTGGACTCCCATTTGGTGCAACCTTGACACGCACACCGCACTGTGTTTTAATTGAAGTAGGTATGTTACTTGTGTCACTTTTATTTGTATTATGTTGTTTTTTCTTCTTCTTTTTTTTTGTATTTTGGCACCTTTTTTTTCCAAATACCCACATGTATGTGATTTTGTGTGTTGTGCTGTGTCTTTTGTGTGCACTGATTAAATGGTTTATCTATCTATCTATCTATCTGAACTTCACAACTGAGTCACTGGGTACCACGACACCTCCTAGTACGACGGAAATGGTGTCAGATTTCTCGCTTCTGATTGTCCGTAACGTTTCGAAGATCGAGATTCATTCGAGATGTTGGACTGAAATTGTTTTTCGGGTTGGCGGTTTCATATTTTATTAACAGTAAGTCCAGGTTTCCTTGCGATATCTTCATTCACGTTGTCAGTGATGTTCAAAATAAACTTGAAAGTATATATGAATTTGAAAATGTCAAATTGCTACCTGCCCGAAATTGGACCCACGACCTCAAACACGAGAGGCAAGATTTACGCGACAGTCAAGAAACTATACTTGTGTAAATGGGGCTTAAAAGCAAGTTGGGGCAAGTAATTACGTATGCAAGTGTTGCCACTGTTGAGACTTAACGATTTGTCATGACTTACGTAAGTTAGGGGCGGTTAGGGGTCGTTAAATCTTGATTGGGGCACCGAAGCTGTGTGTTGACAAGATGTTGATGGAGTGAGCTACCGTTTTTGGTGAAAGGACTATTTATTATGTTTGTCAACACTACTTTAAACCTTTAGCAAAATGGTGGTGACACTGCTAGCCAAAATCTGTCTCCTTTATTTTACTCCATTCAATGATTGTTGATTAGACCATCCAAATTTATGAGATCGCCTGCGCGATTGTATCTAAACTTATTTTGTAAATGTTTAACCTGTGTTTATTATGTGATGTGCAAAGTATTATCATTATTAATAGTAAACACAAGTAAAATTTCAAAATTTAAAAAACCCTTGACACATTTTTATTTCATGCTACATAATTTATCTAGTACATAGTAAGTACGCTTCGATCGGCAATCTATTGAACACGTAATTATGACACGATATCTTGAGAAAACACCCCGATTCAAACAGTAAAACGTCCATAACTTTCGAACGGCTGAACGGATTTTATTCGAACATAGCTAAGAACACTCTCGACGAAATCGCCTTTCAAACAAAAAAAATACTAAATTAAAATCGGTTCATCTGTTTAGGAGCTATGATGCCACAGACAGACACACAGATAAACAGCAACACACGTCAAACTTATAACACCCCTCTTTTTCCGTCGGGGTTTAAAAATATCTGAAGCATAGGGCCAGACAATGCGGAGACGGGGAAAGCCTGTTTCCAGCAGTGGACGTTTTTCGACTGAAATAATAATAATAAACAGATACGGAACTACATTTCAACTGAAGGTATAATTATATGTTAAAATAAAAGAACAGTTATAGATAAGATATAACTAAATAGAATAATAGTCAGAGGTGAACTGAATCACAGAACACCACTAGTGGTCCGAATTATTCGGATGAATGTTGGTGAATTTGTACCTATTTAAAGAACAACTGTAGATCATATAAAACTAAATAGATTTATAGTCAGAGTTGAATTGATTCACAGAAAATCACTAGTGGTCCGAATTATTCGGATGAATGTTGGTGAATTTGTACCTATTTAAAGAACAACTGTAGATCATATAAAACTAAATAGAATTATATTCAGAGGTGATCTGAATCACAGAACACCACTAGTGGTCCGAATTATTCGGATGAATGTTGGTAAATTTGTACCTATTTAAAGAACAACTGTAGATCATATAAAACTAAATAGATTTATAGTCAGAGGTGAATTGATTCAAAGAACATCACTAGTGGCCCGATTTATCGAATGAATGTTGGTGAATGTGTACCTATTTAGAGAACAACTATAGATAATATATAACTAAATAGAATTACAGTCAGAGGTGAACTGAATCACAGAACACCACTAGTGGTCCGAATAATTCGAATAAACGTTGGTGTATTCGAAATATCCAAAAGTATTTTGCTTGATAGGAAAGTCGAATTCTTAATAACGCTTGCGACTACACCACACACGCAATCAACACTTCTCACTAATAAACTAGTAAAGATCAAACACACACTGCTCACAAAACTACCCTCACTTACAACCCCCATGATTGATTATACCCTCCACTCGCGCAGAAAACTCTATCAGAAGAAAAACCTATTAATCTTTCTTTTGCTCCGTTAATTACAAACCTAACATCTTTTCAGGTAAAGTTACTTAAGTGAATTAGTAATTAGAAAGTTGTTTGGTAATTGAAAACGTTAGGGGAAGTTGATTAAGGTTACTAAAGAGAAGAGAAGATATATAGTAACTGTGTTGAGGAGGTCAGGTAGGAAAATCAATCTGCATGGCCTTTACTTAATCATGTTGGGAACTGCTTACAAGTTCACCGGAACGACTACCTGTTTTATTTTCACTGAGTAATGTCAGTACGAGACCAAAAAAGCTCCTATCTCAGCATGTGCAACAATATTAAAAAGAAAATAACGTTGCGCTGATATTCTGATAGGGCCCACTGTTGATGCCATGGACACATTCACGGAAACGGAACATACAATATTTCTATACCAATATTATAAAGAGGAAAGATTTTTTTTTTTGTTTGTTTGTACCGAATAGGCTTCGAAACTACTGGACCGATTTTAAACATTCTTTCACCTCTGGAAAGCTACATTATTCCCGAGTAATTAATATTCAAGCGTCAATTAAAAATGTTTCTTTCGAAAAAAGCTTATTATAGTGTCTCCGAATTTTTAGCTGAAAAAGTTTTTATTGATTGAATAGTTTTCTTTTTTCTGACAATAAAATTATATTTTTATAAATTTTGACGTTATTGCATAATAATAATTTAATAATTTATGTGACATTCTGGAATGATAATATTGACATTTGTAATTTTTATAAATCATTGATTTACATGACATTTTGGCATTATGATTTAGATTTGAGTTTTATTGTCTTGTTTTGGATTTTATTATTTTGATTTGAATTGTATTATTTTGATTTATATTCTGTTATTAATATTTGCATGAATTGTATTATTTTGATTTATATTCTGTTATTAATTTTTAACATCTCTTGCATATTGACAATTTGTTGTGTGTACTGTACTCATGTTTGAGCAAATAAATAATGATTTGATTTGATTTGTAACATAGGCTATAATTTTGACGGGAGCAAAGCCGCGGGGGTCAGCTAGTAAGGAATAAAATGACGTCCACTAACTCAAATTGATTTGGATTATGGACCATTCCCTCTCACAGATGGGAAGCCTATGTCCTAGCAGTGGGAAATTATAGGGTGATTATGAAGTCCCAGTCTAAGCTGAGATTCTTTTTTTTTATATGTGTCGTCTCACAGTAAAATTCTACGATTTACTAACTGCTTAACCGGTTTTCCCTGTGTAAAACTGGCCTCTAGCCAGACTCAAAAAGCTTAACCTAAGCGACCACGTCGAGGGCTATCCCCAATGTGGTTGAAACTCGACTCAGGGAGTCGCTGGGGGACAACAAAGGCTGGATCGTGATTAAGTGATTCTACCATCCGTTCGGAAAATACCCACGTGGTTGAGAAGAGCGGACAAGACTGATATGTGCAGAACTATCTTCGTATTAAGTGGTTTTGTCATCCTTCTAATATTATAAATGTTAATGCCTGCATGTTTGTTAATTTTCAATTCAATTCCTTCTCAACGGCTGACCGGATTAAAATTAAATTTGAAACACAGGTAGACAATGGCTTAGCATACTTTAACCCCGGTAGTACACTTCCGTGGAACAGATTTCAGATACGCGCCAGCCCAAAGTCTATACTGTTTTGTTTTTCTTTTTACCGCTGTTCCCCTGTATAAATACGGCCCGCTCCATCGGACATCCAGCCTTATAGCCTTAATAAGTTTGGGTTACAAGACCCTAAGGGGAAAATGGAACCCTCAGTCGAAGGGTAAAGAGCATGCTTACATCATTGTTTACCCACTTGAAGAGCCCTTCTGCCGAAGAGCCCAATTAGCACTCTTGGTAATTGAAGAACCCCCATTATGGGGTCTTTTATTTTTGTATGATTAGTGTTTAATTGTAGTGTATGTTTTTGAGGTTTTGCGGAGCGCGTGGCCACAAATAATATAATACTAGCATACAGATGCCTAATAATGAATGATGCGAATACTAATGATGCGAATACTAATGATGCGAATACTTAGTCGTTGGATTGTGACGACTTTAACCCGCTACGCCAGTCGGCTTCATATATTTTAAGTTATAATATTGTATTTTCTCTGTAAGTGATTTTGTAAATCTTTTGAGAAAATAAATGTCTAAAACCTATCTCATACAAAGTAACCGTGCCGACGTAACTAGCGTTTTTCATCTGATTAATCTTGTTATTTTTGTAATTACATCAATCGCGTTCGATCCCGTTTCACGGCAATAGATGGTGTTAGCAGCGACTTGCAAGTAAAAGGGTTTACTAGGTTCGTGAATCTATATTTTTTTAAATACAGTGAAGGTTTATAGTATTTTTTTGCACGTTTTTACAGTTTTTTTTTTTGCACCAAAATGTGTTACAATGCAAATTTTAACAATCGAGTGGAATGCCTAAGAAATTAAAAAATGCGCCATCTATTGGCATCAATTTTAAATGATTCGTTCAAATAATCTTTGAAATGTTAATTAAGAGCCCAATGTTCCATAATTTTGTACTTAGGAAAGTTGATTAAACAAGAACATACAATTTTTATGTTTAATTCCAGAAAATGTTAATTTTACACACAATTCTATTGAATTGTGTGTGTACATGTCGCGCCATCTAGTGAGATTTATTTGAACCAAATTTTCTTTCTTAGCAATGAGACCCCGTGGCGTGGCTAAATAAGAAAAGTCACACGGGTCGGTGTTTGAGGTTAAGCAACGCTTACTGAGGTCGGTCTGAGGATGGGTGACCATTCATTATATACCCGTTACGTAACTGGAAACGACCTCGCCATCGACCCTTACGCTATTATTATTTAGCCACGAGCTAACTACAACCTTTTTAACACCCAGGGTTTAAAGAATCAGGGGTGTGTTTTAACAGTACTAAGCAAGCTCGTAAAACAAACTACCCCTAATAACAAAGCACCCTCTTAATGAGTTTTTAAGACCCTTATTCGCTAAAAACACTTTTTAATTAAATTTTCTGGTGGTATTAACATTATGAGGTGTCGTTAACAATTAGACCTCAACGGGGGTGAATCAAATGGACGCTTATAAAATCTTAGTTTGCTTGAACACTAAATTTTTTTATTTTTAGCGTTTCGTAAGTCTGAATGAATAAAATTATTCATAAAAAATATTTTTATTAAACAAGCTTTTTACGTAATCTTCTCAGCAAACCCTTTCATTTGATACTCATATCATGGCAGTGCACAAAAAATAACTAGTCCGCCATCTTGGCCCGTCCACCATATTGGATTTAGAATGACGTCGCTTATCTAACCATGCATTGTCATCCAAACTAAACGTCTCTGCAAGATTTCATCTTAATCGGTGGAGGATAACTGCTTTTAAATTCATTTGCAAGATTTGACCCGTTCAACACGTTTGCATACAAACATACATACATTGATAGTTAAATAAAAGCTTGTTAAATCCCCCTACAATTATAGGATCATTCGTGTGTCTCTGTCTATACATTTGTCACAGAAAAATTGAGCCGAATCTATTGCACCGATTCTGTGAAATTTTGTCACACATTAGTATAAATTTCTGTGACCCAAATAAATACTAAATGAGACATCAAATAAAAGGGGGTTATTTTTCTTATAACCTATTTTTTTTTTTAATTAATTTAATTATTTATTATTATTATTTATCTTATTATTTATTTAATTATCATTTATCTCCTTTATTCAATTTATTTTCTTATTGTTAACATTTTAAATATTTCATAAATTAAATTACAAAAAAATAACATTTAAAATAAAAAAAATAGAGGCCCACCGGTAACGGGAACAGGGTCCAAGCTACCGGCGGTCAGGGCTGCAGAGAGGAACCTCCTAACGATACGCGCCGTGTCCAGCAATACTGCTTTCTGGATCAGGCCCTTGACCCAGCCGCCTAACGAGAGCCTTCTAAGGTGGTGGTCGAGGCTCCCATTGGCTGACACGACTATCGGTACAATGATCGCTGTGTCCACATATTATTATGTATCTTTTTAGTTATATAATTATTTATTATTTACTAGACTTTCTCAATCTCTCAATCTCGAGTGTTGCTTATCCTTGAAGATCTAAAGATATATTATTTAGACATGAGCTCAACAAAAAACTCGTTTTAACCGACTTCAAAAAGGAGGCGGTTCTCAATTCGGTAGCCAATCAATCTGCCTAGCCTTCTCCCAACTATATTGGGGTCGGCTTTCAGTCTTACCGGATTCAGCTGAGTACCAGTGTTTTACATGGAGCGACTGTCTATCTGACCTCCACAACCCAGTAACTGGGTAACACGGTACCCCTTGGCAAGACTGGTGTCAGATCTCTAGCTTCTGACTACCCGTAACGATTGTCAAAGATCTTCAAATGACAGCCGGGACCAACGCCACGTGCTTTCCGAGGCGCGGAGGAAACTCGGTATGTTGAAATGGTCACCCATCCACGGACCGACCTCGTCGACCAGTGCGGCTGTTATTATTTATCCACGAGCTCCTCAATTCGGTAGTATTTTTCATAAACCTCACTCACAAAAATTTCTAACATACAGAAAAAAATCTTCGCCTTTTTATCCGACTTACATAATATCTTCGGATGACCAGAGTAAAAGCTGGTTTATTATGCTAGAAGCCTGGTTCTGAAGCCTTTAAACGTAGGGCCTCTTCCGGAGCGTGTTTTATGTGACATACAGGGTGGTTACGTGATGTATAAAGGGTGTTTCGAACGCCTTATTAAGGGATACCTATCAGTTTTCATTTGATTGAGGAGAGAGTTTTATTGGGAGGATTCGATCCTTGTTTTAATTCGTGTCTTAACGGAATGATATTTTTTTCTTGTAGATCTAAAAATCAGTTTTTTTAGATTTCGGTACCCAAAGGGTTAAAACAGGACCCTATTACTAAGACTCCACTGTCCGTCTGTCTGTCTGTCACCAGGCTGTATCTCATGAACCGCGATAGCTAGACAGTTGAAATTTTCACAAATGATGTATTTCTGTTGCCGCTATAACAACAAATACTAAAAACAGAATAAAATAAATATCTAAGTGGGGCTCCCATACAACAAACGTGATTTATTTGTCGTTTTTTGCGATAATGGTACGGAACCCTTCGTGCGCGAGTCCAGCTTACAAAATGGTCAAACAAGTTGGAGAATTAATTATTTTACCACTAGCTCCTGCCAGCTGCTTCGCTCGTGTGAATGTCGGCAATTATCCTAAGGGAACATATTCCCGGGATAAAAAGTATCCTATGTGCTATTTCAGACTATAATCTATCTCTGAGCCAAAGGAGAACGGCAGGCTTGTATGGGAGTTTCGTACCGCTAATAGGAATTTCTTGTTTTGGGATATTTTTTGTTTTATTTGGTAGTTAATATGATAGATAATCCCTTTTTAAATTCTTAGATTTTTTAAACTTGGGACGTAAATGTTATAACCAGTTTTATTTTTTAAGGTTATGTACTAGTGTACCAATCTAGATTGTTACATATAGGTAAATGTTGCATTATGTGTTGCTATCTTTGTAGTGTTTTACTTACCATTAAGTAGGTAAATTAAGGTGCGGATCATACCTACTCAGGACATTAGGAGATACCTATATCCAGCAGCCGACTGCAACAGTTTGATAATGATGAGTTTGATTATATTTAATGTTATTTCTATTTCTAAGTAATTAATTATCAATTCAATATTTGTGTTATTTTACGTAAGGCCATTTCTAATAACATAACTGCGTTTAGCGTACGATTTTATAACGTTTATATATTAAAATCTTTAGATTGATGTTATTAATTAATCCGAAGTTTTAAAAATAGTAAACTTACATGCAAATAAATGGCTTAGTTGACATAATAAGTGGTACAAATTCTATAACCGAACAAAAGAAAAAGTATGCGGTACAAAATCTGCCATTCACCTTTCGTCCAGATCCATTCAGCCGTCTGAGCGTGAAGAACTAACAAACATACAAACACGCACACGCACAAACTTTTGCCTTTGTATTATTAGTGAGATTTGTTCGACTAACAATTGATGAAAAAATGCGTTTGACCGAAATTTTAAACCATTGGTAGAGTTAACTACTCTGCCTTACCCTTCGGAAAAAACAGGGATCAGGAAAAGTTATAATAATATTACATTTTTTATCTGAATTTTTCGACAATAATTCATGCAAGAGATATCATAAATATTCTCCAAAAAATAAAAATGAAAAATTTCTCTCGACTAAAATTAGCTATCTTGAAAATTGAAGATACTTTTCTTAACCACCCTGTATATAAAGTGCCCTATATACAATGAGAGCCCCCTGTATCTGTCGTTTGACCGCTCAACAATAAATAAACGTGCCCATTGTGTAGATATTCTTTTCTTGCTATTTTCCTTCTTAAGATTTTTTTTACCACAGAGCATTGAGGCGACTTTACGGGCACTGCTAACTGCTATTGTCAAAACTTTTCATACAAACCAACCGTTACAGGGAGAGTCACTGTTTACTCAAAGATATTGACGGACAATACTGACTATGGGTATGCGTTATCACAGCCAAAACTTGTACATAGCGCACATTTCCCGAGCATAAATATATAAGTATCTAACTTTTGCCAGTGTTTTGTTTCGCCCGTAGAAGCATTTTTCCACAAGAAAGTATACACAAAAGAAAAGGATTAAAGTAAGTATCAAATTTTTACCCGACTGCCGAAAGATGGTAATGTGTTTATCAGTCTATGTATGTATGTTTGTTCCTATGTGGCGTTCTAGAGACCAAACGCTTTGGCTGATTTTGATGATTCATATTTCAATCGATTTGTCTTAACCTTGCGAGTGTCACTGGCTACATTAATATAAAAAAATAGAAAAATGGCGGCTTTTGGGCGTCATATTTGTGTGGCCCCAATTTTTTCTTCCAAGCCCATCATGTTTCAAAATAAAGGGTTTTAAGAGGTGATTTCAAAAATATTACACTTATATGTTTAAATGTAGGTACCCAATCCGAAAAAAAAATTGTTAAGTAAAAAAAGTTAATTCAAAAAATCATAAAGCCAGACTATTTAAGAAGCGAACTAAAAAGAAGTAAATGAGAAGTTTTTAGATTTCTTAAATTAACACTTTTTTTTATACCTTGCTTGTTATAGAGTGTGTCAAGTTTCATCTTAATCGGTTTAACCTTTGAGGGCGTGATTGAATGATTTCAATTCCAAAAATTCCACCACTCTACTCGACAGTCGCTATGACAACCGAACAAAAACTTCTATCTAGTATGCCGAGTGTCAGTATAGATCTTCGACAATCGTTTTAAGCGGTCAAAAGCCAGAAAATCTATTTAAGGAGTTTTTGTTTTTAATGTCAATAAACTCATTTTTCTTTCTTTTTCTTTCTTTATTTCAAGTGGTATCGTGTTACCTAGTTATTGGGTTTAAAATACATCTCACCGTTTCACCCGCGTAGTTCCCGTTCCCGTGGAAATATAGGAATAACAAGTAGCCTATGTTACCCGAGGATAGTGTAGCTTCCCAACGACGAA
This sequence comes from Orthosia gothica, assembly GCA_949775005.1. Lineage (NCBI taxonomy): Eukaryota > Metazoa > Arthropoda > Insecta > Lepidoptera > Noctuidae > Orthosia > Orthosia gothica. The sequence goes on from OX459061.1 coordinate 16,320,068, forward strand.
CGAATTTTTGAAACCGGTCCAGTAATTTTTGAGTTTATTCTTTTCATACAAAAATACAAATCATTCCTCTTTATAATATAATAAAGTATAGATTATATTAAGGGTACAGGCAAAAACAGGGAATTTAGGACATTCCCAGTTTTTGCCTATTAATAGATTTTGAGAAAAACGCAGTCAAAAGTTTAGAAGTATGTAATTTTTATCCTTCTTCTTTACCGGTATGTACCGGTATGTCATGGACATTCCCGGTTCTTTTCGCTTCGGCCATAAACATAAACATCTTTCTGGCGTCTTACGTTTACTTTATTGAAAAATTAGTGATTGAGAATAAAACTACCATAGATAAAGATTTGCTTGCACGTGAAAAACAGAAAAATGAAAACTTGTGACATTCCCTGTTCTTTGCCTGCACCTTTCAGATAGTATATATACACAACACCCGTCGCCGTGGTCGGAAGATCCTTTTCAATGGAGTTTGCGACTTTACATCTGTCCCGCATACCTCTTAAGAAATATAGTGTCTGTCTTTGCCTTTTCTGAAGATTCCGTGTTCTATATTTTTTCCCACAATATTTCACAAAGGTTATAACGGTTAGCCTCTTTATATTGAACGATATTTTTACGGTTACTGGTTGCCATTGCGGTTAGTAAGAGAATAGGATACCTTGTATTTATAAGTTGCCGGTTTTATGCTCCTTTGCCGCTGTCATTTTCGGTACAGACAACCGAATTGAAGTGGGAACAATTTGATGAAATTGTTTATGTATTGTTTTGTGTTTGTAAAACTGTTTTGACGTGAATACGTCTATAAAATTGCTTCCATAGTGGAAGGCGATTCAGGGTTCCTTACCGAATGTAGAATGTATTGGTATTTGTTAGTAAAATATACGTAATAATCAACATTAGGTATCACCAAAATTCAAGTTCATACGTCAATTGGAAGTTAAAAAATTCGTCGGCACAAAATCTTGTGATAGACAACGGACAGACGGACAGGTAGACGGACACTTGAATGACAGCAATAGGGTTTCGTTTGAACCCTTCGGGTACGGAACCTTAAAAAGCATTGTTTTCTTAATCCTCCAACGTAGAGCTGTTGGACAAATCCCTCGAGAGCCCGAATAACCGCCAGATCAAGCGTCGCAAGTGGAGATGGATTGGCCACACGCTCCAAAGGGGTCCCGATCACACAAGCAAGCTTTGGACTAGAATCCACAAGGGAAAAGAAAGCGTGGCCGTCCCCGTCAAACCTGGCGTCGTGGCAGAAGTGACGAGCATCGAAATGACATGGGGCGAGGTGAAGCGTGAAGCTCAAGACCGATCGCGATGGAGGGCATCTGTGGACGCCCTCTGCCTCATCTAGGGGTTATAGGATATTAAGTCAAGTATTGATGAGGGGCATAAGAAACGAGATTCCTAAACATGTCCATGATGAATCATGCACGATGGACAAAGCCAACAGCCTGTATCTCTAAAGTCGGAATAACCCGTAAATTGAACTCGCTAACAATTTGAGTGCTTGACCTGTAAGCTGTTAGTTACCAGTTCAAACTAATTGCTAAATACATGCAAGTTTAAGCTGTATAGCCCAAGTAATAAAGCTTAAACTTATATAAAGTAATTAATTACTAAGTGAAACCCGAATCAATCTGTGGAGTAAGTTTTAGTTTATAGTTAAGCTTATTAAATTGTTGTTGAGTTTTAGACGAATTCTTGGTTTTGGAATAATCTGTGTGTTTTAGATGAAATATGGCTTTTTAAACAACTTCAAGCAAAGTATTTCGACTTTAAAGTTTTTGAAGTTGGTGTCAAAAAATGAATAAACAATAGCAAAGCTCTTATTCATTGTTAAGGTTGCCCTAGTCGACGGCACGAACTATTTTGTGCGCGGGGTTAAAATGCCTGCGAAAGATATAGATGCTGTGATGAGCAGTAAGAAGCTAGTTCGCGTACGAATTAGTACTTTTGCAAATTTGTAGCAAAATTTAAGATTATTTAGGACGAAAACGAGCGCGCGAAATTAAAAAAAAACAGATCATTGGGAGTATGGATATCATTAAAAAACCGGCCAAGTGCGATTCGGACTCGCGCACAAAGGGTTCCGTGCTTGGTAAATTGCGGTTTAGGATTAATGACGTATTAAAAAAAAAACTACTTACTAGATCTCGTTCAAACCAATTTTTGGTGGTAGTTTATATGGTAATGTACACCATATATTTTTTTTAGTTTTATCATTCTCTTATTTTAGAAGTTACAGGGGGGGGGGACACACATTTTACCACTTTGGAAGTGTCTCTCGCGCAAACTATTCAGTTTAGAAAAAAATGATATTAGAAACCTCAATATCATTTTTGAAGACCTATCCATAGATACCCCACACGTATGGGTTTGATGAAAAAAAATATTTTTAGTTTTAGTTTCAAGTATGAGGACCCCCAAAATTTTATGTTTTTTTTCTATTTTTGTGTGAAAATCTTAATGCGGTTCACAGAATACATCTACTTATCAAGTTTCAAAAGCATAGTTCTTATAGTTTCGGAAAAAAGTGGCTGTGACATACGGACGGACAGACAGACAGACATGACGAATCTATAAGGGCTCCGTTTTTTGCCATTTGGCTACGGAACCCTAAAAACGACTAAATAAATATTATCAAAATAAAATTATTTGTATTGTTGAACTACTTGTCTATCCCTGTATGGTGGCTGTTTTGTAAATTTCCTTCTTCTTATTTATTTCCGCTGAAAGATGCGCCAAAATTAGTGTTGAAATAAGCAACTTTCGACGCTCATAACTTTCAAATATATATATTTTTTACATTTTTGTTTCCATACAGGGCTAGATAATGATGGGACAAATTGATATAATTTTTTATTTTGAACGTACATCGTCAAACAGTGGAGTAATCGCCAGACTACGTTTGTATGGAAGAATGATCGACTAGGACAACCTTAAACGAACTCTGTGGAGCTCAGAATAGGCAGTCAGTTCATGTACTTAGAAAGTAGTAAGTAGTAACATTTTTGTCGTATTTTTTTTTTCAAAAGACTAAGATTCGATTTTATAAAGATTTTATTCAAAAATCTGGGCGTATTCACTACTGTAATTCATGCGCCACCAGTGCCGCTAGGCCAATAGGAATGCTCATATCTCATGCTGAATTTTTGGTCAGGGTACCGCCATAAAGTATATTTTAATCGCCATTCCGCATTGAACATGCGTGTAGTTATATTTTTTTTGGGACAATCTTACCGCACTATCCCCAAACCACTGCAACTCCTGAAAGCAAGAATCAACAGTGGCGACCACCAGAAAAGCGCCGAGGCAATAAAGCTCGACGAAGTCCCGGCGAATGAATTCAACTGTCTTGGTTCCGCAACGAAATTAATCCGAAAAGAATAATGTAGGGAAAAATACAAATTTCCACTACATATTAACAGCTCACAATGTTAGGACCCATTTGTATCCGTGGTGCTAGACAACTGGACTTATACCAGTTGTAAACGACCCGTTGTGCTTATTGGCCTTGTTTGTTCTGTCTCCTGCTTGATATGGAGGGAAGTGGAAATTTGTATCTGTGGAGTAATAATCTTCGTGCATTCTTTGTATGAGCTGGCTGGTAATGGTTTTATTACAATAGCGAGTCATTCAACGGACGGTAAATTATAGGAACCCGGTATTATTTTGCGGTTGGAGCTAGGTTTAAAGATAAGATGTTATGCACACTGAGATATCGTAAAGGGAGTTCTTTGACTTTTAAATTACGTACAAACCCCTGGGAGCAATAATGTCTACTATTTTCTAGTTTCAAATGTACGGAATTTGTTCTAGTCAAGTGGGAGAGGTTTTTAAAACTACGGTCAGACTCGAAATATTGATTTTCAGCTATACAGAGCTTTTTCTAAGTCTGTCACGCATAAACACAAACTTGAAGCTTTTATTGTAATTTGTTTTTTTTTTTGTTTGTTTCTGTACCTAGGTAGTAACTCTGAAATCATTGATCTTATGCCAAAAAATATTTCACTATTCCTCTTAGAAAACTACACCAACGTTGAGTACATATTTTTAACCGACTTTCCAAAAAGGAGGAGGTTCTATGTTCGACATTGTTTGTTTTTATTTGTGCATTTTCACCGATTTCTCCGTCAATTGTAGACCGATTTGTTTTTCTTTTTGAATTAGTGTGTTCCTAAATTGATCTCATTTTAATTTGGTGAAGATCTGATGAAGAACTTCGGATAAACAACAAAACTCTTCAATAAATGAGTGCACATCTATCGGGTTTGCTGAAATCGCATGTCTGTTTATTGTTCATACCATTTTATAACATAACATCACACCAGTACGCTCTATTAGATATGTAGTATAGTATGTATGTATTTTATGTTATTATGTATAAGTAAGTTATATTATTTATGATCTATTGTACACTGACAGCCCTAAATTCTTCTCCTATCGTTCAGTCCATCCAAAGGTTGTCTGTAAGAGATAGCCCTGTGCGATAAGACCGCCCATTGTACACTTTGTTAGAAAATATTTTTTCCGTATGTATTTTGTTATGGTGTACAATAAAGAATATAATAAATAATAATAAATAAAAGGGTACGCAGATGTGTACAGTTCACTTTGGTACACTCTCATTTCACCGGTTACGTTCAAGTTTCATGATATTCGGATAATCTATTCTGGCATAAAATAAAAAGTAATAAATAATTTTCTTTTTGAAGTCGGTGTCCATAACGAAAAACCGGCCAAGTGCGAGTCGGACTCGCGCACGAAGGGTTCCGTACCATTTTCGTAAAACACGGCAAAAAAATTACGTTTGTTGTCTGGAAATATTTATTTTATTTTGTTTTTAGTATTTGTTGTTGTAGCGGCAACAGATATACATCACCTGTGAAAATTTCAACTGTCTAGCTATCACGGTTCATGAGATACAGCCTGGTGACAGACAGACAGACAGACAGACAGACGGACAGACAGACAGACGGACCGCGGAGTCTCAGTAATAGGGTCCCGTTTTTACCCTTTGGGTACGGAACCCTAAAAAATAGGTACCTACCAAAGAGACCGACTTCTAAAAAGAAAGTATTTTTTCATTTTGTAGTGTTTTTTTGAATAAAGTTTTTTTATCATTTATGTGAGAGCGAAATCACCTGAAATAGTTAGTCTTACTAATATCATAAATGCAAAGGTTTGCATGCAGATGGGTGTGTGTATGTTTGTTACACAATCACGCTGAAACGGCTGAACGGATCTGGATGAAATTTGGCACAAATATAGATTATAGTCTAGAATAGTACATAGCCTACTTTTCATCCCGGGAATATGTTCCCACGGGCTATTTTTCGACATTAACACAACGTCAACCGTCGAATCCGACTCGGCTGGGCAACGTTCGGGAAGTTGCGCGGTATCTTCTCGTCCAACTTACCAGTGTCTCAAGACGAAAATCTATGCTATAATGTTGACTTTGGATAAGAAAACACTATTCACGCGAGTGAAGTCGCTGTTAGAAGTTAGCATTTCATATTTGTCTATAAACTTTTGAAGCTCTACAGTCTAATTCATATACCCCTACCTCGTTCTAAGGCCTATTAGCATGCATAATACAACCACCTACATCGACATATGTGTCCCTGTCCCCTCTCCAATTAGTATTCTGTCGGAGTCTGGCCCCAAAATTAACGGGCACTGCGAAGTTGTTGTTCAGACCCGACAAATTGCATTTAAAATACTGTTCTTTTGTGTTCAGAGTTGTACGGGAGTAACTCGTGCTGTGGTCTTGAGATTGTCTGTAAGGATCGTAGGCAGAATGAATTTCTAAGACATGTTACTTAAGGTTGTCCTAGTCGATAATTCTTCCATACAAACGTAGTTTCATAGTCTGGCGATTACTCCACTGTTTGACGGTGTACGTTTAAAATAAAAAATAGTAATAATTTGTCTCATCATTATCTAGCCCTGTATGAAAACAAAAAAGGAAAAAAATTATATATTTGAAAGTTATGAGCGACGAAAGTTCCATATTTCAATACAAATTTTAACGCATCTTTGGTCGCAAATAAATACCATAAGAAGAAGGAAAATTGCAAAACGGCCTCCTTATAGAGATAGATTAGTAATACAACAATGCAAATAATTTTATTTTGAAAATATACATTTACTCGTTTTTTCATGATATATTATCTAGACTTCCAGAGGTCTGTTTATAAAATTTCGCGCACTCGTTTTCGTCCTAAATCATCATCCATTTTGTTTCAAATTTGCAGAAGCTTGTATTCGTACGCCAACTTGCTTCTTACTGCTCATCATAGCATCTATCTCTTTCGCACGTGTTGTCGGATGAGACAGCATGCATTTTAACCCCGCGCACAAAATAGTTCGTGCCGTCAACTAGGGCAACTTGAAGTTGTTACCCGTGGCCTGTGGATAAATCTTACAGGAACCAAGTATTTTCTGAGATAAAAAAATAATTGAATAATCAAAAAGGCTGTGTAAAAAGTTTATTTTAAATATAAATTGAAAAGAAATAAAAAGTTCAGTAGTCTAGAATTCTGTTAGTAATATTGTGGAACATAGCGACTTTTACAGTCGGTACCCATTATTAGGAAGATTTGAGCTGGTTCTAGATTTTTTACCTTTGGCAGCCACATAACAAGTAAAATTTCATAAACCCCGACACATTTTTATTTCATGCTATATAATTATTTATCTAAGAGAAGACACGCTTTGAATGACAATCTATTGAACACGTAATTATGACACGATATCTTGCGAAAACACCTCGACTCAAACAGTAAAACTCCAATAATTTTTGAACGGCTGAACCGATTTTCATCAAGAATAGCTAAGAACATTCTCGATAAAGTCACCTTTCACATAACTTTTGAACGGTTCGAATCGGTTCAGATTCTCATCAATCATAGCTAAAAATACTCAAAAAAAAAACATATTTCAAACACAAAACTAAATCAAAATCGGTTTATCCGTTACGGAGCTATGATGCCACAGACAGATACACAAACACGCAGGTACACATGTCAAACTTATAACACCCCTCTTTTTTCGTCGGGGGTTAAAAATTGAGTGATTTTCGAGTAAAATTAGTCATATCCTTCTGTCATACCCTTCAAGAAATACCACCGTGAAGTTATATAAAATTATAAGATCATCAAAACTACACCGGTAGGCAAAATTTCGCTGAAATCCGATTACGGAAACGAGATGAAAAATCGATCAAAAGATTCGACTGTAAGTCAGAAGGGCGTTAAACTTGATAAAATCGGATGAGAACCTCGATAATGAGGGTAGGAATAGAAGATAAATCCTTTACTGTCCAGGCTACTCGTCTGTGGAATGCGTTGCCAGACCCAATCAAACGCGCGCAATCGTTGCCGGTGTTCAAAAGATTCGTGAGGAAGCATTACCTGTCGCAGTGATTATGAATTGATTGTCACTATTTTATTTATTGCCATATTCTTTTTATTTTAGTATGTATGTATTTATGTATATATTAAATAGCATATGTATCTGCATATCTTTTATAATATATAAATTGTTTTATCTTCACTCACAACGTAATGTTCTAAATATAAATTCAAAAAATGTTGTATAAACACGTACTTTATATTCGTGGATGGGTAAAATTAAAAAAAAAATACCGTTACAGTGCAACATGAGGAGCAACATGTGGAGCGTTTGAACCTGTCCTTGCAGGCAGTCTCCGAATGGGGCGATGCCAATCTGGTCAGGTTTAATGCTGCTAAAACCCAGGCGTGTCTTTTTTCCGCTAAAAGGAGCCAATTCTACCCGGCTCCTTCTTTCCGTGGTGTAACCGTGCCGATAACGGACCATCTTGAGCTTCTTGGTGTTTCGTTGACATCGACTCTCAATTTTGGCCCATACATTGAGGGAAAGGCTCAGCTGGCGGCCAAAAAGTTGGGGATCCTTTCGAAGGTGAGACGGTATTTCACGCCGGAACAGCTGCTCAACTTGTATCAAGCGCAAGTTCGATCATGCATGGAGTACTGTTCTCATCTCTGGGACGGATCTGCCAAATACCAGCTTGATGCACTTGAATCGATCGAAAAGCGGGCCAAGAGACTCATCGGCAATGAGGCACTGGTCAAGTCAAAGCTCCAAAGCCTTGAACATCGTCGCCGAGTTGCCAGCTTGTCGGTTTTTTATCGGTTGCATTTCGGGGAGTGTGCGATGGAATTGCATGATCTGATTCCGCCCAGCCCGTTCCATCATCGGACTACCAGACGTACGGCGATGCGTCATCGGTACATGGTGGATATCCCACCCATACGCACAAAACGTTTTGGGGACACTTTCATTATGCGTACAGCTAAGGAGTGGAATTCCCTGCCGGAGTCTGTGTTTCCAGATAGCTACAATCTTGGGGTCTTTAAGTCAAGAGTGAATAGGTTTTTTCTAGGCAAGCGTGCTTCACCGTCGACCACATCATCGCTTACCATCAGGTGAGATAGTGGTCAAGCGCAAGCCTATTGACGATAAAAAAAAAAATACATTTTCCTTTGATTTTCAAACAACTGCATCATAAAATAACTTTTTGTTTTTTATAGCACACTTTTACTTTTTAATTTATTGACGCTTATGGGCTCATTGACATTGACAGTCATGATGCAATGAGAATCTTAATTGTCCGCCATACTGCTTATTTTTCCGTTTCCACTTTGATTTTATTTCAACTGTATGAGTGTAGATAAAATAGTGTATGCAACGGCATATAATTAGGTATTAAACCACTCGCGTGTTAATATTATCACATTCGGCTTCGCCTCGTGTGATAAACCCACGCCCGTGTTTTAATAACCCCTATTATATGACCATTGCATAAACTACTATTAAAACTGGTAATATCACACCAATAACCTTCCCACTTCGTGTCCAGCAATTATAGTCTATACCTAGTTGCCTGGAAGAGATCGCGGAATGCAATAAGGCCGCCCATTGTATGTGTTTTTAGTTTTAAGTTTCCTTTATAAATGTAACGTTTGGTGTACAATAAATAAATAAATTATTTCAAAAGATACGGTAATGTCTGAGGTTCAAGATACAAATGAAAGCGCTTAGGCTACGCTTGCCGAAGTTGCTCCAAGGATGGGTGACCATCAACATACCGAGATTCCTTCAAGCCTCAGAAACTACGTTAAGCGGTTGGTACCGTCTTTCATTTCTTATATTCAGAACCTAGAAAAGCTGACAGCAGTCTTGCCATGGGTACAGTGTTACCCAGTTACTGGGTTGTGCAAAAACCAGTATTCAGCTGCATCCGGTAGCTATAGGCAGATTATTGGCGCTGACAGAATGTCTACCTGTGTTTGTTTTGATGACGTCCGGATGAAGTAGCTGCACGAACGCTGCGATGACGTTCTTTGTCGAGGGTTAGCAGTTTGGAGGAATGTGGAACAGGGTGGTAAGTCCCGCAAAGTCCATTGAAAAGGTAGGATCCTCCGACAGACGGTGTTGTGTTTGGGGGTCTACTCCCTATCTCCGTCAACGAAGTTACGGGTCCCGTCCTAAAGTACTCCGAAACTTCTTAGTGAAAAAAATAAGACAGAAGTTAAATTTTTCGGTCGGGTAAAAACACATCGGGAGTGGGCAAAACTGTCAAATTGTGTTGTCATTCGTTCTTAGTCTGGGCCCCGAACGAATCATGTGTCCGTAGGTTTACGGAGTAGGACACGCCAGTAATGAAGGCCGAAACTACGGACTTCGTGCTTAAATGATAAATATTTTTATTCTGTAAGTTGGTTTGTACAAACACTTTTACATATCGATAATATTTTTTAAAACTATATGAGGTCGGCGTTTCCTATCTGACTACTCTGAGAAGAAAGGTCGAAACAAACACAGGGGTCACAGTCTCTTTTAAAGTCTAGACAAAATCTTGGTTATATCATGTGAAGACCATGTAGGATGATGTCTGAAATGATCTTTTGAGGAAAGAACTAGCCAGTTTGAATGGACTTATCCAGACAGTTCACGCATTTGTCAATAACCGTGCAGCTCAACTCAGAATTTAAGGAGCTCAATGATTCGACGAACAATACCAAAGAAAGAACATTCCAGTACGCCGCATAAACTATAGTGCGCACGGAACTAGTTGGCCGCGCCTTAAGTGGCGCGTCATCTCGCTATTGCAATCTCATGTGCGTTTTGTTTAAACTAGTGCGGCGCCGTACTTCGCGACGGCAACACGCGTTGAAAGTTCCGGCTAGATTAGACAAAACGCACATGAGATTGCAATAACGAGATGACGCGCCACCTAACGCGCGGCCAACTAGTTCCGCACGCACTATTCTCAAACTGCCAGACCATGATCAAAAACTAAAAGAGAATTAAAAAAAAGACGGAGTAGACTTAGGGAGTAGACCCCCTGATCCGGACAACCGCCCGACCGTTGTCGTCAAACTGTTGTATGCGTTCAAATCACGCCGAAAACTCTGCTTGCCCGATGCGGGATGTTGTGTGACGTCAATACATTCGTTTGTACGTGGCGTATTAAACGCTACTACAAGCTTCCAGGACCAATACTATTTTCTGAATGAAACAAAATACTACATAGCCCACCTGCTCTGTTATTTATAAGCACGGTTACACTTCAGTTCTTTTTATAACTTCGACACATGTGTTGTCGTTTCTACATTAGTATTCAGAGCATGCGTGACCCCAGTCGTCAGGAATGAATATAATGAAGTCAAGATCGATACGGTCTTTGTTGAAAGACAATCTTGTTGTAAGTTAACTTGTAAAAGAGTTCGTTTTGGAAAGTACTGGCAAGATTAATGTAAGCTTTGGAAGTTGTTCCACGGCAACTGACCATTCTTCGAGATAAAAAGTAGCCTATGTACAATTTTATTATAGACTAAAACCCGTATTTCGTACCACGACTCATCTCTCTCTCTCTCTCTTGGTCGGTTCCTCATGCCTGAGGATCGTGGTTGAATCTGGAGCGGATGATCTGCCGCCACCGGTTTTTGACCAGCGCCTCCCTTACGTCCGTGTAGAATTTGGAGGTCGACGAGTCTTTCACTTGATCGGTCCATGTTGTTGGTGAACGACCGCGCGATCTCTTGGCATCGGTTTTCCCAACCATAGTATTTCCAAATTCTAGTCACCTCTGCGCATTGTGTGGCCGAAATATGTTAGAATGCGTGGCTGGCATACGGTGGACAAGCGAGTTTTTACTCGGTACAGTATCAGTTATAGCTTGTTATAAATTGGTATTATCGTGCTCGACTTGAGCTTACATTTGTCAAACTCAAGAATCATCTAACAAACTTAATGAAATTTAGCTGCCCTGTCAAGTATTACAGTTTTTGTTTTTTTTTTTTAATTTGTTTATCAGTCTATGTATGTATGTACGTTTGTTCCTATACGGCGTTCTAGAGACCAAACGCGTTGGCCGATTTTGATGATTCTTACGGCAATCGATTCGTCTTAACCCTGCAAGTGTCACTGGCTAAATTTAAATTGCAAAATAGAAAAATAGCGGCTTTTGGGCGCTATATTGTGAGATCCCAAATTTTTTTTTCTTCCGTACCCTTCGTGTGGTGTATCAAAATTAAGGGTTGTAAGAGGTGATCACAAAAATATAATACTTATACGTTTAAAGGTACCTAATTCTAAAAAAATATAACTAAAAAGTTGTAAATTATATTTAAAATTAACAAAAAACCCGACTGCTTAAAAAGCGATCTAAAAAGACGTAAACAAGAAGAAATTTATGCTGTGCAGTCGGAGGATATTGTTTTGGTCCACCAGCTCGCGCATGACAGCTTTCATTTGATACCCATATCATGGCAGTGCACAAAAAATAAGTAGTCCGCCATCTTGGGCTGTCCGCCATATTGGATTTGGATAATCGGTGGAGGATAACTGCTTTAACATTCAGTTTCATGATTTAACCCGAACACATTTACATACATACATACAATGCAAGTTAAATACAAGCTTGTAAATTAACAAGCCATAACTGTGAATTTCGCGTTGAAGTTGAGCATGAGACATGCTGCGGAAAACAAGCCTATATCTATCACTGTGTCAAATTACTTCCAGATCCGTTCAGCCGTTCTGGCGTGATTTAGTAACAAACATCCACCCATCCATCCGAACTTTCACATCTATACCAATATTATAAAGAGGAAAGATTTTTGTTTGTTTGTATGTTTGTTTGTTTGTACCGAATAGGCTCCAAAACTACTGGACCGATTTAAAAAATTCTTTCACCTATGGAAAGCTACATTATTCCCGAGTAACATAGGCTATATTTTTGTACGGGAGCGAAGCCACGGGGTTTAGCTAGCAAGTTATAACTATTAAAATTACAAGTAAGAGTTGGAGTTTTTCAGCGGTGTCCTGTATTTCAAAAAGGGTTTGCCTGGTGTATTAAAAACTATATTATCATCATCATCCTTTTTGGACGTTCCCATTTCTGGGACACAGGCCTCCTCTAGTGAGAGGGAATCGGCCGTAATCCACCACGCGGGCCCAGTGCGGGTTGGTGGATGTCACATGATTGACTCACGAGTCTATCGTCCATTCGGAAAAGTAGCGTGTCATGGAGAAGAACGGACAAAAAACTCCATACTTACTCTTTAAAAAAAGTGTTTTACAACATTTCCTTACATACATTCATTAATATACTCGAAGACGATGCACCCAGGATAACACTACTATAATCCGTATAGATATAAAGTAGTACAAGCACTAACATACTACGTAAATTCATTCATTTGATAAATAGGAACATGGTTCTCACATACTTACAAATATTTGTTTGTAAAAAAGTTGTTTTTTTGTATGTTTAATTTGTGTATTTAGTCTATAAGCCTTAGTTTCCAGAAAATAAAGAATATTGTTGAGAAAAAGCTAGGCACATTCTTCGAAAGAAATCTGTCATAACCCAGCTGAGTTTTATTTGATACCTTATAAAAATCATCTCGGTCTATCCCGAGGCTTTGTCACGTGATACCCAAAGTAAACTATCCGAGTTTAACGGATAAAACTCCCACAATACCCAAAGGAGTTTCCTTGTATAATTTGCTTTGTAGACATTTTTTTTGCCAAAATAACCATCCGCAAAGGCCAGTATTCCCTTGGGGGCAAAAAAATCGGATATATTTTTGTCGAATCAAGCCCTCGACCTTATTGTGGCCTCAGGATTCTAATTTTGAAATCTTTGATTTGCATTTTTAGGTTAAAAAAGAGTGATGGATATTTTCGCGGTTTTTTTGACGCCATTTTTAAAATTCGTCTTTTGATTTTATTGGCTGTAGTGAATGTAAAGTGGTTTGATTGTCTATTGTTTTTAGTGAACCAATCATAATGTCGCTTCTTTATTTGAACGCCGATTTGTTGTCGAGTTAATCTTCATTTTGATATCTTATATCTTTTAAGTTAATTTTGACATACTTCCAGGTGTTCGATTGAGATGTTTTTTTTTTATAACCTATCGGCTCGCGCTTGACCACAATCTCACCTGATGGTAGGCGATGATGTGGTCGACGGTGAAACGCGCTTGCCTAGAAATAACCTATTCACTCTTGACTTAAAGACCCCTAGATTATAGCTATCGGGAAACACAGACTCCGGCAGGGAATTCCACTCTTTAGCTGTACGCATAATAAAAGTGTTCCCAAAACGTTTTGTGCGTATGGGTGTGATGTCTACCATGTAGCAAATTTGTTTCTCGTGGTCATATATTTTTAAGAAATAATTAAATTGCAACTACCAAATATGTATTTGTATTTCAATTACTTAATTACAAGTAATTCAAATATTGCCCAACCATGACAATCCATAATACATATATCTCAGAATAATATAAAACAAATTCGCTATCTGCCTCTATCTGTTTCTCCGCTTACTTTTTGTTAAGCAAACAGCGCATTTTGATGTGGTTTTCACAAATCTAAATATAAACAAACGAGCAAGATTTGTGTTTATAATTTTTCTCTGGGAAGCCGAATCGGCAGGCTTATTACGTATCTTTTGCAAGAGCAAAACGATAGCGATTTTTGCGCAGTAATTGCTCTTCCATACAGAAGTTTTAGAGTTGTGGGCGGTTTTTTTTTAAATAAGTGCACTTGACAAACAGCGAGCGATTAGGAAAAGGTTGTGTAGGACCTACCATACCAACACTGCAGGTAATTCCAATTAAACTTTTATGACATAAAGCGTTTGATCGCTATCATTATGCTCTTGCAAAATATACGTAATAACCCTGCGGGTCGTTAGTTAATATTGTAAATATGAAAGTAACTCTCTCTGTCTCCCTGTTACGCTTTTACGACAAAACCGCTGAACCAATTCTGATTAATTTCCGTATTGAGATAGACACGACCTTGGGAGAAAGACGTAGGCTACTTTTTATTCCGAGAGTGATCTTTTGGCATAATTTCCGTTGATCTTGCGGGCGAAGCCCAAAATCTGGTTCTGTAAAATACGAGTATTATGTTCTAGCATTATATTCTTCCTGGAGATAATTTTAAAGGAAGGGTTGGTGATCAAATTAATTTCAATTTACTATGGAATTAGAGCCGTAAGTCAATTATGTACGGATTATTGTGTTTCATTTAATTTACAATAATTATGTTTGTTCAGTTTTACTTGTTTAATAACTTTTAAGGGATCTTCGTTTGAAATTGCGGGATAGAATCGCTTTGATTTTGTTATTACAAAGTTTGTATATGTATTTGTTTGTTACTTAATCACGCTCAAACGACTGAACGGATATGTATGCAATTTGGCACCGATATAGATTATAGTCAGGATTAGCACATAGGATACTTTTTATCCCAGGAATATGTTCCGTCGGGATCATTTTCGACTTTTACGCGAGACGAGCGCGACAGCGTTCGGGAAGTTGCGCAGTATCTTCTTGTCCAACTTACCGCAGTGTCTCAAGATGAAAGTGATGACCTATGGCTCTGAGACGTGGTCGCTCACAATTGACCTCATCATAAAGATTTCAGTCACCCAAAGGGTAATGGAGAGGACTATGCTCGGAGTTTCTTTGCGAGATCTGATTAGAAATGTAGAGAGAGAACCAGGGTTACCGACATAGCCCGAAGAATTGCCAAACTTAAGTGGCAGTGGGCAGGGCACATTGCTCGCAGAACGGATGGCCGATGGGGCTGAAAGGTTTTGGAGTGACGACCGTGAACTGGAAGACGTTGCGTTGGAAGGCCTCCCACTAGGTGGACCGATGACCCGGTGAAGTTTGCGCGAGTCGGGTCAAAGTGGCGATGCTTGGGGAAGGCCTATGTCCAGCTGTGGACGTTTTTCGACTGATATGATGATGATGATAACGCGGGCGAAAGCAGAAACTATTATTTTATAAGCTAATATGAGATAAATAGATGATATATCGTATTTATAAAGTGTTAAAATAGCATAAAATGATATCACGCATTCTTTTAATATTCAATACGTGCGTAAACAAAAACAAAAATGATATTTCAAGCATTTTTCCGTATGGTTTTCAATTTCTTCCATTCCTCCGGGAACAGGAATGCCGAAGTTGTAAAATATGTCAGTCATTTTCGTCTTTGAATGGAAATAAATATAGAATTTTTACTTTTTGGTTTGAAGTCAGCGACTTGCCCACTTCTCGAGGAGCTCTTAATATTATGTTAAGTTATGAAATTGAAAAACGTTGTACGGTTTTCCGGAGTGCTGTAATTTTTATTGTCTGTCCATCTTACTGTCAAAAGTCGAATATAAAAATGATGGTTTTTAATGTCTGTTTATAAAAGTAAAAACAAAGCGGTAGAATAAACAAAATATAGTTCGTTATTTACAAAACCAACAAGCATAAAAAAAATATAGCAAAACACGGCAAAAATATCACGTTTGTTGTATGGGAAAGCCCCCTTTTTTTTTCTACGGGGCGTCTCGCAATCGCTATTGCTTAACCGGGCTTCCCTGTGGAGACTAAGCTATATAGCCTCCAGCCAGGCACAAAAAACTAAAACTAAGCGACCACGCTGAGGGCTAACCTCGGCTCAGGACGTCGCTGGGGCGACAACTAGGGCTGGATCTGATAAAAGTGATTCTACCATCCGTTCGGAAAAAGCCTACGTGGAGAAGAACGGACAAGAAACTCCGATTAACTAGCTAGAATTTAACTATGGCACAGCGTTTCGCGGGCTGGCTTGTATATCTTGTCGGGGACGTCGCGGCGGGCCTCGGCGGCGAGGGCGGATTGTGGGAAAGCCCCACTTAAATTTTTAATTTATTCTGTATTAAGTATTTGTTGTTATAGCGGCAACAGAAATACATCATCTGTGAAAATTTAAACTGTCTAGCTATCACGGTTCATAAGATACAGCCTGGTGACAGACTGACAGACGGACAGAGGAGTCTTAATAATAGGGTCCCGTTTTTACCCTAAAAAACTATAAAAGGCTGCCAAAAAAAACGCAACACATAAAAAAGTTAAGATATTTTTGTTATAGTTTTTAATATTACAAAAATAAAAGAATAATAAACTTATGAGGTAACTACAAATTGATCAATATTGTTTCGGAAACAAATAAGTTCTCAGAAATACAGTCAATCAACTTTTTTTTTTCAACCTTAATATATATCTGCCTATCCCTTTCCCAACTATGTTGGGGTCGGCTTCCAATCTTACCGGATTCAGCTTAGTATCTGTGTTTTACATGGAGCGACTGCCTATCTTACCTCCACGCAGTAACTGGATAACACGGTACCCCTTGGCAAGACTAGTGTCAGATCTCAATCTTCTTTCTGACTACCCGTAACGACTGTCAAAGATCTTCAAATGACAGCCGGGACCAACGTCTTAACGTGCTTTCCGTTGCACGGAGGAAACTCGGTACGTTAAAAATGGTCACCCATCCACGGACCGACCTCGTCAAGCGTTGTTTAACTTGCCACAATTTAGCCACGAGCTCCTTCTATCAACCTTAATAGATTTAGCTTAAAACTTTACCAAAAAGATTCTTTTTTATTTTTCCCCGAATGACGAAACATCGCCTTAAATGATTGTAGCATTTCATAAAACATTTTCAATAAACACTTGTGAGAATATCATAAATTAAATCTACGGTGTCTCAAAATTCAGTTACCCCGCCTCGCTCGGGCTTTTACTGGCAATAATTTTGTAAAACTGCCTGAAATTGTGTTACTTGCGTCATAAAATGATTTCCTTTTGGTATGAGTTTATATCTTGCTCTCATATTTAAAAAAAGAAAATAGCATTTTGTTACGGTTCCGTACCCGAAGAGTACAAACGTAGCTCTATTACTGACACTCACGTGTCGGTCTGTCCGTCTGTCTGTCAGTCCGTCAGCACATAGGTTTTACATTCAAACGTTGGTTGGAGCTACTGTCTTCAAATTTTCACAGTATATGTCTATGTAAGACAAAATTACAATTTCAACTCATGTTAGTTAGTGCAATTGGGTCTAAATATAATATTATTATTTACGTATTAAAACCACTTCATCATCTGCCTAGCCTTTTTCCCAATTATTGTTGGGGTCGGCTTCCAGTCTTACCGGATTCAGCTGAGTACCAGTGTTTTACATGGAGGGACTGCCTATCTGACCTCCACAACCTAGTAACTGGGTTACACGATACCTCTTGGCAAGACTGGTGTCAGATCTCATATATACTCGTAACGACTGTCAAAGATCTTCAAATGACAGCCGGGACAAACAGCTTAACGTGCTTTCCGAGGCACGAAGTAAACTCGGTATGTAGAAATGGTCTCCCATCCACGGACCGACCTCGTCAAGATCGACCCGTGCGGCTGTTATTATTTAGCCACCAGCTCCTCTTAATTCACGTATTAAAACCACTTATAAGCGCGAAATTTTCAACAAAAAACACTTGAGAATACAACCCTCTCTTTTCAATTTACCACCGAGGTCAAAAAATTGTGACCCCGTCACATATCCGACCACTTAAACCCTTACGAAACGCGGTCCTTTCGACCCACCCACACAATGAACCCTCCACACTTCAACAGTATGAGGGATAAGGGTGGTTTTCCACCAGAGGAGCTCGACTAAATAATAACAGCCGCACTAGTATATCTTCAAGGTTAAGCAACGCTTGCCAAGGTTGGTCCGTGGATGGGTGACCACCCATTGCTGTCGCTGTGTTTCAGAAAGAACGTTAAGCCGTTTGTCTCGGATATTATTTGTGGTGTGCACACACGTATTTTTAACAGCTGTTACTGTTCGGTAGAGGTCCGAGAGGAAATAAAAGAAGTAGAGGAAGACAGGCAAAGCGGTGGGAAGACGATATAAAGAAAGTGGCAGGTCCAGATTGGTTACGGGTAGCGAGGGACAGAGTCAAGTGGAGAACCTTGGAGGAGGCCTTTGTCGAAAGACAAGCTGGTGCGAGGGAAAATAACCAGATGCCGAGGAAAATAAATAAATAGTTATAAATACAGTGTTAATAGGTTATCCCATTAAAAAAGTATAGTATTCATTTATTTATTTATTTATATACACTTTATTGTACACCCGAAAATACAGGAACAATTGAAACTTAAAACTAAAAAAAAAATATACAATGGGCGATGGATGAGTATATTGTAAATAATAGGTTAAGTAACTAGCAATAAAGGCTTATTTTATTTTATTTATTTTTACTGTTCGGTAGAAGCCAGAGTATCTGACTGAAAATCTAGCCTTTCCAAGAAGTAATGAGTTACCCAACTGAAGCGGAAATTCCCCTCTTGGCATAAATTTTTAAGGTATAATATTTTTTGACATAACATTTTCGCATAACTTTTATTAGAATTATAATACTGTGGCTTAATAATGCTTTGGCACAATGTGAAGATTAGCATAGCTGTCATGTGCTCTTTTTTTTTCGGCATAATTTGGTCCTGCATACATATTTAAGACATATTTTATTTTTATTATTGATAGGCTCGCGCTCGACCACTATCTCAGCTGATAGTAAGCGATGATGTGGTCGATGATGATGAACCTATTCACTCTTGACTTCTAGACTCCCAGGTTGTAGCTATCAGGAAATACAGACTCCGGCAGGGAATTCCACTCCTTAGCCGTACGCATAAGTAAATCTTAGCCATAATATTTATTCGTCTATTAATCATGACTCAATTAGATCAGGTTAAAGTGCCGCGAACATGTTTGCTTTATTCCAAAGAACATTATGTGTAAATATAATTACGCATTTATAACATTATGCTTTATAAAATTATGCTTCAATATTATTATGCCAAAAGTATTTACAACAATAAACATAATGGTAAAGCATTTTTGCAAAATAATATTATGCATAACGATCATTATGCTGAATTTTGTTATGCCAATGTAAATTATGACAATATATATTTTATGCTTATCTATACTTCTAAACCAATATTATAAAGTGGAATGATTTGTATTTTTGTATGTGATGAATAAACTTTAATACTACTGGACCGATTTCAAAAATTCTGTCCCCGTTGGGAAGCTACACAATCCCCGGGTGACATAGGCTACTTTTTATCCCTGTATTCCCATGGGAACGGGAACTACGCGGGTAAAACCGCTAGGCGTCCGCTAGTCACCTAGTCATTGGTAAACCAACTGATGTGACTGCCAGTAGGCATCCACAACTCAATATGGAGACAGTCGCTTTTTAGGGTTCCGTAGCCAAATGGCAAAAAACGGAACCCTTATAGATTCGTCATGTCTGTCTGTCTGTCTGTCCGTCCGTATGTCACAGCCACTTTATTCCGAAACTATAAGACCTATGCTGTTGAAACTTGGTAAGTAGATGTATTCTGTGAACCGCATTAAGATTTTCACACAAAAATAAAAATAAAACAATAAATTTTGGGGGTTCCCATACTTGAAACTAAAACTAAAAATATTTTTTTTCATCAGACCCACACGTGTGGGGTATCTATGGATAGGTCTTCAAAAATGATATTGAGGTTTCTAATATCATTTTTTTCTAAACTGAATAGTTTGCGCGAGAGACTCTGCCAAAGTGGTAAAATGTGTGTCCCCCCCCCCCTGTAACTTCTAAAATAAGAGAATGATAAAACTAAAAAAAATATATGATGTACATTACTATGTAAACTACCAGCGAAAATTGGTTTGAACGAGATCTAGTAAGTAGTTTTTTATAATACGTCTAAAATCGTAAACCGCAATTTACCAAGTACGGAACCCTTCGTGCGCGAGTCCGACTCGCACTTGGCCGGTTTTTGTTGAATACTGGTTCTCAACTGTATCTAGTATTTTTTGTAGAAAAATGAAACATGTGTCGAACAACGGTCCTAAAAGTTTATTTTAGTATTTTTTTATCCAAGCGTTGTACTCGCTTCAAGGAAAAAAACTAAATCAAAATCGATTCATCCGTTTGGGAGCTATGATGCCACAGACAGACACACAGATATACACATCAAACTTATTTTCAGTCGGAAGTTCAAAGAATCCTGGCAGTTGAGTGTGTCATGATCTCTCAAATGTCTCGCTGATGGTGGCGCGTGTGTTGGATCATTCGGTTCCCTTCATGATGGTTGAGCTGGGTAGTGCCGATTCATGCGTCATGTTCGTGAACGGGCGCCGTCAGTTGGGATTGGTCATATCTTAACTGCTTCGGATGTTAATGTTTTAACTACTTTTAATACTTTATACCTGTACGTAGTATAGTGTGTAGTGATTCTGGGTGCATTGTCCTCACATAAATGAATTTATCAATGTATGTACTTATGTACCTAAATATTGTAAAAAAACTATTTTATTTTTAAAAGAGTAAGTATGGAGTTTCTTGTGCATTCTTCTCCGTAACAAGCTAATTTTCGAATGCACGGTAGAATCAATTTTTATTCCTTGTATTTTTTTATTTTAATGTAACATTCAAAAGTGCCGCTTGGTGGTCTAATTGAAAATAAATATCTTTATCTTTGTCCTTTGCTATCCCTTATCCATCTAGCCTAGCTAGGATAATGGAGTGATCCTACTAGCCATTGTTTTCTCACGCATCGCCTCGCTACCTTTTGTGGAAAACCATCCTAACCCTCCACGCGTCCATCGGTGTAACAATGACCCTTACAAATTGTTTGTGCTTGACCCGTGTGCGGGCATTATTAAAAATAATGTTGTGGCTTTAATTTTAAAATGGATTTTTATTTTTTTATGGTGTTTATAGAATAGGTCTGTTTAATTTTCCGGGTTTTTTTTATTAATTTTATTGCGAAAGATAACATTAAATTGGGCCTGTATACTTTGAAGGGTTAAAGTGAAGCGTATTTATAATATTGCCGTATTTTTGTCAGTTATGTTTTATTCCCATATGATCTGATCGTGTCGAATTCTCGTCCCGTTATCCTATAAAACTGAGGGATTAGAGTGTGCAACTGTATTTGCGCAGACCCTAGACACACTGGAGGAGATCGTGGCTAAATAATAACAGCCGCACGGGTCGATCTTCAAGGTTAAGCAACGCTTGCCGAGGTCGGTCCGTGGATGGGTGACCATTTCAACATACCGAGTTTCCTCCGTGCCTCGGAAAGCACGTTAAGCCGTTGGTCCCGGCTGTCATTTGAAGATCTTTGTTACGGGTAGTCAGAAGCCTGAGATCTGACACCAGTCTTGCCAAGAGGTATCGTGTTACCCAGTTACTGGGTTGTGGAGGTCAGATAGGCAGTCGCTCCATGTAAAACACTGGTACTCAGCTGAATCCGGTAAGACTGGGAGCCGACCCCAACAATAATTGGGACAAAGGCTAGGCAGGTGAGGTAGACACACTATAATATATATCTATTAATAAATTATCATACAATTATTATATAAAAAAGTTAAATCAAAAAATCAAAAAACCCGACTGCTTCAAAAGCGAACTAAAAAGTCGTAAACAAGGAAAAAATCATGCTGTGCAGTCGGAGGATACATATTCGCGGGCTGGCTGACCAAAATCTGGTGTATCCTCCGCCTGCACAGCATGATTTTTTCCTTGTTTACGACTTTTTAGTTCGCTTTTGAAGCAGTCGGGTTTTTTGATTTTTTGATTTAACTTTTTTATTTATAAGTTTTTAGTTAAGTTTTTTTCAAATTAGATACATTTAAACATATAAGTGTTATATATTTTTGAAAACACCTCTTAAAACCCTTTATTTTGATACGCCATACGCTGGGTTTGGAAGAAAAAAAAAATTTGGGCCCCCGCAATATGGCGCCCATTTTTCTATTGTTTAATTTTAATGTAGCCTATGACACTCGCAGGATTAAGACGAATCGATTGACGTATGAATCATCAAAATCGGTCAACGCGTTTGGTCTCTGGAACGCCATATAGGAACAAACATACATACATACATAGACTGATATACACATTACCCTCCTTCGGCAGTCGGGTAAAATGGCGAAAGTGTAATTCAGTATGTGCGTTTTGTATGTTTGTTACTTCTTCACGCTCCAGCGGCTGGACAGATCTGGATAAAATTTGACACCGAGAAAGATTATAGTCAGAAATAGCATATGAGATAAGATAATTTATTTGCGTAAATCAATATTTACGCGCTAGGAAACTGTCTATTGTTGTAAGTTTTCGCTCGCCCAAGCATTCACTGTTCACGGTTATTGGACCTTGATTGGGACCTTGGTTTTCGTACGTCTCATCCTAGGCGACCACTGAAGATCAGCGCCGTGCTGTGGGCCCCCAAGGCACAGCATTATGCTGAGTGGAAGCCTTCTTGCCACAACCACGACTAGCATCTGCTTTTATTTATACTCGCATTTTTTTTGTCTGTTTTTTACCTTTCTAAAATAATTTAAGAACTACTAACACTATCGTGAAGGGTTTCGTTGTCAAAATCTATTACCACTGCTCTTGTTCTTGTGATGTTATGTTTGTAAGTCGTTTTCTGGCAATTAAATACTTTACAATGCATGTCCTCGAAAAGAGCGGTTTTCCAAGCAGCCAAACTGTGCGGAAAGTGTCACTTTTTTCACTAGTGCTTTTTACTTTCCTGTATTTTTTTAATTTTTAACTCCAACGCCAGCCCGACGCATAAAGTTTTTATTATTTGAGAAAAGTTTTAAAAATTAGTTATGAACAGAATATCATTCGTATAAAAGGTAAAATAAAACTAATACTTCATTTTAGGCGTTTTTAATTACTCTAGATTTAGATTTTGATCAATAAATTAATTTTAAATATGTTTGGCAGAACGTATATTTTGCTCGTGCCTTATTGCGTTACGATGTGACAGCAATTCGCACATGCGCAGTAGATATGCCCGAGGAACTATTAGTTAATCTGTGGATATGCTGAACGCAAAGACCTTATACTTAGAAATACGTATAAGGTCTTTGGCTGAACGCGATTGATTAAGCCCGCCATTTTATTAATTTATTTATTTCCTCGCACAATGCATAGTAAAATGTTGTATGATACACGTACGTAAGATTCGCTCGCTCGTGAATAAAAATGCCACTCATCGGAAATCACCTACCTTCCGCACTTGTAGCATAAATAACTATTTTCATTCTTTCTTTTCATTTTAGCACTAGCGGACGCCTCGTGGTTTCACGCACGTAGTTCCCGTTCCCGTGAGAATACAGGGATAAAAAGTAGCCTAGGTCACCCGGGGGTTAGTGTAGCATCCCAACGGTGAAATATTTTATGAAAAAGTTCCAGTAGTTTTTAAGTTTATTCGTTACATACAAAAATATGAATCTTTCCTCTTTATAATATTAGTGACCACCTGGCAATAATAATGTTTGAAACAAAAGCCAAGTTCTAACTACACGCGATCTTGATGTATTAATAAACTCATAAATGTTTTATATTCTCGTTTGTAGCCACGCAACGTCCGGGTAAACCGCACTGTGGGATGTTACAGTTTAAAATGTTTTCATAAGCGGTTGGCTTTTAGTTAAACAATACATAGCTTGTTTTCCCCGAAGGGTTTGGTAGAGGTGCACATATTTTGCTAGTAATGTAGAGAGAGGGAATAGGAGGGAATAGGATAATAGGAGGAGCTTGTGGCTAAATAATAACAGCCGCACGGGTCGATCTTCAAGGTTAAGCAACGCTTGACGAGGTCGGTCCGTGGATGGGTGACCATTTCAACATAGCGAGTTTCCTCCGTGCCTCGGAAAGCACGTTAAGCCGTTGGTCCAGGCTGTCATTTGAAGATCTTTGACAGTCGTTACGGGTAGTCAGAAGCTTGAGATCTGACACAAGTCTTACCAAGGGGTACCGTGTTACCCAGTTACTGGGTTGTGGAGGTCAGATAGGCAGTCGCTCCATGTAAAACACTGGTACTCAGCTGAATCCGGTTAGACTGGAAGCCGACCCCAACATAGTTGGGAAAAAGGCTAGGCAGATGATGTAGAGAGAGGGAATAGGAATGCAGGGGTGAATTGGAACAACACTTTGATTAGGATTTTAACTTTAATACCACTTCATTGGTTTGCGACGCCAATTTGCCAGCCTGTCGGTTTTTTATCGGTTACATTTCGGGGAGTTTGCGGCGGAACTGCACAATTTGATTCCGCCTAGTCCTTTCCATCACCGGACAACAAGACGTACGGCCATGTGCCATCGGTACATGGTGGACGTACCTCCCATACGCACAAAGCGTTTTGCTAATACTTTCATTATGCACACAGCTAAGGAGTGGAACTCCCTTTCGGGGTCTTTGTTCCCTGAAAGCTATAACCTTGGGGTCTTTAAGTCAAGAGTGAATAGGTTTCTTCTAGGTAAGCGTGCTACATCGTCGACCACATCATCGATTAACATCAGGAGAGATAGTGGTCAAGGGCGAGCCTACCATTAATAAAAAAAGGTCCACTCAATATGGCTGGTTCTTTCCTCAAAAGACCATTTCAGACATCAATCTACATGGTCTTCACATGATCTATTATCTCTATCTGATTTTGTCTGGACTTTAAAAGAGACTGTGACCTCTGAGTTTTTTTCGGCCTTTCTTCTCAGAGTAGTCGAGAGTAGGAAACGCCGACCTTATGTACAAACCAACTTACAGAAATAAAATAATTTATCATTTACTTAAATGCAGCAAATAATTTTAAAATAGAGTAAAAACATCCCTTCAAAGTTCTTTTTCTATTCATCCCTGTATTCCTATTCAGCCCATTTGACGGTACTTCCAAATTTCAGTCTACGTCTTACAAAATAAGCACCACAATTTTGCCGACACTCAAAAATATAGTCGTGTATAGCGTGGGTCTAGCTTTGACCCGTTTAGACCAGAACTACCTGTGCAAAATACATGGATTCACCGAGATACGCCCTTGAGACCAGTCGGGTTGTTAACTGAGAAATCTGAAACTTGGGAACTTTAGATTGGAGTATAGTTGTCATCACTATTAAGGAGCTTAGTTTAGATAAATAGTTTAATTGAGGTTTGGAGATGCTCATTTTCTGTCGACCCTATCTAACTGTGTTGAAGTGGGCTTGCAGTAGAATGGATGCCGCCGTATAATTGCAGGTGATTTACTTTGTGTGTAAACTATTTCATCACCACTGTTCTAACAACGATGAAGGAAGACATCGTGAGGAAACGGGCTTGTTCTACAACCAAAAAATCGTAGACATGTGATATCCACCAACCTGCACTGGGCCCGCGTGGTGGATTACGGCCCGTTCCCTCTCACAGAGAGGAGACCTGCGTCTCAGCAGTGGAAACATTAAAAGGCCTCTACAACCCGGTTACTAGGCAACACGACAGCCTTTGGTAAAATTGGTGGTCAGACTGTCGGCTTATGACGGTCTGTAACGATTGTCAAAAACAACTGGTGGTTATACTGTCAGCTTGTGACGGTCTGTTACGACTGTCAAAAAGAACTAGTGGTCAGACTGTCGGCTTGTGACGGTCTGTAACGACTGTCAAAAAAAACTAGTGGTCAGACTGTCGGCTTATGACGGTCTGTAACGATTGTCAAAAACAACTGGTGGTTATACTGTCAGCCTGTGACGGTCTGTAACGACTGTCAAAAAAAACTAGTGGTCAGACTGTCGGCTTGTGACGGTCTGTAACGATTGTCAAAATAAACTGGTGGTCAGACTGTCGGCTTGTGACGGTCTGTAACGACTGTCAAAAGCCTGTGTGTGATTTTTGACACGTTTCCAGTCGCGATCGCGACGCTTTCGTTAATACACGTTGACTTTTCTATGACCTCTAGTCTTACTAATATTATGGGTCGTGAAGCTTTTGGGACCGGGAGCGCGGTCCCGGATTCCACCTTTAAATAGAATAATTAAAATGTTAAATGTTGTTTTAATATTTCGTTTTTGCAAAAAATTTAAAAATGTAGGTTAATAAGGTGTAGAAAAATAAATAAACGAAATAATAACATAATAATATAAATGCAAAAGTTAGGATGGATGGATGTTTTATACAATCACACCAGGACAGCTGCACGGATCTGGATGAAATTTGGCACAGTGATAGATTATAGTCTGGAATAGCAAATAGGCTACTTTTCATCCCGGTATAATGTTCCTTTTGGGATAAAAAAACACTTTTCACGCAGGTGACGACGCTAGCAGAATCTAGTTTTTCATGCACACAAATTATAATTTTATTTATATGCCTTTCTTCCTGATGAGGCCCAATGTGAGCGACCACGTCTCGGTCCCCAGGTAATCACTGGAAACACACACTGGTGATTGACTTTTGTCTTGAGACACTGCAGCTGCCAGATCTACTGAATATTCTTTGAGACTATTATAGATTTAAAATGATAACTTACCAGCTTATCACTTTGTAATAAGCCATAAATAAACAACATTACGTAAGAACTTGGCTCACCACTACCATGCATCGTGTAGTTAGCCACAAAAAGACCTCCGGACATTTTAGACCGTTTGTTTTAGTTCAAACTTGATCCTTCATGACTGAAAGTTAATGAATATAACATTTAAAACGTTGTTCTAACTTTGGAAGGCTAGGTTAGGCCCGGAGGCTAGATTCTGTTTAAATCTGTTAGTTAACTTCTCAGGAGACTTTTCATAAGTTGTGGTCGGACTCTTGTTTAACAGTTGTGGCTTAATATCCATAGTTTCATATTATATGCTGGCTATATATATAAAATAAAGAAAGAAAGAAAAATATTTATTTGTGACCCGCACAGGAGACACGAGAAATAAGCATACAATTAAACAATAATAAAATAAAAACCCCGTGCGAGACCAAAAAGGCTCTCTCATCATCTCAGCATGTGCAGCGATATCCAAAAAAGGTAATACCGCTGTGCTGATATTCTGATAGGACCCACTGTTGATGCCACGGACACACTTACGGAAACGGGACTTTTATATAAAAAAAATAGAAGAATATATAAATAACAAACAAAATAAATAAAAAACACTTAAGGTAGGTCAAAGTATGTGCAAGTATAATACAAATATATAAATAAAACATATTAAATATAGGTAGACCTAGAAACCGACATCCGCAATACCATCTTTACCGTGGCAATACTCAATGATCATTTGTCGAAACCATAGACAAACGACAGAGCGCGCGTACCAAAGAGTGATTTATTAATTAAATACGGAAGAAATCTATGGTCGGCTGTCAAAAGAAAAATGTTATGTAAGTTATGTTATGAAATAGTGTAAATGAATAAGTGTAAATAAACCTGGCGAAAAGAATACATAGAATAAACATATCATCATTTATTATATACATATCGCTATATATATAGATATCCGCTGGGCAGCGTTCGGGAAGTTACGCGGTATCTTCTCGTCCAACTTACCACAGTGTCTCAAGACGAAAGTCTATGACCAGTGTTTGATGCCAGTGATGACATATGGCTCTGAGACATGGTCGCTTACAATGGGCCTCATCCGACAGCTTACAGTGACTCAAAAGGCAATGGAGAGGGCTATGCTTGGCGTTTCGTTGCGTGATCGAATCAGAAATGTAGAGATCCCCAAGAAAAACTGGGTTACCAACATAGCCCGAAAAATTACCAAAATTAAGTGGCAGTGGGCAGGGCACATTGCTCGCAGAACGGATGGTCGATGGGACAGAACGGTTCTGGAGTGGCGACCGCGAACCAGAAGACGTTGCGTTGGAAGGCCTCTCACCAGTTGGACCGAAGAACTGGTGAGGTTTGCGGGGATCCACTGGTTGCGGGACGCACGGGACCGGTCAATGTGGCGACGCTTGGGGAGGCCTATATCCAGCAGTGGACGTCTTGCAGCTTAAATGATGATCTTACAGAAGCTATTTCATTTTCCCAGAAAAAAGTATTGCATCTATAATAGTGTTTGTATACCTACATATACTAAAATGATGTATTTTTAACCGTCGTGTGTATGACCAGATATATGAACGTAAATGTAGTGGATGGCAAGGGGTCTACTCCCTATCTCTGCCAACAAAGTTACGGGCCTCGTCTGAAAGTATTCCGAAACTTCGGAGTGAAAAAACAAGTGTTAAGTTATTTTTTTTGGACGGGTTAAAACACATCGGGAGTAGGTACATACAACTGTCAAATAGGATTGTTTCCTGGGTAGAAAAATGATAATTCTATTTTTTAGTCCGTCAGTGAGATTACCAAATAATATTGGACACGTATTTTTTTCTTTAAAAAAAAAAGTGCGCATCAAAGTTCAGGAGTGGGGGCTTGTGACGTCACTAACGCAGTTTAAAGTGTACTAGCGGCGTGACGTTTCACGATATTTTAACGCATTAATAATATATTTATTTAAAATCATAAGGCAAAATAATCAATACAATTTTGGCTTAAGTCTATGTCATGTTCACATTGTGTTATGTGCATTATATCGTCGTCACTTTAAGTTTACCTGTCAAATGAAAAAATACGTGTCCAATATTTTTTATTAATCTACCTGACGGACAAAAAACTAATTTTCAGTAAATTACCCTATTGTGTTGTCATTTATTAGTAGTTCGGGACCCAAACGAATCATGCGTCCGTATGTGATACGGAGTAGGAAACGCCCGTACCGAAGGCTGAAACCACGGCCCTCGTGCTAAGGGAGTAGACCCCCTATAGTTTACGCCTACTTTCATAGGGAAATGGCGGTATGTATACCAAAACAAATCTTCTAAGCCATTGATCATTTAAAACAGCAATTTGAACCCCTTCCCCTTTACACCCTTTTATATTTAAACAGTCCTAAGCTGATGTAAATCTCTAACAAAACTGAAAGCGTTAATTACAAAAAAAAGACTTGAAAAACTTAAATGCTTCATCACCCGCCGTAAAATCTACAACATTAATCAAAACGTAACAAGATACCCTCGGCCCGGAAGCCGTGTATCCGGCAGCCGGATCGTCGGACGTCCGGCCGTCCATTGCCGGAGACGTCTGATTGGAGAGACGGTTGCCGTCAACTATAATATGGACAGAGTTAATCGCTTTATGTTGAGGACTTTGTAAGTGAGGTCGTTGTGGGTAACTAGTTTATACTGTGTATCTGCCTGCGTATTAAGGCCGTACAAACAACCTTGAGCATTCCTAGTGCCCTAGCGGCACACTGGTGGCGCATGATTTGAGTAATATATTATGGTATAATTGTATTGTATTTAGAATTGGTACAATCCCACTTCACTATTTCCAAACCACTGCAACTCCTGAAAGCCAGAATCAACAGTGGCGACCACCAGAAAAGCGCCGAGGCAATGAAGCTCGACGAAGTTCCGGAGAATGAATTTAACTGTCTTGGATCCCGCAGCGAAGTTAATCAGAAAACAATAACGGAGGAGTAGGACAAAATATAAATTTCCACTTCCCTCCATATCAAGCAGGAGAAAAAGGCCAATAGGCACAAAGGGTCGTTTACAACGTATTGTATTGTATTTGTAGTTTAAATGTATGTTTATATAAACCTGATTCATTTTTTTATTAAGTTTTATCATTGAACCTACCACTATTTGTCTCTGCATCACCCAAAGGTCGACTGGTAGAAAATGCCTAAGACATTAAGTACGCCTCTGTACGTTAGTGTGCATGAAGTATAAAAATAATAAATAATAGTTTTCTTTGGGCCATTCATACATTACGATAAAGCATTTTTTTTTAATTTTTTCCTCAGACATATGCTAGGTTCTCTCCTATGTTTTATAAAATATTTAACTAATTTTTTTTTAAGCCAGGTAAGTGCACCCTCTTGCACCCCTCCTGGCGCCCATGGTATCAGTGCTCATCATCCCTTATCCCATGTTACTTGGGGGCGGCACAATCAATGTGGCCTTAATTTTGTTAAATTTATAATAATTTTATGATTTTCTGAACAGATCATTTAAAATTGATGGCAATAGATGGCGCGGTTTTAAATTTCTGAAGAGTTTCACTCGATTGTTTAAATTTGTATTCTAAAAAACACTAACTGCCGTGGAACGGAACCGAACGCGATCGATGTACCAGTATTATATTATCGTTATGATGGTAAATTCGACCCATCCACGGACCAACCTCAACAAGTGTTGCTTAACCTTGAATATCAGTGCGGCTGTTATAGTTAAAATGGTAAATAGTCATTAATAACTCAAGTATTATTACCCTCTCAAACTATTAACTAACCCCTTGACCCTGTCCTCTCCACAATGCAAGTCACGTACTGGCTCGGCAGTCGGACGCCTTAATCGAGTGGATATGAGATCACCATTACTATCGAGATTCCTTTATCAAGAGCTTTGTGATGTACGAGTCATCCTGTATCGTGTATACAGGGTGTCCATAGGATAAAGGGTGGCTATTCATTTATCTATTTATTGTGGAGGGCTGATACAGTAAATAGTTACTCTATAAGGAGCTCGTGGCTAAATAATAACTGCCGCACGGATCGATCTTCAAGGTTAAGCAACGCTTGCCGAGGTCGGTCCGTGGATGGGTGACCATATTCAACATACCGAGTTTCCTCCGTGCCTCGGCAAGCACGTTAAGCCGTTGGTCCCGGCTGTCATTTGAAGATCTTTGACAGTCGTTACGGGTAATGAGAAGCTTGAGATCTGACACCAGTCTTGCCAAGGGGTATGGTGTTACCCAGTTACTGGGATGTGGAGGTCAGATAGGCAGTCGCTCCATGTAAATCACTGGTACTCAGCTGAATCCGGTAAGACTGGAAGCTGACCCCAACAACAATTGGGAAAAGGCTAGGCAGATGATGAATTGAAATTAGGTGGAGTTTCATCAAGACGCACATTGTAAACTTCTCTCGCCAACCGCATAAACCTTGAGCGTTCTTATTCCTGTTAAGTTGCCTAATTTAAATACAAAATTTAATTTAAAAAAAAATAGTATATAAATAGAACTGAGCAGTGGTGGCCCAGTGGTATCGGCCGCGACTTACAAGTTGTAGGTCGTGGGTTCGAACCCAGGCAGGCGCTTTACTTTGTGTAAATTATTTCATCACCGCTGCTCTCACAACGGTGAAGGAAAACATCGTGAGGAAACCGGCATATCCTAGAAACAAAAATTCTAAGACATGTGACATTCACCAACCCGCACTGGGCCCGCGTGGTGAATAACGGCCCATTCCCTCTCACAGAGAGGAGGCCTGTGTCCCAGCAGTGGGAACATTAATAGGCAGATGATGTGATGATGTGAAATAGAACTGTATGTTTATTGTATTTAATAATTACAGACATTCATATATATCTAATTAATATTGTTTAATCGATAAGACGTTAGCGCCATCTATCGGATGTATGGTAAACTATAATATCTAGTATACTGTAATTTTATCACTAGAGGACGCTTCTGACCTTATTATGTTGTAAGCTGTTATTTTTTAAGCGTTACAGCATGAACGAAGTTGTAAATATTTTTTTATTTTATGTAGCTGTAATAGATAGCTAGATATAAGCGAATCTATAACGCGCAAGCGTCTGTCCTTTATGCCACCGCTTAGCTCGCGACTTCGGGACGTGCTAGATACAACAGAGCGGTAGTGCGAGCGTTCGAGGACGTGCAAGGGTTAAGCATTTTGTTACCAGTTCGATTTGCATTGTGGAGCACAAGTATTTAAATATGAATAGTTTTATATTACATATTAATGGAGGCCTTATCAGAAAGCTTAAAGTCACCCGAAAGGCAATGGAGAGGGCTATTCTCGGAGTTTCCTTGCGTAATCGCATCAGGAATGAGGATATCCGCAGGTTGGAAGGCCTCTCACTAGGTGGACCGATGACCTGGTTAAAGTTGCGGGAAGGCGCTGAATGCGAGACGCACGGGATCGGACAATATGGCGACGCCTGGGGGAGGCCTACGTCCAGCAGTAGATGTATTTCAGCTGTATTGATCCCTATCAGAAACATATTCAATAAATACTGGTTGAAATATTAATTTTTAATTTCTAAAATCGAACTCATGCTTAGGTCGATTTAAGAAATCAAAACTTATTTAATTGCCTTTGGCAAATCGCACTATCAACCAAAGTTTCAATTTCACCACCGTCCCATTTAAAACACACCCTGTATATGACTCGAGTTGCTGACTCACTCAGGCGCTTGTATACTGTAAGTCGAGCATAAAATATTCGCAGATAAGAATGTACATTTTGGCATATGTCCAATATATTTCGCTCATTGTTTATGGTAGTTTTCGAGATTTTTCAGTTATGCAATAGGCATCTGCACAAATAGGTCAGTGATGGGTTTTCTAGTAGGGCTGGAGTATTCAAGCCACGTTCTGTTTCTTTTCTTGAGAGTTGTGTCTTGGATTTCAACGTAAGATTTTGTCGGCTCCTTATCCAGACTTTCTTGTAGTGCATTTGTAAATGAAAGGCTGGGGCACATGTTTCGTGGTTAATGAAAGTATCTGTACTGTTTTATATTGGCCACAGAATGATCCATACTAATATTATAAATGTGAAAGTAACTCTGTCTGTCTGTTACCTTTTCACGCTTAAACCGCTGCACCGATTTAGATGAAAGTTGGTATGAAGATAGTTTGAGACCTGGGAAAGGACATAGGCTATATAGGTAGGGTAGGGTAGGTTAGGGTATGGTAGTGTAGGGTAGAGTATTGTAGGGTAGTGTAGGGTCGGGTAGGTTAGGGCAGGGTAGGGTAGGGTAGTGTGGGTAGTGTAGGGTCGGGTAGGGTAGGGTAGGGTAGGGTAGGGTAGTGTAGGGTAGGGTAGGGTAGGGTAGGGTAGGGTAGTGTAGGGTAGGGTAGATAAATGTTTGGTCTTTTTATGGCAAAACAAAGTTTGCCGGGTCAGCTAGTACTTCATAAAAGATAACTTGATCTCTGCGACATATGTCAAGCTGACCTGCACGTTATTGTTACGTTATTGATAAATGATTTCATTTCTGTAAGTTGGTTTGTACAAACACTTTTACATGTCTAACATATTTTTTTTTTTTAACTAGATGAGGTCGGCGTTCCCTATCTGACTACTCTGAGAAGAAAGGCCGAAACTAACTCAGAGGTCACAGTCTCTTTTAAAGTCCTGACAAAATCATGGTTAGATTATGTGAAGACCATGTAGACTGATGTCTGAAATGGTCTTTTGAGGAAAGAACCAGCCAGATTGAGTGGACCTGTCCAGTCAGTGCAAGCATTTGTCAATAACCGAGCAGCTCAACTCAGAATTTAAGGAGCTCAACGATTCGAATACCAAAGAAAAGACATTCGGGTAGGCCGCATAAACTATTCAAACTGCCAGGCAATGATTATAAACTAAGATAAATTAAAATTAAAAACAAAATAATGATCCACATAATCTTTACATTCACAATAATTAAAATAAAATAAATGTTAGCGTGTGAAGCGCTATTGTTACTGTATCGATACTGACAGCTACACATCTTTAAGAAGTATAGTGCCGGATCTAGGGGGGGGGGGCAAATACCTAGAGTGACATAAATGAGGGGTGGCCTAACTGCACTAACTAACTTGACGGAATTCCAGAGGGTGACACTTAGTGTGTTGTCCACTGTATATAGTATGTATAGTAACGGGTCTACCGTTACTTGGGATTGTATAATTAACAATTTATGACTACTTTTGTAAAGTCAAAGTCAAAGTCAAAGTCAAAGTCAAAGTCAAATGTGTTTATTTCAAGTAGGCCATTATGTGGCACTTTTGAACGTTAAAATTTACATTTAATAAAAATTGATTCTACCGTGCATTCGGAAATGTAGGTTGTTATGGAGAAGAACGCACAAGAAACTCCATACTTACTCTTTTAAAAAAAAGTTTTACACAATATTTATATAGGTACATACATTAATAAATTCGTATACGTAAGCTTGGGTGTAAGCTTGGGTCTTACCTGTTAAAACAAATGTATGTCGGGTTTAGTCAATAGTACAGACGTTAAAACAAATCGCAAGCACGCCATCTGGCGGCAAAGCTAAACAACTACGAATTGGCGCGCTTCCTCTAACCACTTGCGTGGTGGGGATAGTAGAATATGGCAGTTGAGTACTGACAGCCTTAGAGCTAGCACGTCGTAGAATCAGTGTCGATCCGTAATATTAGTAAGCAAGATTGTAACTGTGAATATTTGAATAAACCCAGTGTATCGAATAATTTATGTGATTTCATTTGCACGATTGTACCCACCGACCTGCCCACACACGATGTCTTAATCTAAGGGAATACATCCTGACTTCCCGATGGCTTACATCTATCGGCCAGCCTTGATGCGACATGTATGTGTTAATGAATAAAAAAAATAAACAACCCTTCTCATTTCATCAGAAAACCTAACTTATTCGTGGTGTGCTGCTAACATTTTCAAGCTCCCTTCGCTGTCAAATGTTATTGGTTCTTGTTGGAAACCCACCGTTAAACAACTTAACATTCACGTTGCAAAAATTCTTAGGTGAAATTTTCGAGCTCACTTCGATTCAATTCGCTCGAAGTTGTCAAAAAAGCGGCTGTATTCGATCCGACGGTTAAAAACCGCATGTTTTTTTTCAGTAGATAATATTCTGAAACATTTACCACCTTATAAGGCGTAATTTTAACGGGCGCCAAAGGCGGCAAATATTGGCTATGCCCGAAGCGGCGAAATTCCTAGATCGGGCCCGGAGACAGAGTAGTCGCAAGTGAGTTGCTCGTCCAAAGAAAATGGAACACGAGCCTTTTGTGCGGCACCCATACCATTGAAACCATAACATACCAACGCTGCTTTTGAGTGTTTGGTGGCAGAATAGTTTTAGCATTTCCCCGGACAATGCTTCATAAAGAGTCCATCAAATTTTTATTCCTTCATCATCATTATCATTTCAGTCGAAGGACCACTGCTGGACATAGACCTCCCTCAGGCGTTGCCACATTGACCGAGCCCCTGCGTCTCGCATCCAGCGGATTCCCGTAACCTTAACCACTTAATCGGTCTACCTAGTGGAAGGCCTTCCAACGCATCGTCTTCCCATTCGCGGTCGCTATTCCAGAACTTTTCGGCCCCATCGGCCATCCGTTCTGCGAGCGCGATTATTTATTGCTTAGCATTTAGATATCCGGTTAAGTTCGAACAAAGTGTTTGAGTATCTGGTGGCTTTTTATTTCCGTCTGTAAACTACTCTTTTGATGGTAGTAGAGCCTCTTACATGGGACTTAAAAATACTGGCGAATAACAGATACACAAAGCCCACAAATTCTGAAGACCTAAGTCTTCAATCAGTGCGACCTACCTTTTGTGACCTCCGGTGCCGAGACGTGGACACTCACAATACGGCTGGTTCATCAATTCAAAGTTGCTCAGCGAGCTATGGAAAGGGCTATGCACGGAGTCTCTCTAAGGGATCGAATCCGAAACGAGGTTATCCGGCAGAGTACAAAAGAGAGACATAGCTCACAGAATAAGCAAGCTAAAGTGGTAATAGGCCGGCCATGTAAGTCGTAGAACCGATGACCGATGGGTTAAGTGTTCTTGAGTGGAGACTGCGAACTGGTAAATGTAAGGTAGGACGCCCTCTGGCTAGGTGGAGCGAAAACTTTTGCGGGGTGGTTGGTGGCAGATGACAGTTGCCAAAATCTAACCAAATGGCGTGCAATTGGAGAGGCCTATGTCCAACAGTGGACTGCTATAGGCTGATGATGATGATGATGAACAGAAACATCTACCAAGCCCTTGGGGAAATACATGCGTGAATTAATTGTATGTGTTATTTAACGTTCATTTTAGTGTGTTTAATATCTAGAAGTCTCCCGAACAAGCCGGATTCCGAAAAGGCTTTAGCACCGTAGACCACATACATACGCTGTGGCAGGTTATACAGAAGACCGAAGAGTATAACCTGCCTCTCTGTTTAGCGTTTGTGGACTACGAGAAAGCCTTCGATTCGATCGAGACTTGGGCTGTACTGCAGTCTCTCCAACGGTGCCAGATGGACTACCGGTACATTGAGGTGTTGAAGTGTCTGTACAAAAACGCCACCATGTCAGTCCGTCTTCAGGATCAGACCTCGAAACCAATCCTTCTCCACCGCGGCGTAAGACAGGGAGACGTCATTTCTCCGAAACTGTTCACTGCTGCGCTGGAGGACGTCTTCAAGGTTCTGGACTGGAAGGGGCTTGGCATCAACGTTAATGGCGAGTACATCACTCACCTTCGGTTTGCTGACGACATAGTCGTCATGGCTGAGACCATGGAGAGCCTCAGTAAAATGCTCGATGTCCTTAGTAGAGCTTCCGAAATAGTGGGTCTTAAAATGAACATGGAAAAAACCAAGGTCATGGTGAACGCCCATGTAACACCCACTCCTATAAAGATCGGAGACTCTACACTCGAAGTTGTAGACAATTATGTTTACTTGGGACAAACGGTCCAGTTGGGTAGGTCCAACTTCGAGAAAGAGGTCAACCGTCGAATCCGACTCGACTGGGCGGCGTTCGGGAAGTTGCGTGGTATCTTCTCGTCCAATTTACCGCAGTGTCTCAAGACAAAAGTCTATGACCAGTGTGTGTTGCCAGTGATCACCTATGGGACCGAGACGTGGTCGCTCACAATGGGCCTTATCAGAAAGCTTAAAGTCACTCAAAGGGCAATGGAGAGGGCTATGCTCGGAATTTCCTTGCGTGATCACGTCAGAAATGATGATATCCGCAGGAGAACCGACATAGCCCGAAGAATTGCCAAACTTAAGTGGCAGTGAGCAGGGCACATTGCTCGCAGAACGGATGGCCGATGGGGCCGAAAAGTTCTGGAATGGCGACCGCGAACTGGAAGACGATACGTTGGAAGGCCTCCCACTAGGTGGACCGATGACCTGGTTAAGGTTGCGGGAAGGCGCTGGATGCGAGACGCGCGGGATCGGTCAATGTGGCGACGCCTGGGGGAGGCCTATGTCCAGCAGTGGACGTCTTTCGGCTGTAATGATGATGATGATGATGATGAATATCTAGAGGCTACTCGCTATATATCAGTAAGGATCCATCTTCAATGTTTAATTACTACCTATCCCGAGCCCTACTATTATGGTTTGTTCAGATGACCGCCCCATACCCTCATTAAACATACCTTTAATGACTACCCTGTCGCTTAGAAACTAATTAAAATCCTTTAGAAAAAACTACAATAGTTGAGCTATCATAAGAACAATGCAACTAATCTAAAAAGTATCTAGACTGGAGCTGGGTAGGGTATTGTTTCACGGATTCTAGCCGTTTTTACCTGAGAGGGTTGATTTAAACGCAGTTTACATGGAGCGATGGTTATTTGACTTCCACGGTCTACAGTGAGCAATATCTGGGCTTATGACAAAGTGGGATTGACCACGTGATACTTCAGCAGGAGCAATCAATCCCATACTATTAAGTTTATTCAATTATCTCAATTAAAATTTACATAATTAACAATAACTACCTATAATAAATAAAACTACAAACGCGTATAAAAGGGCACGGGTCATAGGGCGTCATAAAATTCGTCCACATCGCTGTCAACGTGAAAAGTGCCCAGAACGCTGGCAGCATTGCCACGTTGGATGGCAATGCTGATTCTCTGGCCAAGGAAAAAGGAAAAGGAAAGCCCAGCCCTCTGGAAAAGCTCAGTTACGTGAAGAATACAATATATCCCATACTTGAGTTTTTGGCAATCGTTGTATATCGCTGTTATACGAGTAATAGCACTTTTTCTAAAGCCAAAATCCACTGAACCCTCACTCAAAGCGGTAGCCCCCATTGAGTGCACTCGCACTCAATGGGGGCTACCGCGTTTGAATTTACCGCTTGGTGGCGTGCGTTGCTTCAAAATGACAAATTTTAATAGTTTTTTAGATTTTAGCGCGAGTTTGTTTACCATTTTTAACCGACTTTCCAAAAAGGAGGACGTTCTATATTCAACTTTATGTTAGCTTTTTATGTTTGTGTACCTATATGTATATTCACTGATAGGTATCTGTCAATTATGGACCGATTCTGAAAATTCTTTTTTTGTTTGAAAAAGTATAGGAATTGGTCCCATTTTAATTTGGTGATGATCTGATGAAGAACTTTAGAAAGAAAGACTGACTGAGACTTCTGGCATTATACTTAACTACTTGCCTATTAGGTGGGTATTAGTTAGGTAGTATCACGTGGTCATTGCTCATACATTTTGAACTTGCGACTGTAACTTATAGAATCTGATTTTGTCTACAGCTTTCGGGGATTGAACTTGAAGGCAGCACAAACGACACTAGTAAAATGAGGTGGTAAAAAAAAAGGTGGTTGTTTTTGCTGCTACCATTTTTGTCCCAAACCACTTCTTTTTACCCGACTGCCGAAGGAGGGTAATGTGTTTATCAGTCTATGTATGTATGTATGTATGTATGTATGTACTTACATACTTACATACATACATACATACTTATGTATGTATGTATGTAAGTATGTATGTATGTATGTATGTTTGTTCCTATGTGGCGTTCCCGAGACCAAACGCGTTGGCCGATTTTGATGATTCGTACGTCAATCGATGCGTCTTAACCCTGCGAGTGTCATAGGCTACATTAAAATTGGATAATAGAAAAATGGTGGATTTTGGGTGCCATATTGTGGGGGCCCAAATTTTTTTTTTTTCAAACCCATCGTGTGGGGTATCAAAATAAAGGGTTTTAAGAGGTGATTTCAAAAATATATAACACTTATATGTTTAAATGTATCTAATTCGAAAAAACTAACTAAAAAGTTATAAATAAAAAAACTTAATTAAAAAAATCAAAAAACCCGACTTCGCTTTTGAAGCAGTCGGGTTTTTTGATTTTTTTACCTCTCATTTACTTCTAAAGGGTAAAAAATATCGTTAATCACAGCTCTAAAGACGATTCCCGATTGCCTTCCCTGTCGCCGACGGGTTCCGACGGCCGGATGTTAAGTAAAGAGCTTTAGAGTGAACTTGCTAACGAGTAACCATTTTTGATAATTTTGGCGATTATTTTAAAGCATACATTTTAATAGGGCTGGTTCTATTAATATAAGTCTGATGCCTTGAAAACTTTTAATGTAGATAATTTTGCTGCCAACATAAGCAACGATGTTACGTTCCTTTCGCTGTAAAACAAAGCATTCAAGAACCGAGTAAACCCTCTTACTTGCAAGTCGCTGCTGCGAAGTCCGTGGAACGGAACCGAACGCGATCGATGTTCTTAGAAAAATAATTCATTTAATAAGACCAAAAACGCGTCTTTGTATGGATTGACGCATCTGTATGCTAGTATAATATTACATTTTATTGGCAGATATTGGTAAAAATAATCATTTTGAAATGTCTTAAAAGCACCTCAAATTCAATCGCTAATCCTGAAGATCCTGGTGAGGATAATGAGACAAACTATTTAAATTATTGCATTGTCATCGGTCCTTAATAGGTGTGCAAAGTTTCAAACTAATCCGACGTTTTGAAGGTGGTGAAAATCATGTTCAAAGATTCCGTTACATAGATTCATAGATATATACCATACATAACAAGCTAATAAAATCGTGTCAAAAATGAGACCTTTCGAACTTAAATCTAATTTATTTTATATTTTTGGTTTGTGTAATCATCCAATGACGTCTCCCGCTCTGAGTGAAGCGGGAGGGCGTGTCAGACATTTACTGACTAAAACCCACCCGTGTTCCTTCAGTTGCTTGTGCCAGGGCCGCGGTAACTCTCTTTCAAATTTATCCGCGACCCAGACAGGCATCGGCCCTAGCGGACCCCGTCTGTGACCCAGTTTTTGCTGACATCTCTTTGAGGCGCGCGTAGAACACTACGCGCCGTCGACTCGGGCCTGGTCCTTATCAGACGGCAAGCTACCCATTACTCGCCGTCCTCAAGCCCGCGCCTACGCGGTGGCTGGGAATCGGCTTGCGACTCCCTACACCCAGGGACGTGAGGGCGTCTCCGTTGCAACTTAAATCTCCTATATGTATGATCAATGGTCCTTCTTCCCGTAAATTCCGGTATTCACCCCAAAATATGACAGTTACTGACAAAATATCAATTATTATGTTCGAACCATATGTTTTTCCTCAAAGCAGCACTTTGCGGATAAATGTCGTACCTATGTCATCTATCATGACATGAGACGACGAAGTTTGATAGATTTTCGCACGCAAGTAGGTTAAAGGTGGAGAATATTTCTCTTTTTAAGTATGCTGTATACTCGGTTCTCTTAATCTAATTTAAGCGAATATTAATACTCAAAAACTCAATACACAAAAACGTAGAGTTAACAGAATATGTGAGACAGGGAGCGTTAATCTAATAAAAATCTTTTTTGCAAAATAAATACTACCGACTAAAGGTCGGTGTCTTTCTTTTTTCCATTTTTTTTTGCGATATGGACACCGACTTCCAAAAATAAAGTTATTTTTCACTTTGTTGTTTTTTATTTGGAAGTCAGTAGTATTTTTATGCAGAAAAGTTTTCTATTTTGCCCTTTTTAGTTGTACCTACCTACTAATGAGAAATTAAATATATATCCGCTCTCGCTCGAGAGTGTAAACTGAAAATTTGAAAATGATTCCAAAACCTGACTTTTGAGGAAACAGAGTGCCTCATACAATCTTAAATTATATTCATATCACAACCTCCGGATACACATACACCCACCCTTCCCACTTATACTGCTACAATCTATTATTAATAATTGTCTAAATCTATTTTATTATTATTAAATGTTTAAAGTGTTTAGTACCCATAAACATAACCAAAATTGTTGTAATGTAACTCAGTTGTCTTTCGCTCCTGGGGTGAGTGTTAAGAACTGCGACTCAGTTATTAAACTTACGCAGTAATATGTTTCTTTTTTTGTTCCAATAAATATTTGCATTTTATTTAAAATGTAAAATTGTTTGTTGTTATTGGGCAGTTTTCTGAATGAAGAATTTTGGGTTGAGAACGTGTCAAACTGAACTTTACTGCCAAAATTTGACAGGTTTTCAGAGTTTCACAAATACGTATATAACTTTTAATTCATAATTCAGAAATAATGATTGTCTACTATTTTAATTGTTTAAATAATTTTTCAGTTGTAGTTGTGGTGTATAAATGATATAAATAGTTCAACTCAACTTTGCGCGCGGCACTATGTGTGGGTTGTTTGCTCGAACGACGCCTGCCACACAAATGCATAATGTATAATTACAAGCGCACGCACACATGGCTCCGCACACAAATGAGTTGAACTATCTATACCAGGTTATTGCAAAAACCACCTTGAGTTTTTAATAAATATCGCAAGATTATAAAAATCCGATGATTTTCAAAAAGGAATAAAATTTGATAGTTATTTTAAGATACTTACCGATTTCAGGAGTCATCCATTGATTCTGAAACCAAAACAAATAAAAATTATTTTCGGTTACAATATCATCTGCTATACTATATCTAAATTGTACACCTTCTTAAGTAAATCTCTTCAAGTTTTGTAACTCAATTTCGAACTGACAGACTTCATACAAATCCCTCCTCAAATGTAGATTTACAACAAGATCCATTTCTGAATACCTTTATAGAATACAGGTTTGAAACAAAATCTTATTTGCATTTAAAACAACATAATATCCTCATGAATTTGTCCGAAGGGTTGATCAGAGTTGCAAAATATAGAAAGACATCGATATACAGTTCCGATTTATCGAATCGAAAAATACATCGATGTTTTTCAAAGTGGACACCTCTAATACAACACACCTACACATCGTCAAATATGTTGTTAAGGGCAGGTAGTTTGACTTTTGCATCTCTTTGATTCATTATTAAACAAACAAATAGTGATATTTGAAACCTTTGAACGTTTGAATAGTGATATCGAAAACTTCGCTCGATCAAAAACCAATTTGAAAAGGACTCTAAAACGATGTTTTTTTGATCATTTTCTTATTTTTCTAGAAGATTATGAAAGATTCACTACCTAAAACACATATCTAAAAAAAGTTAACAATAGAACTTTATTCTCAGCGTAGAATTCATAAAGTAGTTTAATTGATTTAATAATAAAATTATATATAACACAGCGGCCGCCGTACTGCTCTTCAGTCGCCCGCGATGCTGACCGATTTATTATGAGACCACAGTGTAACAGAATCAGTAGGTTAGGAAGGTTTTTTAACAGACTTCAAAGAAGTCCGTTAACCTAAATAGTCGTTATGGGTGTATTTTATTTTGTTTTTTTGGGTTATTACTCAAAATTAAAATAATAATTGCTAATATTTGTAAAAAATACAAATTCAATATAGCGCTGACCGAAATTTTTGATGTTTTTGTCATAGTTGTCACTTTCATGGTTTTTGGGGTCGCTAAATGCTAATATGGGGTCAAAATGAAAATACAAAATGGCGTCGACCGAAATTTCTGAAATTATCGTCATGGGTGTCATTATTATGGTTTATTGGGTCGCTAGATGCGAATTTGAGGACTTATGGCATTTTTTTTAAACTATGACACACCATAAGTTATTATTTATTTACTACGCATTGTGTCTCTCGTATTTTATTAACTTTTAAAAGTAATAGTTAAATAATCCTTCTCTACACACCTTTACTGTGGCATTTTTGTCGGCTTTACGCACACGCGAGCGCGCCGCTCACTTCGCGGTAACAGTGGCGCGTTGTATACCTACTTCAGCGGAACAAGCAAGCCTAAGTCCCATATATTAAGTTTACGCTAGGCTATTGCCATCAATTGGGCACAAGTCCAAATCCTGGACAGCTACTGAAACATTCCAGATGGACAACATTTTTTAGTATTAGCTTGTTTCATCCGATTCCAATGACATAAGTTTTGTATACAGCTTCCATACAAAAGTTTATAGATATGGTTATTTTAATCACATGGTATCGCGCGAGGCCACCCAGAAGTAGTGACACAGATGCGCGATACTTTTGCAAAAAATGGCAGCAACAGTTGAATATTTTCTAAATATTTTCCTTTTAATAAAAACTTTATTCTGTAGTCAAATAAAAGGAATTCTTTTACAGAAATAACTTCTTCTTGTTCACAGACATTTTTAATATACTAATAAGTTTCTGCAATTTAGAAATACTTGTTCAAATGTGTTTACGTTGAAATTGGTGTAGTACATGTGCGCTACAGTTTGTTGTCTTGTTAATATGTTTTACGCGTTGCACAAGAGTTCCTGTAAAGACTTAAAAGAGGCTTTTGCTCTTTGAGTTAAAGCCACGTTGGCCATTAATCGGTCCATGGATCCAGATATTTTATATCGACACCCCTCCGTGCATTGATAAGCTCGTCGCCTTTGTTCTCCGTTGTCATTTGCAGAACTTTGACAGGCTTGCTAGGTAGTGGGAAGCTTGAATTTCTGGCAACTAGTCTTTACAA
Source organism: Orthosia gothica (assembly GCA_949775005.1). Classification (NCBI taxonomy): domain Eukaryota; kingdom Metazoa; phylum Arthropoda; class Insecta; order Lepidoptera; family Noctuidae; genus Orthosia; species Orthosia gothica. The sequence goes on from OX459061.1 coordinate 16,363,820, forward strand.
GGGATATCGTGATAGGTAGCAGGATTGTGGAGATCTAGGCAGTCGCTCCATATAAAATACTGTTCGTACTGGCATTTTGAACGCTTTATCCCAAACTACTCTCTAATTAAATTACGTGATTATAATTTGGTTATTCGTTGCTGATTGTGCATTGTTTTGATATCAAACGAAGGGTGAATGAAGGTTCCTATCTTTAGATAATGAAAAATTTACACTACATCCGCGGAAGCTGCCCATGTTGCTCTTAGTATGTAAGGAAATAATTTTCAGTAAAGCGTCAGCAACTATTGAATAGTTTTTATGTGTTTCTTACAAGAACTTACTGTTCTTCAAAAGTGCGTACAGTGTTATCTGATTATAACCTTTATTTACTCTTATATGCGATAGTTTAAATCTACAATTCTCTCAAGATTAGACCTGTCGTACTGTATGGATCAGAATGTCAGACTGTGAAAAAGATGTATGAAAAGAGATTGCATGTAGCAGAGATAAGAATATTGAGATGGCTGTGCGGAGTGACTAGAATGGATAAAATGAGAAATGAGTATATTAGAGGAAGTATGAAAGTGTCGCTAGTGACAGAAACGTTCAAAGGAAACCGTTTGTCCTGGTATGGGCATGTGATGAGGAGGCATGAAACGCATGTTAGTAAAAGAGTTTTGAATATAAATGTAGATGGATGGAGAGGGCGGGGAAGGCCAAAGAAAAGAGGGATGGGCTGTGTGAGGAGTCATATGAAGGAGAAGGGAGTCAGTGATAGCGTGACAGGGCGGTGTGGAAAAAGAAAACGTGTTGCGCTGACCATAAGTAATATTGGTTAAGAGCAGTAACAAGAAGATCTGCAATAGTTTAGTAGGGTGACTACGCGATAGTTTTGCTCTCAAGTGTAGTTAGGAAAATACTAGGTAGATGATGTTCTTAGTTTGTACAATAGGGAATAGAGTATACATGTGTTCGCCATAACTTGAGAAAGTTGTATCGCAGATGCATGTTATGTTCAGTTTGGATAGCATATCGATTTGTAAGTTCTACAGTGTTCGAAGCAAATTGGACAACTTTCAGAATATATTGCATGAGATATGTTTCGTGGTGGCCTGTTGGCTAAGACCTCGCTTCTTGTGCTTGAGGTCGTGGGTTCAAAACCAAGCAAGTGCCATTGTGTCTTTTTCAATTCATATGTTCTTTCTAAGTTTGTCATTGACATCGCTGACAAGGCAAACTTCATGAGGAATCCTGAATTTATAGTTAGTACCTATAAGTTTGTGTTTGTGTTTGTGGTGAGGAGCTCGTGGCTAAATAATAACAGCCGCACGGGTCGATCTTTAAGGTTAAGCAACGCTTGCCGAGGTCGGTCCGTGGATGGGTGACCATTTCAACATAGCGAGTTTCCTCCGTGCCTCGGAAAGCACGTTAAGCCGTTGGTCCCGGCTGTCATTTGAAGATCTTTGACAGTCGTTACGAGTAGTCAGAAGCTTGAGATCTGTCACCAGTCTTGCCAAGGGGTATCGTGTTACCAGTTACTGGGTTGTGGAGGTCAGATAGGCAGTCGCTCCATGTAAAGCACTAGTACTCAGCTGTATCCAGTAAGACTGGAAGCCGACCCCAACAACAATTGGGAAAAGGCTAGGCAGATGATGACTTATATGTTTGTGATTCATTGGTGTAAATGCTGCAAGGTGTCCCATTGCAAGGATAAACTAATAATAAATAAATAATAATAATAACTATCCACTAAACCTACCAAACCCATAGTTAGTCCAAAACATTTTTCTCCATATTTTGCAATGCTCCTGCACCAACCGGGAATTGCCCTTGGGCGCACTTGCGCAGTGCATACAGGGATAATCATCGTCCACCACCGCGACCAACGCGTCGGTTGGTGTCACATTTTCTCGCACGCCTTTCAAAGGACCGGAACCCCAGGGTACCGAGATTGTTAAAGTCCAAATAATAATTATAAATAACAAGGCCTAAATAAAAATTTACCTTATGCAAGTTTAGGAACCCTCTCTTTCAAAATTCAGTCTATAAAGTTTAAAATTCTTTTACGTCTATATTGGGGTCGAATGCAGAGACTTCAGCTTCTTTACCTTATGCAATACTAAGAACCCCCTCTTTCTAAAATTCAGTCTATAAAGTTTAAAATTCTTTTACGCCTATATTAGGGTCGAATGCAGAGACTTCAGCTTCTTTACCTTATGCAATACTAAGACTTCAGAGACTTCAGCTTCAGAAATACCCCTGCACAATCAATACTTGAAGAACTGTTACCCAACTTCGAAACAATCGGAGGAATAAAAGCTATTTTAACGTTCAACTTGTGTCGGCCATAGTTTGTCGACTAGGAGCTATAAAAGTTGCAACCGCAGTAATATTTCGAACGTTTTCTTAAAACTAAAGTATGTATGTGTGGCACTCATATCCGAAGCCAGCCTTTGGCAACTTTTTGGCGACTATACTCAACGATATTTTTGTTTCAAGTTTATTTGCGTGATAGTTACGAAAATCAATCATCCTACCTAATAAAAAGTGAGCTTATTTAACAACAGCAAATACAGACTCCAGGCTGCCAATTGAGAAATTCCTAGTGGAAAAGTTGATAGCACTTTTCCAGAAATGGAAAATGTCAAAATGTTTGGTAGTGAATACGTGAAATTTCAGTAGCGTATGTGAATCACTTTGTTGAACTCGACAGCTGATAGTATGTAAATGTATCTAAAATCTATAGAAGCCCTTTTTCTGCTACTGCAGTGCGTCAACGCAACAGCCCTTCTCTGGAGGTCTTCAAGATGAAGATTAAAGATCATTCCTTGCGCAATGACATAATATTAGTATGTACATAAAACATGTATTTATGTATGTATATTTTATTTTATTCGTCATAAGTTATTTTAAAATTGTACACTGGATCCTGCCCTGTATAATGTCATCTTTCTCTGTCAGCCTAGGGTTTGCTGTAAGAGAACTCATAAAAATGTGTGACTCAAGCCTGTCACAGTAGGCCGTGCTCGCCCGCGTGGTCTAGCTCTGGTAATTTAACTCGATGCTGCACGCTTTGAGTCTCGGTTGCGACCAAAGACCAACAAGGCAGTAAACTTCACCTAGTAACGTCTCCAGAATAAATACTTTTCCTTTCATTCTTTCACTTAGTAACCTAGTCAACGCCAGCTATAAGCCTCGAATCAATATAGTGAAATAAAAGTTATTTAAACGCGAATAGAATCACGGGCCTCTGTGAACTTTTGTAATAGAATTTCATTGTGTTCGAGAGCTGTGCTTGTAAGGAATGCGAGCGAAGTGTGAGCGGTGTTTTGCGAGGAATGAGATCGGCTAGTTCTGTAATTGCACAACAAAATGGGGTTTACTGAAAGGCCTTTTTGCATCTGTGTAGTATTTAGTGTGAAGATGTAGATTAAACGTTTAAAGTCGTCACGAACTTTCCAAACTGGAGTGTTGCCTGAAATTGAGAAGAACCAAAACTGAATTTCTATTCTGCGATTTTGGCGGTCTCTCCAGTTCCGTGCCTATAGCTCTCGCTGGATACCGATCTGCTCTGTTAAATAGCGTCACTTTTCCAAAGCGATGGCGAGGTAGACTAAGACGTAACGCTCCGGATCAACTCAGGATGGATGAAATGTGACAGGTCACTAGAACAACTGGTGACCCACAGATGCCCCTCCAGCTAAAGAGGCAAATCTACAAGTCCGTGATCAGACCTGTCATACTGTATGGATCAAAATGTTGGGCTGTGAAAAAGATGGATGAAAGGAGATTGCATGTAGCATGGTAGGAGAGAATGGATAAAGTGAGAAATGAGTATATTAGAGGAAGTTTGAAAGTGGCGCCAGTGACAGAAACGTTGAAAGGAAACTATTTGTTCAGGTATGGTCATGTGATGAAGAAAGATGATACGCATGTTACTGAAAGAGTTATGAATATAAATATTGATGGATGCAGAGGAGGGGAAGCCCAAAGAAACGATGGGTGGACTATGTGAGGAGTGATATGAAAGAGAAAGGAGTCAGTGATAACGTGGCGGGGGACAGGACGGTATGTGGAAGAAGAAAACGTGTTGCGCCGAACACAAGTAACAAGGGATAGGGCCAGGAAGACGATGATGATAATGATGACGAACTATGCAAACGTTCTATCTAGACAAAAAGTCATTCTATCAACGACGGCTTTTGTCAAATGCCAAAATGTCAGGGTTTGATCACGTCATTCTCATTTAAAATCAGCTACAGCTTTCGTTCTTAATCAGAAACCTGTCCGAGAAACGATTACCAAAAAAAACTGTAGCTAACATGCAAACAAAGCCACAACAAAAGCTTATAGCAAACATGCAACCTGAGATAAACATCCCCCAACCTACATACCTGAACATATATCTCAATTTTACCTACATACCTGGCATATAAACCCTGATTGTCGCTCTATATAATGCAATTACAGACCCCATACGAGCAATATAGCCCAGTTACTAGTTCCATGGTTCGCTCACAGGTAGCTAACTAGATTGTCTCTCTACAGTAGGGTATAGGGGGCATATTCGATGGATGCATGTTAAACTGTGTTAGCAAGGAATTATAGACGTAATGCATGTTTGAAAGGGTTTTGAGTGAGTTCTTATTAGAAGGGGATTTTTAGACTATGGTTTTCCAAACGGGCATAATAGTAGTGAGTAAAGAGGCTATCAGCAGCCTAATGGCGTTAGTCAATTCGGCAAGGCGAAGGATTTTGATCCCATAAATCGACAATTCACATAGACGGAAATCCACACCGCGTCTTTCATCTCGCATGTGATTGGTCAATTGATAGAGTCAAAACCCTTTGACTTGCCGAATTCACTTACCTACGCAATTAGGCTGCAGGCTTCAAATGGGGTGAATAGATCTTTGGTGACCTTTTGTTTACGGCCCCGACTTACAAGTCGTGGGTCGTGGCTTCTTGTCAGTGTCATATATTTTTGAAATCACCTCTTAAAACGCTTTATTTTGATAAACCACACGAAGGGTATGGAAGAAAAAACAATTGGGCCGCCACAATATGGCACCCAAAATCCGCCATTTTTCTATTTTCCGATATTAGTGTGGCCAGTGTACACTCGCAAGGTTAAGACGAATCGATTGACGTAAGAATCATCAAAATCGGCCAACGTTTTTCGTCTCTAGAACGCCACATAGCAACATACATACTTGAATAGACTGATAAACACATTACCCTCCTTCGGCAGTCGGGTAAAAAGCCTTTTATTTCAAGCAAAAAAACATTTACAATATACCTACATTAAATTAATTGACTAATATTATGATTACATGATTGATGACTTTTTATTTTTATTTTATTTATTTAAGTAACTCATAACATGGAAGGATCCTTGGTGTATTGATCGCAAGGGTTCGATGCCCGGATTGGGCAAAGTGTTAATGGGTTTTTCCATCTATTAATTCTCAATAGCCAGCCCGGAATCTGGGCCTGCATCCGGTTTTATGGGAGGTTGCTGACTTGAGTATTTGATATTAAATTCAACTTTATACGTCCACACGTTCCTGAGAAAAAGGAACTTAAGAGACAGAATAATAGATAGACATCAAAGTGAAAAGAAATTATTTTCTTTTGAGGAACGGAACCCTAGAAGTACAACACCTACCAACCGAAGTAGACTATTTTTGTTTATAAGTATAAAGGTCACGGAACAGCTGTGATATATGAATATCCTATTATGGAGAGTAGGCGTCCAATCAAAAGTATATTTAGGAGTCATTTTGCAAAGAAATAGGTCATCTTCAACCTTTACGGATTTCAGAATATAGACGGGGATTCTGAAGCTCTTTAGAATTCTTCTGTTAAGGTTTACCTAGTCGACGGCACGAACTATTTTGTGTGCGGGGTTAAAATGCATGCTATCTCATCCGATTTGTGTCCATTTAATTTCAGTTCCGAAGTAGCCGTACTTCTTCTTGTAGCTTACGCACTACTTCCGAACTTTATCCGTCATAATTCAGAACGTTTTGAACTCGGAACTCGGATTACGGACACGGAGGTATAGTGCATAACCGCCCTTACGGATCTTTGACATTTTTAGAAGATGGAACACTTTTTACGTACCAATTATATGTGCGTATGTTTGTCACAGTTACTTTTCTCCAAAACCATTTGATTTATCAGAGAAAATAAATATCTAAGAGATGTAGCAAGTGCCGTTCTGTAGGAGTTCCTGCCTATCCAAAAGTCGTGAATTTATTTATGTGCCTATGAGATATTACAATTTTACTTATAAAGATTAATTGAACGTCGGAAAAACAGCTTTAGGTTTTGAATATTTGGCATTATGTTCATAGTATTTTTTGCCATATTGTGTCATCCAAAAAAGTCTGAAGATTTCAATTCTCGAACTTAAAAATCGTTCGAATTCAAGTTCAATATCATGTCAGCTACAGTCAATATCGAAAAATTTACATAATTTCATGAGATTAGAGAGTGATAACCAAGGTTACCGACATAGCCCGAAGAATTGCTAAACTTAAGTAGCAGTGGGCAGGGCACATTGCTCGCAGAACGGATGAGCGATGGAGCGGAAAGGTTCTGGAGTGCCAACCGCGAACCGGAAGACGTTGCGTCGGAAGGCCTCCCACCAGGTTGACCGATGACCTGGTGAAGGTTGCGGGACATACGGGACCGCTCAAAGTGGCGACGCTTGGGGGAGGCCTATGTCTAGCAGTGGACGTCTTTCGGATGATATGATGATGATGAGAGTATTGTGTTTTTGGTAGACAGATGTGAAAGCGAAAATTCCTTAAAATAAGGCATTCTGAAGATAGAATATACATAAATAGTATATAATATTCTTAAAGCATTAAGTTCACCTTTACTTAAGTAATATGCGTAAGGCATTAAGTCCGCCTATATATAAAATAATATTGTAACCTAAGCTATGAAAACTACATACGCATAAACATTTGGAGAGACAATACAATATAAGCTTCAACCAGTTACGACTGGTATATAAATGCCCCGTAGTATATAGGAACCCGGCACTATCTGAATACATGGAGCCATACACAAATTAACAGCGATCGATACATCTATAAATATTTTATGAGCATTTTACTAGTCACGTAATTACTTAGGAACTACCCTATATACAGGTCACTCCAAGTTATATATTGGTGCACACCGTTAAACCACACCCAGCCTTTCTGTCTGTTCGTCTGTTTATTCCAGGTAATCTCTCAGCTCAACCATCATTTAGATTGTTGAGCTGAGTGGTGCCGATCCATGCGTCATGTTCGTGAACGGGCGCCATCAGTTGGGATTGGTGATAACTTAGTTGCCTCGGCCTGTTATTTTAAATTGTGTATTTTTTCAAAAAGAATGATGTAACCAAAAACTTTGTAATTAAAACTGCTGGAAAAGAGTGTCCGTGGAGTTTCTTGCAAATTCTTCTCCATTAAGAGCTTGCGAATTTGCAACTAGAGTCATCCCTTTTTTTGACAATTCTACAGTACCATAAGGTTTATTTGAAATAAACTCTTTGATCTCCGAAACGGCTGGACCGATTTTGACGGGACTTTCACTGGTAGTAAACTGATGTTATAAAAAATAAATTATGCTACTTTAATTTGGGAAAAGGAAAGGTTCCGCGTCAAAAAACGCAGGCAAAGTCGCGGACAACAGCAGTGATAAATAAAATGAAAGTTTCTAAAATAGCCACACCTACATTAGTAATGAACACGTATAAGTTCTTAATGAAACCATTGCCCCACTTGACAAAAATGTCAATCAATACTTCGTACTTCCGGAAATTACTGAAATTGAAACCGTTATTAAGGGCAATGTGGCAGTTGGCGACAAGCAACAAACCTTTTTTATATACTTATTTGTTTCCTTTTTATTTTATTCTTTTACGTTTTTTAAAGAAAAAGTGTTCTGACAATTGAGCGCAAAAGAAACGTTATTAAAAACTTTCTGTGATATATAATATAAAATTAAATTTATTTTATATTTGATTTTATTTAATAATCTAATTGTAATTTTAATTAATATATGTATAATGTTTGTGTGTCAATAATTATTTAAATAATGTAATTTGTTAATATTGTATTTTGAATCGTATTGTATATTGATGGTAATGTAATGTTTTGTAACTTGACATTTTATTGATATTATAATTTTATTTTTTATAATGCTATTTAATTTGATAATTTAATTGTAATTTTAATTGATGTATGTGCAATGTGAGTATCTCAATATTTATTTGAATAATGGAATTCGATAGTATTGTATTTTGAATCGTATCGGATATTAATGGTATTGTTTTTAATAATGATTTGATTTGACTAATGTAATATGAATGAATAATATTGTTTTTTACTTAATTTCTATTAATTATTTAGCTTTTAGGGTAAGTAATAGTTCAATTTTAATTTCATCAAAATTTATTTCATTTTTTATTTTATATTGTTTTATTATGATTTTAATTGATATTTTGTAAATTATGTGCATGTCTGTAAGTGACTTACTTACACGGGATCTTTTCTAAATGTTTGATTGTAATATTAATGTGTAAAAAGTCGTTGGTGTGCCTTATTAATAAATAAATAAATATAAAAACGTGTTTCCATCTACAAGCCCTTCCTCGTCTTCAACAGTGGCACTGTTTGTACCTACTATTTTTTAAATACGAGTTCTTTTTTGTTAAGTTTTGTTAAACAGCGTCTATTCAATCCTACAATTATAGAACTGACTATTTGTTTAACAGTTTTATAAAAACGCAGGTTGTCAAGAGTTTGACACGTACCTATTTTGTCGGTGTTATTTAAGCTTTAAAACGATTTCTTTTTGAATGACTTTAAGATAGCTTTTAGCGATAATACCGCCATTTGCCACACTCAATACAATACTAATAATCTATATTAATACTAATAATAATAATTTTATAAAGAGGAAAGATTTGTATTTTTATACGTAACGAAACTTAAAAACTACTGGACCGATTTCAAAAAATCTTTCACCGTTGGGAAACTACACTATCCTCGGATGACATGGGCTACTTTTTATCCCTGTATACGGGAACGGGAACTACGCGGGTGAAATAGTTAGGCGTCCGCTATTTTAGTTATAAGAGTTCTAAAAAATTAATTACTTATTACGGTGTACAATGAAAAGTGTTTTATTTACGTAACCTATTTTTTTTATCACGGTCTAAACGCATTCCATGCTTTAGATGTTAATCAGAGTCAAGATATATTAAAAATAAAAATAAATAAAAAAATAGAATACTGGTGAAGCTTTGACGAAGTTGCATACTTATTGTAAACACATTTTTTTTAATGTTTAACAAAAACGGTGATAACAAAGATGCTCGCATTCCAAGTAAATTACCTACTTCGAAATGTACCAGCGATGTCCTCCCCTTAATATAATTAAACTTAGTCAATTTTAGTTGACGGAATTGTCTTCAGCATATTCTAACAGTCTGTGGCCACACGAATTGTTCATTCATTCATTTATCGTTCACTCATAGCTGCTCATTCATTCTCTACCATTCACTCATTATAAGAAATTTTCTTCTTCATTATTAACTTGCATTGTTGGTTCATAATATAATGTGTGGATAAAATCCTGCAAAAAATTTTAACACAGTAATCCCAAACCGAACATGGGAGCATGGGAACATGGGAACATTAATAGGCTGTTGATCTGATGATGTGAATCCCAAACCGATTGAGCTGAAATTTTGCATGTAAAACATTTATTTTGGCTTCAATGCACGGTAAGCTGAAAAACATGATTAAAAAACTTAATTCAAAAAATCAAAAAACCCGACTGCTTCAAAAGCGAACTAAAAAGTCGTAAACAAGGAAAAAATCATGCTGTGCAGTCGGAGGATACATATTCGCGGGCTGGCTGACCAAAATCTGGTGTATCCTCCGCCTGCACAGCATGATTTTTTCCTTGTTTACGACTTTTTAGTTCGCTTTTGAAGCGGTCGGGTTTTTTGATTTTTTGAATTAAGTTTTTTTATTTATAACTTTTTAGTTAGTTTTTATTCGAATTAGATACATTTAAACATATAAGTGTTGTATATTTTTGAAATCACCTCTTAAAACCCTTTATTTTGATACCCCACAAGATGGGTTTGGAAGAAAAAAAAAAATTTGGCCGCCATTTTTCTATTATCCAATTTTAATGTAGCCTATGACACTTGCAGGGTTAAGACGCATCGATTGACGTATGAATCATCAAAATCGGCCAACGCGTTTGGTCTCTGGAATGCCATATAGGAACAAACATACATACATACATACTTACATACATACATACATAGACTGATAAACACATTACCCTCCTTCGGCAGTCAGGTAAAAAAAAACTAGCGGACGCCTCGCGGTTTCACCCGCGTAGTTCCCGTCCCCGTGAGAATACAGGGATAAAAAGTAGCCTATGTCACCCGGGGATAGTGTAGCTTTCCAACGGTAAAAGAATTATTGAAATCGGTCCAGTAGTTCTTAAGTTTATTCGTTATATACAAAAATACAAATCTTTCCTCTTTATAATATTAGAATAGATATTAAGAAAGAAAAGAAAAAAGGAAAACGTTTATTTGCGCCAGGCACGACGCATACCGTAAAAAAACAAAAAATATAGGTAGATATAGATTGGAAAAACTTATTTTCTGTACTTGAGTTTTTGGTATGAATATACCTATTTAAAAGATTTGTCTTCCAAAGAAATGATGGGTGGATTATGTGAAAGATGATTCTGGCTAGAGAAAATACAATATTTCATCGGTATTTTTTTTGTTAAATAGGTTTTGTTTTGCTTTTCAGTTAACTTAATTTCAACAGAAGTGGTTCACAATAGGGATGTTGCCTGAGTAGAAAATGATAATTATATTTAGTCCGTCAGTGAGATTAGCAAATAATATTGGTCACGTATTTTTTGCTATATCAAATAAATAAAAATTGACAAAGATAAGTCGTATCAAAGTTCAGAAGTAGGGGCTTGTGACGTCACTTTGTCAGTATAAAGTGTAGCACACCGTGACGTCACACGATATTTCAACGCACTGTATCGTCCGTAATTTTTTGTTTACGCGGTAAAATAATAAAATACGCGTCCATTATTTTTAGGTTATCTAACTGACGGACTAAATATATATTTTTTGTCAACTACCCTATTGAAAATTGAGTGGGAAAATGAAATGGGACCAACTTTGAGGTAAGTATAAAATTTAAAAAAAAATCGGACCACTCTAATAATGAAGTGAACTTGATAGATGACAGCCCACTCCCTCTCATAGAGCAGAGGCCTGTGTCCCAGCAGTGGAAACATTACAAGCTTAATACGCGACCTTTCTGACCATGACAATAAACCATTCTATAAAACAACAAAATTAATTAATGTACAACTGAACCCATATTACGTAATTCATTAGTTAACGAGACCAGAGGGACTAAACTGTGACCTTATTTTTTTAATGGTAACATTTCATAGAAATATCACTAATAATATTGTTACTAACAAAACATTACGTCCGAATTCCCTGCAGAGTTGGCTAGAAACACCTATATATAGTCTCCGCCAGATAAAAATAAAATAAAAGTCATTGACCCGACTTGTCGACTTATGTATATTTTGATAGTTTTGTTGTCTCAAATGAAAGGTATAGACGTAGAACCATTTATCAGTTTAAATCGTGTAAATCGGTCCACGCGTTTATGAGATATTAACTCATTACTGAATGCAAAGTAAAAGGCTCAAGAACGCCCCTTACCGCGATACGTTTGTTTTGATCGTGTTAGCGACACTACCTTTACATTTTTTTCGTATCGTTTAGAAATATTGGAATACATTGGTAGACAGATGTTAACGACTTTAATTTTTTGTGATCTAGCGGTGACTTTAGTACACCCAAATTTCGCCAGTTAAGTCCCAAGTAATTAGTGAACGAGCCTAATACCATCAATCAAAGTCCAAAATCATTTGGAAATTTGAACGGTGTCTTATCTGTCGGTGACCTATATAAAAACTTTTACAAAAAAATACAACCGACTTCCAAATGAAAACACTACAAGTTCTTTTTCGGAAGTCGGTGTTCCAGTTTTCTTTTCTTCGTCTTTTCCCACCGACTTCCGAAAAAGAAGTTGTTTTTCACTTTGTAGTTATTTTATTTGAAAGTCGGTTGTATTTTTTTTTTTTAATCTTTTGTTTATCACTTTTTAGTTGAGGTACCTAAAAGACAAGTTCTATAGTATATGCTATAATGCCAGAACCCAAATATCATGCAACGTGAAAATGAGAGTGTACCAAGGTGAACTGTACACATCTGCGTACCCCTTTACTGGCGTGGTTTTATGTTATGAAAAGGTATAAACAATAAATAGACATGCGATTGCAGCAATCCCGAGAGATTTGCAGTCATTTATTGAAGAGTTCTGTTGTATATCTCCGAAGTTCTTCATCAGATCTTAACCAAAATTAAATGGGACCAATTAGGGAACATACTCCTCTCTTACATAGCTCGGTCTTCGTCATATATATTATATTTAAATTTCTGTTTCGTTTAGAATATAGTATTTATTATAATATTTATTAGTCTATTGTTTTAGAAATTATTTATGTATTTTATTAGTTAGATAGTTTAATCCAATTTTAATTATTGTTCATTTTTATTTTGGACTCCTACCACTGTTGTGTTCTTTTTAACCCAAAGGTTGACTGGTAGAGAATGCCTTGCTGCATTAAGTCCGCCTATGTATCACCATTGTACATGAAGTTTAAATAAATAAATAAATAAATAAATACTCTTTCAAACAAAATAATTTTCAAACTCCGTCCACAATTGACGGCGAAATCGGTGAACATAAACATAAAAAAACATACAGTCGAACATGGAACCTCCTCCTACTCCTCCGTTTTTTTTTTAATATCCTATAGGCTCGCGCTTGACCACTATCTCACCTGATAGTAAGCAATGATGTGGTCGACGCTGAAACACGCTTGCCTAGAAATAACCTATTCACTCTTGACTTAAAGACCCCTAGATTGTAGCTGTCGGGAAACACAAACTCCGGCAGGGAATTCCACTCCTTAGAGACGCATAATAAAAGTGTTCCCAAAACGTTTTGTGCGTATGGGTGGGATGTCTACCATGTATCGATGGCGCATCGCCGTACGTCTGAAAACAAATGAATTCACTTTCGAACTAGTGCGCTCAGTTGAGTGATGTGAGTGGTGAACTTTATATCATGTTACTTCTGTTATTTTAAGCTTCACATTACCTGATAAGGAATGATGAAATGAGTGCCATGAACTGCCACAAATCGATATACCATACACTGATAAGATTAGGCTTATCAATAAGCATCGATAAATTCGTTAACTAATAAAAATATAACATGTCTGATGTTTTATCGGTCGAGTGATGCTGATGACCTCTCTTTGAGTCATATTTGCATGATATTCAATGACTATGCATAAACAGTCTATAATTGTCCCATTGCTGGGACACAGACCTTCTGCTCTGAGTGGGAGTGGACTGTTATCCACCTCGCAGGCCCAGTGCAAATTGGTAGACACAAATACAAAACCTGCCGATCTTTTCGTATAGATACTGATTTAAAAAAGATTTCTGAATTGAGTTTGTCAGGTTTTGAGGCTAAATTAGAGTTTTAACTACAAAATTCATAATTGCGAACCGATTTCTCAATTATGAATTTTGTTGTTGTCAACAACAATCCCTAGGCACTATTCCCACACCAATGCAACTGCTGAGAGAGGTGGATTACTGTTATGCCCAATTTCTCACAGGACATGGTAACTTTAAAAGAAAATTATTTTCCTTCAAGCTCGTTGCCTCGCCTTTATGTCAGTGTTCTATATCTGACTGCGAATATGTACAATCTACACATCATATCTTATGGCAGTGTATTCTTTGGCAGAATGAACGTAATATTATGTTGAATAATGTACAGGCTGCATCAGGAGTGGTTTACTATACGGACCTTGTGGCAACTAGAATAAATTTCCGTGCGTTCAAACGTTTTTGCTATACCTATTATTGGAATCAAATATAAAAGCATACAATGTTAGGACCCATTATTATTAATGTAAATTTTATCCGTGGTGCTAGGCTAGGACTGGGTTATTCCAGTTGTAAACGATCTTTTGTGCCTATTGGCCTTGTTTGTTCTATCTCCTGTTTGATATGGAGGGAAGTGGAAATTATTTTTGTTTTTCCTACTCCTCCTTTATTCCTTTATGATTATTTTTTATGCGGGATCCAAGTCAGTTAAATTCATTCTCCGGGACTTCGTCGAGCTTCATTGCCTCGGCGCTTTTCTGGTGGTTGCCACTGTTGATTCTGGATTTAAGGAGTTTTGTTGTTGTCTAGTAAACTACAAAATTCTTAGGTAAGTTACAGTGTACTGATTCAAAACTATTACAACGTTCTAATACTACAGGTTTTCTGAGTATTCGAAACGACGGACTGTGAAATAGATTGTAACGTACGCATAAATACTGAGAGCAAATGCGCATCGTCCTCTCCTGGATAGGGAGATTCTCATTGAATATAGTCACACAACCATGGAGTGACTTTGGCAAACATTGCATATTCTGGACGTTATCAGCTGCTGCAGCTGGTTTTAATCGGTGACCAATTTCTGTCCGACAGTGGCAACCAAATTCTGTGTTGTAGTAAAACCCGGTAATTTCAAATTAAATTATCTATTACTAGCTGTTCCCCGCGGCATCGCTCCCGTGGGCCACCCCACAGGACCCGTTACGGGATTAAAAATAGCCTATGTTACTTAGGAATAATGTAGCTTTCTCTTGGTGAAAGAATTTTTAAAATCGGTCCAGTAGTTTCGGAGCCTATTCGGAACAAACAAACAAAAAAATCATTCCTCTTTAAAATATTTGTATAGATATCTGAAATCGGGGGTTTATCTTAAACCCATACTGTACACTGTAGAGCAAGACCAAAAAACGATAGGTTAGGTTAAAACGGGCTGGTTTCCGCAACTCCACGACCAAGCGCGTTTTTGCGTACGGGAAATAAACTATATACAGTGTTTTTAATAATATCAAGACATACTATTACCAACCACTGCAACTAACAACAAGTCTTGGCGAATCGTTTTAAATGACTTAAATCCCGGAACGAATTTATTCAGAAAAGAACAGCGGAGCAAAAAGATAAAAATATAGAAAACTTCTAATTCTCTCGATATCACGCAGGAGAGAGAACAGAACTAGGCCCCTACTTTACAGGAAATACAGTCAGATTACGTACTGCCGTGCACAGCGAGGCTCAGGGGAGCCCTCTTTACAGTCTCCCCAGAGATGTTCTCTGAAAGTCAATGCACAGAGGGAGTCCTGGGATGGGCGTTTAAGCGGTCACAGGGACTTTTATGCCCTGATGGTGATCACTGGGGTTTGTTTATAGTGAGGTAAAAAACCCACAATGCCTGCTATTGCCCCAAAAAGTCCAGGCGGCTTTTGAAGTTTTGAAGGTTTACCACGAAAACAAAAAAAAGTTACCTGGCCTAAGTATTTAGCTAACAGCCTTTACCCGTTTATAACATAGTTAGACAAAATATTTTCAGCCGATCTCAAAATGTTCTCCAAAGCCGAACTGTTTGAATATTCCTGGAACGTTAAATATTCAAGAGTTGGTTGTCTACACAGACATACATCTAACTAGATGACGCGATTGTAAGTACTTCGCGTGTCAAAAAAGTGAGTAAAAGTTAGAGCAATGCTCTTACTTCCAGCACTGGGTGTCTGGCACCCAGCACATGCTGAGTTGGTATCAGCACGATTTATCTTTATTCTTTTTTTACTAAAGTCTCCGACAGATAACAAAAAATAAAAGTCATTGAACTGACTTATACCAAAAAATACAATTACTAAACTTGAAAACATGATTTTTTGTTTAAAGAAATATTTTGGTCTCAATTGAAGGGTATATTGTATAGCCATTTTATCCGTTTAAATCATATAAATGTGTCCTCGCGTTTATGAGATATTAACTAATTACCGAATGCTAAGTGAAAGGGTCAAGGACGCCCCTTACCACGATACGTTTGTTTGATCGTGTTAGCGACACTGCCTTTACATTTTTATCGTATCGTTTTGAAGTATTGGAATACATTGGTAGACAGGTGTTAACGCCTTTTTTTGTTATCTGTCGGTGACTTTATTCTTGCTCTTTAATCTGTTTCATCATAGTCGGTTAACTATTCGAGATATCTTATACCCGTGTTATCATAAAGAAGTTCTAGTGATCATCTGTGGTCTTCTTCATCAGTTCCACTTCACAAAATGATACATTCTGAGTGTTTTTTTTTTATAACCTTTAGGCTCGCGCTTGACCACAATCTCACCTGATGGTAAGCGATGATGTGGTCGACACGCTTGCCTAGAAATAACCTATTCACTCTTTCTTGACTTAAAGACCCCTAGATTGTAGCTATCGGGAAACACAGACGCCGGCAGGGAATTCCACTCCTTAGCTGTACGCATAATAAAAGTGTTCTCAAAACGTTTTGTGCGTGTGGGTGGGATGTCTACCATGTATCGATGGCGCATCGCCGTACGTCTGGTAGTCCGATGATGAAACGAGCTAGGTGGAATTATATCGTGCAATTCCATAGCACACTCCCCGAAATGTAACCGATAAAAAACCGACAGACTGGCAACTCGGCGACGATGTTCAAGACTAAAACTACACTAAACTAAAACTAGACCAACTGATTGCATTGTTGATGAAAATACCAGAACCACTACATGTATGCCTATAATATTTGAGCAGTTTCCTCAATTTCCATGGGGTCCCATCATCTGCTTCTGACTTGGTGACAATGAGACCACTTTAAAACACAAAAAGAATTTTCAAAATACGTCCGAAATTGGCAGAGTAACACACAAAAAGAAACGTACTGTCGAATAGTGAACCTCCTTCCTTTTTTGAAGTTGGTTTGAAAAGTGACGCGCTTGGTTTTCATACAGATGGAGGGTCTTGCGGTATCTAGTTAGATATAAGTCCGTGTTTGTCTAAATAAGACAGTCGATGTCTTTGCCTACAAAGGTAGGCAAGGAGAGAGGGAACTTCGAAATAATGTTATCGTCAATTTATAATAGTTTCTGTGTGGTGGGTAATCTAATCAACTAGCTTTTGCCCGCGGCTTTGTACGTTTGCGAGGTTGGATATTATCTGAGGGCTTCTATGGTAACGCTTTGAGTTTGAACTGGTCTAGTGTTACACGGAGTTTTGATAGAATTAGAGATCAGCTTATACTGGTTTTGTTGCCACTGAGTAATCGTCCTAATCTAGCAATGTGCAAAATTTTATCCAAATCCGTTTAGCTGTTGATGCGTATTTGATTTACAATCATAAGCACTTATAAAAAGCGACTTAACACTTACAATAATACTTATTTAGGTAGGCTATTTGCCGCGTATTCCCTTCCCCCCTGCGTATTCCATTCCCCTATTTTGATATAAAAAACTAGGTTTAAGCAAAGGCATTTATTTAACCAGGAGCGGTATAGCTGTAGCCCAGAAAAACAAACCTATATATAGGATCAGAGAGAAAAACAAAACTCTTTATTTCAATTAGGCCACTAGGCGGCACTATCGAAAGTCAAAAAAAGTAATAATAGTTGATTCTACCGTCCATTCGGTAGCTTGTTATGAAGAAGAAAGTACAAGAAACTCCATAGGTAATTACTCTTGAAAAAAAAGTGTTTTACAACATACATACATTTATTAATATGACCGACAATGCACCCAGAATAACACTACTATACTACGTATAGGTATAAAGTATTACAAGCACTAACAAGTAAATTCATCCATTTGATAATTAGGAACATGGTTCTCACATACTTACAAATATTGCAAACATAGGTAAATTAACTAATTCAACAACAAGGGAACAGTGTGTGAGTCAATTTCTTAAACAACAAGAGAAGAAAAGAATAAGCCAATTCTTTAATTATTAAATATAAATTAGCCATTTTGTTTTTGTCTACACGACCGCGACACTACAAGTAGAATTTTATCGATAACACCATAATATGGCCATTGAGATCGTAAACGGAACATAAAAGCGATTGAAGTATTGTTGTAAGTCTTGTACCACTTTTCTCTAAGGGTTTAGATAAGATAAAATAACACCTGAGTTCCTGGAAAGGGTAGGTAGAGTTGAAAGTCTCTTTTTACAGGTAAACTTATTAACAGGACAGAAATTCTGTTTACTGCGTATTTCCTGACGAGAAAATCCAATAACAGCTTTCCAGGAAAGATGAATTCATCGATTAACTAGCATCTGTCAGCGGCTTCCAGACTATAGTAGAATTATAGTCTGGAATAGGCTCGTAGGCTTCTTTTCTTAAATAATTTTATAATGCTGTATTTGTCCATTTAGAACTTCTCATCAGCAACCCAGATTTTGGTCTACATTCGAGCCCAGCTGAAGGCTTCTCTTCTGCTCTGAAGGGTTCAGTTTTTTTAATTATTACTAAAATATAAATAGGTACGTGTTTTGTGTTTGTAATTCAATTACTTCTTAAAAATGTAATTTATAATTGGTATTTCAAATACCTGACGCTGAGGTATTTTGTAGTTAGTGTTTCAAATAATCATGGCTTCAAAATATTCAATTTAAACTTTAATACATTTAGCAATCTTATTAATGGGTGCGTTCTGCAGAAAATAGCGCTCTAGATCTTTCGTAAGCAAGATGGCGACCGCTAAATATGTCAACCTTTAAAATTGGCAACACTGCACCTGTACTGTACGTCAAATTGTCAAGTATCTTGTCATAATCTAACACCTGACTGTATTTAGTAATTTTTATTTGAAATAAACATAGTTAAAATAATGAATTTTGTATTTTATATTTCAAACACACGACTAAAATATTTTGTATTTGGTGTTTTAAATACATGTGAGACAGTATTTTTTAAGTTGTATCACACTAATCAAATAATATTATAAAGGCAAAAGTTTGTGAGTGTGTTTGTATGTTTTTTACTTCTTCGCGCTCAAACGGCTGAACGGATCTAGATGAAATTTGGCATAGATATAGATTATAGTCTGCAATAGAACATAGAAAACTTTTATCCCGGCAATATGTTCCCTCGGGACATTCACGCGGGCGATGTCGCTGGCAAGAACTAGTTTTAAACAAAATAAAGCATGTATTTTACTCAGTTCTGATTACATGGTATTTAAACATGGCTAACGTGGGTGAACTATTTATAATACTTCTATGCTTACCCCGTCAAGTTACAAGCGTGATGTAATATTATAACATTGTCATTCGCACGCTAGTCTCGACGTTTTGCCGAAACTTATGGGCAGTATAAAACTATGTTTTATTGAAGTCTGTCTCTTTTCTGACGGGTTCCAATATTCTTTGAGTTTATGGCCTGTTCGGTGTGCTAGTCGACTAGTTGGTATGATTTGAAAGGTTCAACATAGATTATGGGTTAATATAATAATAGCACAAGGGGGAAACACTCGGTCACCACCTACCTAGCCTTTGTCCCAATAATTGATGGGGTCGGCTTCCAGTCTTACCGGATTCAGCTGAGTACCAGTGTTTTACATGGAGCGACTGCCTATCTGACCTCCACAACCCAGTAACTGGGTAACACGATACCTCTTGGCAAGACTGGTGTCAGATCTCAGGCTTCTGACTACCCGTAACAACTGTCAAAGATCTTCAAATGACAGCCGGGACGTCAAGCCGTTAACGTGCTTTCCGAGGCACGGAGGAAACTCGGTATGTTGAAATGGTCACCCATCCACGGACCGACCTCGGCAAGCGTTGCTTAACCTTGAAGATCGACCCGTGCGGCTGTTATTATTGTACCTTTGTGCATGAAGGCTAAATAAATAAATAAATAATAACAAAAATATTTATACAACTACAAATTACATCCTTATCTTAATTGACAGATATTTTGACAAAAAAATCGTAATTTGTGATGATAAGTTTTTGGTGATAGATTAAGATGTAACATGGATGTAACGGTAATATATTTTGTTTTTTTTAGGGTTCCGTACCCAAAGGGTAAAAACGGGACCCTATTACTGAGACTCCGCGGTCCGTCTGTATGTCTGTCTGTCACCAGGCTGTATCTCATGAACCGTAATAGCTGGACAGTTGAAACTTTCACAGATGATGTATTTCTGCTGCCGCTATAACAACAAATACTAAAAGCAGAATAAAATAAATATTGAAGGGGGGCTCCCATACAACAAACGTGATTTTTTTGCCGTTTTTTTGCGATAATGGTACGGAACCCTTCGTGCGCGAGTCCGACTCGCACTTGGCCGGTTTTTTTTTATAAAGTGGACACTAGAGTATATAATTATTAAATGAAAAAATAAAACAACCAATTGTAAAGAAAAATATAAAATGAAAAATAATTTCGGTTTCGGATTAGAAATCTAAAAACTAAAAGATAAAAATCGATACCGACCAATCCAAAAGAGGAGTAAATAATACATTTTCAGAAACCGGTTTTTCCGGCCGGTATCCGTGTAGCTCTAAACTGGGGTATTTAATTTAAGAGTCATACACATCATCGCTTACTATTTGTGGATATAGTGGTCAAACGCGAGCCCATAAATAATGATTAAAAAAGGTTATCAAAACAGGCTTATTGCGTTCTCAATTTAGCTATCGCAAGAACCTTTCTTAGTTAAAAAAAAAACAAGAAAACCTACTCTCTATTCAACTATACAACAATACAGTAAATGTAATTCAAAAAGCCCTACATAAAACAGAGAATATTTCTTGTGCCTGACCTAAAAACAAAACAGGAATAAACTTCTAGTTTTCAATTGAAATACCTCTGTGAACTACGTTTAATAGATCTCGTGGGCTAACAAAAAGCGGTTCAGAAAACGTTGAAAAAAAAGTATTTAGTCGGTATGCGAGGTTTTCGAGAGCGCCTGGTGAAAAAGCGTATTCATTTGTTTTTAAAGAACTGTTGTTATTTTTTATACAAGATCATCTGGGGTGCGGATACAAGGGATTAGGGTGAATCACCCTATCGTTGGCACCTCTCCAGTTATTGGCATTTCTGAGTTTATAGGCTTAAAATAAGGAAACCATAGATAACGCAATGTTGGAATTTCTATGCCAGTAATAGGATTTTAGATAGCTTTTTATAATTTAGTAAAAATATATGTATAATTACTAATTAACTGGATGAAACAACTCTTAAAATAAATATTAGAATATTTCCTTCGAAGTCACTATAATGTTTGTATGCTAGTGCATTTTAATATGATTTTCTGGGTATTTCATTATGATAGCTTCATAATGAAATACCCAGAAAATCACTGGGGGGCACTCTCTTCCTGTCTGTGTCGCGAATAAATTTGAAAGAGAGTTACCGCGGCCCTGCTACAAGCAACTGAAGGAACACGAGTGGGTTTTAGTCAATAATAGTCTGGCATGCCCTCCCGCTTCACCCAGAGCAGGAGAAGTCATAGGATGGAGGCCCACCCAAGAAAAAAAATAAGGAAGGCACTCTCTTAAAGTGCCAATAACAGGTTAATTTACACTATTTCAAAAGTGAACAAGTCTTAATAATCTTCATACTCAGATAGATACATAATTCACGCCTTTTTCTATGGTGCAGGCAAAAACTACAGAACAGCGCGTGCTGCGATCCTTACATACTTCCTTTTGCTATATAAATCTGGTCTAACACGGCGTACGTGTTACCTGAGACTTGAGACTCTAGATAAATGTCATTCAATGATGGTGAAGGTGGAATGGGGGCTAACGCGTTTGAATTTTCCGCTAGGGGCGCTGGTGTAGAGTGAGGTCTTCAAAATGTCAAATTTCATAGTTTTTCGGCTTTTAGCCCGAGTTTGTTTTTGTCGTTGTGAATATTTTCCAAATATGGTAGAGTAAGAATAGGTACGAAATTTACCAGCCACTGCTTTAATAGAGTTTTATTTTTCGTAAAATATTATCCTCCGTTTTTTCGAAAAAAGGTGCTGCGCAAAACTGCGGCAGTCTTTATTTTTTTACATATAATCGCATTTTTACGGCGTTAGAAATTAATTTTATTTCAAACTTTGCTTCCGTGCGCGTTATAACAACATTTAACAGCTATATTTAAGGACCTCACTCGCCAGTGGCGCCAATTGCGCATCAGCAAAAAAAAAAAACATTTAAAACAGAAATAAAATGGGTGCCACTCGAATCAGTCATAGCTAAGCAAAATGCTTATACTAATTTCCTGCTAAGTCACAGCGATTCAAAAAGGATTTCTCCTTTTTATTTCATAGTTACGGAACCCCAAAACCGTTTAATTTCACGTCCATCACAATGATAACTTGAAACCATTGGATGCCAAAATTTACGACTAGTTCCAAAACTGTAATGGGGAGACATAATGAGAAAAAGTTTTGTAATAAATTCCGAGTTCTATTATTATTTGCTGCGGTACATTGAGCATACCGTTTTTTCAGAGAAACGTAACTTCACGCCTGAAAAGTATAAAAAGGTAGGCAGATATGTATAGGACATCCATTTGCCCGTAAGGTTTCATTGTTTCGGCGTCACCCAGTCGACACCGGCTACCGCTGAAAACCAGCGCTGCGGCTCTGTCTTGCACGCGAGTTCCAGCATTATGCTGAGCGATGACCGTTTCGGAGCGATGTTATTACGCGCACGGAAGCAAGGTTAAGCTCACCTTTGTACATAAATTGTCCTATTGTATTTGTATGTTTTATGTTTTTTTTGTACAATAAAGAATAAGAATAAGAAAGTTTAAATAATTTCTAATGCCTTAGAAGTGCGATTAAATATAACATCGAACATAACGCAATTTCTAGGCAAGCGTGTTTCACCATCGACCACATCATCGCTTACCATCAGGTGAGATTGTGGTGAAGCGCGAGCCTCATAGGCCTAGCCGAAAAAAAATTATGTGTAAACCACTTTATTTTCGAAAAATATCAGGCAAAAAAGTTCCACAACAGCTCTATTATAGCACTGGTTGTTAAAACCCGTAACTATTTTAATCTGCCATATTTGGAAAATATTCACAACAATCAAAAATTTGTCAATCAACTTGCGCTAAAACCCAAAAAAACTGTGTCATTTGACATTTTAAAGACCTCACTCTACACCAGCGCCCCTAGCGGGAAATTCAAACGCGATAGCCCTCACAACGCTTTCGTTTTAGACTCTGAGCCTCTGGTGTCAAATAAACATTTTTTCATTGATGATGAAATAAATTACACAAAGTAATCTGCCTGCCTGGGTACAAAACTTTATAAAAATGTAAGTCGAGGCCGTAACCACTGTGCAAAGATATTATTCGCATTAAAAATAATATTAGTACAGCGTACGGATCTAATTTCTTTTCGATAATGATACTCAGAATGGCGAAGGAAAATATTCAGATCGCTCAAGGTCCCACGTTCCCTTGACGACGCTTCCCGTGTAGGGTTGCCATACGTCCGGAATTAGCCGGTAATATAGATCCGGATTGAGGGCAAATCATATCCGTCCGTATTTTTTTTTTAAATTCCCTGCTGTGGACCAGTAAAAGGCCGGTATTATTATTATTTTAACGAATAGGCTCGCGTTTGATTTGATCTAGAAAAGAAGAAAGAGAATGTGTTTATTGTCACAGAAACCTGATGGTAAGCAATGATTAGGTTGACGATGGAGCTTGATTAGATTGAAACTATTCGCTTTTGACTTAAGACGACGGCTGTCGACGACGACCTTGACGGAACAAAACGCGCACTCGTCTCACACCCGCGCGATCTAATGCAGTAAACGCGATAAAATGCAGTAGTTTTTGGTACTTTCCTTATTATTCTATGGCGTAGAAAAAAGCCTTCAAAATGCAGATAGTAAAATTTACTTTGAGATGGTGAACATTTAAATAAAATATTTTCGTAATAATTTGATCAACGAAATTTTTTAGTTTCATTCGTAAAACATAGTATAATTCATTTGCAAAGTTATGTGTACCTAACACAGACGAAATGGTCAAGTGTAATTTTTTTTTTTCAAGAAATTACTTCGTTTAGACGTGATTTTCATTTAAAAATCAGGTACTGAGGGGTATCGGCGCCTTAAATACCCCCAGATTGTAGCTATCAGGAAATACAGACTCCGGTAACCCTGTACATAATTTGGTTCAAATCAACATTACGTTTTTTTTAAATAACAAGACAATTAACACACAGAAAAAAAATATGATGGCGATTAATATTTGATATATATATATATATTTCATTATATTGAAGCACAATATTCAAGAAAGTCAAAAAAAAATGTATAACGTCTGGAATATTTTCCAGATTTTTATTTTTTCGATCTGGTAACCCTAACCAGAGTCGATGACGTCACCCCTCTAATTGTGTTAGCCCAGCAAACACGCCGACAAAAGGTTTTCAGCCACAAAGTGACATGGGAACGACTTCAAAAGCATGGGAATGGGGGACTATTAAAAATGGATTTTTCGTGGTAAAGATTAAGGGCCTTCTGAATTGTTTTTTTTTTCTTATTATTGACTAACTGTGCGCGCCTTCGCGACCGTCAACTGCCTACTCTACACTACCTACTAGCATGAGGATACTAACAATATGTGGCCTTAACTAATGACGCAACGTAATTTAAGAAAATTTCAAGTGCGGTCGAACTGTATCACATTGCAATCCCGTGAACTGAATTGCAACTTCGCTTAAGGCGGTACCCCGAGCAAAACGCCGCGCTAGCCGTTTTTCGTGCGGTTTTTAGGAGCTATCTACTCGTTATTTAAAAATAAATATCAACTAATAAAAATGTATTAAATTTCTACATATTATTGATTCTAAAATGGTCGTATACTTTTTTTTTAAAGAGTTATGTTTCACTAATGACCTTTCAACAAGACCATAAAAATAAGAAATAATTATTGATAGCATGCATCTCCTCATAAAGTGTTCATTATTTTTTTTTTGTACTAACACTAATGGATAGACAATTTAATAACGAACATTTTTGTCTTGCGTGATTTTATAAGGATTTTATTCTAAAATCTGGGCGTATTCACTACTGTAATTCATGCGCCACCAGTGCCGCTAGGCCAATAGAAATGCTCATATCTCATGCTGATTTTTTGGTCAGGGTACCGCCTTAATAATAAAAAACTTTTGTACAAAAAAATACTACCGACTTCCAAATAAAAAATTACAAAGTGAAAAATAACTATTTAGCATTTATTTGGTAGTCGGTGTCTGTCGTAGGTACCATTTTTTTTGCGACCTAATAGGCAAGTGGTTTAGTAAGGCACCAACAACCAAAATAGATCCCAATGGGTCGAAGTGTCTGAGTTATTTTTCGAATATCATGAAACTTGAACATAACCGGTGAAATGAGAGTGTATCAAGGTGAACTGTACACATCTGCGTACCACTTTAGAGCGTACTGGCGTGATGTTTTGTTATAAAATGGTATAAACAATAAACAGACGTGCGATTGCAGCAATCCCGAGAGATTTGCCGTTATTTATCTAAGAGATCTTTTTTATTTTTATTTTTTATATCCTATAGGCTCGCGCTTGAACACTATCTCACCTGATGGTAAGCGATGATGTGGCCGACGGTGAAACACGCTTACCTAGAAATAACCTATTCACTCTTGGCTTAAAGACCCCCAGATTGTAGCTGTCTGGAAACACAGACTCCGGCAGGGAATGCCACTCCTTAGGTGTACGCATAATAAAAGTGTTCCCAAATCGCTTTGTGCGTATGGGTGGGATGTCCACCATGTATAGATGGCGCATCGCCGTACGTCTGGTAGTCCGATGATGAAACGGGCTAGGTGGAATTAGATCGTGCAATTCCATCGCACACTCCCCAAAATGTAACCGATAAAAACCGACAGGCTGGCAACTCGGCGACGATGTTCAAGACAGCTTTGACTTGACCAGCACTTAATCGCCGATGAGCTTCTTGGCCGGCTTTTGGGTCGAGTCTAGTGCATCAAGCTGGTATTTGGCAGATCCGTCCCAGAGATAAGAACAGTACTCCATGCATGATCGAACTTGCGCTTGATACAAATTGAAGAACTATAGCTTTGTTATATATCTTCAAAGTTCTTCATTAGATCTTCACCAAATTAAAATGGAACTAATTTTGAAACGTAATTTTTCAGATAAAATAAGAATTTTCAAAATCGGTCGACAATCGACGCAGATATCGATGAACATACACAAAAAAAAACCTTGAATTTTGGGAAGTCAGTTAAAAATCGCTTACCGGTGTGTTACAAATTGAATTACGTCGCGTCGGTCGCTGAAACGTCTGAAATCACCAATACTAATCAACCAAACGTGGTAATCAATCCACGTTTCGTCTCCTTAAAATAAGAAGTGGCTTTTACGCTGCACTTAAATTAAACACTAACTACTTATTATTTTTTTTGCACGTTTCAGAAAACGGTAATATAGATAGAAATAATGGGCATGACGCCTGTAGCATCGTCTAGTTTAGAAGAGTCTTCAGTGAAGATCCTCGCGCTGCGTTCCGAGTTCCTCTGTAGATAAATTTTAAAACTTTTCAAATAACTAAGGATTTTTTTTTTTTTAATTTATTTATGCAATTTGTAGTTATTTTTCCTTGTTTTTCTATACTAAAGTTTTACGTACATCTCAGGCGATTATAGTATTTTTTTTGAATACTGGTTCTTAGTGCACTGTTTTTAACCCCCGCCGGAAAAAAAGGGGTGTTATAAGTTTCACGTGTGTTGCTGTGTATCTGTGTGTCTGTCTGTGGCATCATAGCGCCTAAACGGATGAACCGATTTTAATTTAGTTTTTTTTTAACCCCCGCCGGAAAAAAAGGGGTGTTATAAGTTTCACGTGTGTTGCTGTGTATCTGTGTGTCTGTCTGTGGCATCATAGCGCCTAAACGGATGAAGCGATTTTAATTTAGTTTTTTTTTTTGAAAGGTTATTTTGTCGAGAGTGTTCTTAACTATGTTTGAATAAAATCGGTTTAGCCGTTCAAAAGTTATGGGCGTTTTAATGTTTGAATCGAAGTGTTTTCGCAAGATAAATGTGTCGGGGGTTTTTTAAATTTTGAAATTTTACTTGTTTGTGTTTGCCCTAACTACAAAAAAACGTAAAGACGCACGATTAAGAAATACGCGTGCCAAAAGACCGTTTTTTCTCAATCTCTCTCTCGGAACGTTTACTACAGATTTATATGAAACTAGCTGACCCGGCAAACTTTGTTTTGCCATAAAAAGACCAAACATTTATCTACCCTACCCTACCCTACCCTACCCTACCCTACCCTACCCTACCCTAACCTACCCTACCCTACCCTACCCTACCCTACCCTACCCTACCCTACCCGACCCTACACTACCCTACACTACCCTACCCTACCCTACCCTACCCGACCCTACACTACCCTACAATACTCTACCCTACACTACCATACCCTACCCTACCCTACCCTACCTATATAGCCTATGTCCTTTCCCAGGTCTCAAACTATCTTCATACCAACTTTCATCTAAATCGGTGCAGCGGTTTAAGCGTGAAAAGGTAACAGACAGACAGAGTTACTTTCACATTTATAATATTAGTATGGATTGTATTTTTTTCTTCCACGCAAGTGTGTTGAAAAACGTCGTATGATACGCATGGCACTCTCAACTGAATCCCACTTTCGGCTCGGACGTCTATCCCATCAACTTAGTAAGGACAGTTTTCGTATGTCACATGCTAGTGACGTGTGACTGTCCGCCCCCAGGTGGGCTTAATTGCTACCTGTTGGTAATATGCTTACAGGTGTGGCAAGTTTAAATGCACTTAGTTAAAATTATCTGCCTAGCCTTTTTTAGACTATGTTGGGTCGGCTGCCTGTCTAACCGGATGAATGAAACGACTGCTTATCTGACCCAGTTATTATGTAACACGATAACCATTGCTAAGATTTGCGTAAGAGTTTACGCTTCTAACTACATATATTTTTGGTTTCTGAAATCGTCCAATGACTTCTCCCGCTCTGGGTGAAGCGGGAGGGCGTGTCAGACTTTTACTGACTAAAACCCACCCGTGTTCCTTCAGTTGCGTGAGACAGAGCCGTGGTAACTCTCTTTAAAATTTATCCGCGACCCTTACAGGCATCGGTCCTAACGGACCCCGTCAGATTGGCTGGTCTTTATCGGCAGGTGAGCTACCCATTACTCGCCGACCGCAAGCCCGCGTCTACGGAGGCCGGGAATCTGCTTGCGATTCCCGACGCCAAGGGCATCGCCTGTGGTGGCTTGGGGCGTGAGGGCGCCTCCGTAGCGCCTCCCTAACGCATTCCGCCTCCTTCTTCGTGTGCATTACTGCTTCGCAGAAGGAGGTGACAGCTTCCCATGCGCTCTCGCCCCGTACCATGGCCTGAATCAGGGTCGGACGCAAGAGGTCACCACCGGCGATCGCCTCCTCGAGGACGCGGCGGTGCTCCACCTAAACGGGCCAGACCTCCACTGTATGTCACTTCTAACTAACTGAAACCACTTTCAAAGAGCACAAATGAAAACTGGGACCAACGGCTAAGCATGCTTTACAAAGTCTCGGTATGCTAAAATGGTTACCCGTCCACGGACCGATCACACCAAAAACGAATTACGTTTAATATAGGAACTGGAAAACCACACAAAATAATGACGCGTTTCTCGTTGGAAATTGACTGCTGGGCACGTGGTCCTGGGTTTGATACCCGAGTCGGGCGAAGTGTTATTGGTTTTGCATCTGGAATTTCTCACTGGCTGACTGGTGTGATGATATTTGTGCCCGTGTGATGGAAAACGGGCTCGCCTTTTGTTTTAGAAATTGACTTGCACACTGGTCCGTTGTTGTTGAATTCGGTAATTTACCTATGTTTGCAATATTTGTAAGTATGTGAGAACCATGTTCCTATTTATCAAATGAAGGAATTCACCTATTAGTGCTTGTAATTCTTTATACCTATACGGAGCATAGTAGTGCTGGGTGCATCGTCCTCACGTATATGAATTTATGTATGTATGTAAATTTTGTAAAACACTTTTTTTTAAAGAGTAAGTGTGAAGTTTCTTTTCCGTTCTTTTCCATAACAAGCTACTTTTCTGAATGAACGGTAGAATCAATTATTCATCATCTTCCTGCCCTTATCCCATATTACTCGGGGGCAGCGCAACACGTTTTCTTCTTCCATACCGTCCTGTAGCTGTCACGATATTACCGACTCCCTTTTCCTTGACTTTATTTTTTTAATCCTATCACTCCTCACACAGTCCACCCATTTTTTAGGGTTCCGTAGCCAAATGGCAAAAACGGAACCCTTATAGATTCGTCATGTCTGTCTGTCTGTCTGTCCGTCCGTATGTCACAGCCACTTTTTTCCGAAACTAAAAGAACTATGCTGTTGAAACTTGGTAAGTAGATGTATTCTGTAAACCACATTAAGATTTTCACACAAAAATAAAAATAAAACAATAAATTTTGGGGGTTCCCATACTTGAAACTAAAACTAAAAATATTTTTTTTCATCAAACCCATACGTGTGGGGTATCTATGGATAGGTCTTCAAAAATGATATAGAGGTTTCAAATAACATTTTTTTCTAAACTGAATAGTTTGCGCGAGAGACTCTTCCAAAGTGGTAAAATGTGTGATGTACATTACTATGTAAACTGCCAGCGAAAATTGGTTTGAACGAGATCTAGTCAGTAGTTTTTTTTTAATACGTCATAAATCGTAAACCGCAATTTACCAAGTACGGAACCCTTCGTGCGCGAGTCCGACTCGCACTTGGCCGGTTTTTCTTTGCTTTTCATCTTCATCCATCCACATTTATATTTATAACTCTTTTAGCAACAAGCGTTTCATCCCTCCCCACCATGAGACCATATCAGGAGAATCAATTATTATTAACTTAAAATTTATATTTTTGACGATTAAAAGTGTCGCTTAGTGGCCATTGAAATAATAATAATATTTTTTCTTCCTATTACGTGGGACTTAAACATAATTGATAAAATTTGGGTTGACATAGTTCCACCTCTGCCATACCCTTCGATGTATACAGTCGTGAAGTTATGTTCTTGTTGGAACTAGGACAAACCACACAATTTACAAGTCAACTCCGAATAATCTTCCTGAACAGACATTTTAATTTTCAAACTTCAATTGCAGAGCTGCGTCAACAGAAAAAGTTCGTAACTTGACTGCCCCACTGTGAATCCCTAGAGAATTGGGGGCGAGTTCATTTGAAGGAGTCATACGGGTCAAGACTGTGTGTTGGGGTGAAGAGAGATTAATTTTCGACGCAAATATTTTCTTTAAGGTTGAACAAGTCGACGGCACGAACTATTTTGTGCACGATGTTAAAATGCATGCTATCTTATCCGACAACACGTGCGAAAGAAATAGATGCTGTAATGAGCAGTAAGAAGCTAGTTCGCGTACGAATTAGTACTTTTGCAAATTTGAATCGAAATGGATGATGTTTAGGACGAAAATGAGTGCGCCAAATTTTATAAACAGACAGACCTGTGGGAGTCTAGATATCATGAAAAAACAACTAAATGTATATTTATAAAATAACATTATTTGCATTGTTGAATTACTAATCTATCCCTGTATGGAGGTCGTTTTGCATTTTCCCTTGGTATTTATTTCCGCCCAAAGAAGCGTTAAAATTATAGTATTGAAATATTGAACTTTCGACGCTCATAACTTTCAAATATTTTATACTAGCTGACCCGGCAAACTTTGTTTTGCCATAAAAAGACCAAATATTTATCTACCCTACCCTACCCTACACTACCCTGCCCTACTCTACACTACCCTACCCTACCCGACCCTACACTACCCTACAATACTCTACCCTACACTACCATACCCTACCCTACCCTACCCTACCTATATAGCCTATGTCCTTTCCCATGTCTCAAACTATCTTCATACCAACTTTCATCTAAATTGGTGCAGCGGTTTAAGCGTGAAAAGGTAACAGACAGACAGATAGACAGACAGAGTTACTTTCACATTTATAATATTAGTATGGATGTATCTCTTTTGTTTTCATACAGGACTAGATAATGATGAGACAAATTGATATCATTTTTTATTTTGAACGTACATCGTCAAACAGTGGAGTAATCTCTAGACTACGTTTGTATGGAAGAATTTTCGACTAGTGTAACCTTGAGTGAGTAACTTCATTTGTTAACGAAGCACCGCACGACAAGATTTCCAGTCCCGTTTTTAAACACACGACACACTGCAGACGGTCTGTCATCCGTCCGTTTGTTCACTAGACACGATTTTGCAACGACACTGCAGTGCACTTGTATTGTTCTATAAGCGCGTGAGTGACGAACCACGCGTGAGCCGTGCGGTGCAGTGTGTCGTGTCGTCAACAAGCTCATACTTGTTTTGTATAGCCGCCACATCTTCTTTTTTAGGGTTCCGTAGCCAAATGGCAAAAAACGGAACCCTTATAGATTCGTCATGTCTGTCTGTCTGTCTGTCTGTCTGTCTGTCTGTCTGTCCGTCCGTATGTCACAGCCACTTTATTCCGAAACTATAAGAACTATGCTGTTGAAACTTGGTAAGTAGATGCATTCTGTGAACCGCATTAAGATTTTCACACAAAAATAAAAATAAAACAAAAAAATTTGGGGGTTCCCATACTTGAAACTAAAACTAAAAATATTTTTTTTCATCAGACCCATACGTGTAGGGTATCTATGGATAGGTCTTCAAAAATGATATTGAGGTTTCTATTATCATTTTTTTCTAAACTGAATTGTTTGCGCGAGAGACTCTGCCAAAGTGGTAAAATGTGTGTCCCCCCCCTGTAACTTCTAAAATAAGAGAATGATAAAACTAAAAAAAATATATGATGTACATTACTATGTAAACTACCAGCGAAAATTGGTTTGAACGAGATCTAGTTAGTAGTTTTTTTTTAATACGTCATAAATCGTAAACCGCAATTTACCAAGTACGGAACCCTTCGTGCGCGAGTCCGACTCGCACTTGGCCGGTTTTTTTTATTTATTTATGATGGGTTTACTCTTGACTCTAGTCTAGGTCAGAGGTGACAGATACAGAGTCTACGATGGAGTGAGCTTACCCAGAAGAAGCCTGTTCACTCTAACTTTGAAGAGATACGGGTTGAATGCGTTCGGAAAAACAGACGCAGGTAGTGAGTTCCATTCATTCGCTGTGCGCATTATGAAGGATGTTTGGAAGCGCTTGGTGCGAATTGGTGGAATGGCAACAAGGTAAGGATGGTAACTTGCAGTGCGTCTAGATGTCCGATGGTAGAAGGGGGCTGGTGGGATGAGGTCGTGGAGCTCTTGAGCACACTCACCGAAGTACAGTTTGTAGAAGACCGACAAGCAGGCAACCCCAAAAAGTGGTGCGTGGTCGTGCAATGAACAAACGGTCCATACAAATATATGGATCTCTGTATCGTGACCACATTTTGTCGTGTCGTGTATCGCGTCCTCAACAAACGGCCTAAGAGTGAGTAATGTCTTTTTAACAGATTTTACTACATAGATATTATAAAAAAAAGTTCCCCGTCGCGTTTTTACGCGCTAAGCTCATAAACTACTGAACGGATTTTCATGCGGTTTTCACCAATAGAAAGAGTGAGAAACGAGGAAGGTTTTTACTTATAATTTGTCACGGGCGAAGCCGGGGCGGGTTGCTTATTGTATTTAAGCTAAAAGTTTTTACAGCAGTACATAAGTTGCCAAAAATGTAAGTAATATCTTTCTTAGAAATAAGACCTGTTTGTATATTTCAAGCATGTTTCACACAATACACATATGTGGGTGTCGAATCAATAGGGGTCCAGCTCCCACTGCTATATAAGATATTAAGTTAAGATTCGGTATCTAGAATAATCAATTGATAAATAATAAGGCTAAAAAAATATTTAAAACTGGTACATATTTTTTATAGACATGGATTTGAACTGTGTACTTGTTTTGGTATGAGGGCAACTTTACAAAACTGCGTATATCGGGGCAATTAAATGCCGAGAACTGGACCCTTTTTACTTGGAAGCCCACATACAGGGTGAGCAAAAAATCGGGGATCAAACAAAACAGGGCAATAGTTGGGGTTATAAGCAGAATTTTTGTATTTGATTTATCTGGTATTTATGACCTACTGCAAATAGCCCCAAATATCGCCCTGTTTTGTTTGATCCACGATCTTTGGTCATCCCTGTATATCTTTGAATGTTTCATGTGCCTGTAACCCACAGATATAAATCTAACTAGATGACGCGATTGTATGTACTACGTGTGTCAAAAAACAGAGTAAAATTACGATCAATGATCGTAATTTGAGCTTTTCAATTTATTGGCACCAGAAATCTACCGAGATCTAGAAAACTGTCTTTTTATGCCATATTGAGCTGTAAAAACTGTATAGAAGAAGTTGTCCGGGGCATTGGAAATGTTTTCTTTCATTATTAAGTAAATTTCTTTTTGAATTGTGTGTGAATAAGTGGCACGCTTGGTTTTCATACAGACGGAGGGACTTGCGTTATCTAGTTAGATTTACGTCTGTTCTGTAAGCTGTAACCCTTCAAACCGGAACAAAATAACGCCAAATATAAACGTCACAAGTGACTATAACTGTCAATCTCCAAGCAAAGGAAGAGCTGTGACGAAAAACTGTTATCATTCCAACTTTTGGAAGACTACGTGACAATACAAAGCATGTCACTGTCACGTAAGTGACATTGTCAGATCTCGGCTTCTTAATTGACTGATTGACAATGCAAAGTGTTATGCCAGTAGAGATAGAACACAACGGATAATATTTTTGTGTTCACCAAAAATCTAAAGGTACATCTAAAATACTGATCGTGCACCAAATATTAGTTGATCTACGAATAAATTATGGTCAAAGAATCAGTCCAAGAGCGAGCGAAGCGAGCTCGGGAACTTAGGGCACCCCGACACGGACAGGTTAGGTTCGAACGAGATGACGGGAGCTGAAGTGAGCGAGCAAAGCGAGCGAACTCAGCTCCCGTCATCTCGTTCGTGTTAGGTTACTTTTGACCCTGCAGACAGAAATAGGAGCCCCGCGCAGCGGGGCTACGTCGACTTATATGAACATATGCACCAAAGCACATTCAGTATATTTGGTGGAACACAGGCAAAATTAGGTAAATGAAATGGGAATAAATTGAAGTACTTTTAAATACCATCCGAACACAACAAAGAGCATCGCAGAAGAATTCCGACTACTGACTACCTTTTGCAATGGACAATTCAGTTAATTATTACTACTGCAACCGACTTGCCAAAAAGGAGGAGGTTCTATGGTCGACTTTATTTGTTTTTTTTTTATCATTTTCATTTTATTAATTAATGTATGTTCACCAATTTCTCCGTCAATTGTAGACCGATTTTGAAAGTTCTTCATTTTTGGATGTATGAATATGTTTCCAAATTGGTACCATTTAAATTTGGTAATGATCTGATGAAGAACTTCGGTGATATACATCAGAACTCTTCAATAAATGACAGCAAATCTCTCGGAATTGCTGCAATAGCATGTCTGTTTATTGTTTATACTATTTCATAACATAATATCACGCCAGTACGCTCTAAAGGAGTACGCAGATGTGTACAGTTCACCTTGGTACAGTCTCATTTCACCGGTTCTGTTCAAGTTTCATGATATTCGGTTATCAAATTTTCAGATTGTCTTCTGTCAGGTTTATAAAAAGGTTCAAAGCACAGACATACATTCAACTAGATAACGCGACTGTATGTACTTCACGTGCCAAAAACGGAGTAAAGTTACGATCAATGTTCGTAATCTGAGCTTTTCATTTAGCATTATCGACACCGGAAATCCACCGAAATCTAGAAAAATGCCTTTTTATGCCATATTGAGCTGTAAAGAAAGTTCAGAAAAAGTTGGCCGAGGCATTGGAAATGTTTTCTTTCATTGGTAAGTAAATTTGTTTTTAAATTGTTTGTGAAAAAGTGGCACGCCTACTTTCATACAGATGGAGGGACTTGCGTTATCTAGTTAGATGTATGTCTGTGATCCAAAGAGACTGGTTTAGTGACCGGTTGATGGCTTTAGTCCCGTCCCCTGTTACAATGGCATTAATATATCTTATCCTGTTCTACTCTGCGTATCCCTTCGTGGAATTCTAGCGTGATATTATGTTATTAAGGAGGGATGATGAGGATTGGATTGGATATCATGGCGCATGTATTAATGTATGTTTCTGTATGTGCATAATTTCGCCATTGAATGCAAGATTGTTATGAAAGCACAATTTCTAGCGGACGGTAAGCTTCCTTTGCGGAATGAACACTACGAAGGCCTCTTCCAAGCGAGCGACATTGACCGATCTTGTGCGTCTCATATTCAGCGGATTGCCACATTCACCAAGTCATCCACCTTGTGAGAGACCTTGCAACGCTGCGTCTTTTGGTACTGGTCATTCCAGAAACTAAACATCACTAAAGTCACCGCCAGATAACAATAAAAATAAAAGTCGTTAACACCTGTCTACCAATGTATTCCAATATTTCAAAACGATACGAAAAAAATGTGAGGGAGGTGTCGCTAACACGATCAAAACAAACGTATCGCGGTAAGGGGCGTCCGTGACCCTTTCACTTGACATTCAGTAATGAGTTAATATCTCATAAACGCGTGGACCGATTTACATGATTTAAACGGCTAAAATGGTTCTACGCTTATACCAAAAATTATCAAAACTATCTTAATAAATATCAGATCGACTTAAATATTTTTGTTATCTGGCAAAAGCTTTTCTTCTGAATACTTATTGTAATTTCAATTTAGTAGCAACTATAGCCAAGTGGTAACGACCCTGTCTTAGGAGCTGTTTTTACGAACCCAGACAGGATTTACTTAGTTTAATTTATTTCATCACCACTGCTCTCAAAAGGTTCGGAATGAATGTACGGGGTAGTTTTAAGAGCGGACTCTAGTCAACAGAAATTTGAAA
This sequence comes from Orthosia gothica, assembly GCA_949775005.1. Classification (NCBI taxonomy): domain Eukaryota; kingdom Metazoa; phylum Arthropoda; class Insecta; order Lepidoptera; family Noctuidae; genus Orthosia; species Orthosia gothica. The sequence goes on from OX459061.1 coordinate 16,399,885, forward strand.
AATAGGTATTTGAAGAAACTATTGCCGTCGCGTCACCTCCAACCTCACCCCGTAAAGTGCGAAAGGGACAACTGCAGCTCACGCTGATTTTACCTACAAAAACTTTGACTAAAAGACGTTTTTTATTCTGCTGTTTTCTTCAGGAAAACTGGTCTGATCTAAAAAATTCTTATAAAAAAGTATATCTATGTTCCTATCATTTCTTTTTTTGTTAAAAACTTATAAATTTTGTCTGAAAGTCTTCTGAACATGGCGGTAAAAACGGGCATTTTTTTCGGATTTTTGGATTGTCATATTTCTTTTTGTGATTATGTTTTGAAAAAAGGAAATGATACAGGCACGTATTAATTATACCTAGATTTTATGAAAAAAAATCATTGCTCTAGAGGCATTATCCACGAAGAAAACAGCAGAATGTGTTTGTATGGAGAAAGTCTCACTAGAGTCCCCTCTTAAGGATGCGCCCATCGCCGAAAAACTTACCGAATCCAAGCTTCGATGGTACGGCCATGTGGTGCAGAGACCTGATGATCACGTGGTGAAAAATTGCCTTTCCATGACGACACAAAAGAGAGGGAGAGGTAGACCGCTGACATCTTGGATGACGAGTGTCCAAAAGGACATAAGAAGTGCAGCCTATCTACTGACGATGCATATCAGTGAAATTGGCGCCTCATGACCAGGAAACCTCCCGAGTAACGGGAAGTAGCGAGGTGGAAAAAGGAGATCACTGCTCTCAAATCCGAAGCGAAGGCATGTGACATCTACCAATCTGCTGGGCCTGCGTCGTGGAATACAGCCCAAACCCTCCACCTAAGGAATATTATGGCTCATAATAATTACTCTACAGGACACAGCATGCATGCAAACCGTGTTTTCGGCAGTGTTAAGATTTCTTATACGAGGGCAGGTCGAATGTTTTTTTTTTAAATTGATCTACTTTGGAGCTTCAGCAGTGGACGTCTTTCGGCTGAAATGATGATGATGATCTACTTTTTACCCGACTGCGCAATGCAATGGAGGGTAATGTGTTTATCAGTCTATGTATGTTTGTTCCTATGTGGCGTTCTAGAAACCAAACGCGTTCGCCGATTTGATGGATCTTACGTCAATCAATCCGTCTTAACCTTGCGAGTGTCGTCTAAAATATGATTAAAAAGAAAAATGGCAGCTTTTGGGCGCCATAATGTGGGGTCCCCAGTATTTTTTACTTGTAAACCAATCGTGCAGGGTATCAAAATAAAGGGGTTTAAGAGGTGATTACAAAAATATATAACACTTGCAATAAGTTATATATAAATACCGAAAATATATGGTTGTGGTCAGTCAGCTCGCGATTATGTATCCTTCGACTGCTCAGCACGTTTTTTTTTGTTCACGTCTTTTTATTTCGCTTCATAATCAGTCGGGTTTTTGATTTTTATAAGAAACATTTTTTTAAAGAAAATATTCCGCGTAATTTTGGACCTCCCTATGAGAATTTTTTGTGGGTCATGGATTTTCGCAAAGTAACGCCCGATTCTATTCATGCCTTCATACCGCATGTATGGAACTATTACATTAAAACTTGTCAAAGCATGACCCTTTTACTTGTACATAATGTCCTCACAAACTCCGCAACAAGTAAATAACTCAATCCTAAAGGACAAAATAAATAAAGCTATGAAACTCACATATGGTTACCCTAATTAGTACCAAGGTCAGTACAAGGTCAAATATTTGCTATCCCTCTAGAGTAATAGAGGAAATTACGGACGTGATAAACTTATTATACAAGAGGGCCAAGGCTTTTATTCTGTTAAGACGAAGTGAAACTTTCCGAAGGCTGTAAGCATTGTCGAGTCTTACTGACTGGATAATAATTTTAGTTGGAGACATACTGGAATGAAGGAATCTTTGTTTAATAATTACTAAAGGCTTGGTTGCTGGAAACGAAATTATTGGGACCTGTTTCGATCAATAATACACTAGATACCCGAACAACGCTTCAAAAATGAGACGAAAAATATGGCCACAGATACGGTTGTGGTCTTATTTCAAATTAGTATGGTCCAGTCATAGCCAAGATTAAGACGTTAAAAATGCCACAACGTGCGTTCAAAAATTGTGCAAATAACCACCGTAACACCTTGATTTTGGAAGGAATATCTTTTTTTTCGATAAGTTTATATCATAAGTGTTTTTCTTAAAGTAAAAACTGAATTAAATAGTAAATATGAATCAATTACCAAATATTGTGATTGTTTGACCAACGTTTGCGTCGACAACGCGCCAACTATTGTAACAAATATAGCTGTTCTGAAACTTTGTAATTTAGACTTTAAAACATGCGTGTAAGACTAAATTTGTTTTGATGGATGCTGAGCAGCGAAGCAAGCTCATAATTTTTTTATTGATTTTGTACATAGTTTTGTGAATGCAACTTTAATCATTGCATTTAAGGTTGAATTTGCATTAGTGTATATTTATTGCAACAAAAATTCTTAGAATTACCTTATCACAATTGGCGCCAGTTTTAAAGAGAAGTTTTGTATGGGTTTGTTTATCTAATATATTATTGATCGAAGGGGGCCTGCGAACTTTATCTTACTAGCAACAAAACAGAGATTTGCTGTTTGCTATTCAGTTTGTTTCATCATCGGAATGCCAGACGTACGGCGATGCGCCATCGCATCCATTCACCCTAAACGTTTTGGGAATACTTTTATTTCGCGTACAGCTAAGGAGTGGAATTCCCTGCCGGAGTCTGTGTTTCCCGACAGCTACAATCTAGGGGTCTTTAAGTCAAGAGTGAAATGGTTACTTCTAGGCAAGCGTGCTTCACCGTCGACCACATCATCACTTACCATCAGGAGAGTTAAGCTAACCGTAACGACTGTCCAACACTCTATTTTATACTGATGACTCATACTGACAACAATTACATGAACCCGCTATTGAACTATCCATAAATATTTTGCAGTTTCAGGATATAGCGGTGTGCATCGCTTTTGTCACCGCTTGAAAGCGCTGACGTCGCTGTAAAGCGCTACCGGTCGGTAGCCGTTCGGTGTGTTATTAATTCTGGCTTTTGTAGTGTTCTAGCTCGATATAATAGTATTTGTTGTTTGTTCGTCGTGAATGGGAGTTTGTGCTGATAGTTTAATGATGAGTGAATGTATTAGTTTTGGATTATGGTGAGTAACGACCGGTTTTTTTATCGGTAGTTAAATATGCTTAACAATGGTTTTTAATTTCGGATAGACGCAGTTTTGACACGCTTTTATTAGCTTGGTATGTATGTATATATGTATCTATGTAACGGAATCGTTGAACGTGATTTTCTCCCCTTTCAAAACGTCGGATTAATTTGAAACTTTGCACACTTGTGAAGGACCAATGACAAATTAATAATTTAAATATTTTGTTCCATTATTTTTACTAAGATCTTTAGGATTAGCGATTGAACTAAAAAGTCAAATAAATTTTTTGTTTAAAAATCTAAAGAACACGCTTTAATAGAAAACCAAACTTAAAAGAAAAAAAAATAGTTTCAATAAATTTGAATTAAGAATAGTGATTAACAATAAAAAAAATTGTTAAAAAGCGTGGGGTGCCACCATATTTTTTTTAAATTTTGGTAATACGCGTTTATTCATCAATTGTTAGTATAACAAATCGTCAAATCATTAAAACTCCAACTTATTTTGCCATTTGATAGGCTAACAATTGATGGAAAAAGGCATTTCCCAAAGTATGGGTCGCGACCCACTGGTGGGTCGCAAATTGAATATTGGGTAGGCACTGAAAACTAGGATGAATAAACGCCCCGTATAATATTAAATACCGAAATATATTGGGCGCATCCAACTCATTAAAAGTAACTAAAATTTAAGTTCATGTTAATCACAACATAAAAAGGAAACATATGCATCATTTCCTTAAAACAAAATGCAATTCCTATTAACATTTTCGATTGGAACAAATTTTCTTTTTTAAACAGAGGGTCTGCTCATATACTTTTCCCTTTTTCTTCATGAAAGCCAAGAGGTGAGTACTGAATTTGGAAGTTTTCGTTAGGTGGGGCGCGGTACAGTCAACTTTAGAAACCACTGGGTTAGCATATTTAAACATTGAGTTAACTGCGGATCAAAAAACTGGCTCTTACAGGCGTTTATGATGGATTGGTCGGGAAAGGCAACTTACCGGGCAGATTGGCAAGCAGTGGACACAAGATAGGTTGAATAAAAAACGGTACATTAGGTAAGATAGAGCACAGGTACTCTGACCATACTGACACACGTGCATCTCAAATCCCGCCACGCACACAGTCCCCCAACCATGTCACTTACAGCGTTTATCTTTCAAAAAGCCAAAAGTCGTTAAATCCCTGGGCGATCATAAAGTTTATGGTCAAACCTGTAAAACCTTTTAGAGGTAGAAGATTACTATTGTACACAAAGTAGGTACAATTTTAGGGAATAAAACTTCACGAGTTTACTCTTCGAAGGGTTCGGCAGAGGCACGGAGTCCCAGCGCTAACAAAGAAAATTTGGTTCGAATAAATGTCACTAGATGGCGCGATGTCCATTTTTATTGAATTGTGTGTAAAATTAACATTTTCTAGAATTGTACATACAAATTGTATGTTCTTTCTTTTCTTTTCCTAAGTACAAAGTTATACTTAAGAAATTTACTAAAATCTGTAAACAAGAAAAATCATGCTGTGCAGGATCAGGGGCTCAGCCAACTCGCGAATATATATCCTACAACTGCACATCATGATTTTTTCTTGTGTACAGCTTTTTAGTTCGTTTCTTAAGCAGTTGGGTTTTTGTTTCTTTTTTTTAATTACAACTTTTTAGTTATCATTTTTTTAAAATTATTTTATACATATAAGTGGTATATATTTTTGTAATCACCTATTAAAGCCCTTCATTGTGTTACCTCATTTGATGGGTTTGGTAAAAAAAAATAGGGACCCGCACAGTATGGCGCCCAAAATCCGCAATGTTTTTTTTTTGCCTAAATAAGAACACTTGGGAGTTCAAGACTTAACTAACGAGGTCTTAATTATATAAATCCACCTAGCGGTTTGAAAGATATGAGGTACCTAATAAAGAATATTACATGCATACAAACATACATACAAGATACGCGCGAAAAACATAACCCTTGCCTTGCAGTCGGGTAAAAACACAAACATCTGTTGTCTATGCTTTTATTTTATTTACTACCATACTATTAGTACATAAGCTACCAAAGTCAATGAACTTACAGCTCACAAGCAAATATCAACTGTAAAACTGTTAGGTAAAGTTGAATTTCGAATGAATAGTTTTCAAGTGGATAGTTAAGTGAATATGCACTTTCAAATGTTTCAGATAAGGTTTAAATTAGTTTGGAGTTATTATTTGCTTTGTGAAGTTTGCGAAGTGGCTGTCACGCGATTCAGAGATTGTTGAGCTTAGTACGTGTTATCACGCGCAATTTCTGTTTATAGGAAAAGTTCATTATAATTATTATCTTTTATGAATAATAATCGCGAACTCGTGTCTAAATAATAAAGCCACACGGGTTGATCTTCTACGTTATGGCGTATAAATATTCCCCAATGTTAACGTGGTAGTTTACTCTCACTACCCCCGATGACGTCACTACCCTGCTCCAAGAGAGCAGTAAGAAGACCAGCACACTTAGAAGACACAAACCACCTTAGTTCCGTCCTCAACACCGAGACCCATCGCGAAGTACCCGTCATGATATACAAGCCAGCCCACGCAATGCTCCCCCCCGGTGGGTTCCCGCACTGTCGAGGTGGGGGGGCTCAGTAGCCGTGGCTTGGTCACTCACGGTGAAACGAAGTGGAACCCGAGGAGGGGCCGCTCGTCAGGACTTTTGTCGATTAAGCCGACGACGTAGCGGCCAACATGTAGGTTGCGGTGCCGTTTGGTAACAGGCGACATCGCAACTGTGGCGGGCCGCGATGTCTTATGGAGCGTCTCAGGTCCCATACGATGTCGTGGCTGAGGGTTGGTGATCACGGCGGGAGAATAGTGCCGGTATTGCAGTGCGCCGCTCTCCCTACCTTCCGCGGCCTGGACGGGGTCACCATCATCTGATGGCGGACGCGGTGGGGCACAGGGGAGGAGGAGTGTCGGTATTGCGTTAGCCGCTCTCCCTATCCCCTGCGGCCAAAAAATTTTAGGTGGTGGGGCCATTGACCTTGACCCGTCACAGGGGGACCAAGGGTGCCATACACGGGGTCGTCTGGCGCCAATGTGCTGGTTTGGTCCCTGAGGTGGTCACGGCGTACAGTGTGTTCTGGTGCGCCGGTGATGGGGGGTACTCCCCCGAAGAGGGTCCGGAGACGGACAGCCGCGGCGGGTTCGCGGTGAGTGCTAACGCGTGGCCGTGTTCCCGCCATAAGCGGCACAGGAGGACACCGTGGACCATCACCGTTTTAGTAGGTTAGATTCCCACATCCCCCCGTGGCAGTGCAGTATGCATGAGCATTTCTCCACGCAACAAAAAAAAAGCCCGCGCTATGCTGAGTCGTAGTTAAATAATTAGTTAGTTAATAAATTGGAGTTTCTTGTCCGTTCTTCTCCACGTAGACTTTGCCGAACGGATGGTAGAATCACTTTATAAAAATCCAGCCCTAGTTGTCGCCCTAGCGACGCCCTGAGCCGAGGTTCGACCCCATAGGAGGTAGCCCTCAGCGTGGTCTCTTAGGCTTAGCTTTTTGTGCCTGGCTGGAGTGTTTAGTTTAGTCTCACTCGGATTGATCTGCGAGTCGGCACACAATAAAAAAGAAGTCCCACTCGGTGCCAGAATATCAATATTGGACCTCCTTTGGACCGTTTTGTTTGCAAATTATTTTTTAGATTTTCATATCCTATGTAGGGTAAGAAGAATACCTACGTGGAGAAAAACGGACACGTTCCAGAGGACTCTCTCCCTACTAATATTTATTTAATAAATAAGCGAACATACAAACAGACAGAATAGCGAATTTATTTTATGTATAAATCACTTTGTTTCAAAAAACAATAAAACAAATGTAGCCTCATAAAAGTCACATATGAAATAAATAAACCAATAAAACAGTTTGATTAAAATAAAGTATACATATTTAATACTTTAGAGTTATATAAAAACCATTTTATTATTTGATAGAGCAGTCCACCTTATATGGCAGTCTGGTTCTTGTTTTTCAGTGGTTAATATTGTTTTATAGATAGTTATTAGTTAAAAACAGGTGAGTTTAGAAGCCAAATCCAAATACAAATATTTTTAATTCAACTTAACCATACCTACTTTTGAATTGTCAAACAAAATATGAAGCTAGTTGTACATTCGCAAGCGTCAGTGGCTCTCTATGGAGAAGAACGTGCAAGAAACTCCACGGACACTCTTTTCCATTAGTTTTAATTAAAATTATTTGGTTACTTCATTCTTCTTGAAGAAATACATATGTGAGAACGATTTAAAAACACGTAAAAGCGTCTTGAGTAAAACAAACAATTCAAAAGCACGTAATTAAAAGCAGACCGAAGCAGTTAAGTTATGACCAATCCGAACTGATGGCGCCCGTTCACGAACATGACGCTTGAATTGGCACCACTCAGCTCCACCATCATGAAGGGAACCGAATGATCCAACACATGTGCCACCATCAGAAAGACATTAGAGAGAGCATGACACATTCTCAACTGCCAGGGCACACACAAGTCAAAGAACGACACATAGGTACAGTAAATGATAGATTTACAGTTGGTACATAGAATCGCTTATTGAGTACGTACATATAGACATATAGACGACATCACGACGAAGGTGGAGGGAAAAACTTGACGCCTACAGGGAAAATAATCCGCAATGGCAGAGGATAGACTTGTGTGGGAATGGTAGAGGGAGGTCTGAGCCTAGCTGTGGGACTAGATAGATTACGTGGAAGCTACTTGCATACTGCCCTTTTAGCTGACTGCAAGGAGAGGGTTATGTTTTTCACGTGGATCTTTATGTTTGTATGTATGTAATATTCTTTGTTACTCTTTCAAATAGGTTGACAGATCTTTATAAATAAGACATCGTCAGATAGTTCTTGACTGCCCAAGTGTTCTTAGATAAGTGACGTTAAAAAAAAAACTAAAATGGCGGATTTTGGGTGCCATGGAGGTCAATTTTTTTTTCGTCCAAACTCGGCCTTTTTTCTATTAAAATGAAGATTTTTTATATAAGAAGAAGATTTTTTATATTATTTTAAGTGAAGATTTCATAAATATATACCACTTATACGTTTAAAACTGATTTGTAAAATAACCTAAAAGATGTAAATAAAAATATACAAACGCATGAAAAACATAACCCTTTCCTTACAGTCGGGTAAAAAAGTTAATAAAATCAATTAACCCGACTACTTATGAAGCGAACTACAAAGATATAAACTAGAAAAAAATCATGCTGTGCAGTCGAAGGATAGTTCCTTGCGAGCTGGCTGACCATCTGATCCTTCGACTGTACAGCATGGATTTTTCCTAAATAATAACAGCCGCACTGGTCGTTCATCAAGGCTAAGCAACGCTTAACGAGGTCGGTCCGTGGATGGGTGACCATTTCAACATACCGAGTTTCCTCCGTGTCTCGGAAAGCACGTTAAGCCGTTGGTCCCGGCTCTCATTTGAAGATCTTTGACAGTCGTTACGAGTAGTCAGAAACTTGAGATCTGACACCAGTCTAGCCAAGGGGTACCGTGTTACCCAGTTACTGGGTTGTGGAGGTCAGATAGGCAGTCGCTCCATGTAAAACACTGGTACTCAGCTGAATCCGGTTAGACTGGAAGGCAACCCCAATATAGTTGGAAAAAGGCTAGGCAGATATATACTTCTTTTTAGTTCGCTTCAAACGCATTCGGGATTTTCATGTACAAATTACTTGCATGTATCCTCGTGCCTTGTACCGTATGCACCATACTGTAAGCGGTGTTTATTGTGTATCTGTATAATCACGAAGTTCCAAAACTTTACAAATTATACGTAATCTTCTCGATAAAAAACCTTATCATCAACACACACGGTTAAAATTCAAATCCTTCAAAATTATTGTTACGACTTTTTTTAAGAATTTCTGCCTTTCTGAAATCTACTTAATACGAAAAGCGTTAAGGTTGCGATTTTTATACACTTACATGTTTATAGGTCCCGACCCCTGTTTTCACAAGAATAATGAAAAAAATATTCTTTAGCATAATTAAAATATTCGAGCAAAGCCGTGGGCTGAATGATAAAAATATAATTTATTGGAGAAAATTTGCTGTAGAATTTAATAACATTCTTGATGTTATTAAATTCTTATAGAATCTGTACTGTATAGAATCTGACTGCTTCGTTGGTCGTGGTCGCAATTAGTACTGCAAAACATGAGGTCCTGGACACGGGGTCCCAGCGCTAACAAAGAAAATTTGGTTCAAATAAATATCACTAGATAGAGCGATATGCAATTGTTAAAATTAACATTTTCTAGACTTGATCATAAAAAAAAATCTTCTTTTTTAATCAACTCTCTTAAGCACAAAATTATGGCATATTGGGCTCTTAATTCACATTTCAAAGATCATTTGGATGGATAATTTGAAATTGATTCCAATAGATGGCGCGGTTTTAAATTTCTGAGGCATTCCAATCGATTGTATAAATTTGTATTATAACACATTTTGGTAAAATGAAGCTGCAAAAACGTGCAAAGCGTGCTGTATTTAAAGAAAGAAATTGACACGAACCGAGAAAACCTTAATTTATGAAGAAGTGTTTAGGCACTTATTGTATTTTTTTTATACCATGTTTGTATTAGTTAAGTTTTGCAGTCTATAACCTTTCCTTGTACTTCTACACACTGTGTCTTATCTAACTCTCCAGTCGCAGGTCTGCTGGAAGAAATCTCTCTATAAATAAGCAGCACCTTTGTGCTCTTCTATCAGCCCCATCGATCGTAGGTTAAGCTATGCTTGCTGAGGTCGATCCGTGGATTGGTGAGCATCAATTACTTACCGATAGTCCTCCGAGCCTCAGAAAACACGTTAAGCAGTAGGTCCCGGCTATCATTCGTAGATCGAACTTTTCAGTCTGACTATTTGCAAGGTTCGTGTCGCCCTAGCCGCCGCAGGAGATGTCCTGGGCGTTGGGAGTCGCAAGCCGATTTCCTGCCACCGTAGGCGCGGGCTTGTGGACGGCGAGTAATGGATAGCTCACCGTCTGATAAAAACCAGGCCCGAGTCGACGGTGGGTAGTGTGCCACGCGCGCCTCAAAGAGATGTCAGCAGATAATAGACGGAGTTCGCTAGGGCTGATGTCTGTCTGGGCCGCAGATAAATTTGATAGAGAGTCACCGCGGTCGTGGCACAAGTAACTTTTTTTTTTGTCATTAACAGTCTGACCCATCCTCCCGTTTCACCCACATTGGGCAAAGTCATTGGATGATTCGCCAATCAAAAAGGAAAAAATTGCCAAGTGCGAGTCGGACTCGCGCACGTAGGGTTCCGTACCATTATCGCAAAAAACGGCATAAAAATCACGTTTGTTGTATGGAAGCCGCACTTAAATATTTATTTTATTCTGTTTTTAGTATTTGTTGATATAGTGGCATTAGAAATACATCATCTGTGAAAATTACAACTGTCTACTATCACGGTTTATGTATTTAATTTAATTCATGTACGTCAAAATAGAAAAAGATTATCGGGGCCACCGCAACACAGAAAGAAGTATAGAATATCTTGGCTAAATAGATAACTTTTATAACTTCAGGCAAAACGAAAAAAAATTTCAAAAAATATGGAAGTTGAAGACCAATATATCTATAATGAATCAACTATAGTAGAGTTTTTAAACAGAGACTATATTCTGAAGAATATATTTTTTTATGCATCAGGTGTATATGCACTCTACCTCGGCATGTCAGCTATTTGGGGAACAATGATTTTCAGTAAGTATTTTTAACTATCCTCTAGGCCTTTGGCCACGTGTAAGTCGAAATGTTCTTAAGAGGGGACTCTAGTGAGACTTTCTCCATACAAACACATTCTGCTGTTTTCTTCGTGGATAATGCCTCTAGAGCAATGTTTTTTTTCCATAAAATCTAGGTCTAATTAATACGTGCCTGTATCATTTCTTTTTTTCCAAAACATATTCACAAAAAGAAATATGGCAATCCAAAAATTCGAAAAAAATGCCCGTTTTTACCGCCATGTTCAGAAGACTTTCAGACAAAATTTATAAGTTTTTAATAAAAAAGGAAATGATAGGAGCATAGATATACTTTTCCTCTAAATTTTGATATAAGAATTTTTTAGATCAGACCAGTTTTCATCAAGGAAACAGCAGAATACGAAACGTCTTTTAGTCAAAGTTTTTGTAGGTAAAATCAGCCTGAGCTGCAGTTGTCCCTTTCGCACTGTTGACTAGAGTCCGCTCACTGAGCGGACTCTAGTCAACAGGAATTTGAAAAATAGGTATTTGAAGAAACTATTGCTAAAAACTTTGACTAAAAGACGTCGTCGTAACGTCTTTTAGTCAAAGTTTTTGTAGGTAAAATCAGCCTGAGCTGCAGTTGTCCCTTTCGCACTTTACGGGGTGAGGTTGGAGGTGACGCGACGGCAATAGTTTCTTCAAATACCTATTTTTCAAATTCCTGTTGACTAGAGTCCGCTCTTAAGAGATCCTCCACCGTATTAAAAAGTACTATTTACTCCTTCAAGTTCCAATCTATAGCTAAATTCAAAGATTTTGGCGTGAACGTGCGACGGCATTTCAATTTCAATTCAAGCTCCAGAGCAATCTCTCGGTTTTTATCGGTTACATTTCGGGGAGTGTGCGATGGAACTGCACAATTTGATTCCGCCTAGCCCTTTCCATCACCGGACAACAAGACGTACGGAAATGGTACCACCCATACGTACAAAGCGTTTTGCGTTCGAATACTATAATTGAACGCACAGCTAAGGAGTGGAATTCCCTGCCGGAGTCTTTGTTTCCTGATAGCGACAACCTTTGGGGTCTTTAAGTCAAGAGTGAATAGGTTACTTCTAGGCAAGCGTGCTTCACCGTCGACCAGATCATCACTTACTATCAGGCGAGATAGTGGTCAAACGCGAGCCTATTGATAAATAAAAAAAATAAAAAATTGCATTGTGAATGCAATGCATGGATTTATTCGAAAACATCGTGAGGAAACCGACATGTCCTAGAACCAAAAATTCGAGAGACATGTGACATCCACCAATCATTATTCGCACTGTGCCCGCGAGGTGGATTACGGCCCATTCCCTCTCTCAGACAGGAAGCCTTTGTCCCAGAAGTGGGAACATTGAACGATGATGATGATTATGAACGTATTCGGAATTGCGCTTAGTAAAAATCTTTTATTGATGGTGATATTTAAGGAAACATGTCGCACTATCAGGAAGATCACTTACTTTCCCATTTTTAACCCCCGCCGGAAAAATAGGGGTGTTATAAGTTTCACGTGTGTTGCTTTGTATCTGTGTTTCTGTCTGTGGCATCATAGCACCTGATCGGATGAACCGATTTTGATTTAAGTTTTTTGGTTTGATAGGTGATTGTGTCGGGAATGTTGTTAGCTGTGTTTGAATAAAATAGGTTCAGCCGTTCAAAAGTTATGAGCGTTTTACTGTTTGGATCGGGGTGTTTCGCAAGATAATTGTGTCGGGGGTTTTTTAAATTTATAATTTTTTCTTTGTGTAATATTAAGTATTATGGATTTTTTGTTTCAGGCGCAAAGAAGAAAACATTTCAAAAGTCCAAGGAAATGAGTATTATAAAAAATATAGAAGATAAAGACGAATATATTATTAAAGAAACTACTATAGCAGAGCCGTATAAAAGAGAGTATATTCTGAAGAATATAATTTTCCTTATATACAGCTATATAGGAGGAGTTTATGGACTGTATCTTTGTATCACATCAGCTACATGGGGAACTATAATATGCAGTAAGAATTTTAATTTCCACTAAAAAATTTTTCGGAGCAAGTCATCATCATCGTATCAGCCGAAAGACGTCCACTGCTGGACATAGCCCTCCCCCAAGCGTCGCCACATTAACCAGTCCCTTGCGTTCCGCATCCAGCGGATCCCTGCAGCATTCACCAGGTAATCGGTCCACCTGGTGGGAGGCCTTCCAACGCAACGTTTTCTGGTTCGTGGCCGCCACTCCAGAACTTTTCTGCCCCATTAGCCATCCGTTCTGCGAGCAAAGTGCCCTGCCCACTGCCACTTAAGTTTGGCAATTGTTCGGCAGGCTTACCAAGTATCTTTTGCAAGAGCAAAACGACAGCGATTTTTGCGCAATAATTGCTCTGCAACACAAAAGTTTTAGAGTTGTTGGCGGTTTTTTTAGAAATAATTGCATTTGACAAACAGCGAGCGATTAGCAAACGATTGTGTAGGACCTACCATACCTACACTGCAGGTAATACCGACTTTTATGATATAAAGCGTCTGATCGCTATCGTTTTGCTCTTGCAAAAGATACGTAATAAGCCTGCGGGCTATGTCCTTAACCCTGGTTCTCTTGCGGATCTCTAAATTTCTAATTCGATCACGCAAGGAAATTCCGAGCGTAGCCCTCTTCATTGCCCTTTGAATGACTGTAAGCTTTCTGATGAGGCCCATTGTAAGCGACCACGTCTCAGAACCATATGCCATATGTCACTGGCAACACACACTGAAAAAAGAAAAAGTGTTTATTCGCCACAAAAACGACATACAATTTTTTGATTTTCACTGATCATATAGACTTTCATAGTGAGACAAAGCCACATAATTATGTAAAGCTGAAGAATCATTTATGCCGAACTCGAAAGTTGTGATTGGTTGGCAGTTGATTGCTCGGTGTAGTTAATTTTGAGTTTGAGTCGAGTATGAGCATCTGGAATACGTGCCTAAGCGTTAATATTAAATTAATTATAAATTAAGAATTACGATTAATTATATTTATTAAATACTTTACGCACAATACTTCACTAAAAATTTTGAGTGATGCAGAGAGAAATAGTTGTATGAGCTATATTAACATATTGTCTCTTTTTACCCGACTGCCGAAGGAGGGTAATGTGTTCATCAGTCTATATATGTATGTATGTATGTAAGTATGTATGTATGTATGTTTGTTCCTATGTGGCGTGCCAGAGACCAAACGCGTTGGCCGATTTTGATGATTCGTACGACAATCGATGCGTCTTAACCCTGCGAGTGTCACTGGCTACATTAAAATTGGATAATAGAAAAATGGCGGATTTTGGGTGCCATATTGTGGGGGCCCAAATTTTTTTTTCTTCCAAACCCATCGTGTGGGGTATCAAAATAAAGGGTTTTAAGAGGTGATTTTTACTTACAGCACTCATCGCCTACTTCCTAACCACCCTAGGTCTAACAGCAGGTGCCCATAGATTCTTCGCTCACAAGTCCTTCAAAGCCACAAGACCTCTCCAGATCTTCCTGATGCTATGCCACAGCGTAGCTTACCAGAGAACCTTAGTGACTTGGGTCAGGGACCATAGGCTTCACCATAAGTACAGTGACACTGATGCTGACCCCCATAACATAAGTAGGGGGTTTTTCTTCTCCCATATAGGGTGGTTGCTTGTTAAGCACCATCCTGAAGTGGTGAAAAGGAGGGAGCTGATCAATATGAGTGATGTTTATGCGAATGAGGTGGTGATGTTTCAGAAGAGGTAAGTGCGCAATGTTTTTAAGTTTTTGTGTTGATTTAATGTAATACTATGGGCACCTAGATAATATAATATTAGTACTGTATACAGATGCCTCGTCCCAAACAAAGACCGTGCCGACGTACCTAAGCTTGTTCGTCTGATTAAACTGATTATTTCGTGTACATCGATCGCGTTCGGTTCCGTTTTACGGCGATAGATAGATGGTGTTAGCAGCGACTTGCAAGTAAAAGGGTTAAATCGGTTCGTGAATATTTTTTCTATAAATAAAGTGTCGATTTCTTTTATAGTTTTTTTTTTGTGTTGCAATACAAATTTAAGCAATCGGGTGGAATGCCTTAGAAATTTAAAACCGCGCCATTTATTGGCGTCAATTTTAAATGATCCGTTCAAATAATCTTTGAAATGTGAATTCATAGCTCAACATTCCATAATTTTGTGCTAAAGAGAATTGATTAAACAAGTACATACAATTATTATATTAAATTCCAGAAAATGTTAATTTTACACACAATTCAATAACAAATCGGTGTATATCGCGCCATCTTGTGATATTTATTTGAACCAAATTTTTTTTCTTAGCGCTGGTACCCCTTGCTATAGGTAAAGAAAGAAACAAAATATATTTTTTTGTGACCCGCACAGAATACACGAGTTAAGCAAAAAGACAAAAAATAAAACCCCGTGCGGGACCAAAAAGGCATGTACAGCGATAGTTGCCAGCTTGTTGGTTTTTTATCGGTTTCATTTCGGGGAGTGTGCGATGAAATTGCATGATCTAATACCACCTAGTCAGTTCCATCATGGGACTACAAGACGGTACATGGTGGACATCCCACCCATAAAACGTTTTGGGAACACTTTTATTATGCGTACAGCTAAGGAGTGGAATTCCCTGCCGGAGTCTGTGTTTCCCGGCAGCTACAATCTAGGAGTTTTTAAGTCGAGAGTGAATAGGTTATTTCTAGGCAAGCGTGTTTCACCTTCAATCACATCATCGCATACCATCAAGTGATAGTGGTCAGTGGGGTTCTTGGTTCGATTTCTAGGTCAGAAAAAGTGTTAATAAGGTTTTGTTATAAGGAATTTCTCAATAGCAACGCAGGGTTTGGAAGTAAGTGGTGTGGGTGTGACAGTCCTGCGTCTGAACTCCGTCGTGTCGGGTGTCGTCCCATCAGACCATGAGTATAAAGAAATGGAG
Organism: Orthosia gothica; assembly: GCA_949775005.1. Taxonomy (NCBI): domain Eukaryota; kingdom Metazoa; phylum Arthropoda; class Insecta; order Lepidoptera; family Noctuidae; genus Orthosia; species Orthosia gothica. The sequence continues at coordinate 16,415,814 of OX459061.1, forward strand.
AGTGCACTGTTGCATCCGCGTCTGCTATAGATCGGTTACGTGGATAAAATATCCATCTCCCTTTCCGCAGCCTCCTTCTGCGAGATGACTGTTTCGCAGAAGGATACCACCGCGTCCCAGTACTCCATACTGCCGACCATAGACTCTACTAAGGCCGGCAGCTGAAAGGACAGGAAGCCGTGCCTTCTCCCGAGTCAGCACTCAAGCACTTGCCGGACAGCCTCGATGGTGTGGAATGGTGGTAGGGCGTGAAAGCCTGTGCCGCCATTCCACCACCAGGACTTCGCGGAGTTGAGCCCGATGTTTGTTCCTATGTGGCGTTCTAGAGATTAAACGTGTAGAACGATTTGGTTAATTCTTACGTCAATCGATTCGTCTTACCTTGCGAGGTACATCTAGCTTTGGTAAGCCAGCCCGCAAATATGTATCCACCGACTGTACAGCATGATTTTCTTCTTGTTCACGACGTTTTAGTTGGCTTCTTAAGCAGTTGGGGTTTGGTTTTTTGAATTAACTTTATTTAGGTCAACACTTTAATATTAAAACTACATCTCAAAACCGAGTCTCAAAAATTTATCAAACTGTAACCAGCATACATACAAATTCTCTTCCATTCGAGCTAAGGTATTTTAAATTCGCCGAGTAAACTTCTGGTCGGAACAAATAGGTGAAGAGTTCATAAATACTTGCATAGAGTTAGTCACAGATATAAATCCAACTAGATAACGCAAGTCCCTCCGTCTGTATGAAAACCAAGCGTGCCACTTTTTCACACACAATTTAAGAACAAATACTTACCGATGACAGATTTTTTTTTCATTGTGCCGGCTTACTTTTAGGAGAGCTTTTACTACTCGATAGTAATAATTAGCCATTTTTATAGATTACGGTTAACGTCCGATGAATGGCAGCGATGGCGTTGCTCAAAATGTCAAAATGTAATTGATCAAGTGACATTTGGCATCTGACATCCCTATAGTTTTTTTTTCCCTGTCACAATTGCGAAGCTTTATAGAATGCTACTTGTCTCGGGCCTCAGTTCAAAGTTAGAACATTGCTCTCACTGTTACTCCTTTATAACCCTCGACGAAAAAAGAGGCGTGTTTTAAGTTTGATGTGTGTACCTGTATGTTTGTGTATTTGTGTATCTGTCTGTGGCATCATAGCTCCTTAACGGATGAACCGCTTTTTATTTAGTGTTTTAGGGTTTGGTAGCCAAAGGTTAAAAACGTATTACTAAGACTCCACTGTCCATCTGTCTGTCTGTCACCAGGTTGTATCTCATGAACCGTGATCGTGATAGCTAGAAAGTTGAAATTATCACAGATGACGTATTTCTGTTGCTGCTATAACAACAAATAATAAAAACATAATAAAATAAATATTTTTAGTGGGGCTCTTATGCAACAAACGTGATTTTTTTGCCATTTTTTGCGATAATGGTACGGAACCCTTCGTGCGCGAGCCCAACTCGCACTTGTTAGGTTTTCTTTGAAAGTTGATAGATTAACGGGAGTGTTCTTAGCTATGTTTGATGAAAGTCGGTTAAGCCGTTCAAAAGTTATGATCGTTTTACCTTTTGAATCGGGGTATATTCGCAAGATATCGTGTCATAATTAAGTGTTCGATAGATTGTTGATCGAAGCGTGTCTACTATCAGATAAATTAAATAGTTTAAAAAAAAAGAAATTAAAAAAATCGGGTGTTTTGGAAATATTTAATTTTCACTTGATTTATTACGCGAAGTTCATACATCTGCGTCATCTAGTCAGATGTATATCTATGGAATGTGTCGACTGCCTGCAAGCGAAGCGGTGAGGTAGTGTTTACTTTAAAACTTATATGGTAAAAGCATACGTGTCTCTGAGGCTTTTAAAAGTTTCCTTGTATGAGTTTTGGCGTAGGTATTTGAGCTTAGAACTATTGATGTTTATAATTTGCATAGTTGCACGCGTGTATTGCAGAGGTGTCTTTCCAACTAGTGCTAAAGATTACATTAATTGAACAGAATGGGTACCTGTTGGTAAAATTGGTTGTTACTTAAGGATGTCAGTTTGGCAGTCGGCCCGAGTAATATACCAGTATATTAAGTTGGAAGCTGACCCCAAAATTGTTGGGAATGAATGTGATGGTAAGCAGAGTTTTGTTGTGTTAATCCCTTCTAGTAGGGACTATGTTGGTATCGGCCTACATTTTGGGGACTGTGCAATAGAATTGTATTAACTGCTTCCTCCTAGCCAGTTCCATCATGAGACTACAAGACGTACGGCGATGCGTCATCGGTACATGGTGGACATCCCACCCATACACACAAAATTTTTTGAGAACACTTTTATTATGCGTACAGCTAAGGAGTAGAATTCCCTGCTAGATTCTGTGTTGCCTGATAGCAACAATCTAGGGGTCTTTAAGTCAAGAGTGAATAGGTTTCTTCTAGGCAAGCGTTCTTCATTGTCGACCATATCATCGCTTACCATCAGGTGAGATATTAGTCAAGCACCGGCTTTAGAAATAAAACTGTTGCAAGCCGACCCCAAAATTGTTTGGATTGGGTTAGTCAGAATATGATGGTAAGCAGAGGTTTATTTGCACATATCACCAGTTGTGTTAGTCCCTTCAAATAGGGCTATTTTGGAATCGGCCTCCCTCCGAACTGAATGCAACTGATCTCCAGTATTTTACATAGAACGCCCGCCTTTACTTAAGCTCACAACCCGATCATCAAAAATAACCGTTATAGTGCTATTCTGGGTGCATTGTCCTCACATATATGAATTTATGAATGTATGTACTTATGTACCTAAATATTGTAAAAATCCTTTTTTTTAAGTAAGGTGTTTCTTGAGCATTCTTCTCCATAACAAGCTACTTTCCGAGTGCACGGTAGTATAAATTTTTAATCCATGTATATTTTTATTGTGACATTCAAAAGTGCCGCTTGGTGGCCTAGTTGAAATAAAATATCTTTGTCTTGTATTGTCTTGAAAGATTACGTTGAGGACAAAAAGGCTTGGGATTGAGCTACACCAGTAAATTTATAATATTTTTATTATTTATTTTTGCATCCTGAATTTTGTTTTTTTGTTAATATTTACTTTCTAAAGTATTTTATTATTTTATTAGGGTTCCGTACCCAAAGGGTAAAAACGGGACCCTATTACTAAGACTCCGCGGTCCGTCTGTATGTCTGTCACCAGGCTGTATCTCATGAACCGTGATAGCTAGATAGTTGAAATTTTCACACATGTTGTATAGTGCGGGACACGTAAGTTGAACCAAAATGTATTATCGTTCTCTTGAAATTAAACAATTTAAACTGAAATTAATCCCTTTTCTACGAACTAATCGTTTACAATATACAAATTGCCAACTGTTAGGTCACATAGAAAGGATTCATTTCGGTTTAAAACGTCTAATTTCAAGAGAACTATAATACATTTTGGTTCAACTTACGTGTCCCGCACTATATTTCTGTTGCCGCTTTAACACGTGATTTTTGTTGCCGTTTTTTGCGATAATGGTACGGCACTCTTCGTGCGCGAGTCCGACTCGCACTTGGGCGTTTTTTTTTTAATTATTATGAATGTGAAGACTAGGTGGATAATTATATTTTTTGGTTTTTTATTTAAATTTTTCTGTTAGTTTTAATCATGGTCTGGCAGTTTGAGTAATTTATGCGACCTACCCGAATGTCCTTTCTTTGGTATTGTTCGTCGAATCGCTGAGCTTCCTAAATTCTGTTATTGACAAATGCGTGCACTTGTTCTTTCCTCAATACACCATTTCAGACACCAATCTACATGGTCTTCACATGATCTAACCAATATAAGTTTTTAAACTGTCATGGTCACTAACATTAACATTCGAAACGGGATATTTACCATGTTTATTGTTTGTGGCGAGTTTCCGACATTAGTACAAAAAACGAACAAGAAAGAGGGTAGACCGATTTGTCTCCTCATAAACACCCACCCGCAAGAACTTCAGTTTATACGTGATTTTGGTGCTTGCAACAGCACCGAAATATCGGAAACTACCAATATATTATCTGGACTTTAAAAGAGACTGTGACCTTTGAGTTTGTTTCGGCTTTTCTTCTCAGAGTAGTCAGATAGGAAACGCCGACATCATCTTGTTTAAAAATATATGATCGACATGTAAAAGTATTTGTACAAACCAACTTACAGAAATAAAATCATTTATCATTTAACTAACATTCAAACTCTATTTCAGAAACGCCCAATGGATACTACCCCTATTCGGTATTGTTCTCCCCACAGCCATACCCTGGCTCCTAGGAGAAACCTTCTCCAACTCCTGGCACCTATAAATATCCTTCGCTACATGGTGACCAGCAACATCACATTCCTGACCAACAGCCTCCTACATTCCTGGGGCTACAAACCTTATGACAAAACCATGTCTGCTCGTCAGAATCTGGCGTTAACGGTACTGACCATGGGAGAAGGATTCCACAATTACCATCATGCATTTCCCTGGGATTATAGGACTGGTGAATTGGGGAATAATAGTCTGAATTATATAACTAAAGTTATAGATGGTCTTGAGAAGGTGGGGCTTGCTTATGATCTGAAGACGGCGTCAGTTACGATGGTTGAGGACAGAAAGAGGAGGACCGGTGATGGGAGAGACCTGTGGGGGAAGGAGGTTAAAGAAGATGAAGAAGTAAGGAAGCTGTAAATTGTTTTATGTGCTATCTGCTGTACTGCCGTCCAAAAGCATCAACAAAAAATATATTTTTTTAGTTAATGAAATTTCAGAAAACAGCACTATAGATTCTATACTTTTCGAGATTATCATAATTTTCAAGATTATCGTGATTATCATAATTCATGAAAATGAGGTTTAAGTGGCTAAAATACAATACAAGTAATCAAAGTATTTACAATATTGTTTTCTGGCAATTCTGCCAGCTTTCTGGGCACGTTGCCCATTGACATCGATGTGGACGATTTTTTTGATGCACAATGGCTTGTTTTTTTTTAGAATATTCAATTGTATAAAAGTTAAATAAATTTAAGATATTTTGAATTTTAAGTATTTACAAAATTAAATTGAGATGGAACTTAAATAATCTATGTGCAAATTAAAAAAAAATGTTTTACTATTTATTTGGTTTCATTTATTTATTTTATTTATTAAACCATTAATGTACACACACACAAAATAAAGAGACAAGAAGAACAAGGAACAGAGAATAGGTAAACAATGGTACGCTTATTTCAAAAGAAATCTCTGCCAACATACCTGCGAGAGGGAGAGTTGAAAAAAATTTAATTCATTTATCATCATATCGAAAAAAAAATGCCTGAGACTTCTAATAATAAGAAGCATTATCTCATTCATGATTTGGATCGCCAAGCTTGCTCAAGGCGAGTTGACGATTTCACACTTAGATTAGTTTAAATTCCAGGTTTCCTCACGATATTTGTCTTCACCGATGTCAATGATGTCTAGGATAAACTTATAAAATTCTTCGTCATCCCACCCTTATCCAAATTTATTTGGGTTCTCCTTCCATAAATCTCTATTGGTCTTTCTCTCAATATTCACCCTCTTACTGGACGTGTCGTCCTTCCATCCATCGATCTTTTGTTCTGCCCAGACACTTATAATAACTTAGAAAGTGCAATATAAATTGAAAAAAGATTGTGAAGAAGACGAACGAAGTTCCTTCCTCACGCCATTTCTTCAATCCAATATCATCTTCAAAAAACTGCTTCTTCTAGTCACATTTAACTAGGACGTAAATTAAGTATGGCACCCAGCGCTTCACGTTAATTTCCGAACTACGCCAAACGGATCCAAACGTCGTTTCGTTACGTGACGATCACTACAAAGCTCTCTTTTTAACCGAATTACCAAAAAGGAGGAAGTTCTATTTTTTTTTATGTATGATCACCGATATCTCCGTCAATTATGGACCGATTTTGAAAATTCTTTGTTTGTTTGAATGAGTTTGTTTCGAAATTGGTTCCATTTTAATGTGGTGAAGGTCTGATGAAGATCTTCAGAGATATACAACAGAACTCTTCAGTAAATAACGGCAAATCTCTCGGGATTGCAGCAATCGCATGTCTGTTTATTGTTTATACCATTTCATAACATAACATCACGCCAGTACGCTCTAAAGGGGTACGTAGATCGCTCATTTCACCGGTTATGTTCAAGTTTCATGTTAATTGGGTAATCTATTCTGGTGTTATAGGGACTTTACTAAACAACTTGCCTATTAAGTAGGTAAAACTGAAAAGAAAAAAATCAAAAACTTTTTTGCAAAAAAATACTACCGACTTCCAAATGAAAAACTACAAAGTGAAAAATAACTTAATTTTTGGAAGTCGGTGTCCATATCGCAAAAAAATGGTAACTACGAATGACACACAGGTAGTATATTTTTGCAAAAAAGTTTTTTTATTCGTTCCAAAAATCACATTGATAATTTCCCAGATTCAAACCCTCGTACGTAAGTCACGAGGCCTTAACCACTGGGCCATAACGCGTAATAATCATACCCATTTCACCACAGCTAGGCATGCGTGTAAATATTTACCCCTTCCGAGAATAGAACCCACAAACGCGTGACCAATGCGCTTAGTACGGTTACTGATCAAAGTGTTCTAGAGATAATATTCAATGAATATCATCTGGAAGGATTACACGATGATTGAATACCTTAAAATGTGATGTTATATCACGCTTGTGTTTGTTGAAGGAGTTCACAGGTGTAATTTTATTTTAGGTTACTACTGTATCGTCAAAGTATTAAGGGGTAAGTCTACTGTTAATAGAACACAAATCTGGACCTACCATACGCACTAAAAGTTTTGGGAAAGCTTTCGTTGTGCGTATATAGTTAAAGAGTTGGCATTCCCTTCTAGAGTCTGTGTTGCCTGATATCTTAATATATATAAATCTCGTGTCACAATGTTTGTCCTCAATGGACTCCTAAACCACTTAACCGATTATAATAAAATTCGCACACCATGTGCAGTTCGATCCAACTTGAGAGATAGGATATATATATTTTTTTTTTTTAATGTGTAGGGTAGGTATGTAGGGTAGGGTAGGGTAGGGTAGGGTAGGGTAGGGTATGGTAGGTAGGGTAGGGTAGGTAGGGTAGGGTAGGGTAGGTAGGGTAGGGTACGTAGGGTAGGGTAGGGTAGGGTAGTGTAGGGTAGGGTTGGGTAGGGTAGGGTAGGGTAGATAAATGTTTGGTCTTTTTATGGCAAAACAAAGTTTGCCGGGTCAGCTAGTATTATATATATATCATGAACCAAGTATACTTTTATTAACATATATACAATTGATAATTCTAAAAACAAAAACAAACCTATATACAAATACAAAAGGGAGACGGATAAGACCTCATTGTGCATCAAAAAATTGGAAGCTGTTTTAGAACCCAATGGCTTGGCACGCGACGATGGGAAGAGACCACACGGGATGACCATAATGCCTTGGAAGGTGGGTAGGCCTTTGGTGTGGGATGCAACATGTGTCGACACCCTTGCGCCATCCCATCTTCTTAGCACGGCGGGCTGTGCTGGGGCGGCTGCTGCCGGTGCAGAAAACCTCAAACGGCGCAAATATAACAACCTTATTGGGAGTTATATGTTTGAGCCGTTTGGGGTTGAAACATTAGGTCCATGGGGTCCGAGTGCGCATCGAGTTTTTCGAGAAATTAGTACAAAGCTCGTCGACTCTTCACGTGACCAGAGGGCTGGCCTTTTCTTCGGCCAGAGAATCAGCATTGCCATCCAACGTGGCAATGCTGCCGGCGTTCTGGGCACGTTTCCCATTGACATCGATGTGGACGAATTTTTTGATGCACATTGAACCAAGTGATTAATGTGTGTGCACTTTTTATAATGCCCTGGGCATTATAAATCAAATCAATCAAACTTTCACGGACCCAAAACCGGAGATGAAGTTCAGTTCCACACGCTTAGTAGAATAACAGTGCGAAAATTGTGCGAAAACAGCCCTGGCTTATGAGTTCTAGGTCATGAGTTCTATCCCAGGTTGGTGCTTTAGTTAGTTAACTTGTTTGAGGAAACTTGAGTGTCCCAGAACTAAAAATTCAAAACCTTGTGACATATATAATGAGTTAGTCCACTTCCTCTCACAGAGAGGATTCCTGAGTCCCAGCAGTGATTACATTAAACACTAATTATGTTATTAGTATTTGTACTAATAAACGCATTCACAAAAGCTAACCGGATTCAGCTAAGTACCAGTATTTTACGTGGAGCGACTGCTTATCTGACTTCCACAATCCAGAAACTTGGTAATAGGAGGATACTCCTTTGGCAAGACTGGTACCGACTGGACTGGTAGACTGGTACCGACTGGACTGGTAGACTGGACTGGTCATAGATCTACAAATGACGATGAACCAACAGATTAACATCCTTTCCGAGGCACAAATAATCTCGGTATGTAAAGATGGACTCCCATCTACGGACCGACCTTGGCAAGTGTTACTTAACATTAAAGATGGACCAGTGCGGCTGATATTTAGTCACAAGCTCTTCTCGCCTGTGTCCCAGCAGTTGGTACATTAAACACTGATTATACAATAACAATTCATATTTGCAAACGCATTTAAAAAACAGGAAAAATCTCAGTTAACAGTAAATTTTAATTAAACCATTTAATATCATTTATTATTTTTAATTGCAGATAATTTATCACGTTAAAGTATAAATCGTTGGCAGTCACCGCTATTGTATTCGGAATATCCAACTTCCCGAGCTTCCTCGGCTTTTATGATTTTAAAACGAAACGGATATTGTTGAATTAAAATTAAATAACACTGGACTGTTGTGAAAAAGGTAGTGTTGGATTGTGAAAATGATTTTTCTGCCACCTTTCAGACACAAAGGTAACAACACTTGTTTCTTTCTGTATTTTTGATTTTCAAACTTCAAGCTTTACTATTTCCTTTTAGGGTTCCGTAGTCAACAAGATACCCATATAGTTTCGCCATGTCCGTCTGTCCGTCCGCAGGTTAGCTGAGAGATTCTTAGTACTAGAAAGCTATAATTTGACATAGATATACATATTCAACATAGCTAGTTTCCTCCGTGCCTCGGCAAGCACGTTAAGCCGTTGGTCCCGGCTGTCATTTGAAGATCTTTGACAGTCGTTACGAGTTGCCAGAAGCTTGAGATATGACACCAGTCTAGCCAAGGGCTATCGTGTTACCCAGTTACTGGGTTGTGGAGGTCAGATAGGCAGTCGCTCCATGTAAAACATTGGTACTCAGGTGAATCCGGTAAGACTGGAAGCCGACCCCAACAACAATTGGGAAAAGGCTAGGCAGATGATGATATACATATTAATCACGCCGATAAAGTGGTAAAATAAAAACATTTTATTTTCTTCAGTACCCGTAAAGCGAGGATGTTTTTTTTCTCGTCTACGCCATGGTTTCGGGTATCGTTGGCTATTCAAAAATATTTCGAGTATTTTATTTGCCATTCCAGTAATTTAGAGGCAGTGGCAAAATTATATAGTTAATCTCTAGACTAATTTGTGAGAACATGGTTGTTCCTAAAAAAAGTTTGAAACAAATTTGGTATAAATTACGAACAGCAAACTTGATTCTAACTTGGAACTTTTTCTTTGACATTTTGGGGTATTTTAAACCTCCGCCGGCAAAAGAGGGGTGTTACAAGTTTCACGTGTGTTGCTGTGTATCTGTGTATCTGTCTGTGGCATCATAGTGTCCAAACGGGTGAACCGATTTCGATTTAGTTTTTTTTGTTTCGTATAGTACATATACGTGACGCGTCTTTGTTTCACTTTAGATTGTCGTTTATTTATCGAATCGCCGCCTAAGAATTTTGACTTAAAAAGCTAGCCTATTTTTTATGTATGCCCTGTTTTTTTCACCCAACACGCAGTAATCATAATACAAACCCGTTTACTTGCATACCAAACTCATTATTTGACCCGTTAACCCGGACCAACAAACGGTTTCCTGGCTTAATTCTTAAATCTATTTATATACGGTCGTCTGCCGGTGGGATTATCTCGCGATTTATCAGGGGAACAATCTAAATACCGCCCACATTATAATCTGCGGAACCATGATCGAATATTTTCGGGAAGGAACCATAATAAGTATATTTATAACCTCGCCGGAAAAAGAGGGGTGTTATAAGTTTCACGTGTGTTGTTGTGTATCTGTGTATCTGTGTGTCTGTCTGTGGCATCATAGCGCCTAAACGGATCAACCGATTTTGATTTATTTTGAAAGGTGATTTTTTCGAGAGTGTTCTTAGCTATGTTTGAATAAAATCGGTTTAGCCGTTATGGGCGTTTTATTGTTTGAATCGGGGTGTTTTTGCAAGATAAATGTGTCGGGGGTTTTTTAAATTTTAAAATTTTATTTGTTATAATTTTTGATAGGCGTTCGACGGCTATACCACCTGATAGTAAGCAATGTTTTGGTCGGCTTGAGCCAGGGCCGCAGTAACTCTTTATTAAATTTATCCGCGACCCAGACAGGCATCGGCCCAAGCTGACCCCGTCAATTTTGCTGACATCTCTCTGAGGCGCGCGTGAAACACTACACGCCGTCGACTCGGACCTGGTCCTTATCGGATGGCGAGCTACCCATTACTCGCTATCCGCAAGCCTGCACCTACGGTGGCTTGGGGCATTAGGGCGTCTCCGTTGCGTCTCCCTCATGCGTTCTGCTTCCTCCTTCGCGAACATTACTGCTTTTCAGAAGGAGGTGACAGCTTCCCATGCACTCTTGCTCATTACCATGGCCTGAACCAGGGCCGAACGCGAGAGGTCGCCACTTTCTGATGCATGTCTAACAAGGCCTCTGTGAGTTGGCTTCGGCCCCTCGCACGCCTTTCAAAAGACCGGGATCCCAGGGTCTCGAGATTCCCCCCCGGTGGGTTCCCGCTTTGTCGATGCGGGGGGGCTCAGTAACCGTGGCTTGGTCACCCACGGTGAAGTGAAGAGGAACCCGAGGAGGGGCCGCTCGTCAGGGCTTTTGCCGTTAAGCCGACGACGTAGCGGCCAACATGTAGGTTGCGGTGTTGCCTAGGCGACATCGCAACTGAGGCGGGCCGCGATGTCGTATGGGGTCTCCCATACCCATACGATATCGCGGCTGAGGGTTGGAGGCCGCGGCAGGAGAGGAGTGCCGGTATTGCGGTGCGCCGCTCTCCCTACCTTCCGCGGCCTAGACGGGGTCGCCACCGTCTGATGGCGGACGCGGTGGGGCCGCAGGGGAAGAGGAGTGCCGGTATAGCGTTGGCCGCTCTGCCTATCCCCTGCGGCCGAAAAATGGTAGGTGGCGGGGCCATTGACCCTGACCCGTCACAAGGGGACCAAGGGCACCCACGTGCTAGTTTGGTCCCTGGGGTGGTCACGGCGCACAGTGTGTTCTGGTGCGCCGGTGATGGGGGGTACTCCCCAGAGGAGGGTCCGGTGAAGGACAGCCGCGGCGGGTTCGTGGTGAGTGCTAACGCGTACCCGTGTTCCCGCCATAAACGGCACAGAAGGACACCGTGGAGTTTTAGTGGGTTAGAGTCCCACATAACTGCGCTATCTCCCCGTGGTAGCGCAGTATGCATGAGCATTTCTCAACGCTAAAAAAAAAAAAAAAAGGGTCTCGAGATTGTCAAAATGCTAATAAAACCAGTTTCTTACTGTGCTGCTGCAGGGGAAAGGCTTCTTCTCATACAGAGAAGACGCGAGGTTTAACCACCACGCTTGCTCGACGCGATTTGTTGAAATAAACTTATGTTGTTAAAATGAAATAGATCAAAACATACACAGCAATTCAATTTACTATGTAACCACATAACATCAAGTGAAATTATTGGGTGTTGATTTTGCGGTTAGCCAATTACAATTACAATTCATGTTTTGATTAAATTAATTGCAACTGAATATAGAGTAGGTCAACCTTCCTGATTTCCTATAATTAAAATAAACAAGTATGCAAACAACTTAAATAAAACTCAAAAACTAACAACAACTCAAACGCTAATTGGTTATTTTGTTTACTAATTATTGTATTTTCTCTGTAAGTGATTAATGTAATCTTTTGAGAAAAATTTGTGTATTAAACCGTATATATATTTATCTAAATATTATTCGAAATACTAGGAACCCTATATATATTAACAAATATGCGAATACATGCAAAATTGTTATTTAACAGAATTATATATATCCCTTAACTACTCACACACACATACACTCACACGCATACACACACACACACACACTCACACACACACACTCACACACACACGCAGCGATACTAAACCTGCTCCCGCTAACTCATACAGTACACTCACGTTCGCATCTCACATGTTGACAATCTATACAATGTTATGAAATGGGGGGTCTGGAGATCTATAGTACAGGCCTCGGCTTAGTGTAGACTCCAGATCTCCCAAAAATTACAAATTTGTAAAAAAAAAAAATGTCAGCTGTATAATGTATGTACTTGATCCACCGCAGTATCTCTACGTTGACGTCGTGGTAGGGATTGCGTGCTCCAATGAACTCTATTTCAGTGCCGGTAGATTTTACTTTGCCGCAACATGCCTAGGGTGAGGGGCCAGACTAAGAGTGATACAATCCGCAGTGGCGACCCCATGGACCTGATCTCCAGGGAGAAGTCTTGTCCCTCATCTCCGGCTTGCCTTTATTGGCCGGTTGGAGTGAACAGTGACGGGGAATAGAGCTCCCACCTCTCTCTTGCCTTAATTGGCTGGCTTCAGTGGAGATTTGCAAGAGCAAACGTACTCGGAGGACGGAAGTTAACTCAGTAAGATGCTGGTAGGGATCTTGACCGTACTGCCGGGATTGTCCTGATAGCCGTGGTATACATCTCAACTCCTCAAGCACCTCCGTACATGTTGCCTCTTTGGAGCTACGTCACTAAAGTGCTAGCGATTATAATTATGTAGGGGGGGCATTGATTGAGTGTGCAAGTCATCTTCTGCCATTTTATAACCGTGTTGATCAAAGTAGTCAGGCAGGGGCTAATCTCCTTCTATAGATTTAGGCAATCAATCCACTAAACCTCCCAAACCCATAGCCCAATAAGTTTTGTCTCCATATTTGGCAATAGCCCTGCACCAGCCGGAGATTATCCTTGGGTGCATTTGCGTAGTGCATACAGAGATAATTGTCGGTTGGTATCACATTTCAAGCTACGTGCCTAACAAGGCCTCTGCCAGTTGGTTTCGGCCCCAGGTACGCCTTTCATAGATCCTTACCCTATGATCCTGAGAATATCAAAGATATAATTACTATAATAATTTTACATAAAATCCCACCCATAGGCGCTACACCGATGCCGCATCGCCGTACGTATTTTAAACATGTTTTCTTTTAAAAAAAAACCTAATAATAACAACAACATTACTTATCGCATTCTATGGAAAATATTTTATACCAGTACCTAACGCAACCAGCTTTTTGCTTTTATAAATCTCTAAATAAAAGCATGTACTAACAATTTTACCTACCCCTTTTCTCAGCTTTCTAACAGAACTCGACCGTATCAAATATCCCTTAACAAAAGCGATCTCTACGTAGTCTTTACGTACCCTCGACTAGGGTTGGAACGAAGCCTTGCTACTAACTCTGCAAATGTGAAATTTCTGTAAGAAACCGTATCTTCGCATCCGAATCGGCTTCTGCAACCGAAGACACCATAAAATTTTGGTCGTTTAAATCCCGTGGAGGATTGATCCAGTGCATGAAACAGTATCGATTTGTAAAGATAAATAATAATAAAAAAATAATCATCTGCCTAGACTTTTTCCCAATTATATTGGGGTCGGCTTCCAGTCTTACCGTATTCAGCTGAGTACCAGTGTTTTACATAAAGCGACTGCTTATCTAACCTCCACAACCCAGTAACTGGGTAACACGATACCCCTTGGCAAGACTCGTGTCAGATCTCAGGCTTCTGACTACTCGTAACGACTGTCAAAGATCTTTAAATATCAGCCGGGACCAACGGCTTAACGTGCTTTCCGAGGCACGGAGGAAACTCGGTATGTTGAAATGGTCACCCATCCACGGACCGACCTCGTCAAGCGTTGCTTAACCTTGAATCGACCAGTGCGGCTGTTAAATAATAATAAAAAAATAAGAAATAAAAAATAAAAATTGCAAAAATAACTATAAAATAATTTCTGAATTGAGAACATGGAGATGACTGTATCAAACCCTACATTAAGGCGTACCTGTGTTCACAAATAAACTCATGTGATTTAATTTCATTAGAAGCCACAGTTTGACAGATTTTGAATATTCAACATCAAATTCTTAATACAGTAATCGGGGGAATCTATACCAATATTATAAAGAGGAAAGATTTTTTTTTGTTTGTTTGTACCGAATAGGCTCCGAAACTACTAGACCGATTTAAAAAATTCTTTCACCAATAGAAAGCTACACTATTCCTGAGTGACATAGGCTATTTTTAATCCCGAAAATGGGTTTTTTGGGGTCCATGGGAGCGAAGTCGCGGGGAACAGCTAGTTTATTATATCAGAACATTTTTCTTGTGAATATTCTACTAGCTGCCGCATGCGACTCCGTCCAGTATCACAAAGGAACCTATTGGTAATAAAGTAGCCAATGTGCTATTCCTTTATATAATCTATGTATGTGCTAAATTCAGATCCGTTCAGCTGTTCTGGCGAGATTAAGTAACAAACATTCATCCATCCAAAAATTTCGCACTTATTGTATTATAGTATAGATCACAGATATACATTTAACATTGTATTTCGCCTTTTCATGTATTTCTTATTTATAAACAATTTTTGCATGGCTTGATGGATGAATCAATTGAATTGAATTGAACAAGATGACGCGATTGTATGTACTTCGCGTGTCAAAAAAAATAGTAAAGTTACGATCAATGATCGTAATCTGAGCTTTTCATTTAGCATTATCGACACCGGCTATCCACAAAAATCTATAAAAATGCCTTTTTATGCCATATTGAGCTGTTAAAACTGTATAGAAAAAGTTGGCAGAGGCAATGGAAATGTTTTTAACCCCAACGGAATTTGGTTTAAATCAGCCAGCTCTCGAATATGTATCATCCGACTGCACAGCATGATTTTCTTCCTGTTTAAGTCTTTTTAGTTCGCTTCCTAAGCAGACGGATTTTTTGATTTCTAGAATTCAATTTTTTTTTGTTAATTCTCTCATTTCTGTCTTTTTTTCTCACCTTCGCCAAGACAGACTCTATCACATCTCTACTCTTTTCGTCTCTAGGTAGAGCCGCGACTACGAAAAACGACTACGTGACGCCATTACCAGAGGTTTAAAGAAAAACCTTTTGTATCTACTGTTTTCTTAACGGAATTGCTTTTCGCACGTAGAGCTGTGATGTAGAGCGACTGTTTTTTTTTTGTTTTTTTTTTATATCTTTTGACCCAGTTATTGGGTTGTAGAGGTCAAATAGTTAGTAAATTGTATTACCAATATATAAATTATATAGTATAAAATACTTAAAAACCGACCAAGTGCGACTCGGACTCGCGCACGAAGATTTCGGTACCACTACCGCTAAAACGGCAAAAAAGTCAAGTTGTTGGAAGCCCCACTTAAATATTTATTTTATTTTGTTTTAGTATTTGTTGTTATAGCGGCAACAGAAATACATCATCTGTGAAAATTTACTACTACTAATTTACAACTGTCTAGCTATTACGGTTCATTAGATACAGCCTGGTGACAGACAGACACACAGACAGACGGACAGTGGAGTCTTAGTAATAGGGTCCCGTTTTTACCATTTGGTTACGGGACCTTAATAAAAAATAAAAACTATGAACGCGTATAAAAGGGGCCCCCTAATTGGGCGTTAACAAATTCGTCCACATCGCTGTCAACGTGAAAAGTGCCAAGAACGCTGGCAGCATTGCCACGTTGGATGGCAATGCTGATTCTCTGGTCGAGGAAAAGCTCAGCCAGGAAGAGTCGACTAACCGTTTGCTTACATCTCGAAATACTCGAAGAGCACTCGGACCCCATGGACCTAATGTTTTCCCGAACGGCTCAAATATATAGTTTCCAAAATGGTTGTTGTAATAGGCAGTTGTTTCATGTCATCATCAAATCAAATCAAATCAAATCTTTTTATTGTGGGCATAGGTTATAGTATAACCTATGCCCACAATAACATCTATCTGTATAACCGTTATACAGATAGATGTTAGGTAAATTACAGTTCCATTATGTCCTGCCTACTAGGCATACAATAATTAAGTCAACATGCAAAATATTCATAGGTATCACATATCACATTTATAGCAAATCTTACAAAATAATAATTAGATGCGTGGTGACAGATTGTAGTAAGTACTAATTATTAAGAAAATCTTGGATCGTATAGTAAGCTTTGTCAATTAAAAAATTACGTAATTTTTTTTTTTTTTTTTTTGAGCCTATTAATGTTCCCACTGCTGGGATACAGGCCTCCTCTCTATAAGAGGGAATGGGCCGTAATCCACCATGCGGGCCCAGTGCGGATTGGTGGATTTCACATGTCTTCAAATTTTTGGTTCTAGGATATGTCGGTTTCCTCACGATGTTTTCTTTCACCGTTTTGTGAGCAGTGGTGAAGAAATAATTTACACAAAGTAAAGCACCTGCCTGGGCTCGAACCCACGACCTACAACTTGTAAGTCGCTGCCGATACCACTGGGCCACCACTGCTCATGTTATTTCATGTAAAATACTGGTATTCAGCTATATACAGTTACTGGAAAACGAACTCAACATTTGTTTGGAAAACACTAAGCAGGGTATCAATACTGAACGAAAAAATATTTTTGGATTTTTTATTCATTCATCATGAAGAAACCACTGGTTTTTTTGTTGATTTTTGGTTTATACATAGCTTGGACTTTAAAAAAGCACATACATTTATTTAAATAAGATTAATCAAACGCTAAAACTGTGAAATGGGATGTTAAAGATTTTATGGAAAAATCATACAGACGAAGTCGCAGGCGCAGGATAAGTGATAGTTATGAAGCACTTATATAAAAAAATGCCTTATTTAAGGTCTAAACTAAGACCTTAACATAAAACAGTAAAAACCCTGAAGAAAATATATGAATATTTACCGGGAGAAAGCTAGTATTCAAATCGGAGTAATCAAATGCTACGGCGTAGCGCTATGGCGTAGATGTGCTACGAAGACTGCTACGAAGATTGCTACGAAATTACTTATTAATGTATTGTAGTATTATAATTAAATAGTTTGTATGACGTATGTTTGTTGAGATGTTAATTTTTATGTATTAGTAATGAGAGTAAGTTGTTATTGGTCATATTGTTGAGGTTTGAAAATGGATAATTTCGGTAAAAGGTATTTTTTTTCAAACTTTCTTTAAAGGAAATCTTTTTGTGTGATCGAATCAGAAATTTAGAGATCCGCAAGAGAACCAAAGTTACCGACATAGCTTGAAGAATTGCCAAACTTAAGTAGCAGTGGGCAGGACACATTGTTCGCAGAACGGATGGCCGATGTGGCAGGAAGGTGCTGGAGTGACGACCGTGAACCGGAAGACGTTGCGTTGGAAGGCCTCCCACCAGGTGGACTCATGACCTGGTGAAGGTTTCGGGGATACGCTGGATGCGAGACGCACGGGATTGGTCAATGTGGCGAGGTTTGGGGGAGGACTATGTCGAGCAGGGGAAAATATTCAAGAAAAACTGTTATTTAAAAAAAAATGTGTTTAATTTTTTTAATATTTCCTTAAATCCCATTCAAATGTTAAAACAGATACTAAAAGCTTGAGTAGACCACCCATCATAACTTTAACGGCGATAATATTGCATTACTTAATCAAACTGTGTGTGACTTATTCAAGAATCTTAAAAACAAATTCACAAACGAAAATAAATTAAATTTTGTTTTAAAAGAAATTCTTATTCAACAAGTGTTGCTGAAATCTAGATACGAGCAACGTTTCCTATTTGAATACCTAAATCTTGATGAGACTGGAATTTTCTATTTAACTGAAAATAAAAACGAAAAAGCGAAACAAAGTTGAAAGTTTTTCTTTAAAACCACGGACATTTTAGATGCTTCTTTAGAAAGATGCCAAATATAATTTGTGTGTGATATTTTTAGGTTTATTTAATTTTAGGTTATTTTAGGTTAACTGAAATTTAGATAACTTCTAACAAAATTTATAAGGGAACTGTACATTTTTGAGTTTGTTTTATTACTGTTATGAATTGAATTATTGTTTTCTACTTATTTATATTACAAATTATAAAGAAAGAAAGAAAGAAGAAAGAAAACCAGTTTATTTGGCACACACAGATACACACAATGTACAAAAAAAAGGAAACATAATTTAAAAAAACAATTACATACATAGTGTGCCCCGCGGCTGCGCCAAAAAGGTCCAGTTCAGCAAAATGCCAGACAACTGGGAGTTGCCTGACGCTGGTTTTCAACTGAACCTTACGTTGAAGTGCACGGATGTGAATCAGTTGTTTTCTATTGTGGATTGATTAAGGACAATTGCAGGTGGCTTTCTGTAGTTCCTGCCTACCACCAAGCGATAAAGACCAAGCCAGGATGGACGAATATGTCAGCTATAAAAAAAAAAAAAAAAAATAACGGCAATTGAAGAGTTTATTATTATTTGTTTTTATGTTTGTAAAAAATAACGTGTAGATCTCCTTGCGTAATTTATATTAATGTCGGAAAGTAACACTATTGCTGAAGGCTGACGGAAGCTTTTGAATATAAAAAATGTGCCTGAGGGAAAAGCCACGGCCAAACCAGTAAATTAACCCAATTATGATAGCCCATGTCCGAACCTACAAAATCAGCTATTAAAAAAAAATAACACAAATTTTATACATTTTAATAATGACATAATACCATCAGAGGATTACCGAATGGATTCCTTTAGAAGTTAAAAGAAAGCAAGGAAGACAAAAAAGAGATGGCGAGATATATTTACCCAACTTTGTGGACAGGACTGGATGCAGAAGGCGCACGATAGAAATGTGTGGAGCGATTTAGGGGAGGCCTAAGCCACAGAGGCGACCGCTACAAATAGCGATAGCAAACGCTCATAAAAAAAAGTTAAGAAGGAAGTGACAGATTGAGAAGAAGAAGAATTTCTTTTCTAAATATTTAGTTATAAATATTTTCCAATGTGTGTTGCCAGTGATGACCTATGCCCGAGACGTGGTCACTTACAATGGGCATCATCAGAAAGCTTACAGTCACCCAAAGAGCAACGGAGAGGGCTATGCACGGAGTTTCCTTGCGCGATCGAATCAGAAATAAAGACATCTGCAAGAGAACCGACATAGCTCGAAGAATTGCCAAACTGAAGTGGTAGTGGGCAGCTAGGGCACATCGCTCGCCGAATGGATGGCCGATGGGGCAGAAAAGTTCTGAAATGGCGACCGCGAATCTAAAGACGTTGTGTTGGAAGGCCGCCCACCATGTGGACTGATGATCTGGCTGGATGTGGAACGCACAGGACCAGTCAATGTGGCGATGCTTGGGGGAGGCCTATGTCCAGCAATGGACGTCTATCGGCTGATATGATGATAATGAAATATTTAGTTAAGTGTAAAATTTTTAAGCAGTGTTATAAATGGTATTTTTATTTTATGTTTTATTTCATTATTACCATCAAAAAACTTCTAAGCTTGTCAGACCCTCAGAAAAGATAATATAACACATATCCTTTACATAATCATTTCATGCTATGTTCAAAAAGATTACCCTTTTATCTCCAGCCTTTGCCCGACTGTGTCGGGGTCGGCTCCTCGACTTTACTAACCGCATTTTACAACCTTATGTTTATAACTAATTTGATGTAGAATATTATGAGAAAATATCACGCCTATTTTAAACAAAAGGGTGTAGGTTGAAGTATATAGTCATCATCATAATACTGCCTTTATCTAAATTAGTTTAGGGTCACAACATGTCTTTTTCTCCCATATTTCTCTATTAAGTAGTCGTCACAAAATATGTGGAACACAAGCCTTTCAAACGGGAAATTTCTTAGGATAGGATAGATGGACCGTCTTTTCCGCACTGACTCAATTTGGTCACTTGTGCGAGCAGGCCTCCTCTCTGTGGGATGGAATGCGTTGTAATCTACCACGCGGGCCCAGTGCGGGTTGGTGGATGTCACATGTCTTTGAATTTTTGGTTCTAAGACATGCCGATTGCCCGATGTTTTCCTTCACCGTTTTAAGAGCAGTGGTGATGAAATAATTTACACAAAGTAAAGCGCCTGTCTGGGTTTGAACCCACGACCTACAATCGTTACCAATGGGCCTGCACTGCTCCCCAGATGCGGCGGATGAATGTGTTTCATGAAGCGATCTCCTGTTTCACCTCCATCCGGTAACTTAGGCTGTCCTAATGAAAATTGTATTTGGATTATTTATTTATAAGGGCCTCATCAGAAGGCTTAAAGTCAGTTCTATTGCGTGATAGAATCAAAGTTACCAACATAGCCTGAAGAATTGCCAAACTTAAGTGGCAGTGGGCAGGGCAAATAGCACGCGTAACGGATGGCCGTTTGGGCAGAAAAGTTCTGGAGTGGAAAGCCTCCCTCTAGGTGGAGCGACGACCTAGTCAAGACCGCGGGAGTCCGGTGGATGCGAAACTCAATGGACCGATTAGTGTGGTGACGCTTGGGGAAGGCCTATGTCCAGCAGTGGACGTCTTTCATCTGCAATGATGATGATGTCCAATAAGGAAAAATAATATGAATAGGATGCCTTTGATAAAAAGGGTTGTCAGAAATTCGGGTTTCTGATTACCCGTAACTATTGTCAATGTAACACCAACGAAAACAACTTTAAACAATTAGTAAAATACGTTTTCTTTACCAAGAATTACTTATAAGAAAGACTTCTCATAACTGAATAACAAGAAAACCAGTCTTAAAGTCTGTCAAGTCGTACTGAAGAAACAGTTTAATAAACTTAATATAACTTAATATGCTTGTGGGTTGCTCCACGAGTAATGTCTTATAATATCTTGTATTAAAAGCACCCTTGTCCCTTTTACATGTAGAGTCAACAGAAAAGAAAAACCTTCAGGGAGTTTATATTTAGGGCAGAAGACTGATATGAAGATACTTGCCTTTTTGGTGGTAAAGTAAGATCTATTTACCAAACTTTTGTTTAGGAATAAAGAGAAAAAAATTGTCCATACAGTCCCACTGCTGCTAAGGCCTCTTTCAAACCTCTCCAGGATTCCATTAAATATATACTATTATTTTTAGCAGCATTGTTAACTTAGCTCACGGCTAAGTAATGTCAACCGTACAGATCTATTAAGGTTTAGTTAAGATTTGCGAAGTCTAACCATAGATGGTTGACCATATATTATACACCTCGCATCTCGTCAAACCTCGTGCCTCGAACAGCAAGTTAAGCTGTTGGTATGGCATTTGTTTGGGACAACCGCACCGCACTATTCCCAAAGCACTGCAACTCCTGAAAGCCAGAATCAACAGTGGCAAGAAGCACCAGAAAAGCGCCGAGGCAATGAAGCTCAACGAAGTCCCTGAGAATGAATTTAACGGAGGAGTAGGTAAAAATACAAATTTTCACTTCCCCCCATACCAAGCAGGAGACAGAACAAATAAGGCCAATAGGCACAAAGGATCGTTTACAACAGGGATAAGCCCAGTTGCCTAGCACCATGAATAAAAATATCATTAATATTAATGGGTCCTAACATGTGACCTGTTATATTTAATTCAAATAATACGTATGGCAAAAACGCTTGAAAGCACGGATTTTTTTTCTAGTTTCTACAAGGTCCTTATAGTAAACAACTCTAGATGCATTATCCAACATAATATTGCGTTCATTCTGCCAAAGAATACACTCCCATAAGATATTATGTGCAGATTGTTCATATTCGCAGTCAGATGTAGAACACTGACATAAAGGCGAGGCTACGAGCTTGAAGGAAAATAATTTACTTTTAAAGTTACCATGCCCTGTGAGAAATTGGGCAGCACAGTGATCCACCTCCAGCCACGTCCTGGCCAGCCGCTCGCGAACGGATGGAAAGAATTGGTGGAGGTGTCGGCCCTTGATGGAATTATCCCACCTACATTGTCATTCGGATAAAAGTTCGTTGTTGGTACGGCAGTCATTCGTAGATTTTTTGAAGGGGTTAGGAGTAGTTCAAAGATTGAAAGTCTGTATACCAATACCAAGAGTTATTGTGTTACCCAATTGCTGGGCTGTGCGGGTCAGACAAGCAGTAAAATACTTGTATCCCCCATTGTCTAAACATCACTTCGAAATTCGAACGGCATCTCGTTTGAATCCGCGATGATAAAACAAATGAGTTCGCTTTCGAATTGTGTGTGCTCACTTCAGTGAGGTGAGCTGTGAACTTTACAGAATAGTACTTCAAGCTTATTCTGTAACTCTTTGTATATTTTGAATATTAATTTCGTGAAAGTGTTTTCAGAAGCCAGAGGTTGATTTTCTATTAACTTTGGACCGCCTAAAACAGTAATAGTTTGTTGGTTCTAGTAATAATTTGTTCGAACTAGGACTGGTACAATAACGTGTGCTTTAATAAGAGATATTATTTTTGCCAAATTAGGAAAATAATAAGTTTTAAAAATAAATATTATAAAAAAAAACAACTATTTGCGTATTTATAAAAAAACCACTAAATTTTTACTTCAGATCATTTTGTATTCGTGTACGATATTTTCACCAAAAAAATTCTTGTAACGTTTATCCTAGAAACGATTCTATCATATTATGTATTAAAGTATTCATTTTGAAACGTATCTCCTTCGTTTACAAGAAAACACATTTTCCCAAAGCCGACTTTTCCTAAAACGATTCAATTTTCCTGTTCTAACAAAAAACAACACACGAAAAAATTCTATCCACAACTTAAACGCCCGCAAAGTTTGTTGAAAAAATATTTCACCAATACGCCAACGAAAAACGGATCAAAACGGATCACATACACCTTTTATCTAAAAAAACAAAAACGGACAAAATATCTATAGACAGAAGCTCATTGACCTTGAAATTGCTTACCTTCGCGTTGAAACTTTAAAAAAAAGAACCACACTTGTCACTCACTCGCGAAAGAGGTATAAGTCTAATATCTTTTATAATTAGTTAAGATACGTTTATTATTTGTTTTATTATTTTTTATTATGGTGTCTCCGGACAGGGTTGCGTCCGTTCGCGTCGCGCTCCCCGAATCGACTGAGCTTCGAAGGGCTTGCTCGGTTTATGTATACTCGGGGAGTGTAGGTATGTTTTGAACAGCGGGTGTGAAAGTGGGTTAAGTTAAAAAATTAAGTTTTCTGTTTTGAAGGGGAGCTTTTTTTGTGCGACTCTCATTAGGTATTGGGGTGGATTTTGTGCGGTCGTAAAGGTAGATATAAAATGTTTGTTATGATGGTTAATACTTGAGTGGATAGAATTTTTAAGCATGATGCCGTGTTTGTTTTTTATTGGGCAACGTTTCCTTGAGTCAGCTATCATCCACTGTCTTTTCTTGTATTACATTCCCCATACACTTCATTTTTCTTTCTTTTGCCTTCTCATCCCTCTCCATCCATCCACAATCACATATATCCATCACTATTTTAGTTACATGCGTTTCATCCATCCTCATCAAAATTTAACATCTACTTTTTTGTCTCCGACTCTAGATTCAAAATAACGTGTTTAAGTCTCTATATCGTAGTGGCCCAATGGATATAACCTCGCCACGTTTGCTTGTGGTGGCGGGTTTAAATCTGGGCAAGTATTAATGTTATGTTAGTGCGATGGTGTGCACGTCATATGGTGTGTTAACACTAAATTGCTAGTAGGTTTTCTGTTTCGTTATAGGTAAGTCCTAGTAGTCAGAACTTGTTTTTTTTACTCAAACTTGGTCATGGGGAGGATTTTTAGCTTGTCTTTGACTTTCTCATATCAATTTGGACCGATATGTGAGATTGCTTTGATGTCAAATTTAAGCCTGCTGGAGACTCTGTTCCACTTAGGCTTTCTACGCGAGCGCTGGACCGTAACAACTGTGACAGGTGCAGTTTTCTGGAACTTGAGTAACACTGACATAATGAACAGTTGGTGCACCGTAAGCACTTTAGTCACCCGATATAACATATCCGCGCTACCCTTTGGCATTAAAAACGCTGAAAGCAAATTTACTTTTAAAAGAAAGGTTCGTGACCACTATTTGAGTCAGACTAAATAGCTCTCATCTAGAGGTAGAAGTCTAGTCATATTAATTATTAATAGGTTTCTCGTTTTTTTTTTTATTGGTATATATTAGTCTATTTTATTTGTATATGTGTATTATTATATGTAAGTATATACATTTTCGTATACAAGTTGTTTTTTTGAATATTTTTTTGTACCCATTCACAACGTTGTCCTTTATAAACCAAAGGTTGACTGGTAGAGAATGCCTTGTGGCATTAAGTCCGCCTATGTACCACTATTGTACATGAAGTTTAAATAAATAAATAAATATCAGTTGGGTATCAGATTTCTAATCTTATTTATATATATATCTTACTATTTTATGCGAAAGTTTAGATGTATGGATGTTTGTTTGTTACTAAATAACGCCAGAACGGCGGATCGTATCTGGATGAAATTCGGCACGGAGATAGATTATAGTCTAAAGATTTTCATCCTGGTATAATATTCCCTTTGGATAAGAAAACACTTTTCACGCGGGCGAAGCCGCTGGCCGAAGCTATGTCTTAGATGAGTTTTATTTCCGGTGAAATAAGGTTTAAATTAAAATGATAACTGCAATAACAAAAATTTCTTGACTTTTCACTGTGACAGACTACAGCAGATCGTTCTATGAAAACAGTGATAGTGCACAAACTCACTTCAAAACAGATTCGTAGTAAAACTTGATAAAAAGTCTTCAGAAAAAACACCGTTGACACAAAACAAAATTGCGCGTGCAGCACGGTACACGTGATAAAAGTTAAACTTCTTGGACAAAGAATAAAATAGATTTAGTGTGAGAGCAGCAAGAAGTAATATCTTTCTTCTCTCGTGTCAAATATGCCTGAAAGAGACGCGTTCTTGAAATTTCACTCTTAATTCTCGTCAAAATATCGAATAGACGCCTAAAAAGTTTAAACTAAAAAAAATATGTTTGTGGTAGAGAAAACTATTCTAAATCAGGTTTTTCTTAAACAGTTAAAATCCTTCTACCAATCCAACCCAAAAACAACACAACAAAAACTCATAACCACCCACTTTTTATCCACAGTCGGGTAACCCAAAAATCTCAAAATTAGACTTAGACCACTTTGCCACCCGGAGCTGACGCGTCGCATAACTATAGCTAGATATTCACCGTTGTTATACTTTAAGCGTCTGTTTTAAGTTACGTCTGGTTATAACAATCCGTTGGTACGTACACTTGGCTTATTTCTCTTTCGCTGTGTAGCTTACTAGCAGTTGCCCGCGGCTTCGCTTCCGTGGACCATCCCACAGGACCCTTTTTTGGGATTAAAAAATAGCCTATGTTACTCAGGAATAATGTAGCTATCTAATGGTGACAGAATTTTTCAAATCGGTCCAGTAGTTTCGGAGCCTATTCGGTACAAACAAACAAAAAAATCTTTCCTCTTTATAATATTGGTATAGATGAAAGAAATGGCCGGTTCCTGAATTGTGAGCTGGTTTTGGATTATGAACCGATTTCGGAATCGAGTATTTGTAGTTAAGAATGTGTCAAATCCTGCTTTATTGCTAAAGGAGATCAACCAAATTTCCACCAAATTCTTTTTTATTGTAAATTCTTGTACATAACATTCCCCTTGCACAATATTTTTAGTTAATTCATCTCTGTCGACAAAAAATAGGTCCTGCAGTAAATTTTTCCCAATAAGTAACGAAATGCATTTTGTCTTGATATTAAAATTACATAAAAGAGCCGTTTTAAATCAATATTTGAATCAAGTTATCTAGACAATCCTTCTAGTTATGAAAAACAAGTTAATTCTGAGCGTATTCTTGTACAATAACGTTTATATTGAAATAAGTTTTGTTGCTGTACAACGTTGGTACCAAAGTTCCAAAGAAAGTGGTTGATCTCATTTTGACAGCTTTTATAGCAAAAGTAGAGTTTGATAGATACTTAACTTCAACTTGAAATCTGGCTTAAGGTTTAAAGTTTTATTCAAACTCCACTTTGGCCTGAAAATCTGTCAAACTTTGACATTAATATAGGATTTGACACGTTTTTCAATGCGGAAATCGGCCAATAGAGTATTAAAACAAGTACAATTTCAAAATTGAAAAAAACCCCGACCCATTTATCTTGCGAAAACACCGCCCATAACTTTTGAAAGGCTGAACGGATTTTATTCAAACATAGCTAAGAACACTCTCGACAAAATCACCTTTTAAAAAAAAACTAAATCATAATCGGTTCATACGTTTAGGCGCTATGATGCCACAGACAGACCTACAGATACACAGCAACACACGTGAAACTTATAACACCCCTCTTTTTCCAGCGGGGTTTAAAAATAAAGCCCACGAATTCTGATCCTTTTAAACGTGAGTCCAGAGTTACTTAAATGCTTCTTCTATATCAAAATACTAAAAAAAATTACTACCGAAAAGCTAAGTTGACATTTGGTTAACTCCAATAATTTTGGACATTTAACAATCTTTAGAACACAATCTGTTGGTTACTTGGATTTAGCTTTCGGTTTTCTTAGCATATAAGAGAGTGTTTGAAAGTACCTTTTCAAATGACGAAACATAAAATAATGTATGAATTTCCAGGAAAACCCAATAACAATTTTCCTAATCGAGAATTGAACCCACAACCTCATGCTAAGTAGCAGCGCGTGCCACAACTAGCCCAAAAAGCTTTTCAAGCAATCAATCGATTTTCAATTCATAAACTATTATCATAGACTGGTCAGTACTTTTTAAATTCTACTTCTTATTTACTATAAAATAAAACTCTTTAAAATTTTATTACCAAGGGCTCTTGAGAAGCGGCATTCGATGTCAGCGAAGGCGATAGTTGAAATGTTAAAATGTAAAGAATTGATCACGTGATTTTTCGATATCAAATCAAATTAAATAATCTTTATTGACATAATAATTGGTTACAGCAATGTTGAAGCCTCTGACTCCCGAACTAGGCGGTCGCCACTATTGATTCTGGTTTTCAGGAGTTGCAGTGGTTTGGGAATAGTGCGGTGGGATCGTCCCATATTCTCGACTTATTCCCGGAAGGGGTAGGCATACAAGTTTTATGTTTTTGTAATGAATGCCTCTTTCTATCAATCACCCAAATTTCATTAACGAGTGTATTGGCATTCATATGGGCACAAATAAAAAAAAACAATTGGTAGGTAAGTTAAATACTATACTCCCACTATAGCAAAAACTACCATCAAAAATTTACAAACAAGATTTAAATGTATGTATGTATTTAATGTTGTTTTTTACGTGTGTGTGTATGTGTTTTAATAAATGTGTGTTGTATGTATGTACACAGAAAGGCACACACATATTAAACCAAATAAAAGTACATTAAACCAAATAAAAGCAGATAGATAGGAAATGGATAACTGAAATAAATTGTAATTCTTCTTCTGCTTCATAGCCTTTTCCCACTTTAGGTGAGGTCGGCTCTCCTTATGTCACGGCGCCGAGACATTCTGTCGAGGGTTGTTGGGTCAGGCAATTTCTCCTTCTTGAGGAGCTTCGTCATACTGGTCCACCATGTCAAAGGAGGTCGTCCTCGGCCTCTTTTGCCCTCAGGTAGGCTCAAAGCCGTTCTCACGACGTGTTCTTCTGTCCTTCTCATGACATGTTCATACCATCTCAGTCTACTCTCTGTCAACTTGTCCTGTACTGGAGCTACCCTTAAACTATCTCGGATGTATTCGTTGCGGACCCTATCGATTCTCGTTACTCCTCCAGACCACCTCAGCATTTTCATTTCTGCGGTGTGTAGTTTTAGGACGTGGCTGTTTTTCACGGCCCAGCATTCGGCACCGTACATCATTGCCGGCCTAACCGCCGTTTTGTTTACTTTGCTTTTTATGCGTATTGGCATTCGGGTGTCACATAAGACTCCCGTCATAATTCGCCATTTTTGCCAGGCAACATTTACTCTGTGAGCCACGTCTGCACCTACGTCCCCGTCTTTGGAAATTACTGAACCGAGATATTTAAATAGGGTTACTGTTAGTACTGATGTGTTGTCAGGGTAAAAGACTCCCTTGAGTTCATTATAGAATTGGTACCACCTATAGTTTATCACATT
Organism: Orthosia gothica; assembly: GCA_949775005.1. Taxonomy (NCBI): domain Eukaryota; kingdom Metazoa; phylum Arthropoda; class Insecta; order Lepidoptera; family Noctuidae; genus Orthosia; species Orthosia gothica. The sequence continues at coordinate 16,444,186 of OX459061.1, forward strand.
ATCTGTTGTTAGCAACCTGTGATCTTTGTCTTTAATGTATTTATTAAATAAGCAATTTTGATACTTTGTATTAGATGTGATCCTCTTCTAATTTTGAGGTTAGCTAGATCTTAAATAGGTCTTACTTGTTTTTAATCTGTGCCTTTACATCCTCATCCCACCAGGTTGGGTCTTTGTTGTTGCTAATAGTAATACCTCCTTTAGAAATGCCAAGTTTGATTTGAGCTGTACTTTTACAGGTCTTTTCAAAATTTGACCACACATTTGAAATAAATTGTAATTAGAAACGAAAATACTAAGCGCTATTCCTCTCTCCTAGACACTGACTGTATCTTGAATGTTGCTGTGCCCGACAGGGCCCATTATTGTTTCTGCAACTTATATTTATCATGGATGCAATAAATGTAATTTGAATTTGAATTTTTATCACAAAATAATAGATTGGACTAAACAAATTGAATATGTTTTTAAGCTATAATCAAACTTCATTTATGTGTTTCGCCATAGTTGCACATAACGAGATTCTTCGAAAAAAATAACTCAATATAACCCAATGACATTTTATCTGAGACTGGAATCAAACTTACAACCCAACACTCAACAGTCCCGCTTTCAACCACTGTACTGCCGAGTAATTTATCGCCATTTTTATGACATCGTATAACCATCAAGATTTTTATCTGATATTTTACATGCCAGCGATTTAAAAGTCGACCCAAGCTGTGTTACAGATAGCTCTTAAATGGAAACGGTGTTATTTTATTGGTGTATTTATTTTATATGCATTATTTTCAATAGTCAAAAAGGGATAAGCTTTATATTTTCAGCCGACTTCAAAAACGAGGGGTTCTCAATTCGACTGTATCTTTGTGACGCGATTACTCCGCCAATTATGAACCGATTTTGACATTTTTTTATGTCAAAGCTGGTGCTTCTCATAAAGTTCCGTTTACATTTTATCAAGATCTGCTGCGTAGTTTTTAAGCTATGTTTAATAATGCATATTTTCATGGTAATGTATGGTACCAAAACTAAAAAGAAAACTTTTTAACAAAAATATTAAACCGACTTCAAAAACAAGGATGGCAACTTGTAGTGAGCCTAGATGTCGGATGGTAAAAGAGGGCCGGTGGGATGAGGTTTTGAGCACACTCACTGAAGTACAGTCTCTAGAAGACTGACAAGCAGGCAACCTTGCCGCGATGAGTCAAGCGCGGCAAGTTGATATTTAGCTGAGCCATCCCAAAGGTTACTGCAATACTCCATGCAGGATCAGCCTTGCGCTTTGTATTGTATAGAGCTTAAAGCGGTCCAGGAGCAAATTATCGCTTCAATCTATTTAGAATGCCCAGTTTTTTGCCCTCAAATTGGGTTTTGTACTCAATGGAGGCGCCGAACTTGAGACTGGATGCCAACTCCATGCCTAGGAGCTCGAACTGATCAGTTACAAGAACAGACACACCCCGAAAAGTAGGAGTTTGATCGATGTGACTCCTTTTAGCGGTAAAAAGACACACCTGTGTTTTGGTGGCGTTAAAAGAGATCAGATTGTCATCACCCCATTGGGAGACAAGGCTTAAAGTCAAATCTATCCGCTCCACCATAGCCTCTCTCAAGGAACGAGTTTACTAGGGTTATGTTATGAAATGGTATAAACAATAAACTGACATGCAGCAATCCAGAGAGATTTATTGCAATTTATTGAAGAATTCTGTTGCACATCGCCAAAGTTTCGACATGGGACCAATTTTTGAATATACTTTTTTCAAAATCGGTCCACAATTAACGGAGAAATCGGTAAAATACGCAAAAAAACAAATGTCGAACATAAAACCGCCTCCTTTTTGGAAATTCGGTTAAAAATACCTCTGTATAATTAGATTGGAAAGACTCGCATTTGATCCCTCTCACTTGATGGTAAGCAATAATGTGGTTGACGATGAAGCAAGCTTGCCTAGAAGCAACCTACTCACGCGATTTTCTGAATTTCGTACTTTCAAAGACGTGTGATATCCTCCAAATCGCGCCCTCTCCAAGAGAGAAGTTTACAGTCCCAGTAGTGGGAAAATTTTACGCTGACTATGCTAACCGAAAACCGCAATGCCAAGCGTCTCCACCTTAATTATAATCCGAAACAATCACTAATCGACTAAAGATTAAAGCCTTTACTGAAAAACAAAGCTTCAACGTACCAAACAGGATTATGTTAATACTTTATGTCAGTACCACAGAGCAAGGAATCGCTAGAGTCGCCATTACTAATAATATTACAAACGTGTTAGTCTGGATCTTTGGATTTTCTTAGTCGATTACACCTCAAAGGCTTAACGGCACCGGAAAGAACTTGCTCACGATTGTAGACCATGAACAGTGCCCTAGATCATCATCATCTTCATCTTCCTGCTTTGTCCCATGTTACTTGGGGTCGGCGCAACACCTTTTCTTCCACCATACCGTCCTGTCCGCCGTCACGCCAACACTGACTCCCTTTTCTTTCATATCACTCCTCTCACAGTCCATCCATCTTTTCTTGGACCGTCCCCTCCCTCTTCATCCATCCACATTTATATTCATAACTCTTTCAGTAACATGCGTTTCAGCCCTTCTCATCACATGACCATACCAGGACAAACGGTTTCCTTTCAACTTTTCTGTAACTGGCGCCACTTTCAAACTTCCCCGTCTCTTCGCTCATCCATCTCAACATTCTCATCTCTGCTACATGCAATCTCTTTTCATCTATCTTTTTCACAACCCAACAGTCTCATCGATACAGTATGACAGGTCTAAACAAATGAATTACGGTTTTCTAAAAACAAAAGCATGAGTAAATAGCTGTATAAATTTAAAATTGGAATTGCCACACCAATATTTGAGATCAAAGTGGCCAGTACGACAAAACGCCAATTTGTGATGTGTATGGCGACGATGTCGCAAAAGAAAACACAGTGCGTTTTTGGTTCCAACGTTTTCGTTCTTGAAATTTCGACCTGCAGAACATGCCCCGTACATGTGAGCGTTTGGTGGACTAGTGCCGGTGTCGTTCACTACAGCTTTCTTAAATCTGGCCAGACGATTACGGCGGATGTCTGTTGTCAGCAACTGCGAACCATGATGGAAAATCTAGCTTCTAAACAGCCGAGGCTGGTCAATCGCTCTAGGCCACTACTGCTTCAGGACAACGCTACACCACACACTGCACAACTGACGGCTACCAAATTAGAGGAGCTTCAATTGGAATGTCTAAGACATCCACCGTATTCCCCGGACCTTGCTCCAACAGATTACCATTTTTTCGAAATTTGTATAACTTCTTGTAAAGAAAAAAAACATCTCCGATGGGGCAGTCCAAAGCGCCTTCAAAGATTTTATTGATTCCCGTCCAATGGCTTTTTTTAGTAAAGGGATCAATGAACTACCTACGAGATGGCAAAACTGCATCGATAGCAATGGTACATACTTTGATTAAACAAGTATATCATATAAAAATTGTTATTGAAACTGTCACCCGCGCCAAGCTACAGCGCAAAGAGTATAATAAATTAGCCTACTGTCACATGTCACCTGGCTGGTATGAAAAGTTCTGACAATGCCGTTTCTAGCCGTGGCCGAGGCATCTCCACGCTCCGTGCTCTATGGTCGGACGGATATTGCATGATAATTAAATTGCGAGCCCGGCTTGTAGGTATATTGGATGTTACTTGTAAGATGAGATTTTCAATCTTTTTTGCGTTTAATATAAAAGATAACCGATCGACTCCAGGTTAAGCAACACTTATCCAAGGCCAGTTCGTAGATGGGTGACCATCAATAACCGTTTAATCTTTAAGGTTAAGCAACACTTGCAGTACCGTATGGTAACGGACGTAAAGAATTTCACCATCCCATATCTTCCCGTGGGTGTCGTAAGAGGCGACTAAGGGACACACCAGAGAATGGGCAGCAGCGTTCTCTGTGCACTTAAACAACAAACTGCGATCGCCAACCCGCCTGCCAAGCGTGGCGATTATGGCAAACCCCCCCAAACCTAATGAACAGCACACCGAAAAAACGGCCCCGAGTGCCCGGCAGCCCGTCTACCCTCGGCTACGGTAGCGGTCGAGGCGATGGCGTGGCAAGGGGTGCTAAGAATCCCCGGAGTGGACCTGGCTACCCCTACAAACACCGACGACTGGACCTGGGAACATATAACACGCGAACACTCCGGACCGACGAGAAGATAGCCGAACTTGAGGAAGAATTGAATAGGTTACGATGGAGTATTATAGGGTTATCTGAAGTCCGAAGAGAGTGGGAGGACTCGATAATCCTCAAATCCGGTAATCTGCTCTATTTCCGAGAGGGAGAGCGGCAGTCCCAGGGTGGTGTTGGGTTTATCGTCCACAAGTCTATTGTGAACAACGTGGTGAAGATCGAGAGTGTGTCGACCAGGGTGGCGTACCTTATACTCAGAATATCCGCAAGATATTCGCTGAAGGTCATACAGGTCTACGCCCCGACCTCGGCACACCCCGACGACGAGGTAGAGGCCATATATGAGGATATCTCTATAGCCATGCATGGTTTCAAAACTCACTTCACCGTTGTCATGGGGGACTTCAACGCGAAACTGGGCAAACGAGACGAGGATGAGCTGCATGTGGGGCAATTTGGAGTTGGACGCCGGAACCACCGGGGTCACCTACTGGCCAGTTTTATGGAGAAGGAGGGCCTCTACATGATGAACTCCTTCTACAGAAAGCGTGAGCACAGGAAGTGGACCTGGCAAAGCCCCGATGGTGCAACTAAAAACGAGATCGACTTCATCATGTCAACCAAGAAGCAAATGTTCAATGATGTCTCAGTGATCAATTCGGTGAAAACCGGGAGTGATCACCGCATGGTAAGAGGCACATTGAACATTAATGTTAAGCTTGAAAGGTCTCGACTGATGAAGTCCACGCTCCGTCCAGCACAAATCCTGGTCCAAAATCCCGAGAGCTTTCAGCTCGAACTCCAGAATCGTTTCGAGTGCCTAGGGAACTCCGTGGACGAATACAGCGATGGGTTCGTGGAAGCTGTCCATACGGTCGGGGCTAAGTTTTTTTTCAAGACCCACCGTACAGATAGAAACAAAAAGCTCTCTGATCATACTCTCAAGCTCATGAAGGAGAGGCGTGAGATGATCCTGCAGTCTTCAGACGATTCGTTGAAATACCGGCAGCTAAATAGACAGATCTCAAAGTCCTTGAAAAGCGACCTCCGCCGCTTTAATACTGAAAGTATTAAAGACGCGATTGAGCGGAACAAAGGCTCCAAGGTCTTTGCAAGAGATCTGTCTATTGGGCAGAGCCAGCTCACGAAACTGAAGACCGATGATGGCAGGCTCGTGACCGCCAAACTGGAGCTTCTGAGGGAGATCGAGAGATTCTATGGACAGTTGTACACGTCAAAAAGTAAACCCGTCGCAAATCTAGCGAATGACCCAAGAGCTAGATTGACCCGACACTATACCGAAGACATTCCGGACGTCAGCCTGTATGAGATTAGGATGGCTCTGAAACAACTTAAGAACAACAAGGCACCGGGTGATGACGGAATTACGGCCGAACTCCTGAAGGCGGGTGGAAAACCAGTACCTACTTAAGGCCTTTCAGAAGCTATTTGATGCCGTCATACTCGAGGGGAAAACGCCACAGGCATGGTGCGGGGGTGTAGTGGTACTCTTCTTCAAGAAGGGTGACAATGCCCTACTGAAGAACTATAGGCCCATCACACTCCTTAGCCATGTCTACAAGCTGTTTTCAAGAGTCATCACGAATCGTCTCGCACGCAGGTTTGACTATTTCCAGCCTCCCGAACAAGCCGGATTCCGTAAAGGCTTCAGCACCGTAGACCACATACATACGCTGCGGCAGGTTATACAGAAGACCGAAGGGTACAACCTGCCTCTCTGTTTAGCGTTTGTGGACTACGAGAAAGCCTTCGATTCGATCGAGACTTGGGCTGTACTGCAGTCTCTCCAACGGTGCCAAATTGACTACCGGTACATCGAAGTGTTGAAGTGTTTATACAAAAACGCCACAATGTCAGTTCGACTTCAGGATCAGACCTCGGAACCCGTCCTTCTGCAGCGAGGTGTGAGATAGGGAGACGTAATATCTCCGAAGCTCTTTACCGCTGCACTGGAGGATGTCTTCAAGGTTCTGGACTGGAGAGGGCTGGGTATCAACGTCAATGGCGAGTACATCACTCACCTTCGGTTTGCCGACGATATAGTGGTTATGGCTGAGACCATGGAGGACCTCAGTACAATGCTCGATGATCTCAGTAGAGCTTCCGAAAGAGTGGGTCTTAGGATGAACATGGACAAAACTAAGTTGATGTTGAACGCCCATGTTACACCCACTCCTAACAAGATTGGAGACTCTACACTCGAAGTTGTGGGCGACTATGTGTACCTGGGACAAACGATCCCATTGGGTAGGGCCAACTTCGAGAAAGAGGTCAACCGTCGAATCCGACTCGGCTGGGCAGCGTTTGGGAAGTTGCGCGGTATCTTCTCGTCCAACTTACCGCAGTGTCTCAAGACGAAAGTCTATGACCAGTGTGTGTTGCCAGTGATGACATATGGCTCTGAGACGTGGTCGCTTACAATGGGCCTTATCAGAAAGCTTTCAGTCACTCAAAGGGCAATGGAGAGGGCTATGCTCGGAGTTTCCTTGCGTGATCGAATCAGAAACGTAGAGATCCGCAAGAGAACCAGGGTTACCGACATAGCCCGAAGAATTGCCAACCTTAAGTGGCAGTGGGCAGGGCACATTGCTCGCAGAACGGATGGCCGATGGGGCAGAAAGGTTCTGGAATGGCGACCGCGAACCGGAAGACGTTGCGTTGGAAGGCCTCCCACCAGGTGGACCGATGACCTGGTGAAGGTTGCGGGGATCCGCTGGTTACGAGATGCACGGGACCGGTCAATGTGGCGACGCTTCGGGGAGGCCTATGTCCAGCAGTGGACGTGTTTCGGCTGATATGATGATGATGATGATGAACACTTGCCCAGGTCGGTCTGGGGATGGGTGACCATCGAATTCCTACATACCTCTAAGTGTTTCGGAAAGCATGCTAAACTGTTGGTCCAGCAGTTATTTGAAGATCTTTGACAGTCGTTGCGGGTAGTCAGAAGACAGAAAATGGATCACCTGTCTTGCTAAAGGGTTCCGTGTTACCCAGTTGCTGGGTGTGGACATCAGTTTGGTAGTTGCTCCATGTAAAACCCTGATATTCAGCCAGCATCCAGTTTGACTGGTAGTCGACCCCAACACAGTTAGGAAAAGTCTTGGCACGGGGTCCCAGCGCTAAGAAATAAAATTTGGTTCAAATAAATCTCACTAGATGGCGCGATATGCATGTTTTTGTTATTGAATTGTGTGTAAAATTAACATTTTCTGGAATTTAACATAGGTAATAGTTGTATGTTCTTGTTTAATCAACTCACCTAAGCACAAAAATAAGGAATATTGGGCTTTTCATTCTCATTTCAATAATTATTTGAACGGATCATTTAAAATTGATGCCAATAGATGGCGCGGTTTTAGATTTCTGAGGCATTTCACTCGATTGTTTAAATTTGCATTGTTTGTAAACATTTTGGTGCAATGAAACTGTAAAAACGTGCAAAAAATACTATAAAACAAACCTTCACTGTGTTTAAAGAAAAGAATTTTCACGAACCTAGTAAACCCTTTTACTTGCAAGTCGCTGCTAACACCATCTATCTATCGCCGTGGTAAAGTACCGAACGCGATCGATTGACAAAAAATAATCATTTTACTCAGACGAAAATCGATAGTTACGTCGGCACGGTTTCTTTGTATGGGATGAGGCATCTGTATGCTAGTATTATATTATCTGTGGTCTCGGTAATTTATTTGACATCCACAACGAAGTTACTCAGTACAAAGTAGCAATATCGATTTCAAACTCCTTGTGACCGAGACCTTAATATTTTAAAAAGTATTTTTGCCAATCACAAAAAGCTTGAATATTTCCTAACAGCGTGGGATCGGAATCTAATTATCGTGAGATATACCACGTCGTGCCGGTAGAGGGTAGCAGTAGCGGTAGCGGTGGAAATTACCTATAAAATACCGCTGTTACCGCGAGCCAGTGGCGTAGAGTGTTTGAATGGGTGAGTGTACTTGCTTACTTATTTTTTCACGGGGTAATTGTGGAAATGTCGGTACGATGAATGGGCTCTGTGTCACGGTGGTGATTGCTTATTTTCGCTTCAGCAGATTTTTGTTTCGACAGCGTGTCACTTTTGTTATCTCAAACATACAGCTACGTACAAAATAAATAACCATCATGTTCATCATCTTGATTGGACTTTAAATGTCAAAAAAAAAAAAAAAACACTTAGGCCTACATGGGCACGTCTATAAAACGTCGACGAAAATTGCATGATTCGGGTTGGTCGTTTCCTATGGAGAAGAACCGGCAAGAAACTCCATGGTTACTCTTTTAAAAAATTGTTTTGTTTTACAATATTTCCATGTTACACCAGTACTTAGATGGGGGGGACAACGCAGGCCCGACAATAGGTCGTAAGAAACTAAAAAAATAGATTATATAATAAATAAACAAAATATTTAAAAAAATATAAAAAAGTAAAACGAGATAAAATATTAACAAATGTTAACAAACATCTAGAAATCTAGAAGAATCTACAATATTCACACAATAACAAAACAATCGGTAAAAGAATCTATACAAAGTATAATAAGACTAAATTTAAATTAGTATTTGTTTTCCTAAACTATATATAAGTTAAGTACATTTATAAAATTTAATGATGGTATAACAATAGTGATAACTAATACGCAATGGCAATCTACCGACGAAAACATTCACCATTCTATTGTAGTAATTATTGTTTTATTTGTGTCATGGATTATGCTTTCAATATTCATGTCCTTTGGCATAACAGATTTATTAATATTTTTGGTAAACTTGTGATATTTAGCATTTCTTAGTCTTTTTTCTAGGAAAAAGGCTTTTACTGTCGAAATTAAAATCTGGCGAAACGATAATCCAACGAAACAAGCTTTTGATTAATAGCTAACTGCAACTAAATCTATCACTCCTTGTGATTGTACTTTTACTGTCGAAATAAAAATCTGGGGAAACGATAATCCAACGAAACAAGCTTGTGATAAATAGATCACTTGAACTAAATATATCACTCCTTGTGATGGTACTTTTACTATCGAAATAAAAATCTAGGGAAACGATAATCCGACGAAACCAGCTTGTGATAAATAGATCACTTGAACTAAATCTATCACTCCTTGTGATTGTACTTTTACCGTCGAAATAAAAATCTGTTGAAACAATAAGCCGACGAAACCAGCTTGTGATAAATAGATCACTTGAACTAAATATATCACTCCTTGTGATTGTACTTTTACTGTCGAAATAAAAATCTGGGGAAACGATAATCCAACGAAACAAGCTTTTGATTAATAGCTAACTGTAACTAAATCTATCACTCCTTGTGATTGTACTTTTACTGTCGAAATAAAAATCTGGCGAAACGATAATCAAACGAAACAAGCTTTTGAATAATAGCTAACTGTAACTAAATCTATCACTCCTTGTGATTGTACTTTTACTGTCGAAATAAAAATCTGGGGAAACGATAATCCGACGAAACCAGCTTGTGATAAATAGATCACTTGAACTAAATCTATCACTCCTTGTGATTGTACTTTTACCGTCGAAATAAAAATCTGTTGAAACAATAAGCCGACGAAACCAGCTTGTGATAAATAGATCACTTGAACTAAATATATCACTCCTTGTGATTGTACTTTTACTGTCGAAATAAAAATCTGGGGAAACGATAATCCAACGAAACAAGCTTGTGATAAATAGATCACTTGAAGTAAATCTATCACTGCTTGTGATTGTACTTTTACCGTCGAAATAAAAATCTTTTGAAACAATAAGCCGACGAAACCAGCTTGTTATAAATAGATCACTTGAACTAAATCTATCACTCCTTGTGATTATACTTTTCCTTTCGACGAACGACCCCCTAAAAACGATTATGATATTGTTTTGCATTAAAAGTTGTAAGCTCCAAATATTGTAACATACTAAGATCTTATGCAGTTCCAAGTTTCCTACAACATCAACTAGAACACTCCGTAAAAATGGGGAAGTAAACTCTCCGTGTACAGGAAAGCGGTCTAGAGCGGTGGTCTAGAATGTGCGGGGAAAATTACCTTTAAAATACCGCCTTTACAGCGAGCCAGTGAGAAGGAGCGTTTGTATGGGCGAGTCAGCTTTCCTATGACGACTTAACTGAAAAAGGTGGCTGCTAGTAAGTAGGAGTTTATAACCTTGTTAATACCTGTGTTATTATTATTGCGACCAGTAAACACATTCAGAATAAAATTATATTCCTTTATGAAAGTGTGAACTTTAAATATTTTTATGACTTGCTATGTCCTTCTTCGCTTTTTACCCGACTGCCGAAGGAGGGTAATGTGTTTATCAGTCTATGTATGTATGTATGTACGTTGACCGATTTTGATGATTCTTACATCAATCGATTTGTCTTAACCCTGCGAGTGTCACTGGTTACATTAAAATTGCAAAATAGAAAAATGGCGGATATTGGGCGCCATATTTTGGGGGCCAAAACTTTTTTTTCGTCTTAGCCCTTCGTGTGGGGTATCAAAATGAAGGGTTTTAAGAGGTGGTTACAAAAATACATAATACTTATATGTTTAAATGTACCTAATTCTAAAAAAAATAACTAGAAAGTTGTAAATAAAAAACATAATCAAAAATAACAAAAAAAACCCGAGTGCTTAAAAAGCCAACTAAAAAGACGTAAACAAGAAGAAAATCATGCTGTGCAGTCGGAGGATACATCTGGTTTTGGTCAGTCAGCTCGGGCATGTGTTCTTCGACTGAACAGCATGATTTTCTTCTTGTTTACGTCTTTTTAGTTGGCTTTTTAAGCAGTTGGGTATTTTGTTATTTTTAATAAAAAAAAAAAATAAGGATAAAAATGAAATAAAGGAAAATCAGTGATATAAATTTTATGATCGAATTATCATCTCCTTAAACAAACAAACAAAAATACATTTAATATAATTCATGATCATCATCATCAGCCTTTTAATCACCCACTGCTGGGACAAAGACCTCCTCTCTTTGAGAGGGAATGGGTCATAAATCAACCACGTGGGCCCAGTGCGAGTTGGTGGATGACATATGATCTCGAATTTTTGGTTCTAAGACATGCCGGTTTCCTCACGATGTTTTCCCTCACCGTTTTGAGAAATTTAGATAATTAGATTTTTGTTTTAGATACCGTAATTAATGTGTTAAAAAATTACATACTTGACGCTTCTCAAATCTTTGGTATTAAGCGGTTCATAAATTAGCTATGCGAATAGTTTTATCATAATTAATTCGATAAGATATTTTATTCCAATTCACTTTCACAATACTCACAACTAAACGCACCATCCAATCATTGTTCAACTAAATCTACCCGCCTAAACAAACAAACGAAAAAGCCGACTCGTCCTTGACAGCTCTACTCTAGTTACTAAACCAATTCAGAGTCCCATCTAAACGCGCCTCCACTCCGAAGTTTTTGGGTCAACAGTGAGACGCTAAGATCTCGTTAAAAATGTTTGTACGGAACCAGAAAACGAATCAGTTCGCGTGTGGGGGATTTATTAGCTGAAAAACACTGAAATAAGTTTGTAATTTCATGCAGAGTAGAATAGTCTATCGTGCCTCTCGGAGTTAGTGTCAAGAAACAATCATCTGCCTAGCCTTTTACCCAATTATGTTGGGGTCGGCTTCCAGTCTTACCGGATTCAGCTGAGTACCAGTGTTTTACATAGAGCGACTGACCATCTGACCTCCACAACCCAGTAACTGGGTAACACGATACCCCTTGGCAAGACTGGTGTCAGATCTCAGGCTTCTGACTACCCGTAACGACTGTCAAAGATCTTTAAATGACAGCCGGGACCAACGGCTTAGCGTGCTTTCCGAGGCACGGAGGAAACTCGGTATGTTAAAATGGTCACCCATCCACGGACCGACCTCGTCAAGCGTTGCTTAACCTTGAAGATCGACCAGTGCGGCTGTTATTATTTAGCCACACAGAAACAATCTGCGTTAAAAAGATAAAATTGCTGTTTTGGAAGCCAGTTTTTACCATAAGCAGCATAATGACATGCAGCATCTCTCCGTAGACCATGGCCCATCTCACAAAGTGCGCAGCATGCCCTGTCACCTGTACTTTCGAGTACCTTATAACTGCGTCACCGAATGGTGTTGCCGTGGCTGAATTCTGGGCCAAAAACAATATTTAACTTTTTATATTTGCCATCGACACGCTAAGAAGAAGAAGGATAATGACATAATTAAAAAAAAAAAATAATTACTTTCGCGCTATTAATACGCATGAAGAAGCAATAAATAGTAGCCCAATGCCGAATCAGTGGTGTCTCATCCCATACAAAGAAACCGTGCCGACGTTCTTTAATGATAATACTGATTTTTTTTGTACATCGATCCCGTTCGGTTCCGTTTCGTGCCGTTCCACGGATATATATATAAGGTGATATATCTCTCGCGGATGAATTTAATTGTCTTGGATCCCGCAGCGAAATTAATCAGAAACCAATAACGGAGAAGTAGGAAAAAAACAAATTTCCACTTCCCTCCATACCAAGCAGGTGACAGAAAAACAAGGCCAATAGGCACAAAGGGTCGTTTACAACTGGGATAAGCCCAGTTGCCTAGCACCACGGATAAAAATTAGCATTAATATTAATGGGTCCTAACTTTGTGAGCTGTGATATATTTTATTATATATCTCCTCGAACCAGCCCTCTTAGTTCTACTTACCCTGTTATAAACAAAATCCCAATAAGCTCCATACAGCCTTTCTCCTCAACCCACATACGAAACCACCCGGGGACATGCCGTGCGTTTATAAAAATTTAATTAAACATCTCTGGGGAAACATTCCTTTATTCTATTTTTTATCCGGGACCAAATATTTGAAAGACTTTGTGAGTTTGGGCCTTGAGAAGTGCGGTCGTGAATAAATCTATTAAAATGTCACACTTCAGGGCTAAGACTTTATGAAAAGTTGTTGGGTTTTTCATCTGGATTTTCCCAATAGCAGCCCATTGGAGGATACAGCCGTCTGCCAGAACGCACGTTGCTAATCTCGACGGACCAATGTTGAGGAGTGTGCTCTTTTTCCATCACGGCCAACAAACACTGAACTTCTCTATTCTCTGTCTTGCTGTTACTTGCTTTCTGTAGTATAATAAATATAATTTACAAGAGGAGAATAGAATAGAATTAACATAGAATACACAGGTACACACGACAAACTTATAACCTACCCCTCTTTTGCCGTCCGGGATGAAAAAATGCATCAGTAGTCAAAGCTTGTCTGCAATATTATGATGCTTGTGTAATAATAGCTTGATTTTTCGCTTGCTGTAATTTCATAAGTCCGTCTAATCCCCATGCACTTGCACTTTAGAGAACCTAATAAACGAATCAATGCAATTAACGTGGCCAACAACTGCGCTCAAAATATTAGAAAAGTTCTTTCGTCGACTCGATAATAAGAATTCCGTTTAGACACGAAACACATACTTACTTAGTTTATTATAACAAATTACCTGGTAATCTGAAAATGTTACAATCTAGATATGCTTTTAAGAATAAATTGTTTGAATGGTTAATTGATAACAACTTCTATAGTCTAAAACAATTCCTAGAGCGAAAATAGCGTTGTTGTAATATAATAATAATTTTGTTATGGAAATTGTTATCCCAAATATTTGCATGCTGTGTTCAATCTTGGCAAAACATGTCTGCTCTATTTTTGTACTGTAAGACCTTTTTATACCATGTTTTACGCAAATAAATATGATTTGATTTGATTTGATCGCGTTCGGTTCCGTTCGACGGCGATAGATGGTGTTAGCAGCGACTCGCAAGTAAAAGGGGTTTCTCGGTTCATGACTACTTTCTCTTTAAATACAGTGATGATTTGTTATAAAGTGTTTTTACAGTTTTATTGTACTAAAATGGGTTTACAATACAAATTAAAAAAATCGAGTGGTAAAAATTTAAAACAGCTCTTTGAACCATTTTTAATGATCCGTTCAAATACTCTTTGAATTGTGAATTAAGAGTCCATTATGCCTTAATATTGTGCTTAAGACAGTTGATTAAACAAGAACATACAATGTTTATGATCAATTCTAGAAAATGATAATTTTACACACAATTCAATAACAAATCGATGCAAGTCGCGCCATCTAGTGACATTTATTTCAACCAAATATTCTGTGTTAGCGCTGAGACCCTGTGGTAATACAAATCAATAGAAGCCTATAGTTTTCGCTGCCTCACTGGCCCCACTTCTGTGCCTCCCACGCTCTAAATTAGGGTCTTGTCTATATCTAGTAGCGTATTACTTTACAAAGAATTACAAAAACAAAGATTCTGGTTAACATTGTTGTATTTGGGTTAACCGGAGAATAATGGGGAGAGGCGACACTGGCGAGAAAAATTGAAATGGGGTTAAAATATTTAGCAAGGAATAAGAAAAGACGGTGATGACGGCAATTAGACTTCTGTAGCCTTAATTAACTGCAAATATAATTTAGCAAAGTGGGATATTATTGGCCCATCAAACACAACGGTGAAGGAAAACATCGTGAAGAAACCAGCATGTACTGTGTCCCAGCAGCAATGCTGCCAGCTGTCTTAGCAAAAACGCGCTGTTAGCTCCTTAAAAAAGCGCTAGAAAGCGATAAGTGGTCGATGTCATAAAAAGCTGTATTCGGCTCCAAATTCAAACAAATTTTTATGAGGGTACATCCATTTTTATTATAGTCCCAATGCACAACTTGTAAAACTGACTCAGAATAACTGACGCAGAGTTATAAACTACTGCGAAACAATAGAACGTGAAACGAATTTAGCTACAAATTACAAAATAAATAGCGAGGAATCAGTGCCGCCAACTCGAGGAATCTCCACCTCATAGAGTAAGATACTAACATAAGAAACATAGCAGCATTTAAGTGTTCCTAGTTCTAAAAATGTTAGTCTAATTCCTTTCGTGTTACCGATCATCATATAATAAATAATAGTAGATGTGCATATCTCAAAAAGCGCTAGATTTAGCGTTAGAAGCTAGAACGCACTATTGATCACAAAAAAAATCTGGCGCTGAAAGCGCTAAGTTGGCAGCACTGCAATGCAGGCTTATAATGATGATGTTGATGCAACCCACAGTGCGAGTGGGGTACTCCTGTTCAGACTATGTCCCATTTTCTGGAGTGGCCCAAAAATTCTGTTTACCAACAATGACCCAAAAAACGCCCCCAACGCTGCAATAAACGTGGCCACCTACTGGGCTCAAACAGTATGATGAAGGATCTACTGCGCGAAACGCAAAGAAGAAGAAACCTTTTTTAAGATATTAAGTAGAAAATAAGAACGAACTTCTTCACAAAGAGTAAACAGCATATAATGTTCCCACTACTGGGCCACAGGCCTCCTCTCTATGAGAGAAAGTTAGCGCCACGCGGGCTCTGTGCATGATGGTGGATGCCACACATGTATTCGAAATTTTTGTTTCTAGGACCGTTTTCTCACGATGCTTTTCCTGCACCGTTTTGAGAGCAGTTGTGACAAAATAATTTACTCAAAGGAAAGCGACTGTTTGGGTTTGAACCCACAACAAACCTGTACGTCTGGGCACATACCACTGGGCCACCACAAAGAATTATCATCATCATCACCTTTTTTTGGCGAAAGAAGTTCACTGCTGAACATAAGTCTCCCCCAAGTGTCACGTCATTGACCGGTCCTTTCGTATCCAGCGGATTCCCGCAACCTTAACCAGGTTTTCGGTCCACCTAATGGAGGCTTTCCAACGCAGCGTCTACCAGTGCACGGTCACCGGTCCGTGCGTGGCATTGACCATCTGTTCTTCGAGCAACGTTCCCTGGCCACTGCCACTTAGTAGATTTCTACAGTACTAAAACTGTAATCATCCATTTGTAAGGTTTCCAAATAAAATATATATTATTGCTAACTAGCTTAAATAAAATACGTTACGGGAAAGCCCTTTTAACGCTAAGTAAATAAACCGGGAGTATATTTACATAAATATAATTTTGTCTACCAATTCATTTGAGTTGATAGGGAGGTACAAATTAAATCAAACACATATCATGTTACCACACTCGTGCGATTAGTGTGTAAACGTATTAATAAAGGTGTTATTCCACTGAGGTGTAACCAACTAGGAAGTAAACTTGTTTTGACTGGCAAGCAAAATTGTTCGTTGATTTAACAAAACTGTCTCGTTTTCTTAGTTTTCGCAAAGCGACTTTAGAAAGTTTTTTTAGGCTTGTGGTCGAATCCCAGTATCTTAATACGAAATAGGGGCAGAGAGCGCCGACTGAATTTCCTTAATAAAAAGTTATAATTCGAGGTATGGCTCTCATCTATTTCCTCCTCAAATATTGGACCATTTCAAAAGATATTCCATAAACTGGAAAAATAAGAGATATACTATACTACTATTTTGTCCTTTTTTCATTTATATTTGTCAAATTTGAACACTAAGCCGCTGTGGAAAGCGCAATTTCGGGCATTTTTTTCGGGTTCTAGTGCTTCTAAAGATACTGTATCATCAAAAAGGAAAACATAGGCACAGTATATATCTTTAATTTCCCGTTTATGGAATATATTTTAAATTGGTCTAATATTGGAGGGGGAAATAGACGAGAGCCAAACCTCGAATTATGACTTTTAACTGAGGAAATTCAGTAGCCGCTTTCAGGCCATATTTCCTCTACTATGCAAAACTTCAGAGAATGATGCACGCCTGCTTGGCTTGCATTCATTGCTTCATGTTTCAAGAATCCTTCTACTCGACAGCTTAAAACACAAAATGAATACTGTTGAGTTGTTAATATAAAAGGGACTGCGCGTGCTTTGTGCTGTCAAAATACTCAATTAGGGTCGTGTTTTTCGGCTTTGCTACTGTAGTATTTATATTATCTGTGCCTTTGCCATCTGGGTTATTTAATAAATTATTTATTACTTTGCTAAGATAATTTACAATAAAATATGATTTGTTAATCACGAGCATCAGAAAAGCTGTGTGCTCGGTTATAACATGGGCTGGCAAAATATACGTACTTTACAATTCTACCTAATCATTTCGTGTCTATTCTATATTATACTAACTTCCCCCCGCGGCTTTGCCTGCGTGGTATTAGTACTTCCTTCAATATCTTTGTAAATTTTAGGTTATGCGTTAATCTGATGTATAATCTACATTACTGTAAAGTTTCATCGAAATCTGTTCAGTAGTTTTTGCGTGAAAGATTAATAAACATCCATCCATCATCACAATTTTTCGCGTTAATTATAGCACTAGCTTCTGCCAGAGGCTTCGCTTGCGTGGAAGTCGAAAATTATCCCGAAGGAACATATTTCTGTGATAAAAGTGTTCTATGTGCTATTTCTGAGTATAATGTATCTCTGTGCCAAATTTCATCCACATCCGTCTAGCCGTTTGAACGTGAAAAAGTAACAAACATTGTAGGCGTACAAGTATTAGTGTGATGTTATTAGGATTCTAAGGTGATCTCTCTTTGAAGTGTGTTGATCCAAAGTTAAACTGAAATATCCTTTTATTTTTAATAACTGGCGCCTTTCAACACAGCAACACAAAACCCCATAAATAGCCACTCCCAACGCTCCACTTTTTATCTTAAAATACGTTCATTCTTGCACAATTACTCTCTAACCCTCTCCCCACTGTAACCTACAAATGTAACAACCGTACACCGATTACGCCACAGTGTACGCAGGGTTTAATACTCATCCGCTGCGGCTTCCAAAGTGGTCAGAAGACCGTAAAATCTCGACAGATCATGTTCAATGAACATGTCTTTTGAAGTCTTTGATCAGTGAGGATCCTGTGCAGTGAGTATTCGAGGGTTATGTGTACAGGGCGTGTTTTGCTGTTGCGTGGCCATTCATGTGAAGTTGTGTGGGAAGCGAATAAGGATTTATTGGTAGTTTTGCAGGTGTGTGAAAAGGAGTATTATTTGTGATTTGGAAAGGATGATGTGTTTATTCAACTCTTTTAAGTAGGGGAAACGGGGCAAAACGTGACAATTTTCATAGAAAACAAAATTGAGCTGTAAAAAAAAATACAACCGACTTCGAAAAAATAAAAATACTTCAAAGTGAAAAATAACTTAAATTTCGGAAGTCGGTGTTCCTGTTTACACCGCCTTCCGAAATTGCATATATTTTTCACTTTGTAGTGTTTTTATTTCTTGGAAGACGGTGGAATTTTTTGTAAAAAAGATTTTTATTTTTCACTTCTTAGAATCAGAATCAGAATTTTATTTGCTAAAAATGTAGGTACAGTTTAAGATAAATAACATAAAAAATAAGATCAGTTTCATTTAGTGGTACTGGACAAGTTCTATAGTAAGGTTCCTATAATGCCCACAGTGATAACAAAATAGATTACCCGAATAACATGTTACTTGAACATAACCCGTGGAATAAGAGTGTACCAGGGTGAACTGTACACATCTGCGTACTGGTTTAGAGCATAATGGCGTGATGGTATAGTATGAAATGGTATAAACAATAAATAGACATGTGATTGCAGCTACCCCGAGAGATTTCCCGTCATTTATTGATGAGTTCTGTCGTATAGCTCCGAAGTTCTTCATCAGATCTTTACCAATTTTATATGGAACCATTTCGAAATAAACTTCTTTCAAACAAAAAAATAATTTTGCAAATCCGTTTATATATGACGGAGTTATGCCCGAAAATACTTTTTTTTTTTTAATACCTCCGAATTGAGAAAAAGAAGGCTTTTTGGGAAGTCGGTTCAAAATTGTGTATTATATTGTGTGGCTTACGCACATATTAAAAGAATGATTATTGATATTCTGAATTTATAATATGATATTGTTTTGTGCATCGTTAAAAAGTTTTCTTACCAAAACATTTTTTATGAGATCGATTGGCACGGAACAACTAACCCCGCTATAGGGCTGGTTGTTCCGTCGTTTCAAATACAAAATTATCGGTTATTGACAAATGCGTGCATTGACTGGACAGGTCCACTCAATCTGGCTGGTTCTTTCCTCAAAAGACCATTTCAGACATCTGTCTACATGGTCTTCACATGATATAACCAAGATTTTGTCAGGACTTTAAAAGAGACTGTGACCTCTGAGTTTGTTTCGGCCTTTCTTCTCAGAGTAGTCAGATAGGAAACGCCGACCTCATCTAGTTTTAAAAAATATGATCGACATGTAAAAGTGTTTGTACAAACCAACTTACAGAAATAAAATCATTTATCATTTATCCTTCAAAAATAAAATCTCACTCGCTAAAAGAGTGTTTTGTAGTTCGTCAAAATATGTGATATTTCTTGGTACTATCGACAGTTAACAAAAAAAAAAGTCTAAAATATATTAATCCGTACAAAAAGTTAACATTAACAAAAAGTTTTACCACCCACACATTGCCATGCTATAAACAATTCTAGCAGTATCACTTCTTGGATCAACAACCTTACTGGAAGCTATATATTTGAGCCATTTGGGGTGCGAGTGATCATCGAGTGTTTCAATATATAAGAAAACGGTTAGCCGACTCTTCAAGTGACCAGAGGGCTGGGTTTTTCTTCGGCCAGAGAATCAGCATTGCTATCCATTGTGGCAATGTTGCCAGCGTTCTGGGCACGTTTCCCGTTGACATCGATGTAGACGAATTTTTTGATGCGCAATGAGCCCTCCCCTTTTTATAAGTGTTTGTACGTATATATAAGTATGCAATCAATCTTTAAGGTTACACTAGTCGAAAATTCTTGCATACAAACGTAGTCTACCGATTACTCCACTGTTTGACGATGTACGTTCAAAATAAAAAATGATTTCATTTTGTCTCATCATTATCTAGCCCTGTATGGAAACAAAAAAGTAAAAAAAATATATATTTGAAAGTTATGAGCGTTGAAAGTCCCATATTTCAGCACTAATTTTAACGCATCTTTGGGCGGAAATAAATACCATAAGAAGAAGGAAAATTGCAAAACGGCCTCCATACAGGCATAGATTAGTAATTCAACAATGCAAATAATTTTATTTTGAAAATATATATTTAGACGTTTTGTCATGATATCTAGACTCCCAAAGGTCTGTTTATAAAATTCCGCTTGCTCGTTTTCGTCCTAAATCATCATCCATTTCGATACAAATTTGCACGCAAAGTAGCTTCTTACTGCTCATCACAGCATCTATCTCTTTTGCACGTGTTTTCGGATGAGATAGCATGCATTTTAACCTCGCGCACAAAATATTTCGTGCCGTCGACTAGGGGAACCTTAAGTTGATAATTTCATTATTGTTGCAATCTCCTGTACTACAGGTATGTACACCTCTGCTGAAACCTTTGCGGATTACAGACGTAATGTCATGTTGTGACTGGTGTAAAAGCAAAAGCACTTTGTTTATAAAACATCAAACAAAATAAACCAATGCCAACAATTTTACCCCGAATCTACGATTTCAAAAAATTGCAATAAAATCAACGGCCTTTGTTTAAAACTGGGTATAAGCTTGTTACCGAAATGTAACTAGTTAAGGCGCAGATTCTAAACGACTAGTCGTAATTTTTTGTAACAAATATATGTTACATTTGACAATTTTCTTAATAATTTGGTATAAGAAAATTTTGAGTTTTATTTGTATAACATAGTGTAATTAATTTGTAAAGTTATGTCTAAAACGGACAAAAACAACGACAATCGCACCACAACCACCGGGGGGGGGGGGGGGGGGGGGGCTTTTGATGAAATTGACACAATCTCAAAGACAATTTAAATATCTACATTTTGATTTCGGGCATTTTTTTTAAAGCCAGTTTTAAAGTACAATTATTTGACCCAAAATTCAGTAGTTTTCTACTGAATTTTGGGTCGCGCGGGTGTGAAACGAGTCGATTATCGTCGTCTTAACAAGAGTTTTTCTATGAAGGTTTAATTTTCATTAGCGACTTTAAAACTCATCATCAAGCACGCCAATGAAGCGTGGGAGTTGCTTTATTGTGAAATAAAACTCACCGACACCTTCAACAAATTTATTTAAACATAGTAGCGAGTTAAAAAGGCCCATAACTTAATTTTCTGTCTTGTGCAGTTAGGCACGCTAAGTACTATCCTGGCTTAACGCGAAGCTGGTGACGTCACGGCAGCCGGGGATTTGGCTTCGAGGTAAAAACACCGCCGGTTTGGAATGTTCCGATGCTCTGGCAGGTTTTGTGAGGGATGACACGGCAGCCGTCTGCGAATGTTCTGGAAGGTTGAACATAACGAGTCCAAATCTTCCACTGTATCCGAACCTTTACAAACATCCTTCA
Organism: Orthosia gothica; assembly: GCA_949775005.1. Lineage (NCBI taxonomy): Eukaryota > Metazoa > Arthropoda > Insecta > Lepidoptera > Noctuidae > Orthosia > Orthosia gothica. The sequence goes on from OX459061.1 coordinate 16,465,717, forward strand.
TAATGCGCACAGCGAATGAATGGAACTCACTACCTGCGTCTGTGTTTCCCGACGCATTCAACCCGAATCTCTTCAAAGTTAGAGTGAACAGGCTTCTTCTGGGTAAGCTCACTCCATCGTAGACTCTGTCTCTGTCACCTCTGACCTAAACAAGAGTCAAGATTCGAGTTGCTCTTCACACATCACAAATAAAAAAAATAAAAAAAAATCCTTGAACCCCGATACGGGGAGTAACAATAATTAAATGTTAAGCTGTTATTCAAGCTGCCTCAAGAGTCACTCAGTGGAAGTTGCTGCAAAGGTAACCTTGTAGGAGGTTGAGATTAGCATACGTGCGTTATGACCCTTGCAACCGCTAGACCCACTCATTAAAGCAACGCAGGTCGGGCAAAAATTGACATTGGGTTTTCGGCGAATTTCTCTGTCACAGCCCGGAGTTTGGAAGATCCCATCGCACTATGAGAGCGATGGAAGAGGGACTACACTCGTGTTTGCATACACACTTGAGCACCAAAGCAGTGCATGGTCCCAAACCACTCTGTTATAACCACAACTGCTACTACCACCGAATTGTATGACTAGACTAGTGACATAGAAAGAAGAAGTGTTTATTTGTCACAAAACGACATACATACAATATAACAACATAGGTACTTAAGCTAAACCCTTAAAAATAGTATTAGTAATACTTACATTAAGTTATGAAAGACGAAAAATAAATCAAACAATAATTACATATACTACCTACATTTTGTTTTTAACAGAAAAGAAATAGGGTGAAAAAGATGTCAGGCAGATGCATGTCGTGATTGTGGCAAGCTGCAGGTTTCCACTCAGCATAATGCTGTGCCGTGGGGGACCCACAGCACGGCGCTGATTTTCAGTGGTCGCCTAGGACGTGACGTATGGAAACCAATCCTCTCGTGTATATATGAAAGAAAGAAATATTTATTTGTGACCCGCACAGGAGACACGAGAAATAAGCATACAATTAAACAAAAATAAAATAAAAACCCCGTGCGAGACCAAAAAGGCTCCTATCTCAGCATGTGCAGCGATATCCAAAAAAGGTAATAACGCTGCGCTGATATTCTGATAGGGCCCTCTGTTGATGCCACGGACACACTTACGGAAACGGGACTTATATAATAAAAAATAAAATAGTAGAATATATAAATAACAAACAAAATAGAAAAAAAACACTTAAGATGGGTCAAAGTATGTGCAAGTATAATACAAATATATGAATAAAACATATTCAATATAGGTAGACCTAGAAACCGACATCAGCAATACCATCTTTACCGTGGCAATACTCAATGATCATTTGTCGAAACCATAGACAAACGACAGTTCGCGCGTACCAAAGAGTGATTTATTAAATACGGAAGAAATCTATGGTCGGCTGTCAAAAGAAAAATGTTATGTAAGTTATGTTATGAAATAGTGTAAATGAATAAGTGTAAATAAACCTGGTGAAAAGAATACATAGAATAATAAGATATATACATAGACATACAATATATATACATAGCGCTTAGGACCTTCTTTCGGCGAATTTTCAATGATTCGGCGTCAATTAATTAACTTAATTGTATTATTTTATTTATTACTAGCTGACCCGGCAAACTTTGTTTTGCCATAAAAAGGCCAAACATTTATCTACCCTACCCTACCCTACCCTACCCTACTCTACCCTACCCTACCCTACACTACCCTACCCTACCCTACCCTACCCTACCCGACTCTACACTACCCTACACTACCCTACCCTACCCTACCCGACCCTACACTACCCTACAATACTCTACCCTACACTACCATACCCTACCCTACCCTACCCTACCTATATAGCCTATGTCCTTTCCCAGGTCTCAAACTTTCTTCATACCAACTTTCATCTAAATCGGTGCAGCGGTTTAAGCGTGAAAAGGTAACAGACAGACAGACAGACAGAGTTACTTTCACATTTATAATATTAGTATGGATTTATTGTTGCTTGCTTATGCTAATTTTGTACGCCAGATATTGGCAAAACATAGTGCACATATTTTAACAATATACCAACTGTAACCTTACCTATGTTTTACAAAATAAATGATTGATTGATTGAATTTCACCGGAGCAGCTCTGCTCGAAAATGAATCACTCGTTGGTAAATAGGTCCATCTTGATGTAACCCGTAGCAGAGGCTACGGCGTAGGCCGTTGATGCTACGCCGTAGCATTTCATAACAGACTATACAGTAAAAGTTTTACAAGGATTTCCTTGCCTGAATGTTTTAGGTAGGAATATTTGACGCCAGTTGCTTGTTGGTCTCATGGTCACAAGTGTGGCTTCCAAGCGTGGGGTCCTGGGTGCGATTCCCATGTCTTAAACTATGAATTCTCTAATTCCTCTTAAATTGAGACTACTTCATTTTTAGGGTTCCCTAGCCAAATGGCAAAAAACAAACCCTTATAGATTCGTCATATCTGTCTGTCCGTCCGTATGTCACAGCCACTTTTGTCCGAAACTATAAGAACTATGCTGTTGAAACTTGGTAAGTAGATGTATTCTGTGAACCGCATTAAGATTTTCACACAAAAATAGAAAAAAAAAAACAATTAATTTTGGGGTTCCCATAATTGAAACTGAAACTTTTTTTTTTTTTCATCAATCCCATACGTGTTGGGTATCTATGGATAGGTCTTCAAAAATGATATTGAGATTTCTGGTATCATTTTTTTTAAACTGCATAGTTTGCGCGAGAGACACTTCCAAAGTGGTAAAATGTGTGTCCCCCCTCCTGTAATTTCTAAAATAAGAGAATGATAAAACTAAAAATAATATGTGGTTTGAACGAGATCTAGTAAGTAGTTATTTTTTAATACGTCATAAATCGTAAAACGCAATTTACCTAGTACGGAACCCTTCGTGCGCGAGTCCGACTCGCACGTGGCCGGTTTTTTTTGTAGTTTGCCCCACACTAGAAATTTCTTCCTGTATCGTGGGGGCGTTTACAAACATATAAACTCACATACACAACACCCAGAGCCGGAACAACTATTTGTAGGTCATACAAATATTTGTTCCGTACGGGAATCGAACCCGCGACACGCGCTCAACCAACTACTTACATTATTGTAATATTTCACATAATCCCAATAATATTCCAGTAAACAGATACGTTATGAGCGCACGCATTGTTAAGACAAATATACGTCCTAATTGGGACGTATAGTCTTTAGTCTAAGTCACGCACGGCGCATTGTTGAAATAAAAAAAAATGCCGTCGTGTGTATTTAGAAAGTGTACCAATTGTGATACCAAAGTACATAAAACAGAAGGGATCTCATAAAGATAAAGATAATTTATTTGTTCAAACATGAGTTCACATACAGTCGGCATGCAGGATGTTCTATTTTTACCCGACTGCCGAAGGAGGGTAATGTGTTTATCAGTCTATGTATGTATGTATGTATGTATGTATGTATGTATGTTTGTTCCTATGTGGCATTCCAGAGACCAAACGCGTTGGCCGATTTTGATGATTCATACGTCAATCGATGCGTCTTAACCCTGCAAGTGTCATAGGCTACATTAAAATTGGATAATAGAAAAATGGCGGATTTTGGGTGCCATATTGTGGGGGCCTAAATTTTTTTTTTCTTCCAAATCCATCGTGTGGGGTATCCAAATAAAGGGCTTTAAGAGGTGATTTCAAAAATGTATAACACTTATATGTTTAAATTATCTAATTCGAAAAAAAACGAACTAAAAAGTTATAAATAAAAAAACTTAATTAAAAAAATCAAAAAACCCGACTGCTTCAAAAGCGAACTAAAAAGTCGTAAACAAGGAAAAAATCATGCTGTGCAGGAGGAGGATACATCTGGTTTTGGTCAGCCAGCTCGCGCGTATGTATCCTCCGACTGCACAGCATGATTTTTTCCTTGTTTACGACTTTTTAGTTCGCTTTTGAAGCAGTCGGGTTTTTTGATTTTTTTTTATTTTTTGCACTGTCATGTTTTGCCTAGTGAGGCGTACAAATATATTCTACAATATTTATAGCACGAAACGGTTAAAAAAAACTAATTTACAAAACAAAAAAAATACAATTTAACTTATAAGGCACAATGGATCCCAAAAAAAAAAAAAAAAACCAGATTCGTATATTAAAATAATGTCAAAACGTACAAAAATAAATTCAGGAATCATAAAATGTCAGGTAAGTAAAAAAACAAATACCAAATTAATAAAATAAACCAATGTCAAACAAAAAAACAAAACATGGCTATAAAAAAAAAACTATTTCATAATTTAAAGAATGCCAACAACGTAAAAAATAATGTCAAAATAAATTAAATCATAAAATGTCAGAAAAATATATTAAAATATGTCAGATGTAATAAATAATTAAATGTCAAAAAAATAACAATTTGATGGATAAAAGTATAAAATAAGAAATGTCAGATTTATAAAAAATAAAAAACACAATATCATGCTGAATGTCATCTTAATTAAATCTTAAAAATAAATCGGGATTAATGAAAGAAAAAAACCGTCAAATAATATTATCGCTCAAGAAGTCACCTATATGATAATAGCACTTGTCTGTTAGAAAATTTCGCATCTTTTTTTTAAATAAATTTCCCGGCAAATCTTTATAGGACTGTGGTATTTTATTGTAGATTTTGGGAGCCATACAAAAAACACTTTTTCCCTTTAAAGCAGTCTTTGATGTGTGCAAGCAAAGTTGGGTATTGTCGCGTCTATTCCTGGGGAGGGTATCAGGTAGACGTGGAAATAGTCCGGGATTTAGTTTGACAAATGTTACAATTTCAAAAATGTAAAGCGATGGAAGGGTCAATAAGTTATGTTTTTTAAAATATGGCCTACAGCTGTCAGTTACATTTAGATTGAACATAGCTCGGATACACCTTTTTTGGGCTTTAAACGCTGTTTCTTTATCGGTGGAGTTTCCCCAAAATATAATACCATACCGTAATAATGATGCAACTAGCCCATGGTATGCAGTTACCAATGCATCTGGGTTAAGTTCTGAGGCTAGTTTATATAAGGCGTATGCAGAAGAACTCAGCCTTTTACTAAGGTATTCTATGTGAACCTTCCAGTCTAGCTTTGCGTCTATCATAATGCCAAGAAATTTTGTGTTGTCAACTTTATTAATTAATGTGTCATTGTACATAGCTCTAATGTCATCTTTCGCCTGGGCCCGTTGTCTAAAATGCATAATGCTTGTCTTATCCAAGTTTATTTTAAGGTTGTTCCTGTCTAAACATGATATTATTAATGTCAAAGATTTATTTATGCCACTTTCATAAAGGTCTTTATTGTCGCATGTTATCGTCATTGTACTGTCGTCGGCAAAGAGCGTCATGGGGTGTTCAATTGCACTAGGTAAGTCATTAATGTAGATGATAAAAAACAAAACTGCCAGTACACTGCCTTGGGGTACACCGTATGTAGGTGTGAGTTCATTAGATCTGTAAATTTCTTCTGTCTTAGTCTTAATATTGATGGTAGCTATTTCTGTATACTGTTTTCTGTTTGTCAGGTACGACTTAATAAGGTTTAATATGTTTCCCCTTATGCCATAGGCTTCCAGTTTCTGTAACAAGACGATATGATCAACATAGTCAAATGCCTACGTCATATCGCAGTAAATGGCACATACGGGAATTCTCTTGTCCATATTATTCATGACGGTATGTAAAAAATCATAAATTGCCATAGTTGTGGACTTATTTTGCCTAAACCCTTTTTGCTCGTTACTAAATATATTTTTCTTTTCAAAATATGCATACAATTCTTTATAAATAAATTTTTCAATAATTTTAGACAATATAGGGATTAAGGCAATTGGTCTGTAGTTAGCCATGTGTTCTCTACTGTTTTTTTTAAATAAGGGTTTTATTACAGAAACCTTTAGGGCATCCGGATAAACACCTGAATATATACACAGATTCGTAAGATGGCTTAAATGTGTACAGATTGTTTCAGAAACATACTTTACCACCTTAGTAGAAATACCGTCATAACCTGTACTGTTTGTGGATTTGAGACATTTTACAATATTTAATATGTCTGCAGGTATACTGGGCGCAACAAAGATTGAGTCTTTCCGTTTTATCAGATTTGCCGTTACGTCACTGCCCGAGCCTTGAATTGGTTGGATTTTTTCTATGAAGAAATTGTTAAACGCATTGGCGATTTCATGAGGGTCATTTGTTATTTTGTCATTTACATTTATACGGGTAATGGATTCTTTTGGTAAATTAGATTTTGATTGGTTTATTATGTTCCATGTCGTTTTAGATTTATTTGTAGAAGTTTTAATTGAGTAATTGTTTTGAGCAAGTCGAGTTAATTTCATTACCTTTTTAAACCTTTTTGTGTAATTCTTAAAAAGGTTTTTATTTTTTATATTTGGTTTTAATCTGAAACGCCAGAGCAATTGTCGTTTCTTTTTACTGCATAATTTAATACCGTGAGAAATCCATTTTGGTTTTTTAATTACGTTTATCGTTGTCAGCTTATATGGAAAACAGAGGTCATAAAAAAGTTTAAATAGGTCAATAAATATGTCAAATGCGGTATTTGAATCATTCGTTTCATATATTTCTGAAAACGTCAATTGCTTTAAACACTCCTTAAACTTAACCATATTATCCACACAAAAATCTCGCCGTCTTATACGCCAATACTTTAAAATACAGGTTTTTTTTACAGGACACTTAATAATTTGCGCTGTGTGATCTGATAGAGCAAATTCAATAACGACAGTTTTACATTTAGCTTTAAAATTATGTGCGAAATTATCTATACATGTTTGGCTTTTAATTCTCGTTGGTTGGTTTAATGCTAATTTAAGATGGAAATTTAGTAACAGACATTCGAATTCTAACACAACACTATTTTTCTTCATTACGTCTATGTTAAAGTCTCCAGCCATTATAACATGCTCATATTTTTTTTTACAGATGATCCGTAATATTTTTTCAATTGTTTCATAGAAAACACTTAAGTCTCATACCATATGTAAGTACGCAATACACCTCAAAAAATTTTTTTTTTTTTTTTTTTAGAAAAATAAATATATATAGGTGGTCAGAATAATGTTTGTTTACATTCACACGCATGTGACAAACACTGTCTCTTTTTTACCCGACTGCCGAAGGAGGGTCATGTGTTTATCAGTCTATGTATGTATGTATGTATGTTTGTTCCTATATGGCGTTCCAGAGACCAAACGCGTTGGCCGATTTTGATGATTCATACGTCAATCGATTCGTCTTAACCCTGTGAGTGGCATAGGCTACATTAAAATTGGACAATAGAAAAATGGGCGCACATACGCGCGAGCTGGCTGACCAAAACCAGATGTATCCTCCTCCTGCACAGCATAATTTTTTCCTTATTTACGACTTTTTAGTTCGCTTTTGAAGCAGTCGGGTTTTTTGATTTAACTTTTTTTTTCTTGTTGGTTTTATCAAGCCATCCCTTTCGACTTGAAGTGAAATGTCAGATGATAGAAAAGTGTGTATGTGTGCTGCCGCTGCTGTGCGGAACACTTTTTTCGGTTATTTGTGTGTGTATAACGTATCTTTTTATTAGAATATTATTGCGAAATCCCTTTAAATTCCCTCAGGAAAATATAGTGAAAACTATTTGAACAAAAAACCTCGCGATGAAAGTAGTGTATCTATCTATCATAGAAAATTGACTTACAGTTGGTGGGTGACGGGAGATGATGCAATACTTCAGTTATTTTGTGTTCTTGGTGTGTTTACGAGAATGTGGAGTACCTATGTATAGAGACACCCCTGTATATATAGTAAGTATATAATAAATCTGTAGAAAAGTCGTTTTTGTACATACAAAAAAAAATTGCTAGTGTTTTATAAGATAACCCAACACACCCAACAGAATCCATTTCCAGCATTTTTAGAGTTCCGTACCCAAAGGGTAAAAACGGGTCCCTATTACTAAGACTCCGCGGTCCGCCTGTCTGTCTGTCTGTCACCAGGCTGTATCTTATGAACCGTAGTAGCGAGACAGTTGAAATTTTCACAGATGATTTATTTCTGTTGCCGCTATAACAACAAATACTAAAAACAGAAAAAAAAATATTTAAGGAGGGCTCCCATACAACAAAAGTGTTTCTTTTTTTTGCCGTTTTTTGCGATAATGGTACGGAACCCTACGTGCGCGAGTCCGACTAGCACTTGGCCGGATTCGAACAAAGATACCCCACTCGATGGAGAAGGTCAAATAATATTTTGCACGACCCCTTCAGCTGTATGGGAGCGCCCCTTAAAAACATTTAATTATATTTTTTTGATAATTTGTTTGGCTTTGGCTCAACAAGAAGCATATACTACAAAAAATTAAAGACTGTAACCTCCAACCGTTTGGCTGTAAAACCCGTGTGACAGACAAAGAAAGAAAGAAAATACATTTATTTGTCACAAGCTGCTAGAGCACACAATATAAAAAAAACCGGCCAAGTGCGAGTCGGACTCGCGCACGAAGGGTTCCGTACTTGGTAAATTGCGGTTTACGATTTATGACTTATTAAAAAAAAACTACTTACTAGATCTCGTTCAAACCAATTTTCGTTGGAAGTTTACATGGTAATGTACATAATATATTTTTTTAAGATTTATTATTCTCTTATTTTAGAAGTTACAGGGGGGGGGGACACTCATTTTACCACTTTGGAAGTGTCTCTCGCGCAAACTATTCAGTTTAGAAAAATTTATATTATAAACCTCTATATCATTTTTGAAGACCTATTCATAGATACCCCACATGTATGGGTTTGAAGAAAAAATATTTTTTGTTTCAGTTTCAAGTATGGGAACCCCCAAAATTTATTGTTTTTTTTCTATTTTTGTGTGAAAATCTTATTGCGGTTCACAGAATACATCTACTTACCAAGTTTCAACAGCATAGTTCTTATAGATTCGGAATAAAGTGGCTGTGACATACGGACGGACAGACAGACAGACAGACATACATGACGAATCTATAAGGGTTCCGTATTTTGCCATTTGGCTACGGAACCCCAAAAAGAGAAACAAAAAGAGAACTTAGAACTATACAACAATAAAAAAGAGAAAAAAACAATATAAATATGACATTGTGTGTCCCACAGCTGCGCCAAATAGGACAGACAGACGGACACTATGGAGAATATCGACCCAAACACATAATATACTTATATTAGGTTTAGCATAAGTATGTTCTTATATTGTATGTATGTCGTGTTGTGACAAATAAACACTTTTTCTTTCTTTCTTTCTTTCTTTCTATATATTTGACGACACGTGGTTGAGCGGTCGGCTGATGCGCTGGGTGTCGCGGGTTCGATTCCCGCACGGAACAAATATTTGTATGACCTACAGATAGTTGTGCCGGATCTGGGTGTCTTGTGTACCAGGCCCCTCAGAAAGTATTGCGAAAAAAAGTTTTTATATATGGGAGACTGGCCAGTTATAATGTTTTTCGAAAATATGATTATTTATAAGTAAAAATAAGTAAGTTCCAATTTCAAAATTTCCCTCCACATTTTTTGCGAGTTAATTCAAAGTATTGTGTCTCACTGAAATATGGATCTGCGCCGGGAACATTTTAGAGCTATGATTTTATACGATTTCAAGTGTCGCCTGAAACCGGATGAATCGTACGATAGACTTCAAATGGCATTCATGGATGAAGGCCCTTCCAAGGCAACCGTGTATCGTTGGTATAACGAATTCAAGCGCGGTCGACCAACTTTGGGGGATGACGAAAGAAGCGGTCGCCCTTTGACGGCTGTTACCGAAGAAAACGTGCTAGCAGTGAAAAATTTAATCCAAGACAATAGGCGAATTACATATCAGGAGATTCAACACATATTGAAGATTGGATCGGGAAGCGTTCACGAGATTCTACACAGCCATCTTCGCGTGAGGAGGATAGTATCACGCTGGGTGCCGCACAACCTCACCGATGCTCAGAAGCAGGCCCGGGTGGAATGGTGCCGTGATATGCTTAACAAATTTGAAGCAGGCTCGTCTCGGCGTGTTTACGACATCGTTACAGGTGATGAGTCCTGGATTTATCAATACGACCCAGAAACCAAGCGCCAGTCGACTGTTTGGGTGTTTCAAAATGAGCCAACGCCTACCAAAGTGAAGCGATCTAGAAGCGGGGGTAAGATTTTGATCGCTAGCTTTTTTAATTTGACTGGCCACTTGGTATCAATTCCCTTACGGGATCAAAGAAGCATTAATGCCGAATGGTATACTACCAAATGTTTGCCAGAAGTTTTCTCTGTTATAAGCAACAAGCGACCAAACACAGGGCTCCGCGGGCTACTGCTCCACCACGACAATGCACCTGCGCACACCGCACTCAAAACGAGGGACTTCCTGGACAGCACGCCAGTCAAACTCCTGGGTCACCCTCCTTACAGCCCTGATCTAGCACCGTGTGACTTCTTTTTATTCCCAAAAATAAAAAATCAGCTCAAAGGGATACAATTTTCGTCGCCGGAAGATGCGCTGGCTGCGTTCGAGCAGGCTGTAAACGAGGTGTCTGCGGCGGACTGGAAAAAGTGTTTTGAAAACTGGTTTAGGCGCATGAATCTTTGTATAGAGGCTGGTGGAAAGTACTTTGAAAAGATTTAATAAAAATATATGTACGTATAGAACAATTTTTTTTAGTTTCGCAAAACTTTCTGAGTGTCCCACGTATGTGAGTTTATATGTTTGTAAACGTACCCACGATACAGTATAAACATTCCTAGTGTTTTTTATAACGGATTAAAACAGATTTTGACACCATCTCTTAAGTAGTATTTTCAAACCCAGGCAGGCGCTTTACTTTGTGTAAATGATTTCATCACTACTACTCTCAAAACGATGAAGGAAAACATCGTTAGGAAAACGGCATGTCCTAGAAACAAACATTCGAATACATGTGACATCCACCAACCCGCACAGGGCCCGCGTGGTGTATTACGGCCCATTCCCTCTCAAAAGAGGAAGCCTGTGTCCCAGCAGTGGGGACATTAAAAAGGCTGATAATGATGAACCAAATAAAAAAAACTCAAATATAGTTTCTTCCAAAAAGGCTTCTTGAACTAACAGAAACCTAAAGACAATTCCTCACCGATGAACCCAGACATGAACCTTACACTATTCAGTTCACCGAAGTTAGCTTAAGCTAAGTACTAGTTACACCCACCACCTCCCTCTTACTAAGCTAACTATTCAAGTAAGTATTTACCACCTATAAACACTAGCAAGGCCCTCCTTTGTAAAATTAAATACTTATTCAACTGTAACACGATCAAAGAGCCTCTTGTCTATGCTCGATTGAAAGTATAAGCCGATTAGTCTGTGGTCGCCCGGCTGACCAATCACTAGTCGAGCTTGCAAGTTCTTTATTTAAAATTACCGTCCGATGTTAGCCAGTCGACGCTTGCATGTCGTTGAATGCACACGCCTCTGATCAAAGACTTGGAAAATTTTCTCGCTCTATTAAAAAATATGTGACGGGGTTGTTTAAAATAATAATTACCTTTGTTTATTCATGTTGAATTTCCGACCTAGTTGCCTTGTTATGGTGACTTTTTACGGTTCAAATAAAAAGAAGTCCTTACTTTTTTGTGTGGTGGTACGTTATTTTCCGAGGGTTTTTTAACAATACTTTTTTATCTGTTGTGTACGGTTTTCCGCTCAGCGTTTGAATCTAGGGCTTAATACCTTAAGCGGTATATCTGAAAGCTTAATCTTAATCCAAAATATATGAAACTGGCTGCCTCACGCGGTTTCGCCCGCGTGAAAAGTGCTTTATCATCCAAAGGGAACATCATGCCGGAATAAAAAGCCTATGTTCTATTTCTGACTATAATCTATCTCTGTGCCAAATTTCATCCAGATCCGTCCAGCCGTTTGAGCGTGAAGAAGTAACAAAACTAAACACTCACAGACTTTCGCCGTATAATATTAGTGTGATATACAGCATGGGCAAAAAATCGTGAATCAGTCGAAACAGGGCGAGAGTTGGGGTTACTAGGAGCTAATTAAATAAGAATCCATCATATTTCAAAGCATAATTTATTTATTGTTAGAATTATATCCTAATTCTATATTAAACACATTATTTTTTTACATTAGTGTTCCAACAAAACAAAAGTATTATAAATATAAAAAATAATAATTAATCTTATCTCTAAAAACGAGCAGTAAATAATACCGAAATATAAATGCTGTCCATAAAATCGATCAAATAATTGTTAACATTGAATCGTATTAAACTAGGGACGTACCTGATGACACGACGCAATTTCTGTTCCGTCGATAATAGGGGTGTTACGGAAGTTATGATATCGGATCCGAAGTCCGAGTCGTAGTTTTTAAATTTGGTTTATCCGAATCGGAAACGGCACCGAAATCGGTATAGATACCGCTATCGAGGTAGTATTATATTACAAGAGTTAGGTAATTTACCTATGTTTGCAATATTTGTAACTATGTGAGAACCATGTTCCTATTTATCAATTGAAGGAATTTACCTGTAAGTGCTTGTAATACTTTATACCTAGACGTAGTATAGTAGTTCTGCGTGCACCGTACTCACGTAAATGAATTTACGTAAATGTTGTAAAGCACTTATTATTTTAAAAGTAAATATGAAGTTTCTTGTGCATTCTTCTCTATAACAAGCTAGTGTTTCCGAATACACGGTAGAATCAATTCTTATTACTTGTAAATTTCAATTGATGACGTTCAAAAATGATGTTTAATGGTCTAGTTGAAATAGATATATTTGACTTTGACTTTATCGGAGGCGCAGGCTGAAGAAAGATTTTTAGAACAGTTACCTCCTTTCAATCTTTTTCTCAACGGATCACAGATTAGGCCAGCACCACTAAAAAGTTGTTCGCTTACTACTGAGCTTGGTGGACACGGACGACGAGTATTGACGGACAACGAGTTCAGGTGTTTGAATTTAGTAACTAGTGCGAATCGGTCGTATTGAATCGCATTGCATTCATTTGAATGTACTTGCAATTTCGCTTATCGGTGATAAGTATACATCGAAAAATGTCGAGTCACCAGAATGGTCGCTTAGTTTGATAAACAGATATTAGTTTAAAGCATTTATTTAATATATTAGTTCTTATCACATAAACCCTGTTCCTATAATAAACAAACTGCTCAAAAGCCCTGCCAAAGGAGTGGAATTCCCTGCCGGAGTCTGTGTTACCCGATAGCTACAATCTAGGGGTCTTTAAGTCAAAGAGTGAATAGGTTACTTCTAGGCAAGCGTGCTCCACCGTCGACCACATCATCGCTTACCATCAGGTGAGATAGTGGTCAAGCGCGAGAATATTTTAATTTTAAGAAAATATCCACATTAGCTCCAAAAACTTTTTAAATAAAACTATAGTGATGTCATTTTGTTTTTTAAAATTTTTCTTAATTTCACTTTTTTCCTTATTTTCTTAATGTATTCTTTTTTATTTAAAATGTTTTTGGCCAATAGATCGCATCAAAATGAGAGATCTTTCTGCAAAATTATGCTTTTAAAAACCACACGGTTTCAAAAGCATATTTTTGCAAATTTAGCAGGCAACATTGACCGCAAATTTTTCACAGTACAGTACGTTATTTAACTTATAGGAAGCGGGTACGATTACTTTTTTGTTTACATCTAACATTCATTATAAATATGTTTGTTAGTACACATGCCACATACTGAGTCGAGGTGTACATGGGGTACTAAGATAACTAACTCGTCCTTGTTGTAGTAAACTTGGAGGTCTGTGAGACGGGAGACGACTTTCACGGTATTCCGAATGTGGTTGATCCTGTAAGAAAAGGGGAGAGTCAATATCACAGAAATACTTTGAATGTCAGTATGACCATTATGCCTTGGAAGTTGGGTAGGCCTTTGGTGTGGGATGCAACATGTGTCGACACCCTTGCGCCGTCCCATCTTCGTGCTGCCGGTGCAGAACACCACAAACAGCGCAAATATAACAACCTTATTGGAAGTTATATGTTTGAGCCGTTTGGGGTTGAAACATTAGGTTCATGGTGTCCGAGTACGCATCGAGTTTTTTGAGAAAATTGTACGAAGCTCGTCGATTCTCCACGTGATCAGAGGGCTGGCCTTTTCCTCGGCCAGAGATTTATTGCCATCCAAAGTGGCAATGCTGCCAGCGTTCTGGGCATGTTTCCCATTGACATCGATGTGGACGAATTTTTTGATGTACAATGAGGAATTTTCTTTCTCCCCTTTATATTTGTATAAAAGTTTGTTTAGTTTTTTAGATATTCAATTGTATACATATTAATATACTTGTTACTTTAATAAAGGAACACATACACAAAGCAAATAAATATAATTTGATTGATGAATAATTATTTTTTATTTCCAATGAGTTTTAATCTCATTTATACAATTTATAATCAAATTAAATACTTAACTAAAAAATAAGCCAGTATTTTGTGAGCAGTCCACTGCTGGACTTAGGCATATTTAAAATCCACCTTAACAGTTTGGCTGCCAGAGAACGAGACACAATAGAAAATGTATTGTTTGTCGGGCATCTGGCGGTTAAGGTGTTAAACATCCCTTTTCTATTGATTCTATCTCCAATTCGCTAGGACAATTTTATCATTCCTAACTAATTTAATTCTGCCCCGGTTCTTAATGTTCGGTCCACAGATATAAATCTAACTAGATGACGTGATTGTATGTACTACGTGTGTCAAATAAAGAAGTAAAATTACGATCATTGATCGTATTTTATTTAGCATTAGCACCACCGGAAAGCCACCGAATTCTAGAAATATGCCTTTTTATGCCATATTGAGCTGTAAAGACTGTATACAAAGAGATGGCCGAAAAATATCGTTTTTAAATTGTGTGTGAAAAAGTGGCACGCCTGGTTTTCATAAAGATAGAGGGACTTGAGTTATCTAGTTAGATTTATGTGTGTGGTTTGGTTGAACTTATAATACAGTGAACATTTTTTTCACTGTCTTTATTTTGCAAGGATCATTTAGATAACTTTCAATCATCAATAAGCATTATTAATTTTTTGTCCCTTTTAACCCAGTATTTTACTTACCAGAAGTGGTTACCGGCGTTGCTGGTATCAACCACTGGTTTCGGATCATCCTGTGACTTCACCAGCACGTAGAAACCTCCAGTGTAGACTTTGACACCGTCTTTTACCTTGATCACTGCAAATCTGCCAAAAATTGTGTTATTTGGTTTACTGTGTATACTTGAATTATAAAATAAATAAAAATAAAAGTTGTCCTTAAAATCCTGTCGTAAAATACGCCTTACTCAAGTTAAAATAGGATTAAAATCGTAACGTAACGCACGTAATAAAATAACACAACTTATGTAGTTTTTCCAAATAAATTACATATACTTTGTAGATGGTATATATTATTATATATTATATTATATGTATATTTACTGGTTATTACGATTTTATAAAAAACTAGCTGACCCCTGCGGCTTTGCTCCCGTCATCTGGCTATATATATACCTACCTTCCACTTACCTATCTACCCTACCCTATACTACATACCTATCTATCCTACCCTGTACTACATACCCTATTTACCCTAACCTACCTACCTAACCACCTTCCCTACTTGCCTACATACTACCTACCAATGTGTTAAACTATTTATTTGAATAAGAACTGATACTTCAATACGAATGTAACCAACTTTTGTTTCTACTGGCGTTTTAATTAAATTTTAGAACACAAAAGCTGCTATTGTGACTTAACTATTATAGTGAGATATATTCTATCTATATAATAAGTACTTTAATTATGTAGTACATAATTTTTATATATCATCAATAGTTTTCTCAGCGCACGCCTAATAATGTTTTATATGTAAAGTTTGGGTTACATTATTGCAATTTTCATAAGGACCTATATTTTTTTTAAATACATTATAGCTTATGGTACTCGTGAATAATGTAGCTGTTTAAAGGTGAAATAATGTTTTAAATCGGTCCAGTAGTTTCGGAGCCTATTCGGTACAAACAAACAAAAAACTGTACTGGTTGACTGGTAGAGAATACTTTGCTGCAGTAAGTCCGCCTATATATCACCATTGTTCATGAAGTTTAATTAAATAAAACTTTTTTTATACATACAATACATTTAAAGGCATTTTGCTTTTCTTTAGGGAAACAGACTTACTGCAGTGAGACAATTTTAACAGTCTAAAGAGATACATACTTCGGGTCTTCAGTGCAGTCAGCTAGAACAACATTCTCTGCGCAGTCTGATGTCATTATATGCTCTGCGCCACCAAACAGCATCTGTACCAAGTTCTCTTGTACACGACATTCACCTAAAAGGATAAAATTATGCTTTAATAATCCAGCCACAAGGTGGACCGATGTCCACGTTGGAGCATATGGTGGAGGTCTGAACTGCTTGGGCAGAGATGGCGAAGATGTCTACTCCTTCTGCGAAGCAGTAATGCTCGCAAACGAACAGGCGGAACGCGTGAGGGAGACACCCCGGGCGTCGGGAGTCGCAAGCCGGTTCCCGGCCACCGTAGCTCGCTGTCCGATAATGACCAGACCCGAATTTACGCGTATTGTTCTTCGCGCGCCGTAACTTCATAGATATGTCAGCAAAAGTGAAGGGGCCCGCTAGGGCCGATGCCTGTCTGGGTCACGGATAAATTTGAAAGAGGGAGGCCTATGTCCAGCAGTGAATATCTTTCAGCTGAAATGATGATGATGATGAATCAACCAAGAACTGCCGTTGCAAGATAAATTCCAGGAGTTTGGATAGTTGGAATCGATTCTCGGGTAGTGAAAATTGCTCTTCGGTTTGTCCGGTCTGGAATAGTAGGTAGTAGCAATTCGGGATGGATGAAATGTCGACAGGTCACTGGAACAACTTGCGACTCACGGATGCCCCTCAAGTTTGAAGGTAAAATTTATCAGTTCGTGATTAGGCCTGTCGTACTGTATGGATCCAGCAGTGGACGTCTTTCGGCTGAAATGATGATAATGATGACTGTATGGATCAGAATGTTGGGCTGTGAAAACAATGGATGAAAAGAGATTGCATGTAGCAGAGATGAGAATATTGAGATAGATGTGCGGAGTGACGAGAATGGATAAAGTGAGAAATAAGTATATTAGAGGAAGTTTGAAAGTGGCGC
Organism: Orthosia gothica; assembly: GCA_949775005.1. Taxonomy (NCBI): domain Eukaryota; kingdom Metazoa; phylum Arthropoda; class Insecta; order Lepidoptera; family Noctuidae; genus Orthosia; species Orthosia gothica. The sequence goes on from OX459061.1 coordinate 16,482,942, forward strand.
CAGTGACAGAAAAGTTGAAAGGGAACCGTTTGTCCTGGTATGGTCATGTAGTGAGGAGGGATGAAACACATGTTAATAAAAGAGTTATTAATATAAATGTGGGTGGATGGAAAGGGAAAGGAACGGCCAATGAAAATATGGATGTACTTTATGAGGAGTGATATGGAAGAAAAGGGAGTCGGTATGGTGGAAGAAAACGTTTTGCGCTGACCTCAAGTAACATTGGACAAGAGCAGGAAGATGATGAGGTAGTAGCAGTGTCTAGAAAATGACTTCAACATTTAGTGACTGATGAAACAACAGAGTCCCTTCTCTTATTTAACTTTTTGTGAGAAACCAGCTAAGTGCAACAGAAAAACTTCTTATAAAAACCTCAACAGAGAACCTCATACCAGTCCCTTTTTATCGCCAAGCACCGTTGCTGTATTCCGGCTTAAAGATTATGGTTACCAGTTTATTTAACATAAACATCACTAATAAGGAAACATTTAAAAAATCCCAGACACATTTTTACTTCATGCTACATAATTTATCCAGATGTAGAATTTTTTCGATCGACAATCTACTATACACGTAATTATGACACGATATCTTGCGAAAACACCCCGATGCAAACATTAAAACACCCATAACTTTTGAACGGCTGAACCGATTTACATCAAAATTACGTAAAAACAATCCCGATAATATCACCTTTCAAACAAAAAAACTAAATCAAAATCGATTCATCCGTTTGGGAGCTATGATGCCACAGACACATACACAAACACACAGGTAACATATATTTAGTGGCTCTTTGCTGTAAATTTCACAAATACACACGTCGAACTTATAAAACCCCATTTTTTTCGTCAGGGGTTAATAATGAAACAACTTATTGAAAATCAGTTGGGATTGGTCATAACTTGTCTGTTTTTAATTACCTATTTATTGTATTTTTCAATTGTTTGTTTTACTATAGACGCTTTTACGTGCACGTCTATTTACATCGTTCTCACATATATGAATTTTTCAACAAGAATGTTGTAATCAAATATTTGAAAAAAACACTTTTTTTAGAAGAGTAAGTGTGGAGTTTATTTGCCGTTCTTCTCCGTAACAAGCTATTTTTCCGAATGGACGGTAGAATCAATAATTATTACTTTTAATTTTAATTTTTGACGTTCAAAAGTGCCGCTTAATGGCCTAATTGAATAAATAAATTTTGATTTCTGATTTTAATTGTGTATGCTTTGAAGGTGTCAAAAGTCTGTCTTTCCCTCTTCCCAGTCTATAACAAAATCCAAACAACATACGGTATAATCCTAAGGTCTTCATAATTTGCATGTCGGTCCAGCTGTCCAACAGCCAGGCGAAGTTGTCCGACTTGAACTGCATGTCGGCTCCCTTGTTGACGCTCACGGAGGCTAGACCGTTTCTTTCCTAGAATATGATACGACACATAAAAAAAATCTTCAAAATTACTCTACCTTTTAGATGTAATGATTTAGGAAATCCGTTTTGTAAGCGGCAGAATAAAATACGCTGGAATCAGTCCACGGTTTTTTAAAGCAAAGTTAATAGTGTAATAATATAAAACATATATATAATAAAAAATATTATGTTAGGTACTGCAATAATCAGTAAAGAACTACGATAGATAAAGGTTGAAGGATCAATTTTTGCAGGCAACAACTATTTGTGGACAACAGAAGGTGGTTTTAAAATTAGATTTTGTTGCTTTGTGATTTGGCGCCGATGTGCATGAATGTAGCAAACCAAAGCACTTTTTAAATTAACAAGTAAAATTAAAAATACTGCGACACATTTTAGACACGCTTCGGTCTACAATCTATTGAACACGTAATTATGACACGATATCTTGCAAAACACCTCGATTCAAACAGTAAAACGCCCATAACTTTTGAACGACTGAACCGATTTTCATCAAACATAGCTAAGAACACTCTCGATAAAATCACCTTTCAAACAAAATAAACGAAATCAAAATCGGTTCATCCGTTTAGAAGCTATGATGCCACAGACAGATACACAAACATACAGGTAAACACGTCAAATTTATAACACCCGTCGGGGATTAACACTCTTTTGACGGCTCATTCATTCATTCATTTATTTATTCTCAAACAATTTACATTGTGTCGAACATTACATAATAAAAATTAAAAAAATAATTATAATAATACACGTTGAGGTCAATTAAATTATTAGCAAACTGAGCCGCAGAAAATTAAAATATGTTCCAAAAGAAAAATCCAGTTTCAAATTTATCCCTTATATGCCTCAAGATAAGATTAGGTACAATGTCAAGTTTATATTGTATAAGTAACAAAAAAATAAAAATTAAAAAAAGACAATTCCAAATCAATCCGATGTATGTCACAAGAACTAATTACAATGTCAAGTTAATTCAAAATGTCACAAAAAAAAAAAAAAAAACAAGTAAGTAAGTAAATATGTTCCTATAGGTACATTTCACAAGTAAGAAATATAATTTCAAGTTAATACAACATATGTTACAAGAAGATTATAATTTCAAATTAATACGATATATGTCGTATAAATATATGTCACAAGTAATAAACGTAATGTAAAGTAAAACTAATATATGTCACAATAAAAATAAAAATAAATATTATGTCAAGTTAACACAATATATGTTACAAGAAAATTATAATTTCAAATGAATACGATATATGTCACAAGTAATAAACATCGAGTTAAACCAATATATGTCACAAAAAATTATAATGTCAAGTTAATACAATTTATGTCACAAAAACATTGTGATTTCAATGAATCCAATGTAATGTCAAATACATAATATATATAATGTCAAATAAATTTCATTAAAAATGATTTAATAGCAAGTATCTATTTATCTGACATAATTTCTGACACCGAGTATAAACATTTTTCTAACAAGAAGGCTTTTAATTTAGTTTTAAATAAGTGCAAACTATAAATTAATAACTTTAACTCAGTTGGTAACCTATTAAATAATTCCACCGCTTGATATCGGTAGCGATGTTTAGCTATATTGAAATTTGGTGACATTTTGTGTTTGAATTCCTTCCTTCTGGTGCTTTCTCTAATTTTACGTTCCTCTTGTGATTCATACTGATAAATATACTTAGCAAAGTGAGATAGGACTACTAATATGTATAGGCTTGGTACTGTCAATATTTTCAGTTCTTTAAAGTGCTCTCTGCATGAGTCTCTTTGTGAGATCCTGACTATAGTCCTTATGGCACGTTTCTGTAAGACAAATGCCTTCTGACGGTTATAACTATAGCTATTACCCCAAAACATGACGCTGTATCTTATTCTAGATTCTACCAGTGCGTAATATACAGCTTTTAGTTGCTTTAGATCCAAAATATCTCTAAGGCTCCTAAGCGCATAGCACGCTGATGAAATGGAAGAGTCAATAGCAGCCAGCTCCTGTTTCCAGTTTAAATACACGTCTATATTAATTCCTAAAAATTTAACTTTTTCTACTAATTCAATCTTGTCTTTTTTAATTTGTACATTTATACTGTCATTGCTACGAGTTGTCGACTTAAATAAAATAATGTTAGTTTTACTTGTATTAAGAATAAGGTTATTGGCGGTAAACCAATCGCCGATAATTTCTAGGCTTTTATTTACGTTTTTGGTTAATTCATTTAAGTCATTTGCCCCAACTATAATATTAGTGTCATCTGCAAAGACAACAAGTTTTGCATCAGGTTTAACGTGGTGCATAAAGTTAAGCAAGTCATTGGTAAAAATAATAAAGAGTATCGGTCCTAAAATTGAGCCTTGAGGCACACCACGTTTTATGTCTGTAATGTTAGACTTGTGTACGACTTCATGATTATTATCATCGATGCTTTTAATTTCAACATACATCCGTCTATTTTGTAAGTAGGATCTTAAAAGCTGTAAGGCCTTACCTCTGATACCGTAATATTCTAGTTTAGTAAGTAATAATTCATAGTCAATTGTGTCAAAAGCAGAACTAAGGTCAATGAAAAGCCCAGCCACTTTCGTTTTGTCATTTAATTTATTAATTATGTCATCTATAAGAATGTTTATTGCATCTAAACAACCGACGCCTTTCTGGTATCCAAATTGTCTTAAATTAATGATATTATTCAAATTCAAATGAACCATCAGCCTGGTTTTAATAATTTTTTCAAATAATTTTGACAAAGTTGGCAGAAGGGATATGGGTCTGTAATTTTTCGGATCAGTCTTAGTGCCTTTTTTGAATATTGGAACCACTTTAGCTATTTTCAATTGGTCTGGAAAGAGCGACTCCTCAAAACATTTATTAAAAAAATTGGAAAGAGGTAATGCTAATTCGTCTATATTCTCTTTCAAAATTGAAATAGGTAAGTCATCAAAACCGCATGATTTTTTGTTGGCCATCTTACTTACTATCTTTATAATTTCAGATGGTGTAGTCGGATCAAAAGTCAAATTATTTACTACTCTTTTAGTAGTTTTCAATAAAAAGGACATAGCCCTTTCCTTTTCATTGCTAGCTAGTGTCGATTTGAACACAAAACTGTCGACGAATTGATTTGCAACCTGCTGGGGATCAGTTAAAACTTTATTGTTTACTTTTAGCATTAAATTTCTACATCGCCTATTTTTTGTCTTATTTTTGATTTGGTTTACAAGTTTCCATGTCTCTTTTGTTACATTTTTAGATCTTTTCAGATGATTTAATGTGGCGTGTTTTTTTGCTTGCTGAATAACCCTTCTATAAATTCGGATATAGCTATTTTTATATTGTTTTATACTGGAATTATTTAGCGTACCTGAACATAGTACTCTCTTCATCTTACTTGAAACTTTATCCCTTTTTGTAATCCACTTTACTGTAGTGTTTTTATATGGCTTTATTCTAACTGATTTCTTTCGATAGCAATCTTGAAATACTTTACCAAGACAGCTTATAAAACTATTTATCCCCATGTTAGTCCAATTTTTATTATTAATACTGTTCTTGAAGGCAATATTATTTTTTTCATTAAAAATTCGTTTTTTAATTACTATAGTTTGTTCAGATGTTGTAGATTTATTATTGATTTTATCAAGAACTACATTGCAGAAAAGTCCACCATGACCATCTGCTAATCCATTGTGATCAACAAAACACTGGTCTATGTCATCATCAGCAAGATTTGTAATTACGTTATCTAAGCACGAATGTGCGTTGTTCCGAATGAAGGTAGGAGTATCAATCAGGTACCGAAAATTATAACATGTCACCATACTTAAAAATTCAGCAGATTTTTTACTCTCAACAAGTACGTCAATATTAAAATCACCAACTACAGCTAACCTTTATAACAGCAGTCATATTCAGTGGCTCTTTGCTGTAACTCCTCACCAGTTGTCCCAGTGCTGTCTGCGTCACTATGTCTGATTCTAAGATGCCCATTTCTGATAGCTGCAAATGAAAGTTTTTTCAGGATTAGACTGCGAAATTGTTATCCAGATGTCATGTATGTATAGTTCTCGCTAAACTTCTTGGCTGCCCTGAAGTTGGCTGCAATGGCTGCGCAGTAATAAATCTCACACAAAAAGAACACTGATCCGTGTCTTGCGCATCAGAAAGCCAACTTCAGGACGGCCCAGAAGTGTGGCGAGAACTATTGATAATATGAGATTGTCTTTTATTTTTCTTGAATTTCAATTGCATCGCCCCTGGCCAGTCAAGGAAAATCATTTATTTATTTCCTTACGAACATAGCGATGACAAAACTGTATAATATAAAATATATAATATGTACGTTTTATAACGCTTCGATGAGGTAAAGTTTTACCAGCAGCCTAATTGCGCTACTTGCGCGCACGCATTCGTTGCTTGCATTTCTTCATATTATGATCAAAAGTTCATTTACTTGACAGCGTAATACACGCAATGGATCGTGTTCGAGATGTCAAGACATTACGCATTTAGGGTGCTGGCTACAAGATTGTTTTGCGACAGAAATATGACGAATTTGGTTACTTTTACACGTCACTTCTGAAAAAGGCTAACTACTCGTACTACTACTACTTATCTAGGCTTAAACCAGGACTGTTGCCCCGATTGTAATTAATAATAATAATGTTTATTCATCAAAAAATTACAGATAGTAACACAAAAATCAATGGGCAGACAGTTATATAGTTTTCACTAGGTTTGTTGTATAATCTGTACTAAAATTTTAAAACCCTGCTTCTCAAACTAGGTGATAACCTGTATTTTGAGAAACAGTGAACGGCCACAAATACACTATAAATGTTACAGCAATTAATGAACAGTGTCGTTCTACCGCCGCAATAATTTATGTGACTCTTTTATACTGTGAATATGTGTATGTGTGTGAGGGTGTGTGTGTATGTAGTGGAAGGTGAGCATGTGTGTTAAGGTTGTTGTGCGCGCATGTTTAAATTTGTGTTATGTTATAGAAATTGCGGTGCGTGAGAGATTAGGTGATGTATGTAAGTAGGGACTCCGTGTAGTTCTAATTATTCTAGTTCCACGGCTAAATCGCAAACAATTTTATTAATATATCGAAATATTCTACAACTACCACTAAGTTGACCGTATCTCATATTTCTGTGCGATTGCATGGGAAAGCAAACTGCGATCAAAGTTTTTGCGGGATAGATGTCCTGTCTCTCGGCAGGGCATATAACCTAAACGTAATTTACATGGATTAGGGAACTATCCCCTATATGGGAAAGATGTCCCAAAATATAGGAGTCCGCAAGAATCGCTAATACTCCAAAATTCAAATTGTAATTTTGTTTAATGAAGAATTTTTTACAAAGTTTTAACATTGGCCCAAACTAGGCAACCCTGTATCTTGGGTACCAATTATGAGGGTTTGCTATGAAAAAAATTTTTATACGTGATCTAAAAAATTTTTACTAAAATTACACAAAATAAAATAAACAAATAAATACAGAAAAACATAAAAGTTGCAAAAATAAAATTAAAAGAAAAATAATTAGTTCCTAATAGGTAGTAATAACATAACTTGAATTAAAACGCTAGATTATTTGTATACGTATGAAAGTGAGTGAAAGATGTGTGTTACAGATTTGTTTGTGAGCATATGTGTGAATGTGAGTGTAAGATTGAAGATTTGAGTGAGTGGCAGATGTGTATGAATGTGAGTTTAAGAATGAGGTGTAATAATGTTTATTACTTTTCATAAATTTGTAGATATAAAACCAAAATACGGTACCGGCCAGTTTAATAAATATAGTAGTTTGTTTTTTGTGCTGAGAGAGATATAGTGTTATTGCAAAACATCCGGCTTTTACCCTATATCACACATAACAAGAATACTCACATTGCTCCCAAATATCTTAACCTCAAAATATCTCTCCAACTTCCCATACAGGTTCTGCGGCACCCCCTTGTACTTCAGCGTCAGTTCAGAAGCTGGCCCTGACTCGAAGCAGTCGGTCTTGTTGCCGGAGTACGTGAGTGTAAGATGACCTTCGTAAGACGCTGGGTGGATGGATATTTCCTGGTCGGAGGCTGCATGACTGATGTCTTGTTCTCGGAGGCAGATCTGTGGAGCAAAGTTGTGTTAAATATTTGTATGAAATTCGGCCAACGAGTAAGCGATTAGCTATAGACTATTTTCTCGCTGAAGAAAAGGACAAAAGATAGAGATCCCTTGTCGATAAAAGAGTCACTTATATTAATAGTTGTTCGCTGGCTGTTCACACTGTCGGCAAGAACTCTCTCACCACTAGTGTGTAGCAGCGACAAGAGCTATCAAAGAGATCGATGCTCGCTTGGCGGTCAGAACTACTAGCTCTCATTTCTAGCGCGTGCAGGTTTGCGAAGGAATGGCCGCTCCAAGCGAGTGGTGCGGGTAATCGCCGGTCGCATAAACACTCGCTTTTAGAAAACTACACACTCGCTTCTCACTGCTCGCCAATTCGTATCCAGTTTCAAGCTCTACTTGCTTCTCGTTGATCGTCGGCGGTGGGACAAGTGCTTTAAGGACTATTTTCAAAGACAGTTTGAAGAAGTTGAAGAGTTTTAAGAAAAAATCTGAAACCTGTCAATGAATATCGAGATATAACTGTCAATTTTACGATTCGAGGTGGTGTCGTCTTGCAAGACATGACCTGGAAAATAGAATTCTTCAAATGTTTTTAAGTACTTTTAAGAGGTAGCGAGAGGACATAGATGCCCACTGCAGAGGCTGGCCCAAGGTGGCTCAGGAAAATAATACTTGGAAGGATTTGGGGGGCTTTGCCCAATATAATAAAAAAATTTTTTACTGATAGAAAGCAATATTAACGCCACATTAAGCCTCTGAATAAAGGTCGTAGTAAAGCTATGTACGTACTTACGTATACGACAACGCTCCTACCCGGTAATATAATGTTAATTCATACGTGAGCTTCAGAGTATCCTCTGTAGACATACTTAACAAAATCAAAATTTATTTATTCAATTAGGCCATTAAGTGGCACTTTCGAACGTCAAAAAAATAAAATAAAGCCAATATTAATTGATTCTACCGTCCATTCGGAAAAGTAGCTTGTTGTGGAGAAGAATGGACAAGAAACTCCACACTTACTCTTATAAAAAAAATGTGTTTTACAAGTATTTGTTTACATTATGTAGTCGAGAAAAAAAAAATACATATATGTGAGAACGATGTAAAAAAAAAAAAATTAATGCACTTACAAGCTTCTACAGTAAAACAAACAATTAAAAATACAATAAATAGGTAATTAAAAACAGGCGGAGGCAGCTAAGTTATGACCAATCCCAAACACTGGCAACACAAATTAGCAGACAGCTTGCTATAAGCGAGCTTACCGCCATCGTACCACTCAACAGCTTACGTCTCGTTTACCGCAAGCTTACCACGCGCTTGCAGCGGACCGCGCAGACTGCTCGATTGAAGCACGTTGCGGCGCTCGGACAGCGTAGTTGACTACTAGAGCTGTAAGCGCGTGGACAGCTGGTTGCCTGCTAGGTGTCAGCGGGTAGACAGCGAGCAGTCTGCTCCGTTTAAGGCGGTCTTGTGCGGGAGCGGTGTTGGGGCGGGGTCGTGTAAATGAACTACGACCTTTAGGTTGAGGCTACATTAGTTCGTTGTGATGCGTTGCGTCGTCCTATCGTCAACACTGCGTCGCGTGGTTTTACATATATTATTAGTGACATGCCACATTAGGCGTTGTTTCGACGCAAGTGACGTGAAGTTTCAACTGATCGAAGGACGAGAGTCGAAGGGGGGAAGTGTTATGCGCTGCGCTGTCAGAGCTCCGGTGCGACAGTCAGTGTTGTTCTGATCCAATGTCGAATCTTAAATCTACACTGAGATGTATCACAACGCAGGTGTAGCATACAATGCATTGATCCTTTGTGTACGGGACGGACGTGATCGTCCAAGACCGACAGGCAATCAGGAGGTTGTAAGGCTCCTGCTTGAACGCGTTGACGCCCCTTGCACCTATTGTTCAGTTGTCATCTGGTAACTATGGACCTTGGAGACACTTGAAGGCTGCCAAGTAGGTTGAGGTGAAAAACGTGATGTCCAGGTTAAATAAAACTATTTGTTCATGGCCAGAAGCGATGTTCCTTCATGGTCCTCGATGCGCAATGATGCGTGGAAATACTTTAAGTGAAATAATGGCTACGAAATGTTCACGCGCCTGCGCACTATTAAAGAAGCGAACTCGACTGCGACGAGGACCACAACATTCCGACCGCAAAACTTTTATTTTCAAAATAATATACGCTAAGACTCGTAGCTTGAAACTGACAGGAACTACCCTTCCACTGGACCGATTCTGGTGAAACTTGTACTTTTGGATAGGTCTCGAGGAGACCTTCCCTCCGGTCTTTGATCCAGGTCCCTAGCCCCTACCATCAGGGAGTTCTCGTAAGGAGAACGTCGAAGAAAGGGAATTCCCGCCAGTTTGAAGCTTTACAATCGAGTTTCTCCTAAAACTAGACATGTTAGCTCTAGGGTACCAGCGAGGGACTTGGAGCCCTCCCACTGGGCCGTTGACACACATAAGTGTTACAGTTATATTCAAAACATTCAGGCGTACAGCCGCGAAATGGTGCGAGAAGTTAGCTTATGCCCCTGATCTTGGCACATAAACTCGATTCCTACTCAGACCGCTGGGTGGATTTTCAAGTTACATTCACACCCGGGTAGCCCTCGTGATGGGCTATCCCAAGGTAGAAGTCCGGTAGCTACATGTCCAACCCCCGATGAGTTATCGTTTGTTACAAGTTTGTTTACATAGCAAATCCATGTAACCTCGCACCATATCAGGTCGCTTAACTCCTCAACCACCAGAGCTAAGCTCCTTCCGGAAGTGTGGTTGGGTAGCTGGAAAACTAGGCTGCTGACGGCGGTACCCTGATGGGTGTACCACCAGCCTTTCCGCAGCTTAAGGTGCCGGGAAGCGGCCGAATACTAAATTTTACGTCGTCTCACATCTTTAATGTGTCTGTGTGCGTTACATACCCCTATATACTAGCTCTGTGTCATGACTGAGTGTAGGCGCCTGCCTGAGGGTCCACGAAGGTAATGCTTCAGACAGCATATCTATAGCTGACCAGGCACCAAATGTCCCTGGACGCAGTGACACATCGGCAGCCGCATAGAAACGTCCATGCCGGCATACACAGACACATCCTCTCAAGTAAGTGACGCCTATGTACTAGAATTACATAGGTGCTGTCTATTTATAGGGCCTAGACAAAATTCTAGGTCACCTAGAAGCGCTAAAATGGCTTGTATCGAATTTTCCAAACACTTACTTGAGTAAAATGTATGTATATTTCCCTTTTTAGAGTAAAAATGCATTAAGACTGGCCATGTACTGCTATTATGTATAATTTCTCAGTCATGGCATCCAGCCATCCTATCTAGAACACCTAGATGGTGTTTCCTAACAAAACAATTATGTGTAAGGAAGCAATCTGATTGGTTGGTGAATAGAATACCTATAGCACCACCTGATACCCTGCTCAAAACGGGGGGTCTAAAATAAGTAAACAAAATATTTTTATTTCCTTAAACCTATACATTTATCATATAACTAAGGTACCTTATGTATAATTCTAACACATAAGCGCTATATTCACACTATAAACTATGTAAAAGCCCCCAAAACATGAGTTTAAAGTTATCAAAATTCTACAAAAACTGGTTTTAGTATAAATATAAGGTGCCGCCCTCTTACAGGTCATTGTGAACTAAACGCTCGTTGATGATGGTTGTGTTTTACGGAGTTAAATACTTGTATCTTTCCGTAATAACACAATCAGTATGCATATTAAAGCTTCTAATTTATTGTTATTAGACTATATAATTCTATTACCTACTGATAGACACATAAAATATAATTTTAGTGTCTCAAAAACATGAGCAAAAATTAGTTACGAGCTTTACTATAAAAGGTTTTTTTCACCTACCGACATCGCTTAGTATGCGATGGCGCTCTGGGGTGAGCAGACGTGTGTCTGTCAATACTATTTATTTTTTACATATGACTACCTATGTAAATGGTGACGTATCGTCGCGAACATCTCTCCCGCCGTGCAGTGTCGCGTCGACTCGATGCTACGTTGGCGCGGCGCTGCATCAGCATTGTGAGCGGCGCACGTCGGCAGCGCTCGTGACCTCGACGCTCTGCGACACGTCGCTCAGCTCTCGCAACCGGAACTCTGCTGCGCTCACTTTGGCAAGGGAATGAGCTTCTTCACCGGACGCTTTAGAGTGCCGCCAGTGGTGCGCACCTCAGCGGTCCGGACTTCTCCATCAGGGCCAGGGTATATGGCCTCAATGCGGCCTCGCGGCCACGTGTTGCGAGGCAGCTGCCCGTCCGCGATGAGGACGGGGTCGCCCACCAGCAGGCCAGGCCCGCGGCTATGGGGCTCCCGCCGGTTTTGGAGCTCCGGCAGGTATTCTCGCACCCACCGGCGCCAGAACATGTCGGCCAGGATTTGTGACCGACGCCACATCTTTTTGTGGTCGATGTCTTGCTCGGTGAACACGCCGGGATTTGGGAGTCTAGCCGACCCACCAAGTAGGAAGTGGTTCGGCGTGATAGACTCGTCGTCATCGCCGTCGACTGATACATGTGTCAGCGGGCGGCTATTTACCGTGTACTCTGCCTCACAAATCAGTGTGGACAACACCTCTTCGTGTGGGTGTTTCTCTGTGAGTACGGTATACAATGCGTTTTTTACGCAGCGAACTAGACGCTCCCATGCGCCTCCCATAAAGGGCGCTGATGGGGTGATGAAGCGCCAAGTGATGCCTCGGCGACTGGCCTCCTCTCGGAAGGCCTCTCGTAGCTCTCGATCGGCACCGTGCATGTTGGTGCCGTTGTCTGAGTGGATCTCAGTTGGACATCCTCTGCGGGCGGCGAAACGGCGCAGCGCTAATATTGCGCTGTCTGCGCTGAGGCTGGCGGCGATCTCGAGGTGGACAGCTCTTGTGGTGAGGCATGTAAACAGTGCTACATATCTCTTGTGATGCTGGCGACCCACGGTGACAGATAGCGGGCCGAAGTAGTCTAGCCCGGTGTACGTGAACGGCCTTTGGTGATGAGCCAGGCGCGTTCGTGGGTGGTCGCCGGTCGCTGGCACAGGTGCTTGTGCCTTACGAATACGGCACTGAAGACATTGTGCCAGTACTTTCTTGGTGGTGGGACGCATCCTTACGACCCAATAATGCTGCCGTACCTCATTTATTGTGAGTTCAGTCCCACTATGTAGTAAGCTGCGGTGTGTCCAGTCTATATAGAGCTGGGTTATATGATGGTCGCCATGTAATATTGGCGGTCGCCTTACATCTTCTGTGACCTCGTCAGTGGCGGCTATACGGCTTCTAATACGTAGTAGGCCATCTACTACTTCTATTTGCAGCGCGTGTAGCGGACTATTTTTGTCCACTATTTCATGTGCATGCAATCTAGCTATTTCTTGAGCGAACGATTGCTGCTGTGCAACTTGTACGAGTATATTCTCGGCTTTTTGAAGAAAGCTCGCATCTATGTACTGCTTTCGGACTTCTGGCGCTATGTATGACGGCTTGGTTGCTGCAGTCGCTGTCTTCTTTTTCTTTCGCCAGTCCGTGTCCTCCTCAGCGTTTTTCCGGGTTCTTTTGTAGAACGTTTTCTCTGTCCTTTGTTTACAGAGATGTATAAAACGTAGGACGGTAGCAGTCGCACGTAATAGCCGCTCCCATCTCGAAAAGTTGACGGGATTAGGTATAGCTTCTATGAGCTTCGAAGTGTCTGTTATTTTCTCCAAAACAGATTTTTCTTTTTCTGTGACAGTGAGCGTTCTTTCCTCTCCTGTCTCTTCTGTGATTGGAGGTTTTTCTGATGGCCATGAAGAAGGGTCTTCATACAAAAAACTTGGGCCACAGAACCACTCGTGTTGTGAGTCAAACCTCGGCGGCACGTCACGAGTCGCTATATCGGCGATGTTCAACTTCGTGGATATCCATCGCCAATCCTCCACTTTGCTACCTTCTTCTATGGCAGCTATGCGATGAGCTACGAAAGCTTTATAGGTTCGTGCTCCTTTTCTAATCCACGACAATACTGTATTGCTGTCTGTCCAATACGTGACCGACGATGGATTGTTGTCGTGTTCACGTTTCACAGCTGCAGCCAGACGGGTTCCCATCACCGCTGCCTGCAGCTCGAGGCGCGGTATCGATTGTAGCTTTAATGGAGCTACTCTCGCCTTGGCCATGACTAGGCTCACCTTCTGTGTGCCTACTGCTGTGGTGGCTCGCCAATACACAGCTGCTGCGTATGCCAACTCGCTTGCGTCGGTAAATACATGTATTTGTATTTCTGTGGCATCACTATAACCAGGATAACATCTTGGTATGCTGATGCCCTTGAGCTTCCGCAGGTTTTCGATCCAACTTCTCCACTGAGATGCCAGGTCAGCGTCTAATAGCTGGTCCCAATCGACGCCTCGCCTCCAAGCTTCTTGCAATATTTGTTTAGCTCGAATCGTAACAGGCGAGGCTAGTCCTAGGGGGTCGTATAACGACATGACAATTTTGAGAGCCTCTCTTTTTGTAGGGGCCTCCTTTTCTAAAATTCCTGGCGGCAGTCTCGCAAGCGTTAGGTTGAAACCTAGCGTATCTTCACTAGGTCTCCAAATCAGGCCGAGTATTTTCTCTGCGCCTACTGTATCTCCGATGTTCACAACCTCAGTGCAGGTTTGTGACGGATCGATATTTTCTATCAGGCGCTTACTGTTTGATACCCATTTTGTTAGGTCAAACTTCGCCTGTTGGTGTATTTTCTTCACCATTGTCGCGACTTCTGTCACTTCTTCGACTGTTTTATAGCTGTCCAGATAATTGTCCATATAATGGCTCTCTACTATAGCTTTCACTGCTACTGGATGCTGTTCGATGTGCTTCCTTGCGTTCCAATTTTTCGCAAAGATAGCGGTGCACGGCGAGCTTGCCGCGCCGAAAATGATGGACGTCATACGATATTCTTCTGGGGCTCCATCTCTTCTGTTGCCTCTCCATAGGTAGCGAAGTGAGTCTCGGTCTTCACTTCGTACTTTTACTTGCATGAACATCTCGGCTATGTCTCCGGAGATGGCCACGCAGTGTCTACGAAATCTCATCATGACGCCGGGCAGCGACTGCAGCAAGTCTGGTCCAGTTAGCAGGAAGTCGTTGAGTGACTTTCCTCTCGATTTTGCGGCGGCATCATGTACTATTCGAATTTTCTCTGGCTTCATGGGGTTGAAGACATCGAAATGAGGCAGGTACCAGGTTTTTCCTGGCGTGCTTGACTTGGGAGCCTTCTCAGCATATCCCTTTTCCATCAGGGAGTCCATTTGTTGTGTGTATTTCACACGAAGAGCGGGGTTTTTATCCAGCTTCTTCTCTATGGAGACCAGCCTTTTGAATGCTGTCTCGTAACTATCGGGCATCTCTATTTTCTCGTCCCGCCATAACATAGCGGTTTCTATGTGCCCATTTCCTAACTGTCTTGTGTGACGGTTCAGTATATCTTCTGCCCTCTTCTGGGGGTCAGAAGCTGGTTGTCGTGGATTGATAGCCAACGACTCGATAGCGAAGAATTCACGGAGCTGCTCGTTCAGTTCCGCATCTTGCCTTGCGTCAACGGACTGACACCCGTTGACATAGTGCACCTGCTGGCCCAGTGTTCTGGTGTGCGCGCCGTGCAATGTCCAGCCCATCATGGTTTTCGACGCGATGGGTTGGCTTCTAGGTCCTCTGCGGACTTCAGTGGCCAACAACAAATGCCAGTTGTCTTGGCCGACGAGTATCTTTGGCACTCCAGCAGGATACGTAAGCTGCGACGTCAAGTCTCGAAGGTGCCTACAGCGGGTTACGTCTTCTTGACTGACTGCCTGTGGTGACAGGTTGAGCTTCGAAATGGTGCGCGCCTTGAAGGGCACCCTATCTCTCATACGACTTGTGAGAGTGACGGTTATACGTCTCGATAAGGGAGTGTCGATCATGGTGTTTCCGATAGCACCGATCTTCAGAGGGTCGATTGGGCCCACTGCTCCCACTCGCTGAGCGATTGCTTCGTCGATCAGCGAAACGGTGGATCCGTCGTCAAGGAGTGCGTATGTGTCTGCCTCTCCCGCCGGTCCTATTACCCGGACCGGTATCATCTTCAGGAAAGCTTGACTCGATTCAGTTCGCGAACTGGCCACCGTCTCCTGAGACTCCTTCTTCTCTTCTGGAACAGCAGGCTTCCTTGTCCTGTCTGTTTGAGGCTTCTTACCCCTATGAAGAAGTCGATGGTGCGTGGCTGTACACCCCTTATGATCACACTGCTTCTTGTTGCAAGTGTGTCCAGCACGACGTTGTCTTAGGCAGCGATAGCACAAGTTGTAATTCTTGGCTAGCTCCCATCTTTTGTCACTTGCTGCGTCTCTGAACCTTTGGCAGTCAGACGAGTAGTGACCACTTTTGTCGCAAATTCGACATTTGTTTACCGGCTTGTCGGTAGCTGTATGCGTCCGTTGTATGACGCGTTTTCCCGCTAGAGAATCCGTTTCCTTGATGTTCTCAGGCGGGGCGAATGCACTGCAGAAGTGAGCTTGCTCGGTTATGAAGTCGCTGAAGAGTGACAGATCCGGCAGCGACTGGTACTTTTCCGTGTACGTTCTGTACCATTGTACACGCAGAGAATTGGGTAGCTTCTCAGTTAGCTGGCGCACCAGCTCGGCATTGAGCAGATAGTGCCCCTTCTTGAGAGCTCGCAGAGTGACAACTCCGCTTCTGACTCGACTTGCAAAGGTGCAGATGTCCTTGGGCGACTCGCTGCATTTTGGTAGCCCTCTAATTCGGTCTGTTTCGGCCTGAGCTATTGAGTCAGGACGTCCAAACTGTAGTTCCAATTCTCTCATGATCTCATCCGGCTTTGCGTTCCCGATGAGCTCTGAGCTCACTGTCTCCAGTGCGCGACCACGCAAGCTCCTTCTGAGTCTTGCCGTGTTTTCTATGTCGCTGAAGTAGGCATGAGTTGCCTCGTAAATGGCTCGAAAAGATAGCCATTCTGTATGAGCTCCACCGAAATTCGGCAGAGTCATGATAACCTGCGACGCCGATCGGTTAGGCGTCCATGGTTCGATTTTTCTGTCGGCTAGCGACGCTATAGCGGATGTCAGCTCCGTTAGAAAAGGACGGAGTGACTCTTTCGCTTCTATTTGCCTTGGCGGCTCCACGTTGTCGGCTCTGTCCTAGGTGGTTCGATGTTAGACTTGACTTGTGGATGTTCTATATGGTCGATATGTTTCCGGGAGTCCGCTATAGCGTCGACGGCCGCAGCCGGGGTCCAATCGTCATTGTCCCCTTTGGCGACGTCATTCTCCCTCAACGGTGTGGGCTCTGGCGCCTCTTCGAGCCACGAACGGACATACTCTTCATTAGAATTTCTGTCATCCATATATTCATCCTCAGAAGCTTCTTCTTCTGCTTTTTGAAGTGCTAACTTAGCGAGTTCCAACTTTATTTTCAATAAGTCTTCACGAGCTCTTGAAATTTTCTTACGTGACCGGGTCGACTTGCTAGTTGACGGCGGTCCAGTATGTTCGATACGGGCGTCACCCCGGGTAGCCATTACTTCTCCTTGAACAAAGGTCTTATCCCGGATCCTTTGTTTTCTACCAGAAGGCTTCAGTGTTTTTTCTGAAGAATCTTCTGATTTCGATGCCTTCCTGCGTGTGCTTGGTTCCTGTGATTCCTCCTCCTCATGTGTGGGCGTGTTGTCACCTATCTGTGACGTTGGTGGGCTTCTGACTGGTATGGACTTTTCTGTCCCTTCAGTAGTAGACGGCGAGCGTGGGGGCAGCTGATGTTGTACGCCCGCACCTGGACGCTCAATGGGGACTGTCCATGATTCAGGCCTCTTGTCCTGGGATCTGGTAGTCGGCATCCTGATTGGTTCAAAGTTTCAGTTTGAATACGCCAAGTACAAGTCCAATCTTCAACTTGTCTTCAAAACGTTGGCTCGAAACGGCTGAGTCCAATTCTAGACTTCTTCAAAATGTCAGTTTGAATCGGCTGAGTCCAACTCTAGACTTCAACACGAACTGGTTGACATCTATTTTCGAGCTTCAAAACGGCTATGTCCAAACTTATTTTTTTCTTGAAAACTGCTAAGTGGTAACTCTGGGTTAAGTCCGATTTCAGTCGTCGGCTTGAAGAGGGTTCGCTTCCTTTTTCAAACTTCGAAAAGTATCTCCAAACTCCGGGTTAGTTTAAACTCCGGGTTATATCCGACCCTCTTAACTCCAGGTTATTCTTCAAACTATAAGTCGCTAGTCAGTCTTCAAAACTATAAGTTCCAAATCAGCTTCAAACTTCAATGTTGATACGTAAACAAGTTCACTATAAGACTTTCAACACAAAATGGGTAAGCACATGAGCATATGTTTTCACTGTACTTACTGTTGTCTAAGTGTCAACTTGTCCAGCAGCCTCCAAGGATGAGCATCCGGTCTGGTACCAATCACTGAACTGTTGGTCCAACTCTTGACGTTAGTAGTCACTTCAGACTCCAGATATCCAGGTTTGAAACTCCAGACTTCGATCGAGAGCTTCTATCTCGATAACGACTATTTGTTTTTAAACAAATTCTAAGTCGAAAATAAGCCTTCAGCTATAACGCTTCAGGAAATTTCAGCAACTATTTTTTCGTTCTATTTTATAGAACAAGTCGCCCACACGACTATTCAATATGCTTCTGTGTGTAAGCCTCTTCTTGGATAACGCTTCAGCGATAATCCTTCAGCCGTAACCCTTCAGGAATTCTATGAACGTCGTATGTTCGTTCTATCTCCTAAACGAGCTCCCAACACGCTGTTTGAAAACTCCGATTATGAGTTTCCTAGCGATAACTCTTCAGGCTATGCTATATTCCTTCAGGATACAGTTTCTGTGTAATCTTCGATTACTGTGAATTCTCAGTAAGCAGGTTACACAACAGAAACAGCTCAAAAAACCGTCTTTTCGCGACGGTAATCACACGGGAACGGTTAGCTTCTCAGGAAGCCGGTAGAACCACAGGAATAGCTCAGGAATGGCTGCTGTGTCCCAGCAAAATGGTTGTCTTCCAGGTAGTCCACGCGTGGGCCTAATCCACTCGTGCACTCTTCACGACTGTAGTCGCTCTGGAAGTTTCTACTATGAGACGATAGTACGTTGCGCCTTTTGACGACGCTAATCACCCAGTAATACGGTTGCTGACCAGTAACTGGGTTATCTCACCCAGGAAACGGGTTTCTATCGTCCCAGAGTGTACGCTATGTTTTTGACTGTTAAAGAAGCATGATCTTAACCCTGGCACTTGTAAGGTTTACGAGATGGAACGTCAGTATTCTTATTTCCCTGGAACTTTTCTCACGAACGCAACGCTTAGTACCCCAGTTGGCACATTTGTGTGGTGTGTAATCTTACCAGATTTATATTGAGGGTACCTTGAGATATTTGAGCATCAGTTTTCTTTGTTCTCACGAATGTTCACAGGCGTGAGCGTCAGTTTTCTTTGTTCTCAGGTACTAGTTTTCACAGGAACGATACGTTTTGACATTACCCAAGAAACAGGAATGTAACCTCAGTATATAAGGTCACTTTACATCAGGCTTGTTTGTTCTCAAGGCAGCGTTCGTGTCCCCAGGGCATCAGGTTTCTTTTTTCACAGGAATGGGACATCAGTTTTCTTTGTTCTCGGGAACAAGGCTCTTCCTTGGCCTATATTTTCACAGCGTCCGGGACATCAGTTTTCTTTGTTCCCTCGAACAAGGCTCTTCGTTGGCCTATATCTTCACAGCGTCCGCTGGTCTGGTATGTTTCCCAGAAAATTCGGCTCGACAGGACCAGCAAATTGTCCGTAGGTTACCAATATACGGCTCGACAGGACCAGCAAATGGTCCGTAGGTTACCAATATACGGCTCGACAGGACCAGCAAATGTACGGGACGGACGTGATCGTCCAAGACCGACAGGCAATCAGGAGGTTGTAAGGCTCCTGCTTGAACGCGTTGACGCCCCTTGCACCTATTGTTCAGTTGTCATCTGGTAACTATGGACCTTGGAGACACTTGAAGGCTGCCAAGTAGGTTGAGGTGAAAAACGTGATGTCCAGGTTAAATAAAACTATTTGTTCATGGCCAGAAGCGATGTTCCTTCATGGTCCTCGATGCGCAATGATGCGTGGAAATACTTTAAGTGAAATAATGGCTACGAAATGTTCACGCGCCTGCGCACTATTAAAGAAGCGAACTCGACTGCGACGAGGACCACAACATTCCGACCGCAAAACTTTTATTTTCAAAATAATATACGCTAAGACTCGTAGCTTGAAACTGACAGGAACTACCCTTCCACTGGACCGATTCTGGTGAAACTTGTACTTTTGGATAGGTCTCGAGGAGACCTTCCCTCCGGTCTTTGATTCAGGTCCCTAGCCCCTACCATCAGGGAGTTCTCGTAAGGAGAACGTCGAAGAAAGGGAATTCCCGCCAGTTTGAAGCTTTACAATCGAGTTTCTCCTAAAACTAGACATGTTAGCTCTAGGGTACCAGCGAGGGACTTGGAGCCCTCCCACTGGGCCGTTGATACACATAAGTGTTACAGTTATATTCAAAACATTCAGGCGTACAGCCGCGAAATGGTGCGAGAAGTTAGCTTATGCCCCTGATCTTGGCACATAAACTCGATTCCTACTCAGACCGCTGGGTGGATTTTCAAGTTACATTCACACCCGGGTAGCCCTCGTGATGGGCTATCCCAAGGTAGAAGTCCGGTAGCTACATGTCCAACCCCCGATGAGTTATCGTTTGTTACAAGTTTGTTTACATAGCAAATCCATGTAACCTCGCACCATATCAGGTCGCTTAACTCCTCAACCACCAGAGCTAAGCTCCTTCCGGAAGTGTGGTTGGGTAGCTGGAAAACTAGGCTGCTGACGGCGGTACCCTGATGGGTGTACCACCAGCCTTTCCGCAGCTTAAGGTGCCGGGAAGCGGCCGAATACTAAATTTTACGTCGTCTCACATCTTTAATGTGTCTGTGTGCGTTACATACCCCTATATACTAGCTCTGTGTCATGACTGAGTGTAGGCGCCTGCCTGAGGGTCCACGAAGGTAATGCTTCAGACAGCATATCTATAGCTGACCAGGCACCAAATGTCCCTGGACGCAGTGACACATCGGCAGCCGCATAGAAACGTCCATGCCGGCATACACAGACACATCCTCTCAAGTAAGTGACGCCTATGTACTAGAATTACATAGGTGCTGTCTATTTATAGGGCCTAGACAAAATTCTAGGTCACCTAGAAGCGCTAAAATGGCTTGTATCGAATTTTCCAAACACTTACTTGAGTAAAATGTATGTATATTTCCCTTTTTAGAGTAAAAATGCATTAAGACTGGCCATGTACTGCTATTATGTATAATTTCTCAGTCATGGCATCCAGCCATCCTATCTAGAACACCTAGATGGTGTTTCCTAACAAAACAATTATGTGTAAGGAAGCAATCTGATTGGTTGGTGAATAGAATACCTATAGCACCACCTGATACCCTGCTCAAAACGGGGGGTCTAAAATAAGTAAACAAAATATTTTTATTTCCTTAAACCTATACATTTATCATATAACTAAGGTACCTTATGTATAATTCTAACACATAAGCGCTATATTCACACTATAAACTATGTAAAAGCCCCCAAAACATGAGTTTAAAGTTATCAAAATTCTACAAAAACTGGTTTTAGTATAAATATAAGGTGCCGCCCTCTTACAGGTCATTGTGAACTAAACGCTCGTTGATGATGGTTGTGTTTTACGGAGTTAAATACTTGTTTCTTTCCGTAATAACACAATCAGTATGCATATTAAAGCTTCTAATTTATTGTTATTAGACTATATAATTCTATTACCTACTGATAGACACATAAAATATAATTTTAGTGTCTCAAAAACATGAGCAAAAATTAGTTACGAGCTTTACTATAAAAGGTTTTTTTCACCTACCGACATCGCTTAGTATGCGATGGCGCTCTGGGGTGAGCAGACGTGTGTCTGTCAATACTATTTATTTTTTACATATGACTACCTATGTAAATGGTGACGTATCGTCGCGAACACTTTGCGACGACGCAACGCAACACACTGATAAGGCCTCAGTCTTAAGCTAGCATAAATTTTGTAAATCGTTTACGCCTTCAAAAAAGACTGGTATGCTACACATGAGCGCTAGAGTCATTAAAGTCTAGGAATCTATCCATAGTGAAAAAGAACTTGTCTCCTTTCTTTTCCCTCCCATTGTTTTGGCACGGTAATGATATCTATATCTGTCCTTGAAACACTTACCTACAGTCGCGCGGTACGCAATCACACAGATCGTTTGTCACTGCGGCGCGATCGCGTCTGTAAAATGTACCCAGAGTTTACCGAACTCGAGACATGTAGGTATGACTCGAGTTCCGACCGTTTGTATGAAGATAGAATACTGCTTAGATATCTTACCCTGATTTTGGTTTCCGTCTCCACAAGATAATTTATCACGTCTACAAATCTTGCCACGGTTCCCGTTGCTTTGAAAATCGACAAGTAAAAGGTAATTGATTTAGAAAGGGTATATCATAATAAACACGACGCTACATGAACTTCCTTTTACCCCTTCACTTTCGCCTTGTTCCCAAGGGGGTAGGCAGGGGTTACGGAATGACACGTGCTATGATTTTGCTTCGACAGCCGACGGATGCAGTACTAACACAAGTGAACTTCTTATTCTTGAAATATAGGTCACAAGGTCAGTAACCGGAATTTATGAATTTTGGTAATATTCTATTCATCAAGCATGGATTTTACTGAACATATTTCTACTTATTGTGACCAACAACATAATTATAATAAACAAGTTAAAAAAAAACATTTTTATTTCATGCTACATAATTTATTCTACAGACACGCTTCGATCTACAACCTATTGAACAAGAAATATATATGACACGATATCTTGCGAAAACCGCCAGATGCAAACAGTACAACCCCCATAACTCTGGTTTTAGACCACTAAGAACACTCTCGATAAAGTCACCTTTTAAACAAAAACTAAATGAAAATCGGTTCATCCGTTTAGGAGCTATGATGCCACAGACAGATACAAAAATACACAAACATGTCACGACTTGGCAAATTTTAGATTTTACCGTTAATCCTAGGTTTTACCATAGTTCGGGCTTTTACAATAACTTAAATAACCGGAGGACGGGGCGTTGTAGCGCAGCTATGGAGAGGCCCAGCTATGCAGCAGATAACATTAGCTGATTTGTTGAAACAAGCATCTAAAGACTAAGGAGTCTATAGATTATTATACATTATACAAAAAAAAGTCCAGGATTGGTTACTCGGTCTTAACTACAGTGAAACAGAAAACTTACCAGCAAATGAGTATTAAACTACACACCTTTAGTTACCTTTTAGTTTTTTAATTATGTTTAATAATTGGGACCGTTGCATTTGATATCTAAATTGAACAATCAACCATATTTGTCGAGAGATACTGGATCCGACACAGCGACACAGGGTATCCTAGTGCAGGATCCAGTGTCACATCTTAATATTGTAAAACTTTTTATGAAACAATAAATTCTATTATTATTCCATTTATTCATTTTATATATGCATTTTACATTTTTATTCTTTACAAAATAAAATAAAAAAACATTAAAAAATACAAAAATAGTAGCCCACCGGTATCGGGAACAGGGTCTAAGCTACCGGTGGTCAGGGCTCCTGAGAGAGGAACCTCCTAACGATACGCGCCGTGTCCAGGAGTACCGCTTTCTGGATCAAGCCCTTGATCCAGCTGCCCAACGAGAGCCTCCTCAGATAATTATTATTATTATTATTCTATAATTTATGTTTGTGATTCTTACCGTCCATTCCTTCCTCGTTAAATTATCACCACTTGGTTGTAGTCCATGCACAGTCAGCTGTATGTTGGCGTTGCCTCCCGTTGTCTCTACCTTGGTGATAGCTTCCATTTCGAAGAATACCTTCTTTGGGTCTTCTTGACTGCAAAAGTAAGAATTTAGATGCATTTTTTTATTATTAATATTAGACTCGCGTGTGTGGTGGACACACGCGAGTGTGTCACAACACTAAACTGAAAAATAAATGGCTAGAGTTTTTTCATAACTGAAATAGCAATTGTAAATCAAAGAATATCTTGCAAACAAAACTGTTCAAAAGGAGGTTTAATATTAATATTCTGGCTCCGACTGGGCGTACGGCCAGAACTGCGTTAACATTGGGGAATATATACGCTTTAAGGCGGTACCCGGAGCAAAATGCCGCGCAAGCCGTTTTCGTGCTGTTTTTAGGAGCTATCTACTCGTTATTTAAAAAGAAATATCAATTAATAAAAATACATTAAATTTCTACATATTATTGATTCTAAAATGGTAGATTTCGTTTTTTTTTAATGTTGTATATATTTCACTAATCTCCTTCCAAAAAAAAACATAAAAATAAGAAATAATTATTGATAGCATGCATCTCCTCGTAAAGTGTTCATTAATTATTTTTTGTACTAACACTAATGGATAGACAATTTAATAACGAACATTTTGGTAGTAACATATTTTTCAAAAGACCACATTTCGATTTTTTAAAGATTTTATTCTAAAATCTAGGCGTAATCGCTACTGTAATTCATGCGCCACCAGTGCCGCTAGACCAATAGGAATGCTCATATCTCATGCCGATTGTTTGGTCAGGGTACCGTCTTAATGTCAACTATAAATAAAGTAGGTATGCTCTACAACTTAAATCAGGTATTGAATTTTTTTAATGTTTCAAACGAAAAGCCTTGTCATTGTAGGCGACGCAATTAACACGCAGTCAGCCTAGTAGTAGGAGGGAAGTAGATTTCTACATCAAGCCCTGTATCAACTGCCCAATTATAAACCTAACCTTTTTTGACATTTACCTAGGCTCCTAGACTCATAAATTATTTATATTATTGTACTGCGTTTGTCTAAATGTAGGCGAAGATGAATTATCGTTTGTGTGCATGAAGAAATAAAAAATAAATAAAATGCACCCACTCCAATTCGCCTACTGCTGATTGTTCAACGGCAAAACATATCCTAAATTTGCCTCACAAGACACCCAAAAAAACTTGACTGATGGAGCCTCTGGGTCTTAAAAGCTTTAACATAGATGCATTGTGTGCTGTACACGTATTTGTGTAGTGTATTTAGTTAGTAAGTATTATAACTTGTTTTTAAGTATTTTTTTTGTTGTGCGCTTTTGTTAACTGTACCTAATTGTGTAAAGCTCGCTTTAACACTGACGTTTGCTGTAAGAGAACCCAATTATGGGTTTAGCTCTCCTTTGTACATAAGTTGTCCGTCTGTATTTGTATATGTTTGTTTTGTGTACAATAAAAAATATGAATAGATGTCTTAAAGTCTTCAAGCGTCAAGCGTGCGCCATCATCGACCACTTCATCGCTTTCTGTCAGATGCAATAGTTGCAAACGCGTGTTGGTCAATACTAATATTATAAATGCGAAGACTTTAATGTCTGTGTATTACGATGTCACGCCAAAAGCGCTGTACCAATTTAGATGTGATTTTTAGATCTATATTCGAGCTGACATAGAGATAGATCTGATCTGAATCCTCGATAACATTAGATAATTTTTGACACCATTTGCTCGACAATGTCCAATTACATTATCATAGAATCTCAACGTAAAGCAAAGCGTTACCTATTCAGGGAGGTAAAGTTGTATTTTCATACAACTTTACCTCCCTGAATAGGTAACGCTTTGTCCCAAAGGAGTAAAGTAATTTGAAACTCCCAAGGGAGTAAAGTAATTTGAAACTCCCAAGGGAGTAAAGTGATTTGAATTTGGAACGTCAAATTCGTGTGAAAACTCGTGGAAAACTATGGGGCTTTGTAAATAGATTTGTTCGAAAATCAAACCATAAGAAAACTATATGAAAGTGAAAGATTTTCATTCAAAGTTATTGCAATATTCGTGTTGAAAATAATAGTAGTAGTTTATGATGCAGTTGTTTGAAAATCGAAGAAAAATGTTGCACTGGAATTGTTTTTTTTTAATATTAACTATCCACAAAAAAAGCACGTTTATACACAATATTTTTGAATTCATAAGTCACTGGCCGAAGTTAAAAAAAAATGAAATAAAAGAAATAATTTACTAAATACAACATGCAATACAGAAACTTACCTAAAATAATTAACCCCCAAAGACAAATCAAACTTCGTAGTATCTTCATTGACGCTCATCCGTTTGATCTGGACTGTCAGCTTCAGCACATCGTTAGCAGTCTTCATCAGATGCTGTGGCGGCAGGATCAGACCACAGGACCCTGAGGGTGGGGAGGTGAACAGGAGTATGCTGTTCAGGATTATCAGGGAGGGCTGGATTGAGGTGAGGAAGCTGAAATTAAAATTTAAAAGATTTATTACTTCTGCAAGCTAAAGCCCGCACAACCCCGGGTTATCTACTAACTCCGAGTTAGTAGCATAACCCGTGTTATTTATGACATTCCTGTATGATATATTTTAACCCACGATACAGGAAGAAATTCCTAGAGTGGGGGATAGTTTTTAAAAAGAAAAAATAAATACACACATCAACACGGTCTAGGGATATTTCATACTCAATTAAATAACTCGAAAAAAAACTTTTTTGCAAAAAAATACTACCGACTTCCAAATGAAAAACTACAAAGTGAAAAATAACTTAACTTTTGGAAGTCGGTGTCTTACGTAGGTACAATTTTTTTGCGATATGGACACCGACTTCCAAAAGTTAAGTTATTTTTCACTTTGTAGTTTTTCATTTGGAAGTCGGTAGTATTTTTTTGCAAAAAAGTTTTTTTATTTTTCCCTTTTTAGTTTTACCTACCTAATAGCAAGTTGTTTATTAAGGTCCCTATAACTCCAGAATAGATTAACCGAATAATATGAAACTTGAACATAACCGGTGAAATGAGAGATCTGCGTACCCCTTTAGAGCGTACTGGCGTGATGTTATGTTATGAAATGGTATAAACAACAAACAGACATGCGATTGCAGCAATCCCGAGAGTTTAGCCGTTATTTATTGAAGAGTTCTGTTGTGTATCTCCGAAGTTCTTCATCAGACCTTCACCAAATTAAAATGGAACCAATTTCGAAACATACTCTTTCAAACAAAAAAAGAATTTTCAAAATCGGTCCACAATTGACAGAGATATCGATGAACATACACAAAAAAAAAAAAAAAATAAAAAAAAAAACAAACATAAAGTCGAACATAGAACCTCCTCCTTTTTTTGTAAGTCGGTTAAAAAGTACTGGCCGCATTGGAATCTTTTATATACCGATTTGTTTGTAATTATCTCAGACTAAATCCAAATTCAAATTATTGAAAATTCTTTTATTTCGGTGGCATAAAAATGTCTTGATGTGTAGGAGAGGGATTTTTCATTTGAGCGAAATTTAGAAAACAATACGAATTACGTTTAGTTACAGTTTTTTTTTCATTTTTAAACGAAAGATAAAGTTAAAATTGAGGTATTGTAGCCATGCAACGCCAACATTTGACGAGGGCGGAGATGTTACGAGCTGTGGGAATGCTGGAAGCTGGGTCTGTTCAGCGTAATGTTGCTGAGGCCATAGGGACCCACCAAAATGTAATTTCAAGATTGTGGACACGCTATCGTGCCACAGGTGAAGTAGCGGAGAGGCACCGGGGCCAAGTCGCATCACTACCCCCAGACAAGACCGATTTTTGCAAATTACTGCGCGAGCTCAACCAAATGCAACGGCGACTCAATTGGTCCAAAGGCTGCGAGTGGAACACCAAGTGCTTGTGAGTGACCAAACTGTAAGAAGGCGACTGCATGAAAGCAATCTACGCTCTCGTAGACCACTCCGGGTCCCACCTTTACGGAGAGGCAATCGTGGACGACGATTAGAATGGGTTCGGAACCACGTGGACTGGGGCCGTGAGCAATGGTCCAATGTGCTGTTCACGGATGAATCCAGGTTCGGCTTCCATCCAGATTCACGAAGGACGCGTGTTTGGCGAGTTCCTGGACGATGAAGCCGTCTTCAGAACCCTCAGGAAGTTCACCCATACCAAGGAGGAACAATTATGGTTTGGGCAGGAATTCGTCTTGGAGGACGGACGGTTCTCGTTTGGGTGCGGGGCAATATGACGGCAGAACGATACGTCCAACAGCTGCTGGGGCCCGTAATCTTGCCCCACAGAACACAAATGGGGCAAGATTTCCTGCTCATGCACGAAAATGCCCGGGCACACACGGCGAGAACGGTAGCAGCTTGGTTACATACACACAATGTTAGGGCCTTAGACTGGCCTACTCAATCGCCAGATCTAAATCCCATTGAGCATGCGTGGGATATGCTGCAAAGAAGAGCTCTGAAGAAAGTTCCTGAAAATCTGGCTACAGAAGATCAACTTTTTGCGCACCTCAGAAAGACATGGGACAATATTCCGCAGCAAGACATTGACAACCTTGTTCCGAGCATGCCGAATCGTTGCCGATGTGTTATGAACATCATGGGCGCTTTCTCAGACTACTAACTTCAAGTTTATAAACACAAATTAAATGATTTTTCTATTTTTTTCAGTTTTTACTCATAAATTAAAAGTTAATTCATATACGGTTTCCGTCTATGCTTCATTTTTTTTCCATAAAATCCTGAAATTTTAATCGAAGTACCTTAACCATTATTAAAAAATGGTAGAATATTAAATAACGTATCTTTTAAATATATACATGTCATATAAATAATTAACACATTGATAGTAATTCGCTTTTTTAAAAATATCCCTAGACCGTGTTGATGTGTGTATATGTCGCAGGGATATGATGAAAACAGGGAATTGATCAAATCTCTAAGCGATTTGATCAAATCACGGAGGATGTTAAAATAATAACACGTTTTTATCATTTCCCTTAACAAATCTGGTGATTTGACAAATCCCAATAAAGAAATCTAGTGATTTGAACAAATCTCAAAATTGGTTCAGTGAAATGACAAAAATAACTTTTCTGTAGTAATTTAAAGGTTTATTTTGTACTTTGCTTTCCGAGGTAATCGGCTGCGTTATGTTATATGGTCAAAGAATCAGTCCAAGAGCGAGCGAAGCGAGCTCGGGAACTTAGGGCACCCCGACACGGACAGGTTAGGTTCGAACGAGATGACGGGAGCTGAAGTGAGCGAGCAAAGCGAGCGAACGCAGCTCCCGTCATCTCGTTCGTGTTAGGTTACTTTTGACCCTGCAGACAGAAATAGGAGCCCCGCGCAGCGGGGCTACGTCGACTTTGTTACATGTTTTATTATCTTTTCACTGAATCAATTTAGGGGTTTGTTCAAATCACTAGATTTTTTTTGTGAGATTTGTCAAATCACCAGATTTGCTTAGGGAAATGATAAAAACGTGTTGTAATTTTAACATCCTCCGTGATTTGATGAAATCGCTTAGAGATTTGATCAATTCCCTGTTTTCATCATATCACGACGACATATATACTCGTGTTAGCAACGGATAATATTTTTGTGTTCACCAAAAATGTAAAGGTACATCTAAAATACTGATCGTGCACCAAATATTAGTTGATCTACGAATAAATTATGGTCAAAGAATCAGTCCAAGAGCGAGCGAAGCGAGCTCGGGAAATTAGGGCACCCCGACACGGACAGGTTAGGTTCGAACGAGATGACGGGAGCTGAAGTGAGCGAGCAAAGCGAGCGAACTCAGCTCCCGTCATCTCGTTCGTGTTAGGTTACTTTTGACCCTGCAGACAGAAATAGGAGCCCCGCGCAGCGGGGCTACGTCGACTTATATGAACATATTTTGGTGCACATTCAGTATATTTGGTGGAACACAGGCAAAATTAGGTAAATGAAATGGGAATAAATTGAAGTACTTTTAAATACCATCCGTTAGCAACTAACTCTGAGTTAAGTATTTTGCGCAAATGGGCCTTAGTCTCGTACTTGGTTGTGATTTCAAATCCAGGCAAGTACCAATGTGACTCTTTCAATTCATTTGTACTTTCTAAGTTTATATTGGCATCGTTAAAATTGTCATCGGTGAAGAAAAACATTGTTAGGAAACTTGATATCTAAGTTTTAAGTGGTCACAGTGTTTCACGAACTGTAGTGGTAACGGCCCCGACTTACGTGTCGTGGTACCGAATAGTCGCCGAAACTCCTGGAACGATTCAAAAAATTCTTTCACTAATAAAAAGCTACATTATTCTTCAGTGACATAGGCTTTTTTTAAGGGTTCCGTACCCAAAGGGTAAAAAGGTCCGTCTGTCTGTCTGTCACCAGGCTGTATCTCATGAAACGTGATAGCTAGACAGTTGAAATTTTCATAGATGATGTATTTCTGTTGCCGCTATAATAACATATACTAAAAACAGAATTTAATAAATATTTAAGTAGGGGTCCCACACAACAAACTTGTTTTTTTGCCGTTTTTGCGATAATGGTACGGAACCCTTCGTGCGCGAGTCCGACTCGCACTTGGCCGGTTTTTTTTAATCCCGAAAACGGGTCCTGTGGGGTGGTCTACGGGAGCGAAGCCGCGGGGAACAGCTAATTATATTATACGAGTATTATTATAGATTTAGTATTTTAAATACATGCGAGATAGTATTTTGAAATTTGTATTTTAATTATAACAAAGCATAGTATTATGCCCAGCTCTGGGAATAGATCTCTGGAACAAAGCCAACACAAAAAGCTTGTCGCTAAATCTCCTTACCCTGGCCGAAGCCTTAGTGCATATTAATATGAGATTTAAGATCAGTTAAATTAGCTTTCAGAAACTTTAAAAGTCTTGAACTGACTGACTCAACTTAATGGATTTTTTCGCTTAATAACTATGATTGATGATACAGTTTTTATTAAGAAACTAGAAAGTATTTTAAAAGTAAGTTTTAACCCCTAAATTCAAAGTAGAGCGTAATACAAGTATAAAGCTTTTCTTTAATCTCTGTCTATCTGCAGTCACAAGAGAACCAGGGTTACCGACATAGCCAGAAGAATTGCCAAACTTAAGTGGCAGTGCGCAGGGCACATTGCTCGCAGGGGCTGAAAAGTTCTGAAGTCGCGACCGCAAACCGGAAGACGCTGCGTTGGAAGGCATCCCACCAGGTGGACAGATGACCTGGTGAAGGTGTTGGGAGTCTGCTGGATGTGAGACGTATGGTAACGGTCAATGTAGTGACTCTTGGGGGAGGCCTATGCCCAGCAGCGGACGTCTTTGGACTAATATGATGATGATGGTTGAGCTGTGTGATGCCGATCCATGAGTCCTAATCGAGAACGGGCGCCATCAGTTGGGATTGGTCATAACTTAGCTGCCTCGGCATGTTATTGTATTTTTTAAATTGTTTGTTACTCTAGACGCTTTTACGTGTTTACATCGTTCTCACATATATGTATTTTTTCAATAAGGATGATGTTACCAAATACTTGTATTAAAACTGATGGAAAAGAGTGTCCTTGGAGTTTTTGCAAACTCTTCTCCATTGAGACCTACTGACGCTTAAAAATTTGCAACTAGAGTCATCTATTTTTTATTTGTTTCACAATTCAAAAGTACCTTTGAGGTTTATTTGAAACTAGCTGTTCCCCGCGGCTTCGCTCCCGTGGACCACCCCACAGGACCCGTTTTCCGGATTAAAAAATAGCCTATGTCACTCAGGAATAATGTTGCTATCTATTGGTGACAGAATTTTTAAAATCAGTCCAGTAGTTTCTGACCCTATTCGGTACAAACAAACAAAAAAATCTTTTCTCTTTTTAATATTGTTAATTGAAATAAACTATTTGATTTTGATTTTTGATGATGATGATCTGAGGTCATGGTGGTGAGGCCTGGTTGGTTTTGTGTTCGATTCCCAGGTTGGGCTAACTATTATTGAGTTTTTTCATCTGGAATTTCTCAGTAGCAGTAGTGTCTGGACTTGTGCTCGATTGATTGCAATAGACAGGATCGCCTAATATTACTTGGTAATTAATCATAACTGGAACTTGCGTGTTGTATTGTTTGCTTCTCTACCCAACCCTACTAGGAATCATCATCATAATCATTCAGCCTTTTAATTTTACCACTGATGGGACGATTTAAAATTTTCAAATCGCAGCTGCCACTACCATATAAAAAAAATGTAATGGATTCAGAAATACTACCATGTCTAACCTACGGGTGCCAGACTTGGACATTCGATTGTAAGACCAGAAACAAAATCCAGACAACACAAAGAATAATGGAGAGAATTTGCTTAGGCATAAAGCTGAAAGAGAAGGTGAGAAATGTTGAAATTCGCGATAGAACCAATGTCACCGATGCTCTAATCTTCTCGCTCCAAAGAAAATGTGGGCAGGTCACGTGGCCAGCCTCAAAGATGATAGATGGACGGCGAGAGCAGTAAAATGAACTGGCCCGCGAGGAACTAGAAACAGAGGCAGGCCTAACGCTAGATGGGCAGACGAGATAGTGGAGATGGTGGGTCAAAGTTGGCTACACGCTGCCAGCAACAAAACTAAATGGCACTCCTTGGAAGAGGCTTTTACCCGAAGGGGGTCCGTACAAATTACTTTAGTAACGTAATTATAAATAAACTTAGTATATATTCTTTTAATAGATTATAGAATAAATAAAGCTTTATTATTATTATGTCCTTTATTCATTAAATTTCTTATCTTGTACATTTTTAAATATTTTTATAAAATAAATTAAAAAACAAAAACATTTAAAAATATAGAAAATAGAGCCTAGCTAGAAAACAGGCCTTCTCTCTGTGGGAAGGAATGTAATCCACCACGCGTTCCCAGTGCGGGCTGGTGGACGTCACCGGTCTTCGGTTTTTTGGTTTTAGGACATGCCGGTTTCCTCACGATGTTTTTCTTCACCGTTTTTAGAGCAGTGGTGATGGAACAATTTACACAAAGTAAAGCGCCTGCCTGGGTTTGAACCCACGACCGTGGACATGTATGTCAGGGCCGTTACCACTGGACTACGACTGCTCGCCCCATATTAAACATAATTGGCATTTGCGTGTTGTACTTCTCTGGGGTGAGGCCCTTCTAGGAATACAAACATGATTGTGCGTATTGCGGTATCTGTGGTATAACATTTTCTAAGCAAATAAAACCGCTTTCAAAACGACTTTAATCTTAACGTCTCAATTTTGGGCACTTTACAATTGCGGCGATAATGCCTACTTTGAGGTGAGGCTTTAGAGGCGCCACGGCGTCCTCACCTTCCGCCTGACGCAGGTCCTCAACGGAAATAGCTGTTGAAGGCGGTTCCTATTCATGATATGGCGGGAGGAAACGCCCGGGTGTCACCATTATGTGGATCGTCCGGAGGACAAGGTGGAGCATACGGTGAAGGGCGGCCCAGCTTGGGTGGAGCAACGCCGTGTTATCTTGGAGGCGAACGGTGGTGGTGACCTCTCACGTCCGGCCCTGGTTCAGGCCATAGTACTACTTCTGCGAAGCAGTAATGCTCGCGAAGGAAGAGGTAGAACGCGTGAGAGAGATGCAACGGAGACGCCCTCACGCCCCTAGCAACCGCAGGAGATGCACTGGGCGTCGAGAGTCGCAAGCCGATGCCCGGTCACCGTAGGCACGGGCTTGCGGATGGCAAGTAATAGGCAGCCGTCGCCGTCCGATAAGGTCAAGGCCCGAGTCGACGGTGCGTAGTGTTCCACGCGCACCTCAAAGAGATGGCAGCAAAAACTGACGGGGTCCGCTAGGTCCGATGCCTGTGTGGGTCGAGGATAAATTTGAAAAAGAGTAACCGCGGCCCTGGCTCAAACAACTGAAGGTCTGAAAGGTGGGTTTTAGTCTGTGAAATTTTTACACGCCCTCCCACTTCCTCAGAGCGGGCGAAGTCATTGGATGATATAACAAAACAAAAACAAAAACTTCGTGTAGTTTTCATGGTACCATCAACCTGCGAGTTTTGAACTGTAATCAAATATGGTTGACTGAACATAGAACTAATTAAATACTTACTCATAGTGA
The DNA here is from genome assembly GCA_949775005.1 of Orthosia gothica. Classification (NCBI taxonomy): domain Eukaryota; kingdom Metazoa; phylum Arthropoda; class Insecta; order Lepidoptera; family Noctuidae; genus Orthosia; species Orthosia gothica. The sequence goes on from OX459061.1 coordinate 16,516,579, forward strand.
TTATTCTGCGATGTGAACAGTTTGTCTAAGACTTCAGCTCCTGTCATCGGCCTCTCACAGTCGAAGAACACACTTTTATCGTCAAAATTCTGTAACAAAAAAAAACGTTTTAATTTGATAGCTTAGTAGCAGCACGGGGTCCCAGAACTAACAAAGAAAATTTGGACCAAATAAATATCGCTAGATGGCGCAACATGCATCGATTTGTTATTGAATTGTGTGTAAAATTATCATTTTCTAGAATTGATCATAAAAATTGTATACTCTCGTTTAATCAACTCTCCTAAGCACAAAATTATGGCATATTGGGCTCTCTTAATTCACATTTCATTATTTGTTCGGTTCATTTTAAATTAATTCCAATAGATGGCGCGGTTAACCTTAATGTCACTTTCACTACATATTATAAAATAAAATCCCCTACCGCGTTTGTACGCGATAAACTCAAAAATTAATAAACGGATTTTCATGCGGATTTCAACAATAGAAATAGTGAGAAACGAGGAAGGTTTTTGTGTATAATTTGTCACGGTTGAAGCCGATGTGGATCGCTAGTTCTTTTATATAAGTTTGAGTGTAACGTTTGTACGCTCTGGTTAATTTGCTGTGGAGTCACTAATTCTGAATTAAAATGTATATAAATCATCTGCCTAGCCTTTTCCCAATTGTTGCTGGGTCGGCTTCCAGTCTTACCGGATTCAGCTGAGTACCAGTATTTTACATGGAGCGACCGCCAATCAGACCTCCACAACCCAGTTACTGGGTAACACCATACCCCTTGGCAAGACTGGTGTCAGATCTCAAGCTTCTGACTATCCGTAACGACTGTCAAAGATCTTCAAATGTCAGCCGGGACCAACCACTTAACGTGCTTTCCGAGGCACGGAGGAAATTCGGTATGTTGAAATGGTCACCCATCCACGGACCGACCTCGGCAAGCGTTGCTTAACCTTGAAGATTGACCCGTGCGGCTGTTATTATTTAGCCACGAGCTCTTAAAAATGTATATAAATGATAGAAGTAAATTGATAGGTGATTCTTTATTTGATGTGCAATTATTACTATCACTTAGATTAATGTTGCGGGACTCGATTAGGGAAGACTGCCACCATAATATCTATATCTGCATGATACACCTGCCTTAGCTACTGCTATTTCAGATGTATGTTTGTAGGTTGTGGAGAGCATCTACCATCAGGTTAGACAATGGAGATCTTATTCTTTAGGCCTCATCAACTGTCTACGGACACGTAGCCTCAAAATACGCTGTGCAGTTTGTGCAGCCCATCGTACTGAACTCTGTCCACCAGGCATATTCCACGCGTACGTTTTCAATCATTTGTGACAATTCCGTTGAACGAATAAGACATTATTTTGGTTTATTACTACATTCGAAGTCGCCGAAAACGACAATTATATTGGACGCATCTATATATTATAGAGAGGAGCTCGTGGCTAAATAATAACAGCCGCACGGGTCGATCTACAAAGTTAAGCAACGCTTGCCGAGGTCGGTCCGTGGATGGGTGACCATTTCAACATACCGAATTTCCTCCGTGCCTCGGAAAGCACGTTAAGCCGTTGGTCCCGGCTGTCATTTGAAGATCTTTGACAGTCGTTACGGGTAGTCAGAAGCTTGAGATCTGAAACCAGTCTTGCCAAGGAGCATAGTGTTACCCAGTTACTGGGTTGTGGAGGTCAGATAGGCAGTCGCTCCATGTAAAACACTGGTACCCAGCTGAATCTGGTAAGACTGGAAGCCGACCCCAACAATAATTGGGAAAAAGGCTAGGCAGATGATATATAATAAAGAGAAAAATATCAACTGTAGTTTGTTCGTAGCGGTAAAAGAATTATAATGATATTATTTTTCACTCATTCTATGGAATTATTAAATCTACTTCAGATTTTTTTCCACTATCTAAACAAATTTCGCTGTCGTTTCCACCATTTTTACAAAAAAATACCACATGCGTCCACTCGATCTACGCCATATAACATGCGGTGGTGTCATGAAGTTTGCATGCAGTGTAGTGTAAAGTAGGTCTTAGAGAACCGTTTCTCAATTGTTCGATACAGGGAAAATTGTATAGTCTTGTATAGGTCTATTTTTATCCCAAAAAGGGGCAATAGGTCAAAAAGGTTAAGTAATATCAATACATTCCTTTCAAGCCCTTTGCACATTTGAACCTTATCAAATTCTTAACATTGGTATGACAATGCGTAGGTCGTTAAAAATAGCACTCTTTGGAAGACTACAAGCAAAATAGGACCTTAAATTGTCGATGATTTAGAGTATGTAATGCCATTTTGCAAAGTTCACTTAAGACCTCACTCAAATGAGCGCTCACAATTCGAAAGCGAACTCATTTGTTTTTAAACGAAATCATCGCGGCTTCACAGAGACTTCGAATTTCAAATCAAAGTGATAAAGAATCATGTACTTGTAGAATTTTAGTTCTCAATTAACTTTAGAACTGCTTTATGATGCGTCCACACTAGAGATTTAAATTGAAAAAAACGAAACGTTCTTTTTTCACAATCTTGATAAAAAAACATTAAAAAAAATCTTGGCACCGTCTTTTTTTCTACTTTTGTTTTTTTTTTCAGAAAAAGCGAAACACCAAATTTTGTTGTTTTGTTTTTAATTATAGTCAAATTATATTTGAATCAATGGGTACCTATTATTATAACTTAGAAAATACTTAATTTGTTACAATCAGAATCATCTTTTCTTTCTAATTAGGAAAATCCCCGTCCGTAAATGGTAAATTTCAGTGGGTGTTGGCAATTATTTTAAGACATTTAAGTACTATTTAACAAAAAACAAATGGTATTTTCTTATTAAACTAAAAAAACGTAATAGATATACGATAACCACCTTACCATATTTTTATTTTCTTACTCTTGAAAAATCTACTCCAGAAAAATGTATTTGTTGCTGTATTTTTTCATGTTTTCTTTGAAGAACGAACTGTTTTTTACAACTCTAGTCTACACTACACGGAATTTGACTTCAGACAAATGTCGGCGTACCAGAAAAAGTCGAAGGTTTTCGTGTAATCTGTGTATTTTTCGGAGCCAAACAATTAAATATAGAAAATCATCGTGAACTAACGAAAAGTCTACGCAAACATAAAAATATTGTAGAGATGTCTGCGTAATAATTTACTACCCAAGTCTGTACAGATATCTGTACGTCAAAAGTCTGTGTGCTGTGGACGCACCATTCAGAATCAGAATCAGAATTTTATTTGCTAAAAATGTAGGTACAGTTTAAGATAAATAACATAACAAGTAAAATTTCACAATTTAAAAACCCACGACACATTTATCTTGCGAAAACACCCCGATTCAATCATTAAAATGCCCATAACTTTTGAACGGCTGAACCGATTTTATTCAAACATAGCTAAGAACACTCTCGACAAAATTACCTTTCAAACAAAAAAAACTAAATCAAAATCGGTTCATCCGTTTAGGCGCTATGATGCCACAGACAGACACACAGATACACAGCAACACACGTGAAACTTATAACACCCCTCTTTTTCCGGTGGGGGTTAAAAAATGAGAAATATAGCATACCACTAAAGCCGTGTTAACACAGTGATTAGGGCCCGATTTGCTAATTGTAGACCGTGCGTTTAATTGTCTGTAGTGAGAGATATTTGACTTTGTGTAATTTATTTTCTCACCAGTGAAGGAAAACATTGTGAGGCATAATCTAGGACTCGAAATTTGAAAATATGTGGCATCTACCAATCTGCCAATAAAAATAGAAAGTCTCTTACGCTAATGGCTTAAAGAGAGGGCCTCGACTCCGTTTCCTTGGGCCAACTCTCTAAGCACAAAGTCCGTAGTTTCAGCCTTCGTTAGGCTGCCTGTCCACTTCGCGTGGAGCGGCGAAAGGAGGTGTGGAGCCAACCAATGAAATTGCATAAAAACTCCGCACCGCTTTAGTGGACAAGAATTTGAAAACTAGTTTCAGAATTCATATATTAAATTCATATATATTCGCGGAGCCGCGGAGATGAGAAACAGAGCATTGAGGCAGAGTGGAGGAGCGTAGCGGGAAAGCGGAGCGAGGAAGTGGAGCGGACAGCGAACACAGTCCGCTACTCCGCTTCGCTACTAGACTCCAGTACTCCACTCCGCTACGCCAATCTCCTCCGCTACGCTACTCCGAACCGCATTTCTTTCTCTATCTGCTCCGCTACCTAGCTCCACGTCTATGGACAGATACAGTCCGCAAATCCGTTCTGCATCTCCGCTCCACTGCCTCGCGCCGCTCAAGTGGACAGGCAGCCTTACGGGCGTTTCCTACTCCCTAACACCTACGGACGGATGATTCGTTTGGAGCCTGAACTAAGAATGAATGAGAAGACAAATTGACAGTTGTACCTACTCCCTATGCGTTTTTACCCGTCTGAATTTTTTTATTTGATACTTGTTTTTATTGAATTGGTATGTCAGATAGTCTGTTGACGAAAGTTAGAATTCCAAACGATGCCTGCGTTTTTAATGCTCGAAGAAGCTCTAGGACTTGAATCGACAAAAAAATTAATAAGACGGACATGTCTACAGCTCACAGAGCGACTAGTCTAATTCCTTCTTATAAAGAGGAGGCGAGTTTCGCAGCTGTGGAAACGTGTCAGGCTGGCTATGCTTAAAATGTACACAAACTCACCGCTACGTTATTGTCACCGGCAGTAACTGTGGTTGTAGTCTTCAAAGTGGAGGTTTCCACAGCAATCTGTGCGCGAGAATGCATTGCTACCCCACCTTGCTGTGCTCCAGGGTTTGGCCACGTTAATCTAAAAGAAAATTAATATTATAGTAATCACAATCTTGTGAAAAAAACTCGACGCGAAAACATAGGCGAGGCGAACGTAAAATCCCGCAATCTCCATTGAAAGTAGTAGAGGAGGTTCCTCTGGCCAGACGGGTCTCGTACCTGTTGGGCAACTGCACGATAGGTGTTGTCACAAGGAGAACTTTGATTACGGATATTCGTGAAGTTGAACAATGCGGTGTTTATTACGAGCTTAGTTTATTAGCTTTATTTAACTTGCAATGTATGGTTCGGGTCAAATCTTTCAACTGAATTTCGAAACAGTTATCCTCCACCGATTAAGATGAAATTTTGCATACACGTTTAGTTTGGATGACAATGCATGGTTAGCTAAGTGACGTCATTCTAAATCCAATATGGCGGACGGCCCTAGATGTCGGATTAGTTATTTTCTGTGCACTGCTATGATATGGGTATCAAATGAAAGGGTTTTCTAAGAAGAATACGAAAAAAGCTTGTTTTAAAAAAAAGTGCTTTGTTGTTTTTTGTTCTGGAAGTCGGTTTGATTTTTTGTTAAAAAGATTTTTATTTTTCTCTTTTTAGTTTTGGTAGATACCTCCAATTAACATGATTATCATTTATGGCCAAAGTACGTCTTATGGCGATTCCAATAAGCCCAAACACGACTAGGATACATTTTTTTATTCTAGAGTTCCAGTGCCTACCTGCCGGCTTCATCATCAGATCAGTTCGATGGTGCCATTTTCATAAGTACAATTTATTTATAAGTATTTGTTTCATTATAGTCGGTTAACTATTCGAGATAACTTATGCCCGTGACATACTTAGCATTTGGGAGTTCTAGTGGCCATCTGTGGTCTTCTTCATCAGTTACACTACACCAAATGATACTTTCTAAGTGCAAATGATTGCATTGTTGATGAAAATACCAAAATCTCTATAATTTTTGAGGAGTTCCCTCGATTTCTCTAGGATTCCATTATCAGATCCTGACCTGATGACTATGGGACCAACTAGAAAGTATACCCTTTCAAACAAAAGAAGAAATTTTGAAATCGCTCCTGGCGTCTTGGAGTAATCGGGGAACATACAAAAAAAAAAGATGCCGACGAATTGAGAACCTCCTCCTTTTTTTGAAGTCGGTTAAAAATAGTTTTTCTATTGAATAATTTTATTTTTCTAATTAAATAACATACTTACTCTATAGACTGGTCGGTATTTGAGAAAGAAACATTAAACTTCATCGGAAGGTGAGCGACCAACGACTGCTGAATGCGCGCGGAGTGGTGTGACTGTACCAGCGGGCCGTCTGTTGATAGAGTTGTTACTGATGTGCCTTGGTATCTGGTGGAAGAAAGGAGTACTCATCATCATTATCATCATCATATCAGCCGAAAGACGTCCAATGCTGGACAAAGCCCTTCCCCAAGCGTCGCCACATTGATCGGTCCCGTGCGTCCCGCATCCAGCGGATCCCAGTAACCTTCACCAGGTCCACCTGGTGGGTGGCCTTCCAACGCAACGTCTTCCGTTTCGCGGTCGCCACTCCAGAACCTTTCTGCCCCATCGGCCATCCGTTCTGTGAGCAATGTGCCCTGTCCACTGCCACTTAAGTTTGGCAATTCTTCGGGCTGTCGATAACCCTAGTTCTCTTGCGGATCTCTACATTTCTGATTCGATCACACAAGGAAACTCCGAGCATAGCCCTCTCCAATGCCCTTTGGGTGACTGTAAGCTTTCTGATGAGGCCCATTGTGAGCAACCACGTCTCAGAGCCATATGGCAACATACACTGGTCATAAACTTTCATCTTGAGACACTGTGGTAAGTTGGACGAGAAGATACCGCGCAGCTTCCCGAACGCTGCCCAGCCGAGTCTGATTCGACGGTTGACTTATTTCTCGAAGTTGTTCCTACCCAACTGCATCGTTTGTCCATGGTAGCAATAAAAACCAAACCAAAGGAGTATTAATACTGATAAATTCACTGCTAGAACTTCTATTGCCGATAGTGGAACGTCCTGTTATAAGTTCTACCAGTAATAGTAAATCTGCTCTAAGTAAAATGCTAAAATACTTTGCATTATCTCTCTTTCTTTTTTTGTTACAATATTGAGGTTTTTTAGGTTTTTCTGTCTTCTATACAAAACTTCCTAGTATGCAACGCCTTTATCAGATTTCTTTTGACTAGGTACCCATTTCATGTTCTATCCAATTTAGTCACAATATTACTGTCTACATATTATGAAGTGGTCCAAATACCTTCCCAAAATTTGCGTTCTTAGGCTAGATTCGGTTTCCCCCCGGTGAGGGTACCCATTGTCGAGGTGGGAGGCTCAGTAGCCGTGGCTTGGTCACCCACGGTGAAGTAAAAAGGAACCCGAGGAGGGGCCGCTCGTCAGGGCTTTTGCCGATAAGCCGACGACGCAGCGACCAACATGTAGGTTGCGGGGCCGCTTGGGCGACATCGCAACTGAGGCGGGCCGCGATGTCGTATGGAGCTTCCCATACCCATGCGTCACGGCGTACAGTCTGTTCAGGTGCGCCGGTTACCCCCCGTATTCCCCAGACGAGGGTTCGGTGACGGACAGCCGCGGCGGGTTCGCGGTAAGTGCTGACTCGTGCCGTGTTCCCGCTATAACTGGCACAGGAAGACACCGAGGAGTTTGAGTGGGTTGAAGTCCCACATAACTGTACTATCTCCCCGTGGTAGTGCAGTATGCATGAGTATCACACCAAGCAAAAAATATAAAATATAATATGCCAGAGTCGGTTCAGTTCTAAAAAAAATTGTTGGCTAAAAATTTCTAACCTGATATGAAGATCATTCCTCCACGTTTTATCCTGAGAAGACGGCGCCGTCAAGTTACCTCTTATTGAAGTAAACGATAATATTGTTGACTGCAGTCGTATTGGTGTTCCTAGTAACAAATTAAATCAATTATAGTATAATGAATGCCTCGATATTATGAGTATTAATATATTTCGGGTAAATTTGATCGCTAGGTGGACAACTTTTGGCCAAGGAAGCAAATATCAAGATGACATTATCACATTTTACAGTGATACGCTTACCCATATTTCATCAAGGGCTCCAAGACAGTTAAATTCATTCTCCGGGACTTCGGCGAGCTTCATTACCTCGGCGCTTGTCTGGTGGTCGCCACTGGTGATTCTGGCTTTCAGGAGTTGCAGTGGTTTGGGAATAGTGCGGTGGGATTGTCCCAAAAAAAAGATGATACGCTTACCCATTTCACTTGGAATATTGACATCAGTCTGGAACGGGTAGTACACTATTTGCTGGTTAATATGGCTTCCAAAACGAAGGAAATCTTCTATGTATGCCACTGAAACAAACAATACACAAATTCTCAATTCTCTCTCAATGGTTGGTCAAAAGTTGGGGATCCTTGCGAAGCTGAGACGATACTTCACGCCAAAACAGCTGCTTAAATTGTATCACAAGTTCGATCATGCATGGAGTACTGCTCTCATCTCTAGGAAGGATCTTCCAAATACCAGCTTAATGAAGTTGAGTTGATAGAAAAACGGGCCGAGAGGCTCATCAGCAATGAGAAACTGGTCGGGTCAAGGCTCGGCCTTGAACATCGTCGCCGAGTTGCCAACCTGTCGGTTTTTTATCGGTTACATTTCGGGGAGTGTGCGACGGAACTGCACATTTTGATTCCACCTAGTCCGTGCCATCATCGGACTACAAGACAAACGGCAATGCGTCACCGGTATATGGTGGACATCTCACCCATACGCACAAAGCGTTTTGGGAATACTTTTATTGTGCGTACAGCTATGGAGTGGAATTCCCTGCCGGAGTCTGTTTTTCCTGATAGCTGCAACCTGGGAGTCTTTAAGTCAAGAGTGAAAAGATTACTTCTAGGCAAGCGCGCCCCATCATCGACCACATCATCGCTTACCATCAGATGAGATAGTCCAACGCGAGCATACAAATAAAAAAAAATATGGTATGTAAAGATAGGTACTAAAATAGTGTTCAGTGTCAATGTACCATATACTCAGAAATAAATAAATCTTTATCTTTAATCTTGTATAAACTTGATGGACTAAAGTTACTAGTGAATAAAAGTATTACTAAGATACTTACGATCTTCTCCACTACCGGTTTCAAGTCGGGACTGATTCATGTGCGTTGCGAAGACCGTCTTATCGTGAATTTTAATCACAACATCTATATGTACCTAAGACAGAAAATACTCAAGTAATTGTATTTGTATTACATCCTCCGAGACTTGGATATGTTGGGTTTGCTTCCGATGTTAGCAGATGGAAACATATCCGATTAAGGGGGTAGTATTTAGGGCACAGATTTGGGCACTATGTTAGCAAACCTAAATCTGTAGCATATTTGTTTAGTCACCATTATTTTTCTGCTAAAAGATACTCAATTGATAGACGAAACAAATCTTTAAAAAAAAATTCGGGCTTTCTTAACCGTTTTCCTTAAAAAAAACACCGGCCAAGTGCGAGTCGGACTCGCGCATGAAGGGGCCCGTACCATTATCGCAAAAAGCGGCAAAAAAACTCATGTATGTTGTATGGCAGCCCCACTTAAATATTTATTTTATTCTGATTTTAGTATTTTTTGTTATAACGGCATCCGAAATACATCGTCTGTGAAAATTTCAACTGCCTAGCTATCACGGTTCATGAGATACAGCCTGGTGACAGACGGACAGATAGACAGACAGATGGACCGCGGAGTCTTATAGGCTCTCTTATAGTCTAATAGGCTCCCGTTTTTACTCTTTGGGTAACAGAACCCTAACAAAGAAAGGAAAAGCTAAAATTAAAAATAACTTATCACAAACGCATACCTTTTCTGGCACTTTTACCGCCCATGCCTTCATCTTCTTCAATACCTGGATCAAATCTTCCACCTTCAGGTTCTTTTCATTGAAATGGTGGAACTTCTTGATCACGCTGGTCGCTACTCCTTGCATTATAACGTAGATCTAAAACAACATGGGTTGTTAGTACACGTTTATTGGCACATCTTTCCTTTGTTTGTTCATCAAATGTAACTGAAGTTTTTTTTTTGTTTTTGGTGTTGGAGGCATATGAAAAGACGAAGTCTTGCATAGTGATTGGGCTTTGGGTGAAATTGATTTTGGAAAATCAGAAGTGGAATCGCGATCTGTTTTTTTATCATTGTCATTCTGATGTTAGTATCACATTATGTAAGTGCTTGATTCTAAGCTGAAAGGTGACTTAACAGACATAAGTATAACATATATACAATTGAATATTCTAAAAAAAAACAAGCCTATATACAAATACAAAATGGAGAGGGAAAAGGACTCATTGTGCATCAAAAAATTCGCCCACATTGGTGTCAATGGGAAAAGGTGCCCAGAACGCTGGCAGCAAGGCCAGCTTTCTGGTCACGTGAAGAGTCGACGAGCTTTGTGCTAATTTTTCACCTAATTTTTCATTCCCAAACGGCTCAAACATATAACTTCCAATAAGGTTGTTATATTTGCGCCGTTTAAGGTTTTCTGCACCAGCAGCAGCCGCCCCAGCACAGCCCGCCGTGCTAAGAAGATGGGATGGCGCAAGGGTATGGACACATGCTGCATCCCACGCGAAAGGCCTACCCACATTCCAAGGCATTATGACTCTTAAATAATTAATCTAATGATTAATGATTAATCTAATGATTAAACAATGAGGCATATCCAATACTATCTATTATTACCACCTTATTAATAAACCCGAAGTAGGAAGTGACACAAACAACAATGCTGGTCAAACGCCTCCCCCAATTCCTTTAAGAATCTCCAATATAAACTTAATTTGAGAATCGCCCACTTGGCATATATTTTTAGGCATAATGTTTTTTGGCATAACGTTTTCGCATAACTTTTATCAGCACTATAATACTACGGCATAATAATACTTTGGCATAATGCAAAAGTTAGCATAAATGTCATTTGGTCTAATTTGTTTTTCCATAATTTGGAATTGCATAAATATTTACAGGTAGTATGTATAAAAAATATCGAAAAGTTTAATATTGATTTGAAACGAATAAATTGTTTTACCTGAGCTTAAAATGTCTAGTTAAATATATTTGATGTAAGGACTAAATTAATTAAGTTAAGGTGCGATGGAGTGACCCTTGGGCTACCTTTGAGCCGCGAACATGTTTGTTTTATTCCAAAAAAAAATTATCAAAATATTATAATTACATATTATGTGTAAATATCATTATGCGTTTATAAGATTATGCATCATTATTATTATGCCAACAGTATTAATGGCAATATACATTATGACAAAGCATTTATGCCTAATAACATTATGCGTAATGTTCATTATGCTAAATTTCGTTATGCCAATGTAAATTATGGGAATACATTTTATGCGTATCATTAATAAAACACTTAATTTAAACATTAAATTTACGTAGATGTTTAAGCTTGCCATTACTTTACTCCAAGTTTAGTTATTTTCCATTTCATTACTTTTTCATGAAAGTAACTTTTAACTGAATGCCAACATATATTTTTGGGTTTCTCATATCGTACTCGTGGTTTCGCTCATGTTATTTTTCAGACCCGTTTTAGGACAAAGCATTATGCTCTTTACTATAGGAATCAAACTCACATCAGCTTTAAAAGGCCTTCTTCCACCAGTGCACAGCCTAGCCCCCACAAAGTTAGGCAGGACTCCCTCAGAGTCTCCTACGCTGAAGACCTGCAGGGAAGCAGCACTGTCCTCTTCTTGGGCGCTGATGATGTAGTTGTTCGTCGCCCAGTAAAGGGGGTCGGGGTTCGATACCTGGTTCACGACGAAGGGGACGTAGAAGGAGCTGGAAGGAAAAAAAACAGTCTTCAATATTAATTGCTGGTTATATTCAACGAACTCTCGAACTCTTATATACAAAGAAAGCTTGCATATTGTATGTATTCTGAAGGCGAGAGGTAGCACCTTCTGTGCTACGCCGCCGTAGCTGGGATAAATATACTTTTTCCCCTTTATTCATTAACTTGCTTATTAACTAAATAAAAAAAAATAGAGGCCCACCGGTATCAGGAACAAGGTCCAACCTACGTGCGGTCACGGCTGCAGAGAGAGGAACCTCCTAACAATACGAGCCGTGTCCAGCATTACTGCTTTCTGGATCAGGCCCTTGACCCTAACGAGAGCCTCCTAAGGTGTTGGTCGAGGCTCGTGGCTATTAAGCCATTGGCTGACACGACTATCGGTACAATGATCGCTGTGTCCACATCCCACATGTCGACAACCTCGCGAGCCAAGTCAAGATACTTGATTTGCTTAGTTTTCTCGGCTTTCACGAGGTTCCGGTTTTGCGGGACGGTAATGACAACAATCATTGCACGCTTCTCGATTCGTTCCACCACCAGATTATCAGGCTTATTGGATACAATAGTCGATGATGGACCGATCTCAGTATAATGTGATATGGCAATTTTCGAGAACTGGGTCGGGAACATACCTGTAGTACGGTACCTCCGATGCCATAACACTGTATTTCAGAGCAAGTTGCTGATGGATAATCCTGGCTACAAGGTTGTGCCTATGCAAGTACTCTTCGTTAGCTAGACGAGAACAACCAGTGATTATGTGGCGGAACGATTCGCCCGGACGGTGACATGCCCGACAGATTTCAACCGTGCCATCCTTCACAATAAATTTCCGATAGTTATTCGTCATGATAACTTCGTGCATAATTGCACAGACAAAACCTTCGGTTTCTCCAAAGAGGTCACCGAAACGCAGCCTGGCGTCGGACGCTGATTGATCTACATCGGGCCCATGTAGGGCCCGGAAAAAGCGTCCGTGAAGCTCCTTACTCTGCCAAACCTCCCTGCGGTCGTTAGTGTCAAGCACTACAGGCTTGCACCAGTTCTCATTCGCCAAGGAAAGATGGGTGAGTTTCTTATCCACTGCTTCTACATCTCAATGCATACCCACGTCGGTGTATAGAAAATATTCCCTGAGATTGCATTTCTCGCGGTTGTGGAGGTTTTTGGCATTTAAAAAGCCTCGGCCTCCACACTTCCGCGAGATATACAATCTCATGATCGACGTTCATGGGTGATGCATTCGATATGCAGTCAGAAATGTACGGACGTGCCTATCCAGGGCGTCAAGTTCCATTTGAGTATGCCGAAAGAGTACTTCTATACCCGGCATGACCCAACCGTTGAAGGCGCGTACCTTGATTCCACCCGAAAGACGGCTATTGAATACCTTCTTCAGACGGCCAAAGAAGCGTTCCTTCAACGATTGCTTCATGCCAGTAGTGCTGATACCTAACGCTTCCGACATACCCAAATACTTATAGGTTTCGTTTGGAGAGAGGGATCTCAGGTTTATGGAATCCGCGAGTAGTTTTTTTTATTATTATTCGTTTGTAATTGTTCTAGCCCATTCTCGCGGCTTCGCTCCCTGGACATATATATATTTCGGGCTAAAAAGTAGCCTATGGCTCGCTATCTATTAGTGACCGAATTTTCGTAATTGGATTTTACATATTTATAAAATTAGCTGCCATTAGTACTTCTGCATAGATGAATGGAAATGCCTATATGTTATTCTGATACATAGGCTATATAGAGCAGTGACGGCCCAGTGGTACTAGTAACGGCCGCGACTTGCAAGTCCGGCCCTGGTTCAGACCATGATACAGGGCGAGAGGGCATGAGAAGCTGTCTCCTCTTTCTTCGAAGCAGTAATGCTCGCGAAGATGGAACGCGTGAGGGAGACGCAACGGAGACGCTCGCATTCCCCTATCCGCCGCAGGAGACGCCCTGGGCATCGGAAAACGCAAGCCGATTCCCGGCCACCGTAGGCTTGCGGATGGCGAGAATGGGTAGCTCGCCGTCCGATAAGGACCAGGCCCGAGTCGACAGCGCGTAGTGTTCCACGCGCGCCTCAAAGATATGTCAGAAAAACTGACGGGGTCCGCTAGAACCGATGTCTGGGTTACGTTAAATTTGAAAGAGAGGTACCGCGGCCCTGGCAACTGAAGGAACACGGGTGGGTTTTTGTCAGTAAAAGTCTGACACGCCCTCCCGCCAAACCCTGAGCGGGAAAAGTCATTAGATGATTTCCCACCCAAAAAAAAAAACAAATGCAGGCGCTTAAATTTATGTAAGTTTTTTTTGTGGACGTGTAACACACATACCTACCTACATTCGTCCATACATAGGTATGCACAAACTTAAACATTTATAATAAGTCACATTTCACGTTTGTTAGAGATTGGTTTGAATTCATAGAATAAAGATACTTAATAAATCAATTGTGTTGCAGAAAATTAAGTAAAATAAGTAAGAGAATTAATGCTATAAAAACACTTTCTTTCTAGAACTTGCCTGCGTTCTTAACATGAAATAAAGGTAGCTAACATGGCGGATTGAGCCCCAAATTAGTTTTCTAACAAGTCATGGAACTCCGAGGTGTATGTCCGTTTTATGTGTTTATGAGTCTAATATCTACGCAATTTTGGACTCTTGGTATGCAGTTAACTGTTCTGCCTACTTGTATAAGTTTTTAGGGTTCAAGTCCGAGACTAAATCTAACGATTTATGTGTGTCTGTCTGTGTTATTTACGTTAACTCTGGTTCAGAAATCAGCTTATAAAGTTAAGTCACAGATAATATAATACTAGCATACAGATGCCTCATCCCATATAAAGAAACCGTGCCGACGTAACTAGCGTTTTTCCACTGATTAATCTGATTATTTTTCTAAGAATATCGATTGCGTTCGGTGCCTTTCAACGGATATTTAACGGGTTTACTCGGTTCGAGAGTACTTTTTTTTTAAATACAGTGGCGATTTGTTTTATAGTGTTTTTTTGCACATTTTTACAGTTTCATTGTACGAAAATGTGATACAAATACAGAACAAATTAAAAAAAAAAACGAGTGTATCAGTTATAAATGATCCATTCAAAGAATCTTTGACATGTGATTTAAGAGCCTCCTCATTCCTTTATTTTGTGCTATTTAAGAAACCGGCTAAGTGCGAGTTGGACTCACGCATGAAGGGTTCCGTACCATTATCGAAAAAACAGCTTTAAAATCACGTTTGTTTTATGGGTGTCCTACTTAAATATTTAGTTTATTGTTTTTAGAATTTGTTGTTTTAGCTAGTTTAGTTGTATTAGTTGTTATAACCGAAATACATCATCTGTGAAAATTTCAACTGTCTAGCTATCACGGTTAATGAGATACAGCCTGGTGACAGACAGACAGACCGACACACAGACAGACGGACCGTGGAATCTTAGTAATGGGGTCCCGTTTTTACCCTTTGGGTACGGAACCCTAAAAAGAACATTCATTTTTTTGATCGTCTCTAGCTGTAGGCGTTTTTTCTGGTTGAGGTATCTAGAATATAAATATTTCACAAAACTCAATAACAAATCGAAGCTTGTCACGCCATCTAATGCGATTTATTTGCAACCTAATTTTCTTTCTTTGCGTTGGGTGTCCGTGATTAAGTTAAGTTTTACAACCGGTCAAGTGTGATTTGGACTCGAGCAATCGCTGAAAAAAGATTTTCAGAGACCCAAGTTCCCTTACAAAATCAAGAGACGCCGGAGTCTGTGTTTCCCGACAGCTACAATCTGGGGGTCTTTAAGTCAAGAGTGAATAGGTTATTTCTAGGCAAGCGTGTTTCACCGTCGGCCACATCATCGCTTACCATCAGGGGAGATAGTGGTCAAGCGCGAGCCTATAGGTTTCGGCAGTTGGTGTTCCTATTTTCGTTTCTTCGTTTTTTGACACCGACTTCCGAAATTGAATTTATTTTTCACTTTGTAGTGTTTTTATTTGGAAGTCGGTTGTATTTTTTGTAAAATGTTTTTTTTATTTTTCACTTTTTAGTTGTGGTACATAATGGACCAGTTCTGTAGGTTAGGTATAATGCCCAAAGTGAAGCCAGAATTGATTATCCCAATAACATGAAACTTGAACAAAACCGGTGGAATGAGAGTATACCAGGGTTAACTGTTCACACTTGCGTACCCTCTTTAGAGCGTACTAGTGTGATTTTATGTTATGTAATGGTAAAAACAATAAACAGACATGCGATTGCAGCTATCCTGAGTGATTTGCAGTCATTTATTGAAGAGTTCTGATGTATATCTCCAAAGTTCTTCATTAGATCTTGATGAAATTATATATATATGGGACCACATGACAAGCAGCTTTCAAATATAAAAAGAATCATCGAAATCGGTTGACCCAGTAAAAAGTTCTGAGGTAACAAATATAAAAAAAATACTGTCGAATTGATAACCTCCTCTTTTTTGGAAAGTCGGTTAAAAAATGGACAATCTCGTTTATGAAAATAAAAAATAAACTTACGTAATCCTGTACCCCGAAAAATACTTATTAGCTTCTAAATTCTTCATAGTCGCAAACCAGAACCGTTTTAGTTGACTGTTGTCACAATTTCTTATATAATTGTGTATGAACATAAAATCTGATTCTCGTACATGCGAGGAACCTAGGAACGTGTGGAGCGCTATGATCCTCAGCTGTATGCTCTCTGTGTCGTTTGTAATTATCGGTAGGGTTGTTTCTAGTATCTGGAAAGAAGAAATAATTAGAATCAGTCCTGTACTTTAAGCGGTTTTGTCCCCGGTTATACGTGGCTGGTTTTTAGGGTTCCGTACACAAAGGGTACAAACGGGACCCTATTACTGTGACTCCGCGGTCCGTCCGTCTGTCTGTCTGTCTGTCTGTCTGTCACCACGCTGTATCTCATGAACCGTGATAGCTAGACAGTTGAAATTTTCACAGATGATGTATTTCTGTTGCCGCTATAACAACAAATACTAAAAACAGAATAAAATTAATATTTAAGGGGGGCTCCCATACAACAATCGTGATTTTTTTGCAGTTTTTTGCGATAATGGTACGGAACCCTTCGTGCGCGAGTCCGACTCGCACTTGGCCGGTTTTTTTTTTGGGTTCCGTAGTCAACAAGGAACCCTTATCATTTTGCCATGTCCGTCCGTCAGTCCGTACGCAGCTTAGTTCAGGGACTTTTAGTACTAGAAAGCTATAATTTAGCATGGATATACATATTAAACACGCCGACATTTACTAATTTCCCTACTGTACACGTAAAGTGGCGATGGTTTTTATTCTCTTCTGTACCATGGCCTGGGATATTGTTGGATAGGCCGTACAAAAATATTACAGGTCTGTGAAAACATTTTTCGATTCAGGAATTCGTTTGCGTGAAATTAAGACTTACATTGTAAATTTTGGTTAGAGTCAAGTGTCCCCAGGCCCTGCCAGCTAAATTGTTGCTTTTAGACATGTGAAAAATTCACGGCAGGAAAAACTATCAGGGCTAAGTAGACTTTACAAGTTTACGAGTAATAGTCGACCGACTTATAAAAAGTACTTGGAAAAGTTTTTTTTTTTTTTTTTGGTTTTTCTAGGGTTCATCAATAGGATGGACCCTACTCTTATTACAATCTAGCCTTATAAATAGACTAATAAGTAATTTAATTATAACCTAAACTATTACATTGTCTTTACTAAGAATGTGTCCAATAGCACTTTTCTTATTGTCTCTATTAAATATAAAAAGTACTTGGAAAAGTAAAAAAAAATGTATATGGACAACGATGGCAAAGTTAATTTCGTTCCTTCGTTAGAGCAATGTTCAGTGCTTTCATTGTTTATGAAAGTTAGTGATGTTACCTATTTACTTTGGTGAATGTAGCTGTTTATACGGAAACCTCTGTGCGCGAGTCCGACTCGCACTTGGCCAGGTTTTTAGGGTTCCGTAGCCAAATGGCAAAAAACGGAACCCTTATAGATTCGTCATGTCTGTCTGTCTGTCTGTCTGTCCGTCCGTATGTCACAGCCACTTTATTCCGAAACTATAAGAACTATGCTGTTGAAACTTGGTAAGTAGATGTATTCTGTAAACCGCATTAAGATTTTCACACAAAAATAAAAAAACAATAAATTTTGGGGGTTCCAATACTACAATTCCAAATACTTGAAACTAAAACTAAAAATATTTTTTTTCATCAGACCCATACGTGTGGAGTATCTATGAATAGGTCTTCAAAAATGATATTGAGGTTTCTAATATCATTTTTTTCTAAACTGAATAGTTTGCGCGAGAGACTCTGCCAAAGTGGTAAAATGTGTGTCCCCCCCCCTGTAACTTCTAAAATAAGAGAATGATAAAACTAAAAAAAATATATGATGTACATTACTATGTAAACTACCAGCGAAAATTGGTTTGAACGAGATATAGTAAGTAGTTTTTTTTTAATACGTCATAAATCGTAAACCGCAATTTACCAAGTACGGAACCCTTCGTGCGCGAGTCCGACAAGCACTTGGCCAGTTTTTTTTACTTTAACGTGATCAAGTCCAAGATCCTAGACGCTCAAACCGTTACCGAATTTTTTTAACACAAAATCAGTGGAATTGAGTAGTGTAGGCATGTACTTGGAACGTACGCGTACTTGCTAACTTGCACTTTCATTTTATACCTACGAGTATCACACATTTGTGTAGAAAAAATTCAGTAACGTCTGAGGCGTCTGGGCTCCCGCGCTATTAAGTACACAATATGTCAAGCTGAAGATTCATATGCCAAACTCGAGAGTTGTGATTGGTAGGCAGTTGATTGGTAGGGACTGAGAGCAGTGGTGGCCCAGTGGTATCGGCTGCGACTTACAAGTTGTAGGTCGTGGGTTCGGGCCCAGGCAGGCTTTACTTTGTGTAAATTATTTCTTCACCACTGCTCTCAAAACGGTGAAGGAAAACATCGTGAGGAAACCGGCATGTCCTAGAACCGAAAATTCGAAGACATGTGACATCCACCAACCCGCGTGGTGGATAATGGCCCATTCCCTCTCACAGAGAGGAGGCCTGTGTCCCAGCAGTGGGAACATTAATAGGCTGATGATGTGATGTGATGTGTGATTGGTAGGTCTGGTCAATTTTGAGTTTGAGTCGAATATCTGGAATACGGGCTTTAACTCTCCTTTCTGTTAACTAGACAAACAAGAGAACTGTAGGTAGTTGTAAACCAGAAAAATATTTCATTAATAATACCGTGTACGGATCCTCAGTCTTCGGGCTCCCAGCCAGGGCTGCCCAGAGCCGCTCATGCTTATCCCTCGTCGTGTCAGTGTGTATGATCCTGGTGTAGGACTCTGCTGAGTATCCTATGTTGCAGAGACCTTGGAGCCAGATCATTCGGTCTAGGTATTGGGGGCAATCTGGAAGAAAATGTAAACTTTAAGTTCTATAGAGAATTGTTTAAACAAAATATGGCATCTTCATATTTCACAAAAAAAAATCCCAAGCGCGTGATTAGTGTTTTACTATCCCAATGGCGAATTACAACAGGGTGAAAAGTATTCTATGTCCTAATCCAGGAGCTGCCCTATCCAAATGCCAAGTTTCAACCAAATCCGTAAAGCCGATAAGACGTGAAAGCGTTAAAAACAAACAAACTCACATTCGCATTTATATTATATATATTCGCACCTAGGTAGGTATATAAATTAGGATTCCAATTCCTGTAATTTAGATTTAAACCGTTAAAAATGTAGCCGCAATATTACTAGGGCTTCCATTACGTAATTATTGACCAATTTTAAAATATTCCTCAAATCCGTAACTGAAGATGTCAATTCCGGACTTACGTACTTATTGTCATCATCAAACAGTCAAAATATTCATTCAACAATAATGCATTTTTCATCCGTAATTGACATTTCCGTAATTTTGGAAGCCCTAAATATTTCCTTAGCGACAATCTAATACAGCCTATGTTTCCTGATGGCTAACACCTGGCAGTATTTAAATCCAGAGTGAATTTGTCATATCCGGAAGCTCGACTCGCCGTTCACAACAGAGTGCTGGTGCCTACACTTATGTATGGAAGTGAATGTTGGGTACGGCTAAAAAGACATGAAAGTAGGATTAATGCAGTAGAAATGCGCTCCTTGCGGAATATGTGTGGTGTAACTTTAAATGAAAGATTGAGGAATGAGGTAATAAGACAACGTTGTGGTTTAAAAGAAGATGTAGTGACTAAAATTGAAAAGAGTATGATAAGATTTGGTTTGGAGAAGGTTTGGCCATGTTGAGAGGATGAATGAAAGGCGACTAACGAAATGTATTTACAAGGGCAGACGTGAATGGAAACGCCGGGAGGGGACGCCTTAGAAAGACATACATAGACCTATAGGTGATATTCTTCAGAAAGGCCAAGTGCGCAGTACCCATAACCGGCGTGTGTGTATGACTAGATGTATGAATGTGAGTGAAGCAAAAGAAGTATGCAAGGATCGTAGCAGGTGGCGTTCGGTAGTTTCTGCCTACCTCCATTGGAAAAACGCGTGAGTTTATGTATGTATGTATGAATATGTCAATTCTAGACAAGCGTGCTTCACGGTCGATCATATCTTCAAAAGCATAGGTTCACGTTTTATACACAATAAAAAAAATACAAATTCAAATATTGACAATAAAAGACGGCAAATTGGAGTAGTTTTTAACAGATTGAGACTCAGATTAGAATGTGAACTTTCTTAAAATATTCGAATTATATTAAACCTTCCTAGTCCAAAGCTTTCATAATCTTATAAACAAAGTATTTTTGAAGTCCTCAAGGAAGCAAAAATATAAAAGAAAAACAAACATTCCAAAAGAACCTTGAACGCTTTATTGACGAATTTGTCGTTTCTCTGAACGAAAGCTTCCGTTGTTCCGCAATATTGGCAGTTTTTTTAAACACAATAAAATCTTTATCGTTTGTAACGTTTGTGTAACATTTTTCACCCGACTACGGTTCAACAAAAGAGAGGAAATGAGTTTGATGGTGTATATATGGATGTTTGATCGTAGGTCGAAACCAGCTGGAGCAATTTCAGCACAATCATTTTAAATTAGTATCGTTTTTAATCCGCCAAAAAAGAGGTGTGTTAGTTTGACGTGTACTTCATATTAAAAAAGACTTGTGAGACTTTGTTCAGCTCTCCCTCTATTATCTGTAGACGAGATTAACCCTGGCTGGGAGTACAACATATCGGAAAGTCCCAGAAACAATAAAATCGATAAGTTCATTAAATATTTTGAAAAAACGTGGTTGAAAGACAAAGGTCTTAAATCAGAATGGTCAGTATTTGGTGGGAGACATAGAAGCAATAACGCTTTAGAAACCTGGCATGCACAGCTAAATCACGAGATGAAAAAACTTCGTCCAATCACAATAGCTCGTCTATTGTCGACTTTGCCGAAAATGGAGGATGATGACCACCGAAGTTATTTTCTTGAAAAATTACGCTGACGCTTTTTCTTTATGCAAAAATTGTAAATTGCCATTTCCTTGTGACTTGGCATTTTATTATATCATAATTTTTATTTTTTTAATGACTGTACTTTTCTTAAACCTTAACAGTTTGGCTGCCAGAGAACGAGACACAATAGAAAATGTATTGTTTGTCAGGCATCTGGCAGTTAAGGTGTTAACAGTTTGACCATAGGTAAAAACTATTCCTTGTGGTCAAATCAGTTTGACAAAATAGTTTGACCACGAGGAAGAACCCGTTTGATGAAAATCGGTTCAGCCGTTCAAAAGATATGTGCGTTTTACTGCTGTTTTGATTCGGGGTACTTGCGCAAGATATCGCGTCGAGAGTTTTATAATTTTACCTGTGTTTTATATTTTCGTAGGCACTTTGCTAAAAAATAGTAAACAGGGATCAACTGTGCCAGCTGGGGTACCGTGTTACCTAGTTACTGGGTTGTGGACGTCAGATAGGCAGTCGCTCCATGTAAAACACTGGTACTGAGCTGAATCCGGTAAGACTGGAAGCCGACCCCAACAAACAATTGGGAAAAGGCTAGGCAGATGATGAAGTGTGCAGCTGGATAAATTTAATATCTGTGTGTTATAACCAATTCTACTGAAATTTTAAAGGATTTTTTTTAAAGTTGTTTTATATTGGTTTAATTCAGAGTTATAGTTGACTAGTTGGATGGTTAAGTGGTCACACTTTTACTCACAATAATCAATCCACTA
Organism: Orthosia gothica; assembly: GCA_949775005.1. Lineage (NCBI taxonomy): Eukaryota > Metazoa > Arthropoda > Insecta > Lepidoptera > Noctuidae > Orthosia > Orthosia gothica. The sequence goes on from OX459061.1 coordinate 16,538,485, forward strand.
ATTCAAATTTATCATCATCTTTTCAGCAGAAAAACATCCACTAATGGACATACGAGTATACATCCGCAAGCGTCACCACATCGACCGATTCTGTGCTATAAATCCGAATATGAGTTTGTTTGTTGCGCTTTTACGCCTAAACAGCTGTTTTGCATGAAACACCCCACACGGGTAGAACACATCCCGGGCTAGTATATTTTTATCCTAGGGGTATGAGCGAGTGTTTGATTTTGTCCGGGACCAAGCGGGTTCTGCAGATGATTGGGTTAGTAGATATACCGATAGTTTTTGGTTTTAGCTTTATGGGTCCCGTATTGAAAGGCTCCGCCCCACGGATTGAGGACCAAGGATTGAATGTGAGGATCTCTCTTTCCGACGCCGTTCAGCGTTTCTGGGAAGTCGAAGAACATCCATCTGCAGGCCTGTATTCAACATTGAATACAGGCCTGCGGATCCCAAGCTAGGAGGCAGCACTGGGGCCCATGACCATTGCTGGGACTCCTGGATCCTACAAGGTCTATACCCGCAAAACCGCGATACGCGGCAGTGGTAATTAGGGTCTGTTTTTTGGGATACCGATCCCCGTATAGGCGGCAAGTGATACCAGCATGAGTTCAACATATTGAAACTCGCCACACGGGTAGACCATATCCAGAAGTAGTATATTTTTATCCTAGGAGTATGTTCACTTGGGATAATAGTCGAAGTCACTGACAGAAGCTATTCATTCAATAAATTAGCACCATTTACAAACTTACCGCTATACATCCGAAAATATTTCACGACAATATTATCAAAATAATCCTGCTTGACTTGCGAATTTTCCATGGTCTTGTGAAGCAGCGTCGCGAAGCTCAGGATGCCAGCATGTCTGATGTCATAAGGGAAGTCCAAGCCAAGCTTGCTGAGGACCTCCAACTCCTCAAGGAGAGCCTGGTTGGGAGCAGCCACGTTGAACGGCAGCTTTCTGATCAGGGAGAGGAGGGCTGCGTCTTCTACTTTTTCCTGGGAAAGAGAGGTAGAGTTAGAACACTGGCCAAGTAATAATAGTCCTCCAGGTCGAATTTCAGCAGGGGCGGCTAATCCGAGCATTGCTCAAGCATGTGTGCAAACACAGGTATACTCTCTGTTCCCTCCGACGCAACAGGGAGAGATCTGGCATGCTTTTCAATGCAAATTAATGTAGGTGGGGTACTTCCATCAAGGGACGACACCTCCAACAATTCTTTCCACCCGTTCGTGAGCGGATGGCCAGAACGTGGCTGGAGGTTGATCACTGTGTTGCCCAATTTCTCACAGGGCATGGTAACTTTAAAAGTAAATTATTTTCCTTCAAGCTTGTTGCCTCGCCGTTATGTCAGTGTTCTACATCTGACTGCGAATATGTACAATCTGCACATCATATCTTATGGGAGTGTATTCTTTAGCAGAATGTACGCAATATTATGTTGAATAATATACAGGCAGCATTCGGGGTTATTTATTATACGGATCTTGTGAAAACTAGAACAAATTTCCGTGCGTTCATTACCTATTATTGGATCCAAATAAAAAACACCTCCTTCATTATTTTCTGATTAATTTCGTTGCGGGATCCAAGACAGTTAAATTCATTCTCCGGGACTTCGTCAAGCTTCATCGCCACTGTTGATTATGGCTTTCAGGAGTTGCAGTGGTTTGGAAATAGTGCGGTGGGATTGTCCCAAAAAGAATAAAAAATCTTTCAAATGCATGAGAGTGTTATACCTCCAACTTCCAAACTTCAGGCTGCTATTAAGAACGTCATAAAGAAAAAATCCAATACAAATTACCTGACCTGGGCATCGAAACCAAGTCCTCACGTGTCGCCGTCACACTTGCAACCATGAGACTTACGAGGCAGTTATTACCGAAACAGTATAATAAAACTTAAATTAACTTTTCCGGACCCATAATGACCCGGCTAGGCACAGCCAGGTCATTTTGGGTCCGGAAAAGTAAATACTAAACTCCACTTTTGAAAGTCTATTCAAATTAGTTTGTTGAGCAATTATTTCGATTAAATTAAATCCCTATCCAATACTTCGGGTTCCAATCAAAGGTCAATTACAAATTAAATTATTTCAAATTAATATTAGTAACTATTAAAAGGTAACTGGAAATCTAAACGTTTCAGTCAATTAAGATTTATTTTAACCAATTAAACTTATTGATATTGTTGTTATTATATTCAAGTAAATTTCCATTTTGTAAACTGGGATTTGATCAGACTACCCAAGCCCCTAGTTGCATAAATGTATGTGTTATTGATAAATATTCTTAGAGTATATCATTTTCTTAGAGTCAAGGCCAGCTGCCAGCTGAATTGTCCCTTTTGGATATGTGAAGAAATTCACGGCAGTAGTATATTTAATGAAATTAAAAGGGAAATAAAAAGAAGAGGAGCTCGTGGCTAAATAATAACAGCCACACAGGTCGATCATCAAGGTTAAGCAACGCTTGACGACGTCGGTCCGTGGATGGGTGACCATTTCAACATACCGAGTTTCCTCCGTGCCTCGGAAAGCAATGTAAGCCGTTGGTCCCGGCTGTCATTTGAAGGTCTTTGACAGTCGTTACGAGTAGTCAGAAGCTTGTGATCTGACACCAGTCTGAAGCGGTACCGTGTTACCCAGTTACTGGGTTATGGAGGTCAGATAGGCAGTCGCTCCATGTAAAACACTGGTACTCAGCTGAATCCGGTAAGACTTAAAGCCGACCCCAACATAGTTGGGAAAAGGCTAGGCAGATTGAAAAGGGAAACTATCACAGCTAAGTAAGCTTTAACTTATAAAATGTACTTGGAAAAGTAAAAAAAATGTATTTTGATTTACGGGGACATCAGTTTTCGAACGGCAAAATTAATTTTGTCACTTTGATAAAGCAAAGTTCGGTGCTTTCATTGTTTATGAACTTTAGTAATGTTATTTATTTATTTTGGTAAATGTAGCTGTTTATACGGAAGTTGTGTGCGTGAAAAAAATATTTTAAATATTTTCACAACAACAAGAGCCATTCTCTTTGCACCACAACTCAAAATAAAAAAAACAAAATACCTTCTCCTCCAAAACCAGATACTTGATGAACCTCACGCAGGCGTCACTCCTGGCGTGAGGCAGCACCTCGATGAAGATGTTCCTGGACGTCTCCAGCTCATAGCTGGTGCCTAACACCAGGTCATCGAACAGATGCACCAGGGTCTCGTGGTTTAGTCTTGATATTGTGCTGAAAATGAGAAGAACTTTTTGAGTGAAAAGATTTAACAGTGGTAACGGAACGTTTGCCATTCTTCAAACAATTAGGTACTTAGATGAAAACACTGAACATCATACCCATAGTTTGCCAAATATGTATTTATTATATACATACTTAATTGTACATACAGCTCCAGAGAAAACTCACCCCCTAGAAATGTATAAAAAGCGACATCTACGGACAGGAGGATAAACTACGATATTTACGTGCGCCGCTTGCGTGCCATCTCTGTGATGCCGCCCATAGATATCCCTTTTAATACATTTCTAGGGGGTGAGCTTCTCTGCAGCTGCAAGAAAAAAAACAACATTTACATGTGTACAATTGCCGGTCTTATCGCACAGGGCAATTTCTTACAGACAACCTTTGGATGGACTAAACGAGAGGAGATGAATTTAGGTCTGTCAGTGTACAAAATATCTTAAGTAATAATAATTAGACATAAATATACTAATAAATAACAAATATATCAGAGAAAGGAGAAGACTAATTATAGTGAAAGAAAATGCTCCTTCACCATTTTTCTTAATGTTGGTAAGGATTGAGCACGCCTCACTTCAATAGGTAATGCATTCCACAAACGAGCTACATGAACTATGAAAGATTTGTCGAAGAAGGATGTGGAATACATACGTAAACTTAATTAAAGATCCTCCGATGATCTCAAGGACCTAAAATGTCAAAGAGGAACTCTGAAAGGGTTCTTTAAGGTTAAACCAGGACTAGATGGATTAAAGAGCACGTTATAGCAAATAAAGTATGTGGGCATTCCGGCAAAGGCGAAGAGGAAGCCATTTTAGCTGGTTCGAAATTCAGAAACATGATCATACTTGCGCAAGCTAAATATGAACCTGACACTGAGATTTTGAAGTCGCTCAAGCTTGTCCAATTGGTCTATGTATTTTGTATATTAATCTATTGGATATGTGTTTTAACAACATAACATAATAGCTGGATTCCCCAAAGGAAGGTGGAGGGTAGAGTTTTAAGTATATCACCCCCTCATTTCCAGTTATATCCAGTGTATAAAAATAGCCACTAACCGGACTCAAAACCAGACTTCAGAGTTTGTACTTAAAATTCCCCAGGTATGGAAAAAAAATACAACTTCAGCTGACACTTTTTTTTGTGATGGATTTGCTGTGACTCGGAGCTCGTGGCTAAATAATAACAGCCGCACGGGTCGATCTTCAAGGTTAAGCAATGCTTACCGAGGTCGGTCCGTCGATGGGTGACCATTTCAACATAGCGAGTTTCCTCCTTACCTCGGAAAGCACGTTAAGCCGTTGGTCCCGGCTGGCATTTGAAGATCTTTGACAGTCGTTACGGGTAGTCAGAAGCTTGAGATCTGACACCAGTCTTGCCAAGGGGTATAGTGTTACCCAGTTACTGGGTTCTGGAGGTCAGATAGGCAGTCGTTCCATGTAAAACACTGGTACCCAGCTGAATCCGGTAAGACTGGAAGCCGACCCCAATAACAATTGGAAAAAGGCTAGGCAGATGATGATGTGATGGGTTTGCTCTTCACTCTAGTCTAGGTCAGAGGTGACAGAGACAGACACAGGAACCCAGATTGGACCTAGGATATCCGCTGACCAAACAGCAAAATAATATAACTATTCCGTCTACTCTACTTACTTCAAGAGATCAATGAAATCCAAACTGTGTATTAGTGAAGCATTTCTCACGATGTTGTCAGCGTCAATTCCTTTTCTTGCAATTTTCAGGAGTAGCTGTAAGAATATCGTTGATTAGTAAAATTATCTACATATAAGGAGGTATCTTGACCTGTTTTCTCGGTTCCTTTGGCTTATATCACAATAACAGCCCCTTTTTATTCGACTGCCGAAGGAGGGTAATGTGTTTATCGACGTATTTGGCGTTCTAGAGACAAAACGCGTTGGCCAATATTGATTATTCATACGTCAAACGATTTGTCTTATCCTTGTGAGTGTCGCTGGTTATATTTAAATTGGAAAATAGCAAAATGGCGGATTTTGGGCGCAATATTGTGGGGTCCCATTTTTTTTTCTTCCTTACTCATTTTGTGAGATATCAAAATAAAGAATTTTAAGAAGTGATTTCAAAAATATATAATACTCATATACTTAAATGTACCTAATTCGAAAAAAAAATTGTTAACTAAAAAGTTAAAAATAAAAAAAGTTCATGCAAAAATTCAAAAAACCCGACTGCCTAAGAAGCGAATTACAAAGAAGTAAACAAGAAGAAAATCATGCTGTGTGTCGGTGGATACATCTAGTTTTGGTCAGTCAGCTCGCAAATATGTGGTAATAACCCAACGGGTATCATTGCACCGCTAATCCCGAAGCCGTACGTTCCAACTATTTTCTTAATAAATTCAAATTAAAGGTGTAAAAAATACTGAATATGGCTTACTGAAATACTAAGTGGGCAACACACAGATGCTTAAAACAGCGACTTGAAAATAAAAGTTTGTCAACGGAGCCGGTGCTGCGCGGGGCTCCTTTTTAGGGTTCCGTAGCCAAATGGCAAAAAACGGAACCCTTATAGATTCGTCATGTCTGTCTGTCCGTCCGTATGTCACAGCCACTTTTTTCCGAAACTGTAAGAACTATGCTGTTTAAACTTGGTGAGTAGATGTATTCTGTGAACCGCATTAAGATTTTCACTCAAAAATAGAAAAAAAACAATAAATTTTGGGGGTCCCCATACTTGAAACTGCAACTAAAAAAAAAATTCCATCATACCCAAACGTGTGGGGTATTTATGGATAGGTCTTCAAAAATGATATTGGGGTTTCTAATATTATTATTTTCTAAACTGAATAGTTTGCGCGAGAGACACTTCCAAAGTGGTAAAATGTGTGTCCTCCCCCTGTAACTTCTAAAATAAGAGAATGATAAAACTAAAAAAAATACATGATGTACATTACCATATAAACTACCACCGAAAATTGGTTTGAACGAGATCTATTAAGTAGTTTTTTTTTAATACGTCATAAATCGTAAACCGCAATTTACCAAGTACGGAACCCTTCGTGCGCGAGTCCGACTCGCACTTGGCCGGTTTTTTCTGTCTGTATGGTCTAAAGTATCCTAACATGAAGGTGATGACGGGAGCTATCCGTGTCGGGTTCTCTAAGCTCCCGAGCTCGTTTCGCTCGTTCTTGGACTAATTCGTTGAGAACACGAACTCCCGCGCTGCACAGCGAAACCACCTCGTCGGTTGTTCTGCTATTTTCAAAACAATAATACGCTAAAATCGATAAATATAACCCCAAATACAATTAAATTATGTAACAATATTATTACCGCTGCTCACAAAAACTTCCTTAAAGCAGTGTAGAGTCCGTTTATTATGACATCGAAAGGAATTGACAAACACGTCATAATATGCGGACGTCATACAAAGCGTTTTGTGAAAAAGACACTTTTTTTATGTAAATATGTACTTAAGTATTTACAAATTTTCCCGCCACAATGTTTTGTCGAACTTTAAAACGACTGATCCAGCTTGCAGAATAATTGAAGTCGAGAATAACAAAACGCGCGGCAAAAACATTTGCCTTTTCATGTAGCATAGGGCCGCTGACAGGTATACCTTTGTTTCTTATGATAAAATGGGTCATAATAAGCGACATATCCTGTAAGGGAAGTCATTGTATCCGACTTTTTTATAAAGAAATATATATGAAAACCAAACTTCGTAGTGTAATTACGTCATAATAATCGGTTGGTCAATATAAGCGGAGTCATAATAAACGGATTCTACTGTACTTACTTAGTATAATAGTCGCCCATTCAGACTATTTTTCGCCCTGTTAATAATTTCCCATTTTAAAATAATAACACCTTTCGTGAGTTTAATAAGTTTCCGGTTTTAACCCACATGCATATTTTAAGACTGCCCTTCTTATAACTGACCCTTAACCGTGACCCGATTTAACGATGAGGTCGCGAGTTACCCAGCGACTTCGTGCACTTGTGAATATTCTATCACGTGGAAGTTTCGAAAAATGAATTTCTTGTGATGAAGACAACCTTTGTGCAAAATTTCGCAAACGCATAGAGGATTTCGAAATGTTGTGCTATCAGGAAGACGCTGCAATTCACGTTGATGGCACACAACACGAACTTTTTGATACTACAGGAAATTAAACTTGAAAAAATTAAAACTGTTTTACAAAAAATTACTACTGACTTCCAAATAAAACACTACAAAGTGAAAATTTTTTTTTTCAGAAGTCGGTGTTCCTTATTTCTATTCTTCGTTTTTTTGACACCGACTGTCGAAAAAGATGTTATTTTTCACTTTGCAGCACTAAAATTAAAGATATGCTTTTCTACAAAAAATACAACCAACTTGCGAATAAAAACTTATTTGGAAGTTGGTTGTATTTTTTTTGTAAGAAGTTTTTTTTATTTTTCGCTTTTTAGTTGTGGTGCCTACCTAAAAGGAAAGTTCTACAGAAAGGTACCTATAAAACCAGAATAGATTACCCGAATATCATGAAAATTGAACATAACCGGTGAAAATAGAGTCTAAAAAATAAAACAAACTATTTTAAAAATAAATATCCCGATTGCTATAAAATAATTATCTGAAAAGTGAAAAACAAGTACTAGGTATAAATTATAGACAAGTAAAATTTCAAAATTTAAAAAACCCCCCACACATTTATCTTGCGAAAACTAAATCGAAACCGGTTCATCCGTTTAGGCGCTATGATGCCACAGACAGACACACAGATAAACAGATACACATCAACACACGTGAAACTTATAACACCCCTCTTTTTCCGGCGGGGGTTAAAAAAGGAACCCTTACAAGATCACTGTCTTTTCCGTCTGTCCGTGTGTCACCACCGAATTTCTCAGGAACAGGTGGAACTAGCAAGTTGAAATTTATACCAGATACTGAAGTCTATAGTCCCTATTAGGTGTATAAAAATCATGGTCCTGAGTCAACACGATAAAAAGATATGGGCAAATTTAGATTTTCGCGAAAACTTGTAAGTACCAAAATTTACTTTAATTTTCAACACTTTTTATTTTTCGGAATTTTCCTTTATTTGTGCTGTAAGACTTTACTTTTGGCAAATTTCGTGATTCTAGGTCAACGGGAACTACCATATAGGTTTTCGACCCAAAACCTACAGGGTACTTCCGGTTGATCCAGAATTGTCAATTTTGGTTAAAAGCAAGGATTTACAGCACAAGTAAAGGGAAAAATCCGAAAAATAAAAAGTAGAAAATTAAGGTGAATTTTGGTACTTACAAGTTTGCGCGAAAATCTAAATTTGCCCATATCTTTAAATCTCAGCCACCAATAAAAATTATACTAATTTGATTACGGTGGTATGATGGGTAGGTACGGAACCCTCGGCGCACGAGTTCGACTCGCACTTGACCGGTTTTATTTTTTAAGGCAGCGCTTTATTTAAAAAAAATGCTATGTCATTCCCACAATTGAGACGAATCCAACGACACCACATGTCTTAATTAGACAAGCCGTGTGGGCTGTAGAGCGTGCCATAGAAATAGACATACATACATACCTACGCTCAAAAAAACATTACGATCCCGCAGTCGGGTAAAAGGCACAGTTCCTGTGGGATGGTTCATATATAAAAGCTATATATATACTTATAATTACTCGTCCGCTTAAGAACAGCTTCCGAGTCAAAATGCTACAAAAGTTCAAAATAAATACCTCATAAGTAGTATTCTTCAAGAATGCTTGTGTGGGATTCCTGATGCCATTGGACGGGTCTCTAAAGTCACTGGCCACGTACTGTATGGTCGTCTGGAGGAGGTTGATCTTCTCTACACCCCTGACTGCTACATCATGGTCATAAGAAAGAGACAGGCTGAAAATAAAACGAAAGAAATAATAAATAAATAAAGCTTTATAATTTTGTCAATATTTTCTTTTCTCAATTCGGAGACGTGGTCTTACAATGGGCCTCATCAGAAAGCTTACAGTCACCCAAAAGGCAACAGGGCTATGTTTGGAGTTTCCTTGCGTGATCGAATCAGAAATGTAAAGATCCGCAAGAGAACCAGGGTTACCGACATAGCCCGAAGAATTACCAAACTTAATTGGCAGTGGGCAGGGCACATTGCTCGCGGAACGGATGGCCGATGGGGTAGAAAGGTTCTGGAGTGATGACCGCGAACCGGAAGACGTTGCGTTGGAAGGCCTCCCACCAGGCGAACAGATGACCTGGTGAAGGTTGCGGGGATCCACTGGGTGCGAGACGCACGGGACCGATCAGTGTGGCGACGCTTGTGGGAGGCCTATGTCTTTCGGCTGATATGATGATGATGAATTCTGGGGCAAAGGCCTTCACCAATTTTTTTTACTAACGGTAGCGCCACGCTGATGGTAATTGATGATATGGCCGACGGTGAAACATGCTTGCCTGGAAGTAACATAAATCACTATTGACCTAAAAACCCCTAGATTGTAGCCAGAAAGGCTAGTAACGCACAATGAAAGTATGTCCACCATGTACCGATGGCGCATCGCCGTACGTCTTGTATGCCGATCATGACAAGGGCTAGGCGGAATCAAATTGTGCAATTCCATCGCGCACTCCCCGAAATGTAACCGATAGAAACCGACAGAGACTTGGCGTTGATTGTCAAGGCTGTGAAGCTTTGACTCCACCAGTGCATCGTTGCCGATGAGCCTCTTCTCCTATCTCTCAATCAACTTTGGTGCATCAAGCTGGTATATGGCAGATCCGTCCTGGAGGTGACAGCAGCTATGCATGACCGCGTCCCTTAACCAAAGGCATCCTATCTTAAATGTTTTCAGATGTATTCAACTTTTCGTCCAGAATATGCTTGCTCAAGAACCCTGCCAGCTCCTCCTCTAGCTGCATATGTGTTTGGAACGGTTAGCCAAGATAACTGCGCGCTGCACGGTATATTATTTACCCGCTACGCATTCATGAATATCGTGGCCATAGTGGACAGTCCTGTCTACATTTTCGATTAAAGCGAAGATTTACATGTGCATACGAAGCCGTGGGCAACAATGGAACTCCGCCTTAAGCAGTGCTGTGTTTAAATAATTTGGCGCCGCGTGCCAAATATTTAAGCCACCCCATAATTTACAAAAAAAAAGTAAAAAAATATTTGCTAAGTTAAAGATTTAACGGTCAAATAATAAAAAAAAATCATTTTAATGGAGAGCGTCAATTTTTTAACCCTGCCTCAAACAGTTTTGTTTTTATACATATGAAATTTTGGGGAGCGGCCTAAAAGAGCAAAGAAGTATAATATTCACAGCGGATCTTTGTGTCTCTGAAGTTGGTTCTGTCAACCATTGCGCAAGAAACAGTTTGTCATCAAGTATACTGCATAGAGTAAGTAAGATAGAATGATCCGACAAACGTAAGCGAGTGAAAGAGACAGTTATACAAAGCTATCTTCACTTTCAATATTGACACAAAAATTGCTACTGCGCAGGGACTAGCAGCCAATTCAGAGACACAAGGATCCGTTGTGAATATTATACTTGTTTCAATATAAATAGAAGGTGGCTAGGGGCGGTATCTATGTTAGTCTTGGCCTAGGGGAAAATACGCTATAAGGTTCAAAACTTGCATCTTTTCAAACTGCATTGTCGACATAAGATAGGATAGGATAGATGGACCTTTTATCCGCACTTAGACTCGCATTTGGTCCATTGTACGTGCAGGCTTCTCTCTGGGAGAGGGAATGGGCGTTATCCACCACGCGGGCCCTTTGCATGTTGGTGGATGTCACATGTCTTCGAATTATTGGTTCTAAGACATGCCAGTTTCCTCACGATGTTTTTCTTCAGCGTTTTGAGAGCAGTAGTGATGAAATAATTTACACAAAGTAAAGCGCCTGCCAGGGTTCGAACCTATGACCAACGACGCGTATTGTAAGTCGCGGCCTGTACCACTGGGCCACCACTGCTCTCATTGTAGACATATACAATCCCTTATTTGCTTCTAGGTACTCACTCTGTGTTGACAGCTAAGATGTGATCGTGTGTCTTATACTGATAGCTTCCTCTAAGCTCTACAGAGCTCAGTCCTTTGAAGTCGTCTACTTCGTATGTTCTTTCTGCTGACGACACCGAATCTATCTAAAAAAAATCAATTTTTAATATTTTGAAAGTCTGGTACTACATAAATTGCTTTTTTTTTCTATGTAGCGTCTCGCAGGTCGATCAAAGTGACCGTCTACTGCTAAACAGGGCATCCCTGTGGAGACTAAGCTATATCACCTCCAGCCAGGCACAAAATTACTAAACCTAAGCGACAACGCTGAGGGCTACCCCAGGTGGGGTCGAACCTCGGCTCAGGGCGTCGCTGGGGGACAACTAAGGCTGGATCTTGATAAAGTGATTCTACCATCCGTTCGGAAAAGGCCTACGTGGAGAAGAACGGACAAGAAACTCCAATTAACTAACTATGTAGATTCTAACTAAGGCACAGCATTGCGCGGGCTAGCTTCTATATCTTGGCGGGGACGTCGCGGTGGACCTCGGCGGCGAGGACGGAACGAAGGCGGTCTGTGTTTGCGAATTGTGCTGGTCTTTTTGCTGGTCTCTTGGAATAGTGTAGTGTCGTCATCGGGGATGGGGAGAGGGAGCCTTGGTCAGCGAACTTTTGAGATAAGAGAGAGTTCATAGCGGGATGCCGCTTGAATTAGGGCGTTTTTATCTGCTGGATTGTGGGGATTCTAAGATCGACATGGAGCTCCTGATTACAAGCGAACCAGGGGGCTGCCGTGATCTTTCGGAGGAATCGGTGCATAAATTGCTGGTAATAATTTACTTTTAAGTAGATAGAATCGATAGTCGCAGCGTGCCAAACTTAAATGACAGTGGGCAGGGCACAATTGCTCGAACAAGATGGCCGATGGGGCAGAAAAGTTCTGGAGTGGCGATGTTTCCGAAAATCTCTTCTCATCAAGTATTTTTTTACCATCATCAGTTACTGTATAGTTAAATAATCCTGTTTGTGAAACCCACTTTTTACCCTGAATCATTTGTGTTATTTTTCTACTTTATTTTTTTGAAGACTAAGGATTTGTCTGACTACATAAGATTAAGAAAACTCTAACAAGGACCTGATACTCACAACAGCTCTCCCAGAATAAGCTGAAGCCCAGGGCACAGAGGCCCAACTGTTCCTACTTCTGGCAGTTGGCACCTTAAGGCTGGTGTACTTCTTGATGATGTTTCCTTTCGAGAGGTAGATCATTGCACAGATATCATCTAGGCATGGCTGGAATATAAAGAGAACAGCGTTGAAAATTAACCAAATAGCAATCATTGATTTAATAATTACAACATTATTTGGAGTAAGGCAGTTACCACAGATATAAATCTAACTAGATGACGCGATTGTATGTACTTCACGTGTCAAAAAAAAGAGTAAAATTACCATCAATGATCGTACTTTACACTTTTCATTAAGCGTTATCGGCACCGGTTATCTAGAAAAATGCCTAATAATGCCATATTGAGCTGTAAAAACTGTATAGAAAAAGTTGGCCAAGGCATTGGAAATGTTTTCTTTCATTGGTAAGTAAATTTGTTTTCAAATTGTGTGTGAAAAAGTGGCACGCTTGGTTTTCACACAGATGGAGGGAGTTGCGTTATCTAGTTAGTTTATGTCTGTGGCAGTTACCGAAACCTTGTTGATTTTATTAGGATGTTACTTATAACGAGGCTTTAATTGTAACAATGCAAATTGATTTAAAATAAACCTTTCTGACAGGCTATTTTTCACTGCTCGATACTAATCAAGAGTAAATGAAATCATGGCAGTTTCCCGTAACACAATGTTTCGATAAAAATCTGTATTTTCTTATGTAAGGGATTGATTGGAATGGTAGTAGTTATAGTGTCTGAAATATGAAATAGCTCTTTTTCCTCCAATTCTTCCATGTTCCTGAGAAGAAGTCCAAAGGCCTACTAACCCTACCTATCATAACTTTAGCTAGTTATTTTTTATCTTACTGCATTTATTTTATGTTCTTTGTATTTATTTTAACATACAGAACAGATTTGGTCGTCCTAGGCGAACACTGAAAATCAGCGCCGTTCTGTGGGTCCCCCACGGCACAGCATTATGCTGAGTGGAAGCCTTCTTACCACAATCACGAAATGCATCTGCCTGGCATCTTTTTCACACTATTTCTTTTCTATTTTATTAAAAATACAGGTAGTTATGTTATTATTGTTTGATTTATTTCTCGTCTTTTCTAAAAACTCGAATTCTAACTTAATTTAAATACTACTAATACGTTGTAGTAGTCTTGTACTAATATGTTAAGGGTTTAGCATAAGCATGTATTTATATTGTATGTCGTTTTGTGACAGTTCTTTCTTTTACTTACCTCATTGACGGTATAAGTTCCCGTACTCTTAGTGAGTTGAAAATTGATGGATATAGCTCGCTTTAGGTTCACAGACCAGGCTGGCTCCTGATGGCCAACGTATATTGAATTTATGTAGCCGTTTTCCTGAAAAATAAAACATGTGATCAATATTAGTATATTCTGTTTGTCTTACTCAAACTAAATAAAAAATTTGATTTAGTGATTTTTGTTGAATTTAAATTGTGACAGTGATTTTTTATTGAATTGAAATTTTGACATTGTAATTTTAGTTTAATTTAAATTTTGACATTGTAATTTCAGTTTATTTTAAATTTTGACAGTGATTTTTTATTGAATATTCATTTTGGCATTGTAATTTCAATTTAATTTAAATTATGGTAGTGTTGTTGTGGTTTTTTTTTGTTGTGTCGATTTTTAGCATTTTAATAAAAATCAATAAGTTATTTCGAATAGCTTCCTCTACAGGGGTATTCAGTGATTGGGGCAACGCTTGGCAGATAATACAGAGGTAAAAATATACCTGATACTCCAATTCCCATGGTTCTTGTAAGACTTTATCATCAGACGTCTCCAGATCTCGCACCGAGCCGTAATTGGTACAGCAGACTGTTTTCTGAAAATTAATAATAGGCCCATCTATCTATGTATTTCAAACCTGTAGGAACCGGTCGGTAGTGACTAGATCAATCGGTAGGTCATTATTTGTGATTTATCGGCTTTTGAAGATCACAGTTGTTATAGAGTTATTTGAGGTATAGAAATTGAAAATTAAAAATAATATTATTATAAAAAAACCCTTTTGCACAAAAATGCTACCGACTTCCAAATAAAAACTACAAAGTGGAAAATAAATTAATTTTTGGAAGTCGGTGTCCATATCGCAAAAAAATGGGAAAATAGAAAGACACCGACTTCCAAAAATCAATTTATTTTTCCCTTTGTAGTTTTTTATTTGGAAGTCGGTAGTATTTTTTTGCAAAAAAGTTTTTTTGATTTTTCTGTTTTGAGTTATAGCTACGTAAATAGGCAAGTTGTTTAGTAAGGTACCTATTACTGCAGAATAGATTACCCGAATAACATGAAACTTGAACATAACAGGTGAAATGAGAAAGAGAACTGCGTACCCCTTTAGAGCGTACTGGCGTGATGCCTAGTTATGAAATGGTATAAACAATAAACAGACATGCGATTGCAGCAATCCCGAATAATTGCCGTCATTTATTGAAGAGTTCTGATGTATATATTCGAAGTTTTTCGTCAGATCTTCACCAAATTCAAATAGGACCAATTTCGAAACATACTCTTTTACAACTTTTTTAAAATCAGTCCACAATTGACGAAGGTATCGGTGAACATATAAAATAAATAAAAAAAACATACATGAAGTAATAATAAATAAAAAAATAAAAAATAATAGTAGTAGTATAATGTCATCTTTCTCTGTCACCCTAGGATTTGCTGTAAGAGAACTCAACATTGAGTTAAGCTCGCCTTTGTACATGTACTTTATTTTCACACTGTATTTTATGTTGTTTTGGTGTACAATAAAAAAGAAAAAGAATGAGAATTAAGAATGAAGTCGAACATAGAACATCCTCCTTTTTGGTAAGTCGATTAGTAAAAATGATATTCATGGTGCTGGCGTTAGAATGCCCAAACGAATACAAAGATTCCCATCCTGATAAAAAGTACGTTACCTTGTCGAAAGTATGGCAAGCGACCACCGCCATCGCTTATTGAATGCGGTTTTTAAATTGCTTCAGATATTACAGATGTCCATTTATTTATTTATATAGACTTCATGCACAAAGGTACAAAGGCGGACTTAATGCCTTAAGCATTCTCTACCAGTCAACCAAGGGTGGTGAAGAGATAACATGGCAAGTGCATTATTTAAATAATTTAAAAAAAAAAGTTGTGTTTAAAATACACGTATTTATATAATTAATACTAGCTGACCCGGCAATCTTTGTTTTGCCATAAAAAGACCAAACATTTATCTACCCTACCCTACCCTACAATACCTTACAATACCCTACCCTACCCTACCCTACACTACACTACCCTACCCTACCCTTCCCTACCCTACCCTACCCTACCCTACCTATAAACCTCACGGAGCCCGAGACCTTTCCAACGAATGCAAAACCATCGAAATCGGTTCGTGCGTTCTGGAGTTATATCGTCAGGAAAAAACCCGACTTATTTTTATATATTAGATAATATATTTATATAAAGTAACAGAAAAAAGAAAGTGAGATGAGTCTCCTTAGTTGTGTTGAAAATAAATCTGCAATTTCCGCTTGAATGCAAACCGACTTGTAGCCGTCCTGTTCTCGAGAGGAAGCGCGTTCGGGAACAGAATGGATTGAATATTGAAGGAAGAGTGAACAAAATCATAAGTATGAGAAGGACAAAGCAAGAGGAGATTATTGGAAGAACGCAGATTCCAAGCATGTAAAGAACCAACCAATCATCTACCTGGTTTGCCATAAGGCTTAGGAAATCTCTTTCTTATGTTAACCTAATCCTCCTCCTTGCATCAATTTTCCACGGTCATGACCATATCATGGTTTCAAAACCATCTCCTTTATTATGTCTCTCCACTTGCTCCTATCATCAGCAACATGCACGGCTTTTGAAGCTTTCAAGATCAAGGATGTGCAGATTTGGTCTCACCAGCGTAATAGGACTTCTTCATCTAGCTAGTTACCCCTCGACTTCGCCAATGACAATTACCATCAGAAGGTTATCACCCGGTTTGCGTGCGATTTGGTCATCATCATCATCATTATTTCCACCAAAAGACGTCCACTGCTGGACATAAGCCTCCCGGAAGCGTCAGCACACTGATTGTCCTGTGCAGCCTTCACCAGGTCATCGCTCAACCTAGAGGGAGGCCTTCCAACGCTGCGTCTTTCAGTACACGGTCGTTACTCCAGAACCTTTCGGCCCCAACGGCCATCCGTTCTACGAGAAATGTACCCTGCCCACTGCCACTTAAGTTTGGTAATTCTTCGGGCTATGTCGGTAACCTTGGTTCTCTTGCGATAAGGTCATATTAACATAATACAAAATAGTTCATGCTCACCTCCAACTCATCCAGCGACAACCTCGCCTTCGTAAAGTTATCATACACCTGTATATTCAGGTTCCCCTCCAGCTGCCAGTACGTGGTGCTCTTGCGAGGATTCCATGTGCCGGTGGATACGTTGCTCTTCAGCACGAAGACGTACTGTCTGTGCTCTTGAGGGAACAGCAGTTTAAGGCCAGAGTTGAAGGCGGTTGCAGCGGTTATTGATGCTGGAAAGTGTGAAGAATATATGGTGAGAAAGAACTGGCATCTTTTGGGCTTAGTCGCTCCATCATGGACCTCATTCATCGTTTACCATGAGGTGAGATTGAGGTCAAGAGCAGGCTCACCAGGTATTAAAACAATTTTTTTATAGAGTCTAAGGTCACTGAATTCTGGGCCAAACCAAAAATAATATAATACTAGCATACAGATGCCTCATCCTATACAAAGAAACTGTGCTGATGTAACTAGTGTTTTTAGACGGACTATTAAGTAGAAGTACATCGATCGTGTTCGGTTTCGTTCCACGGCTATAGATGGAGTTAGCAGCGACTCGCAAGTAAAAGGGTTTTTTTCGGTTCGTGACTATTATTTTCTTTAAATACAGTGACGATTTGTTTTATAGTATTTCTTTGCACGTTTTTACAGTTTCTTTGAACCAAAATGTGTTACAATACAAATTAAAAAAATCGAGTGGCATGCCTCAGAAATTTAAAACCGCGCCATCTATTGGAATCAATTTCAAATGATCCGTTCGAATAGTCTTTGAAATGTGAATTAAGAGCACAATATTCCGTAATTTTGTGCTTAGGAGAGTTGTTTAAACAAGAACATACAATTTTTATGATCGATTCTAGAAAATGTTAATAAGGGGTGTCTCAGAATGTTTTTCGTTTTTGATACTTAAAAAAAAGGTAATAGAATAAGTTAAAACTCGCTTTATTTACTGTTTAATTAACGAGCAGTTTTCCAATTTTGTTTATTAAAAACAATAATAAGTAAATGTGCATCCTTGACTTCCTGACACTCAATTTTCCTGGAACTAAAATCTTAAATCACACGCCAAAAAGTGAGGGACCGACTATTCCTTGACGTGATATGGCAGCCCAAATAGCCCAGATTAAACGCTTGCTGATGTTCTCCTATAGAGCTGCTTAAAAAGTTAAGTTTACAAACTAGTGCCACCCAACCTGAATGTTTAAAAGCAAGCAAAGACTCACAGACGAAACAAATAATGAAAATTTTAGTTGCAGGCCAAACGAGTGTCAGGACGAGGAGGGTGCGAATTTACTTAATTTCGTTTTTTACAAATAAAATTACAATACTGCTCATTAATTCAACAGTAATTAAACTGAGTTTTAACTAATTCTAGTACCTTTTTTTTAAGTATCAAAAACGAAAAACATTCTGAGACACCCCTTATTACACACAATTCAATGAAAATCGATGCATATCGCGCCATCTCGTGATATTTATAGGCCTCCCAAGCGTCACCACACTGATCGGTCCTGCGCGTTTCGTTCCACCGGACACCCTCAGCCTTGACCAGGTCATCGCTCCTCTAGAGGGAGGCCTTCCAAAGTGATATTTACTAGAACCAAATTTTCTTTCTAGCGGGACCCCGTGGCCTAACATAATATTTAATTCTTTATATTTGCCATCGACACGCTAAGAAGAAAGTCTAATGTTCCAATATTGTGCCATTTTGGAAGCCAGTTCAATTGACAGTTCAGTCACTGGCCTTTTACTAGCTGCAAGTACGAGTTTTAATGATATTTCAGTAAGGCAGTCAGTCTCTTTGTGTCTAACCCCTAAATTAAGAATATACCAAACTCTATAGCCAAAGTTTTACAGGTTTTTATGCTCGCGTTTGAAAAGTTCTTATGTTGAATTTGTTTTGATTCAGGTACCGGACTAATCAACTGACTCATTAAGCTATATTGCAAACTGTAGTCATGTCCCGAGCCTAGTGATCAGCTAAATCTATTAGCAATTAAAATAAATTAACAAAAACCCCGACATATTTTTATTTCATGCTTTTCAAGCTACATAATTCATCTAGTCATTTATCTTGCAAAAAAGCCCCGATTCAAATAGTAAAACCCCCATAACTTTTAAACTGCTGAAGCGATTTTCATCAAACATAACTGAGAACACTCTCGATAAAGTCACCTTTCAAATAAAACAAAACTAAATCAAGATCGGTTCATCCGTTTAGGAGCTATGATGCCACAGACAGATTTCTTAAATATTTTTCTTTCTTTTATAATAAATTGTTTCAGTCACTTACCAGTGAAAATTAAGAAGATTCTGAAATACATTTTGGTGATGATCTGAAAATAAAACAAAACTTTATCAATAAATACTTATACTCGTAGGTAGAAACATAACGAGTTTCCTCCATGCCTCGGAAAGCACGTTAAGCCGTTGGTCCCGGCTGTCATTTGAAGATCTTTGACAGTCGTTACGGATAGTCAAAAGCTTGAGATCTGACACCAGTTTTGCAAAGGGGTATCGTGTTACCCAGTTGCTGGGTTGTGGAGGTCAGATAGGCAGTCGCTCCATGTAAAGCACTGGTACTCAGCTGAATCCGGTAAGACTGGAAGCCGACCCCAGCAACAATTGGGAAAAGGCTAGGCAGATGATGATGACTTATAGGTAGAAACATGATCCACGCAAAACACAATGGCTTTTAAATTGATTTCAACAGGTTAAGCAAAGTCTTTCTAAAATGGTTTCTGAGCTTTGGCGTCAGTTACTTTGATAACAGGAATATTACTTTAGCATTATATAATTTTAATTATTTACATTGGTATTTTTATTTATTTATATTTTTTTATTTTTTTATATTTAAAACTAGCTGACCCGGCAAACTTTGTTTTGCCATAAAAAGACCAAACATTTATCTACCCTACCTACCCTACCTTATACTACCTACCCTACCCTACCCTACACTACCCTACACTACCCTACACTACCCAACCCTACCCTACCCGACCCTACACTACCCTACATTACCCTACCCTACCCTATCCTACCCGACCCTACACTACCCTACATTACCCTACCCTACCCTACCCTACCCGACCCTACACTACCCTACACTATCCTACTCTACACTACCCTACCCTACACTACCCTACCCTACCCTACCCTACCCTACCCTACCCTACCCTACACTACCCTACACTACCCTACCCTACCAAACCCTACCCTACCCGACCCTACCCTACCCTACCCGACCCTACACTACCCTACACCATCCTACTCTACACTACCCTACCCTACACTACCCTACCCTACCCTACCCTACCCTACCCTATGTCCTTCTCCTGGCTCTAAACTACCTCCCTGCCAATTTTCAGCTAAATCGGTTCAGCCGTTCTTGAGTTATAAGTGAAGTAACTAACACGACTTTCTTTTATATATATAGATGTATTAAATAAGAATGTAAATGAATCATCTACCTAGCCTTTTTCCAATTGTTGTTGGGGTCTGCTTCCAGTCTTACCGGATTCAGCTGAGTACCAGTGTTTTACATGCAGCGACTGTAATCTGACCTCCACAACCTAGTAACTGGGTAACACCATACCCCTTGGCAAGACTAGTGTCAGATCTCAAGCTTAAGACTACCCGTAACGACTGTCAAAGATCTTCAAATGACAGCCGGGACCAACGGCTTAACATGCTTTCCGAGGCACGGAGGAAACTCAGTATGTTGAAATGGTCACCCATCCACGGACTGACCTCGGCAGGCGTTGCTTAACCTTGAAGATCGACCCGTGCGGCTTTTATTAATTAGCCACGAGCTCCTCTAAGAATGTAAATGAATAAAGAAAAAAAAATAACATAATAAATAATAATTAATTAAAATTATATTATAATATTAAAGTAATATTACTGCTTTCTTATTTTTATTTACTTTATTCAGTTAATGAACATACTTTTTATATTTTTAAATATTAACTTAAAAAACAAATAAAAAATACATTTAAAATTTAAAAAATAGAGGCTCACAGGTATCAAGCAGGAACAGGGTCCAAGCTACCGACGGTCAGGGCTCCAGTGAGGAACCTCCTAACAATACGAGCCGTGTCCAGCAATACTGCTTTCTGGATCAGGCCCTTGCCCCAGCCGCCTAACGAGAGCCTCCTAAGGTGTTGGTCGAGGCTCGTGGCTATTAAGCCATTGGCTGACACGACTATCGGTACAATGATCGCTGTGTCCACATCCCACATGTCGACAACCTCGCGAGCCAAGTCAAGATACTTGATTTGCTTATCTTTCTCGGTTTTCACGGGGTTCCCGTCATGCGGGACGGTAAAGTCAACAATTATTGCACGCCTCTCGATTCGGTCCACCACCACAATATCAGGTTTAATGGCTACAATAGTCCTGTCAGAAATGGTGGACCGATCCCAGTACAATATGATAATACCTGTAGTACTGTACCTCCGATGCCACAAGAGTGTATTTCAGAGCAAGTTGCTGATGGATAATTCTGGCTACAAGCACAAAGTACGTAAGTGGCGAAGCGCCGTCTATTTTGTGCTACAAGGGTGTGCCTATGCAAGTACTCTTCGTTAGCTAGCCGAGAACAACCAGAGATAATGTGGCGGATCGATTCACCCGACCGGTGACATACCCGGCAGATGTCATCCGTGCCATCCTTCACACTAAATCAATGATCTGCAAATAAACAGATACGTTATACACTCACAAAACAATTGAAGAAAGTGTTCCGCGCAGCAGCGGCAGCACACATACACACTTTTAATTTATCTGACATTTCACTACAAGTCGAAAGGGATGGCTTGATAAAACCAACAAGAAAAAAGAGACAGCTAGTGTTTGTCACTTGCGTGTGAATGTCAAACTTTACTCTGACCACCAATGTTTTTTTTCTTTTTGTAACCGCCCAATATCAGAATATTAAGAAAAAAATTGAAATAAATTAGTAAATTGAGGTGTATTGCGTACTTAAATATGGTATAAGTTCCCTCTTTTTTTATAATTTGGTATTATAATTGGTGCACTTTCTAAATACGCACGATGGCATTTTTTTAATTTTGATTTTGTTTCAACAAAGCGTATCGCTCTTTGCCATGCGTGACATAAACTAAAGACTAAAGGATACAATTATCTCCTATTCGAGTCTTCACAATGCGTGCGCTTATAACATATCTGTTTATTTGAATATCATTGCACTAAATCTATTATTATTTATTTTATTTTTATTATTATGCTTTTATTCAAATCCCTATCAATATGAAGATGAATAAACATTGCAATAACTTGAATTAACATACAGCAAATCGAAAGATGAAACACTATCAATGGTTTATACAGCGAATCGTGTATTCTTATCTGCCAAACAACACACTGCAACTTATACATCTGCCAATACGATGACAATTTAATCTTTGTGTATTCATCGGGATTGAGGAGCTCTTGGCTAAATAATAACAGCCGCACGGGTCGATCATCAAGGTAAAGCAACGCTTGACGAGGTCGGTCCGTGGATGGGCGACCATTTTCAACATACCGAGTTTCCTCCGTGCCTCGGAAAGCACGTTAAGCGGTTGGTCTCGGCTGTCATTTGAAGATGTTTGACAGTCGTTACGGGTAGTCAGAAGCTTGAGATCTGACACCAGTCTAGCCAAGGGGTACCGTGTTACCCAGTAACTGGATTGTGGAGGTCAGATAGGCAGTCGCTCAAGGCTAGGCAGATTGAGTATTCATTGGGACTCCTATTTCTAGCATATACCGGTTAACTGTTTGCTCAGCATTCCCTGATCAGTCTACCCTGTTACCAGCTAGATGATTAACTATCTTTTTACCAAGACAGAGATTATCATCTGCTTAAAAAAACAATAATTGATTAATTCACTGTCCACCATCCACAGTCTACTCAAGAGTTGTAACCACAGATATAAATCTAACTAGATGACACGATTGTATGTACTTCGCGTGTCAGTAAAAACAGAGTAAAATTACGATCAATGATCGTACTTTGAGCTTTTCATTTAGCATTATCGACACCGGAAATCCACCGAAATCTAGAAAAATGCCTAATTATGCCATATTGAGCTGTAAAGACTGTATAGAAAAAGTTGGCGGAGGCATTAGAAATGTTTCCTTGCATTGGTAAGTAAAATTGTTTTTAAATTGTTTGTGAAAAAGTGGCACGCTTGGTTTTCATACAGATGGAGGGACTTGCATTATCTAGTTAGATTTACGTCTGTGGTTTTAACTGTCCTTATGTAATAAAGGTGATATTTTTTTTAATTTCAGCCCCCTTTCAGTTGTTTCAACTGCTGGCCTGTTCCCCAATAATAATAATAAATATAATAATATAATAACTTGGCAACCCCTCAATTGTCAACATGTCAAATTTTTTCCTGCACTATTTATTTCAAAGACCTTATATATACTTTTGATTTATTTAATATCAAAATCATACAACCATCAAACTTAGAAAAATTATACCATAGAAGAAACCAGATCAAAAATACCTATTTATAACATTCAGTTTGATAAATCCACAACAAATCCAATAAAAGTTCAGAAAATTACTTGAAACCAGTTGACGCCGTCACTGACAGACGTCAACCAAACAATTTATAGAATGGAAAAGTGTAAGGAAAAAGCAATATAATGTTGACGAGAGCAGCCTGTCGCGCACGCCATCCACCCCCGGACTCGTTGCTCAGCTCCGCCTCGCCGCCGCCGGACCTCGGATCACCAGTGTCATCGGCGGCTACAGTTGCGTCGAGCTCGAGCGACGAGTATTTTTCCCCGCCGACGTCGCCAACACCTGTACGTCGGCAGGGGAGAGGCCGGCCACCGAGGAGCTTGGGATCTAGGGGCCAACCGGCCCCGTGCCGGGTCCCCGCTGCCGGTGGTTGTGTGCAGCGCATGAAATGGACTCAAGGTATGAATGAGAACGTCATGCGCGCATATTACGGGTCAACAGAGGGGGGAACTAACCTCACTGCGTACCGTGTCAGGATGCTGTCTCTGTTTCAGGACCTAGAACCAACTGTCAACGTCTCGGCCCAACGATTGTCGGATCAGGTGCGGGTTATTCAGCGTAATCACAGGTTGGACGACGCCGCACTTGATAGGCTGCGCTCAGAAGTGCTGAGCAACCAAATCGTCTCAACCCCGACACAGACCGCGGCACCGCCAGCCACTATTGTGATCCCGCCGCGGTCCAATCATGTTAACGATGAGGCAGATGATAGGGTTGCCACAGTAAGTAGCCAGTCCAACGAAAGATTGAGGAGCGCACTGGACGATGCGCTTCGCGAGTATAGGTCAACACCGACTGAAGTTCGACCCCGATTACCACGGTTGCCTATGCACAAGAAGAATAGGGCGCTGGTGTGTGCTTTGGACTCGCTGCTTCAGAACATCTTTGAAAGCAGCGAGAACCTCGTTGATACGCATTCAATCCTGTATTGCGGGGCTGTTGCGGCATGTCGTTTAGCTAATGTTAAGTTCCGAAATGAAGCTATTCGACCAAAGCCTGCCGTGCCAGCCTGGCAATGCAGGATCGAACAGCGTATTGATAGGGCTAGGGTACTCATCGGCAAACTATGCTGCTTCAGAGAGGGCAATACACGACCACGTGTGATGCGCTTCGTGAGGCGGGCATATTCGGGGACTGGGATCAGTCCTCAAGAATACATGTCCCGTGTCACGGAGCGCATCGACTTCTTGAAGCAGAAAGTGTGTGCATGGGCCAGCCGTATTCGGCGGTATAAGCGGCGGGTTGACCGGTACTCGCAGAATCGCATGTTCCAGAGCGATGAGAGGTGGGTATACAGAGCTTGGGAGCGACCTGAGCAAAGTGTGACTGACGTGTGCCGCCCGGATGATGTCGCTACGAGTACATTCTGGCGTAGCATCTGGTCGGTACCCGTCTATCACACTGAGGGTGACTGGATGCGTGATGTCGAACGCGTGTGTGAAGCTATACCAGAAATGGAAAAAGTTATAATTAGTCCCTCAGATGTAGCCAAAGCAGTTCATCCACTACCGAACTGGAAGTCTCCAGGACCGGACGGACTGCATAACTTCTGGCTCAAATGGTATAGCAGCTCACACGCGTTTCTGGCATCTCAATTCCAGTCATGTTTAGAATCTGGGTCGCTTCCGCAGTTTTTAACAACAGGTGTTACCCACCTGCTCCATAAGACAGGTAGTCCCGCGGAACCCAAGAATTATAGACCAATAACATGTTTGTCGACGGTTTATAAACTTCTTACATCCATCCTGAGAGGAAAAATTAATGTACACATTGAAAGTAACTTAATAATGTCTGCCTCTCAGAACGGATGTAGGAATGGGTCCCGCGGCACTAAGGAGCTACTTTTTTTTTATTATTCACCAGCAACTTGCTTTGAAGTACAATTTAGTGGATTCTGAGGTACCGTATTACAAGTATGTGCCCGACCCAGTTCTCGAAAATGACCATGTCACGTTGTACTGGGATCGGTCTATCATCACTGATAGGACTATTGTTGCCAATAAGCCGGATATAGTGGTGATAGACCGATTAGCGCGCCGCACAATGATAATCGATGTCACCATCCCACATGACGAGAACCTCGTGAATGCTGAGAAGGAGAAACAAATCAAGTATCTCGACTTGGCACACGAGGTTGTCGACATGTGGAATGTGGACTCGGCGATCATTGTGCCGATTGTCGTTACGGCCAACGGCCTGATGGCCAAGAGTCTCGACGACCATCTGTCGAGGCTATCATTGCGCGGTTGGATCAAGGGCCTGATACAGAAGGCAGTACTCCTCGATACGGCTCGCATTGTGAGGAGGTTCCTGTCTCTGGAGCCCTAACCACCGGTAGCTTGGACCCTGTTCCCGATACCGGTTGGCCTCTATTTTTTATATTTTTAAATGTTTTTAAGATTTCTTTTTTTAAATATTTAGAAATGTATTGAATAAGAAAGAAGAATAAATAAATGAATAATAATAATAATAAGCGTCGCGCAATGATTGTTGATATAGCGGTCCCCCATGACGAGAACCTCGTGAAGGCTGAGAGAGATAAGAAAAGCAAGTATCTTGATCTAGCTCGCGAGGTTGTCGACATGTGGGATGTGAATACAGCAGTCATTGTGCCGATAGTCGTGACGGCCAATGGCATAATAGCCAAGAGCCTCGACGAACATCTGAGGAGGCTCTCGTTGGGCAGCTGGATCAAGGGCGTGATCCAGAAAGCGGTACTCCTGGACACGGCGCGTATCGTTAGGAGGTTCCTCTCTCAGGAGCCCTGACCACCGGTAGCTTGGACCCTGTTCCCGATACCGGTGGGCTACTATTTTTGTATTTTTAAATGTTTTTTTATTTTATTTTTTATAGAATAATATTTAAAAATGTAAAGATATGTATATATTAAATGGAATAATAATAATAATAAAAAACTAGAAAGAAAAAAGAAAAAAACTAGCCAAAGAGCTAAGAAACAGTCCATGTTTACCAAAAATAATAATAATAAATTGGTCAAATAATAAAATATTTATTAAGATTACTAATAGGCTCGTGATTGACCACTATCGATGATGTGGTCGAAGACCCTATTCCCTCTTGGCTTGAAGACCTCAGATTGTAGCTATCAGGAAACAGACTCCGCCAGGGAATTCTACTTCTTAACTGTATGTCTATCCTGTCCCATTCACGTCTAGTTTTCTTACAATTCTACGCTACTTACGCAACACAAGAAAAAGTAGACATTTATATATACCAAAAATCAAAAGTGATTTATTGAAATTAGACTGAGAGCCAGCATTTTTTATTAAACGTTAAACTTCTTTAAAAAAAACAGCCTCCCAAAACGTCACTATTCCATCCCATTGAGCACACGGCTTGTTTTCTTAAAACTCTACGCTTCTCATGCAACACAAGAAAAAGTAGCCATTTATATCCGATACCAAAAATCAAAATGTCAAATTTCTATATAAAAACAGCCGTCCAAAACGTCACCACTGCCTAATGTTGTAGCTGTGAAGGAGAAGTGCCACAAGAAACTTCACCAACAAGATTGTTTCTCCCTAAACTCTTTCTTAAACGAGAAGAAAAAGCAGTGAACGATACAAACTGTGTCTACGGTCACCGACCCCTAATTCCAGCGCCACAATCCTATTTTAGGCACACACCTAATTCCAGCACTTTACATCTTAATCCTTTTAATACCAAGTACACTTACATTGAACTTCACTTTCACCCCGAGTCTAACACTTTCACTGCTGCAGCTATTATTATTTTATTAATAATAATAAATATTATTAATATATAATTGTTATTATATCACAGTCCACTGTGTAATGTGTTCGGACAACGCCGTTTAAATGGCTCTCGACTTCGAGGTGGTGGGGAAGTGGGCTAAGTGTGAATTTAGGATTTTTATTCATGTCAATTTTTATTTTATGCTTGAGTGCCAACGCGATAATATTCTTATATTTTTTATAAGTGCATTATCAGTTGCACTTGCAGCTCATACAAGTAACAATTCGTTTTTATTACCTCAAAATCAGGAGTAGATAAGTATCTACATATTTTTTGTAATTTTCGAAAGATGTTATCTTTCAATAAAAAAAACTTTTTTGCAAAAAAATACTACCGACTTCCAAATAAAAAAACTACAAAGTTAAAAATAACTTTATTTTTGGAAGTCGGTGTCCATATCGCAAAAAAAAAATGGGAAAAAAAAAGAAAGACACCGACTCGGTCGAAGTCGGTAGTATTTTTTTGCAAAAAAGTTTTTTTTATTTTCCCCTTTTTAGTTGTAATTTCCTAAAATAGGCAAGTTGTTTAGTAAGGTACCTATAACGCCAGAATAGATTACCCGAATAACATGAAACTTGAACACAACCGGTGAAATGAGAGATCTGCGTACCCTTTTAGAGTGTACTGGCGTGATGTATTGTTATGAAATGGTATAAACAATAAACAGACATGCGATTGGAGCAATCCCGAATGATTTGCCGTTATTTATTGAAGAGTTCTGTTGTATATCTCCGAAATTCTTCATCAGATCTTTACCAAATTAAAATGGGACCAATTTTGAAATATACTCTTTCAAACAAAAAAATAATTTAAAAACCGGTTTACAATTGACGGAGATATCGGTGAAAATACTTAAAAATAAAAAAAAAACATAAAAGAAGTCGACAGAGAACCTCCTCCTTTTTGGTAAGTCGGTTAAAAAGAAGATTACTAAGGCTGGTAGAGTCACCAGCCTTCGTAATCTTCTCTCTGTAACAGTCCATATAATTGTTGTATTTGTGAATACTTATTTGTAGGTACAAAGCAAAATATCCTCATAACTGTTCCATTTCTCTTCTTGGCGAAAAATTTTAGATTTTTAAGCTAATTAAGAACAAAACACAAACACTGGGACTTGACCCCGCGACTACTGAGTGGCGTAACCCAATCTCTGCTCTGACCATTGATCAATAATGTCCAATCGTATTGAATTAGTCGATATTTTGTTTAGTTTTTTCTCTTAAAAGATTGTCACTAATCTTCAGCAATTTTGTTTTACTTTTTTTTATAAAACTGAAATTTTATAATTCGGTGTACGCCTTACCCTGCGATAAAATCAGTTGTCATGTTATATTTAATTATTATAATTAGGGATCAGGGATCATATACAAAAACTAAAACATCTTTTTCTAAAATCCTTACTTACACCACTTCTCCACCAAATCCCTTATCAAACTGCGTTGATAAGTCAATTGAACTATAACCCTTATAATGAAAGACTCGTTAAGACCCGCCCAGTATACACTGACCTCTCACATCTCATAGTCTTACTTCAATTTTAAACAAAATTCTTGGATTCAAGGAGGGGACAGAGCTCATGATATTTTGGGCTAGCAATAGTATAATTTCTTGAAGTTTTGTGCAAGGCCGTATTTAAATGAACAAAAAAATACATTGAGGTGATCTTAGGTGGTTTTTGCTCCGTGTCTCAGAAAGTACGTACAGCCATTAGTCCCTACTGTCATTTGTTGATATTGAGATTAGAGCCGGCTGGTTGGCTTCAACTGGCTGGCTGTAGGGGTGATCTCTTGATAAGATGACCGAAAATAAACTCTTCGCTTCTTGTAAAACTTATTTAATTGATTTTAAACATCTTAACAAAAAACAGCTGCGTCATACCCATCTTAGTTTTATTATACGATAAAAAAACTTTTTTGCAAAAAAATAGCACCGACTTCCAAATGAAAAACTACAATGTGAAAAATAACTTAATTTTTGGAAGTCGGTGTCTTTCGTAGGTACCATTTTTTTGCGATATGGGCACCGACTTCCAAAAATTAAGTTATTTTTCACTTTGTAGTTTTTCATTTGGAAGTCGGTGCTATTTTTTTGCAAATAAGTTTTTTTTATTTTTAACTTTTTTAGTTTTACCTACCTAATAGGCAAGTTGTTTAGTAAGGTCCCTATAACGCCAGATTAGATTACCCGAATAACCTGAAACTTGAACTTAACCGGTGAAATGAGAGATTTGCGTACCCCTTCAGAGCGTACTGGCGTGATGTTATGTTATGAAATGGTATTAAACAATAAACAGACATGCGATAGCATCAATCCTTAGAGTTTTGCTGTTGTTTATTGAAGAGTTCTGTTGTATATCTCCGAAGTCCTTCATCAGATCTTCAATGAACTAAAATGGGACCAATTTCGAAACATACTCTTTCAAACAAATAAAGAATTTTCAAAATCGGTCCACTTCTGACGGAGATATAGGTGAACATACACAAAAAAAAAAATACATAAAGTCGAACATAGAACCTCCTCTTTTTTGGTAAGTCGGTTAAAAATGGAATTCACTTTGAATGATGCATATATTTCTACTTAAGGTTGCCCTAGTCGACGGCACGAACTATTCTGTACGCGAGGTTAAAATGCATGCTATCTCATCCTACAACACGTGCGAAAGATATAGATGCCGTGATGAGCAGTAAGAAGTTAGTTCGCGTATGAATTCACACTTTTGCAAATTTGTAGCGAAATGGATGATGATTTAGGACGAAAACGAGAGCGCGAAATTTTATAAACAGACCTTTTGAAATATGGATATCATGAAAAAACTACTAAATGTATCAGTTCAAAATAAAATTATTTGCATTGTTGAACTAATAATCTATACCTGTATGGAGGCCGTTTTGCAAATTTCCTTCTTCTTATGGTATTTATTTTTGCCCAAAGATGCGTTAAAATTGGTGTTGAAATATGGAAGTTTCTACTCTCATAACTTTCAAATATATATTTTTTTACTTTTTTTGTTTCCATAAGCTTCATTTCCAGGGCTAGATAATGATGAGACAAATTCAAAGTTATATTCCAGACAAAAGTCTAACAGTGGAGTAATCTCTAGACTACGTTTGTATGGAAGAATTTTCGACTAGTGTAACCTTAAGACACGGTCACACCATCTCTACCATCATCTTCATGTTTAAAATTACGAACAAACCAAGTCGGGAATGCCACTTGTATTCTCAAATAAATCAATGTTGTCTTTTTTGTTTTTAATGCATTTAAAAACAAAAAAACCGGCCAAGTGCGAGTCGGACTCGCGCACGAAGGGTTCCGTACTTGGTAAATTGCGGTTTACGATTTATGACGTATTAAAAAAAAAACTACTTGCTAGATCTCGTTCAAACCAATTTTCGCTGGTAGTTTACATAGTAAAGTACATCATATATTTTTTGTAGTTTTATCATTCTCTTATTTTAGAAGTTACACACATTTTACCACTTTGGCAGAGTCTCTCGCGCAAACTATTCAGTTTAGAAAAAAAATATATTAGAAACCTCAATATCATTTTTGAAGACCTATCCATAGATACCCCACACGTATGGGTCTGATGACAAAAAATATTTTTAGTTTTTGTTTCTAGTATGGGAATCCCCAAAATTTATTGTTTTATTTTTATTTTTGTGTCAAAATCTTAATGCGGCTCACAGAATACATCTACTTACCAAGTTTCAACAGCATAGTTCTTATAGTTTCGGAATAAAGTGGCTGTGACATACGGACGGACAGACAGACAGACAGACAGACAGACATGACGAATCTATAAGGGTTCCGTTTTTTGCCATTTGGCTACGGAACCCTAAAAATGGCGATATTTTTAACCGAGCTACCAAAAAGGAGGAGGTTCTATGTTCGACTTCTCGTATGTCATTTTTTTATGTTTGTTCTCCGATATCTCCGTAAATTGAGAACTGATTTTGAAAATGATTTTTTTATTTGAAAGAGTATGTTTCGAAATTAAAATGGGACCATTTTAATTTAGTGAAGATCTGATGAAGAACTTCGGAGATATACAACAGAACTCTTCAATAAATAACGGTGGAATAAATCATGTGGGATTGCTGCAATCGCATGTCTGTTTATTGTTTATACCATTTCATAACATAAAATCACGCCAGTACGCTCTAAAGGGGTACGCAGATCTCTCATTTCACTGGTTATGTTCAAGTTTCATGTTTTTCGAGTAATCTCTTCTGGCGTTACAGGTACATTACTACACAACTTGCCTATTTTAGGTAGGTACAACTAAAAAGGAAAAATTAAAAAACTTTTTTGCAAAAAAATGCTACTGACTTGCAAATAAAAAACTACAAAGTGAAAAATAACTTTATTTTTGGAAGTCGGTGTACATATCGCAAAAAATGGGAAAAACTTGAAATGAAATGTAACCGATAAAAATCGACAAGCTGGCAACTCGGTGACGGTGTTCAAGTCTCTGGGGCTATGACTTGACCAGTGCCTCATCACCGATGATGATCTTGCTTTTATAAGTAGTTTACTACCGTAGGAATTCATGAAGGCCTATACCAATAAGACAAGTTAAGGGCAGTGAAGGGAAAGGAAAAAGGAAGAGTTTCCTGGGTGTTGTTTTAAGGGAAATAAAACCTGAAATCTTTTTGATTACCTTAATTGGACCGAAGTCCGATCGTCTCTGATGACCGTCCGATTGACCAGATTTTTTTAAACCAAATGCTGGCAACCCTGCTACTATCATAAATGCGAAAGTTTGCGACCATCCTGACAAACTTTGGATGTACAGATAAATAAATATTCATGCTACTCATTTATGCAAATACTATTAAACGGTTTTTAATGAAATCATATTTGGAGGTATGCGGAACAGGGAGTAAAGTCCCACAAACCTCCATAGAAAAGGAAGGATCCTCCGACCAGACGGGTGTTGTGTCTGGTCCGGGCGACTGCCCAACGGTTGTTGTCGGACTGTTGTATGTGTTCTAATCGCGCCGAAAACTTTACTTGCGCGATGCAGGATTTGTGTGACGTCATGTCATTAGTTCGTAAGAGTGGCGGCGTCGGTGCCGCTACATCACTCCCCTCCACATATGGGCAAATATGCTTAGCATAATTATATTGGAACCCAGACTACAAACTGATGATTCTACCTATACCAGATGCATAGTAATACAAAAACAGACAAGAGGCAAAGCAGACAGTGGTGAAGGATCTGATGATGAAGACTATGACTTTAAGAGACCACAGCCTAAAGAACCACCACCTGATAGAATAAGAAATGATAAGAACAATGGTTTTAATAAGAAGACTGAAGTTGAGGTAACTAAAGCCTGAATTACATTTTACCGAGTCGATTCGTATTTCTATTAGAAATCGCTATTTTGTATGAAGATGGACCCATCATCGAATTAATTACCAATAAGATGATCATTTCAAATTATTGCTTCGAATTGGTGCTGATAAATGTGATTTGAACGTTAAACTATTAAATGTCTACTTTGAACATCATTTAATAATCATGATAAAATCATTGAATGTAGCCCATTCCGTAGTCCATATTTCTCCATAGGAAAGCTATAGAGATATATTAGGATCAGGTGGTCAGCCAGCTCGCGAATATGTGTCCTCCGACTGCATAGCATGATTTTATTCTTCTTTACCATATTTTTAATTCTATTCTAAAGCAGTCGGGTTTTTGATTTACAATTAACTTTTTCTATTCACTATTTTTTTGTTTTCATTTTATCTTATCGATCCCATCAATGTTAAAGTATTTAGCTGCATCAGCCTTGGCTGGAAGTCCCCAATATAGTTCAGAAAAGAATAGTAATAGATCTAATCCATTCCATTCTAAACCTCAGACTGGAAGCTGACCACAATTTACCTAGTTAAAAATATGCATCCAAGTAACATATTTTAAGATAAAACCACCCCAACTGACGTCATACAACTTTCCCCTCTACCGAAGCGAATGATCACAATAGGGCGCAAAAAGCTTAAAAATAGGTCAGTAAGGGTTGAAATCTCTACTTTAAAAGAATTTCATCCCTGACCGATTTAATTTTAAAGGGTTTTTACACCCCTTTTTTGAGTTAATGAAGCTAAAGGGTAGTTTTTGCTTGTGGTTAAGCAACTGGAGCGAGGTTGGGAAACGGATGGGTGAGTTTTTAGAACAGTAGGGTATATAATTAATGTGGATGATTTTTACGCTCGTGTGGGTAAATTTATTTTTACTTGGTCGTAGTAAGTTTTGTGGGTATTATTTGTTTGTTTGAGAAGTTTTGGGTTATCGATTCGGGGTAACATAATATAATTTTTGAAAGCGTGGATGAATGGATGAATGGATGATTTAAATTTATAAGCAAGAAATCTGTTGGATGAAACAATTTGAAAATAATGTAGGTGCGATCAGTTTTTGGGAGACGTATCTGAGTGTGGCAATTTGTTAGCTTAGGTCTTAATCCGGCTCGAAGGACCAAAAAAAAATGTTGGGTGCAAATGTAAATACATCTTAATATTAATTATTGTCAATGCAGTGCAATTGTCAGTGAAATATTAAATGTCAATGAGTGCCAACGGGCTTTAATCAAGAAATAAACATGCAAGTTATTTGCTAAATTATCTTTCTATACAAAATGCATCATCAATGCTCTGCTTGCTATTGCTGCATGATTGTTATACAGTATACTATAGGTCGTGCGTGTAAGTGCAAAGATGCAAACTCATTACTTAATTAATAAAATAATATAATATAATACTTAATAAATATAAATTTAAAAACCAATGTATGTGCACCGTACACCTATTCTAGAATTTGTATGGGTGAATGAATAAATAAACTTCCACTAAAGGCCGATTTATCAAGTCTTTAATAAAAAATGTATCCGAGGTATAAATAACGTAGTTTGATATATTCTCCTATTACAAGATGTGATAGTTATTGCTCTGTATAAAGTTTGCTGATGTCTAAAACTGACCCTAGTAATGTAGGTGAAATCTAAAAATATTTTCTTTAGTATAATAAGCTAAGTCTACCTTTCTTTAACCGCTCATTGGTGCATAACTAGTCTTTAAAAGAACTTAATTTTTGTAAATCTATGTGTAGCAGTACTTTTCACTTTTAGACTTATTTGCAGTTGGGTAAGAAATAAAAAACCGGCCAAGTGCGAGTCGGACTCGCGCACGAAGGGTTCCGTACTTGATAAATTGCGGTTTACGATTTATGACGTATTAAAAAAAAAGTACGGACTAGGTCTCGTTCAAACCAATTTTCGCTAGTAGTTTACATAGTAATGTACATTATGTTTTTTTTTTAGTTTTATCATTCTCTTATTTTAGAAGTTACAGGGGGGGGGACACACATTTTACCACTTTGGCAGAGTCTCTCGCGCAAACTATTCAGTTTAGAAAAAAATTATATTACAAACCTCAATATCATTTTTGAAGACCTATCCATAGATACCCCACACGTATGGGTCTCATGAAAAAAAATATTTTTAGTTTTAGTTTCAAGTATGGGAACCCCCAAAATTTATTGTTTTATTTTTATTTTTGTGTGAAAATCTTAATGCGGTTTACAGAATACATCTACTTACCAAGTTTCAACAGCATAGTTCTTATAGATTCGGAATAAAGTGGCTGTGACATACGGACGGACAGACAGACAGACAGACAGACAGACATGACGAATCCATAAGGGTTCCGTTTTTTGCCATTTGGCTACGGAACCCTAAAAATCACTTTTAACGTTTTTTTTGTATATCTTTATTTTAAGGGACTTTAACACAGTTCATGTCAGTCCCATCATAAACTAATCTTAAGTTAACTAACAAAAATAAATAAACTAAACAAAACCAGTGCTTTAGATACTGACTAATGAATAAATCATTTTAGCCTCACGGGACAGAGGCCGAGCCAAAAAATATACCCAAGTCTAACCTACGGGGTACTGGGGTACTGTGTTAAATTCTATAACAAAATACCTTGTGATATATTAAAACTAAATGAAAGTAAATTTAAAACTTTAGTTAAAAGCACCCTTTGTAAACAACCATATTACAAATTAGATGATTATATTCAAGATAAGAATGCTTGGAAACATGCTGGTCCTGCTCCATAGGGCAATCTTTGGTGAAGACAAAATCATTTTGATAATTTATATTCCCATTCATAGTTATTGTATTCATTGTTTTTTTTTTTTTTTTCAGAAATTGTCTCACACACTGTTCCGTTGTTGTTGAATTAGGTATTTTACCTATGTTTGTAATATTTGTAAGTATGTGAGAACCATGTTCCTACTTATCAAATTAATTAATTTCCCTGTTAATGCTTTTTAATACTTTATACCTGTGTGTAGAGCTATTCTGGGTGCATCGTTCTCACATATATTAATGTATGTACGTATGTTAATATTGTAAAACACCAATTTTTTTTTTTTAAAAGAGTAAGTATGGAGTTTCTTGTGCGTTCTTCTCCATAACAATCTACTTTCCGAGTGCACGGTAGAATCATTTTTTTTTTTTTTTTTTTATTACTTTTAAATTATTTTATTTTTTATTACTTTTAAATTTTAATTTTAATTTATGTGACATTCAAAAGTGCCGTTTATTGGCCTAATTGAATAAATATATTTGACTTTGACTTTGAAACCTATTTACATTTAATTCTTTATTAATTATATTTCTCTCAGATTCGTTCCTGACGCACTCCACTAAAAGATGTTGCACATCTTCTGTTTTACCGCACACCTCGCAATTGGGAGAACTAACTTTTTGCATAAGAAACGCAAAAGCTCTCAGCGGCATGTGTCCGGAACGAACCAGATGAGCACTGAGCAGTTACAACAGTACCACTGCCAATGACATTATTATCAAAACATGGGATACGAGAAGGCTCGTTTTGTATAATTTTGTACCAAATTCCTTTTAGTTTTGATTGCTTATTAAAGTAATATTTCCATTGATCAAAACAACTTTTAACGATGAGATCGACTTTTGTCCCAGCCTGTTAACTCTTAAACTTCTAATTGTAATTTATTGTATAAGGCGTATTCTTCTATATTCTACGATCAAAAATATATAAAGTTAAACATTCGAGATATAAGTTTTTAACACTTTTTTTTTCAGGCCGTTCACCCTTTTTTGCTATAATACAAGAAGACACCAAATAAAGCTATGTATTGACGTTGTAGCGTCACCTGTAAATGTCCTAAAAGTAAATACCTTGTTTTATATAAATTATGTGTAAACCAACGGACAATCCGCTTACTTATTAGTGCATAAAAATGTCATTAATACTCTATGAAAAAAGCAGTTTTTGATAGAGTCATTCCTGTCGTCCTGTAACAGAATTTGAGTAATAATTTTGTCGCATGATCCTTGCGCGCTTGTTTACCTAAGCTTACGTATCTGCTTGCCTAGCTTCATCTTGTGCTTGCGTATCATTTGTCTGTGCTACTTCTTGTGTTGACTTTTTCCTTCTATTCTTCAAACTTAAGTGTACGTGTGTGGACTAAAATAAACCAAGCAAGTGAATCCACGGCTTTTATTCATCTTCCGTCATTGAGATAATATGTACTACGCAAAGACCTTATACTTCTTACTACTAGACTGTGCACTATGGCGCAAAAAACGGTCCGAGCGAGAGGGCTCCCGTTGGTAGTGTGTCACTTTCTAATGAGGTGACCATGACCAAACATAACACGGGACAAATTGATTGTAAAAACAATAGTGTAAGTATCCCGATATATGTATATATCCTACCTAACTACGCTACCTAAACCTACCAAATTCAAGGAAAAAAAAGAAACGTGTGTATATTTTTTGGAATCTACATCACTTACCGTATGGTGTCGGGCATAAAGAATTTCAACAGCCCATGTTTTCCATTGGTGTCATAAGAGGCGACTAAGGGA
Source organism: Orthosia gothica (assembly GCA_949775005.1). NCBI lineage: Eukaryota > Metazoa > Arthropoda > Insecta > Lepidoptera > Noctuidae > Orthosia > Orthosia gothica. The sequence goes on from OX459061.1 coordinate 16,575,450, forward strand.
CAAACCAGAGAATGGGCAGCAGCGTTCTCTGTGCAATTGTAACAACCATACTGGGATCGCCAACCCGCCTGCAAAGCACTCCCCATGAATAGCACAAATAAAACATAGCCCTTAGTGCCCGGCAGCCTGCCTACCCTCGACTACGGTAGCGATCTAGGTTAAGGTATGGCAAGGGGTGCAAAGAATTCCGGACGAGATACGGCTACCCCAACAAATACCGACGACAGGACCTGGTAACGTACAACACGCGCACACTCCGGACTCCGGACCGACGATAAGATCACCGAACTCGAAGAGGAATTGAGCAGTTTACGATGGAGTATTATAGGGTTATCTGAAGTTCGAAGAGAGGGGCGGGACTCGATAACCCTCAAATCCCAAGTCTGGATAAGTCTTGTTCTTCAAGACCCATCGTATAGATAGGAACAAAAAGCTCTCTGATCTTACTCTTAAGCTCATGAAGGAGAGGCGTGAGATGATCCTGCAGTCTTCAGACGATGCTTTGAAATACCCCAAAGGATCTCAATTATTTCACTTAATGTCCAGTTGCGTAGACAGTTGAGAAACTTAACTTCACCAATTTTATTCCACTAGGAATCAATTTGCGAATAATAACTCGCCCCGCCAAAAACTCCACAAACCTGGTGGTCCTACATTTAGTATTACCAGGCCCAAACATTTAAAAGAACTACTCTTACTCAGTATTAATTAATTATTTTTTAGATACAATGAATTGATGAATTAAAGGAACTGTAAAAATATTTAAATACGCTTCAAAGTTTCATAGACTTTGAAAAGTATTTAAATATATTTTTTATTCGTTCGTTTTGGTATTACATAAAAAAGAAAATATAAAATTTTCTGCCATTTCTACCAAACCAAATGATTAGTTGAGCTGGCAAGATGTCAGACAAGGACACGCTACCAGCGGGCACTCTCTCGCTCAGGACCGCTTTTGGTTAGCTACCGCTTATAAGGGAATAGCTAACCTAGATGTATGGTAATAGATTTCATTTTAGCTATACAAAAATTTTTGGTACACAGTCTAGTAGTAAGAAATACGTGGGACACTCAGAAAGTTTTGCGAAACTAAAAAAAATTGTTCTATACGTACATATATTTTTATTAAATCGTTTCAAAGTACTTTCCACCAGCCTCTATACAAAGATTCATGCGCCTAAACCAGTTTTCAAAACACTTTTTCCAGTCCGCCGCAGACACCTCGTTTACAGCCTGCTCGAACGCAGCCAGCGCATCTTCCGGCGACGAAAATTGTATCCCTTTGAGCTGATTTTTTATTTTTGGGAATAAAAAGAAGTCACACGGTGCTAGATCAGGGCTGTAAGGAGGGTGACCCAGGAGTTTGACTGGCGTGCTGTCCAGGAAGTCCCTCGTTTTGAGTGCGGTGTGCGCAGGTGCATTGTCGTGGTGGAGCAGTAGCCCGCGGAGCCCTGTGTTTGGTCGCTTGTTGCTTATAACAGAGAAAACTTCTGGCAAACATTTGGTAGTATACCATTCGGCATTAATGCTTCTTTGATCCCGTAAGGGAATTGATACCAAGTGGCCAGTCAAATTAAAAAAGCTAGCGATCAAAATCTTACCCCCGCTTCTAGATCGCTTCACTTTGGTAGACGTTGGCTCATTTTGAAACACCCAAACAGTCGACTGGCGCTTGGTTTCTGGGTCGTATTGATAAATCCAGGACTCATCACCTGTAACGATGTCGTAAACACGCCGAGACGAGCCTGCTTCAAATTTGTTAAGCATATCACGGCACCATTCCACCCGGGCCTGCTTCTGAGCATCGGTGAGGTTGTGCGGCACCCAGCGTGATACTATCCTCCTCACGCGAAGATGGCTGTGTAGAATCTCGTGAACGCTTCCCGATCCAATCTTCAATATGTGTTGAATCTCCTGATATGTAATTCGCCTATTGTCTTGGATTAAATTTTTCACTGCTAGCACGTTTTCTTCGGTAACAGCCGTCAAAGGGCGACCGCTTCTTTCGTCATCCCCCAAAGTTGGTCGACCGCGCTTGAATTCGTTATACCAACGATACACGGTTGCCTTGGAAGGGCCTTCATCCATGAATGCCATTTGAAGTCTATCGTACGATTCATCCGGTTTCAGGCGACACTTGAAATCGTATAAAATCATAGCTCTAAAATGTTCCCGGCGCAGATCCATATTTCAGTGAGACACAATACTTTGAATTAACTCGCAAAAAATGTGGAGGGAAATTTTGAAATTGGAACTTACTTATTTTTACTTATAAATAATCATATTTTCGAAAAACATTATAACTGGCCAGTCTCCCATATATAAAAACTTTTTTTCGCAATACTTTCTGAGGGGCCTGGTACATATAAGGTCTTTGGTACTACGTACTAGAGAAGCTATCCTTAGCAAAATACATGCTCCATTTTGTCAATTTTGACAAGAGTTTAAACTAAAAATTCGCTGCAGCGCTGAAACAATAATTAGTCGTCTAACAAAACAATATAAACATTCAGCGCTAGAGCGCTTCTAAGGTGTAGTTTTCTCGCGACCAAAAAGACGGAAGCGCCGTGATTTTCATGGCGCTTACCTTGGCAACACCTTGTCATTCATATAGACTAATTTGCTGACTGACTACAGAAGCGACATAGCTTTATACCTAACAAGCTTCAATAGTATTTTCACTTTTTAACCGACTTCACAAAAAGGAGGAGGTTATTCAAAATTTATTACATACATACATAAACTCACGCCTTTTTCCCATGGGGGTAGGCAGAAACTACAGAACACCACCTGCTACGATCCTTACATACTTCTTTTGCTTCACACACATTCATACATCTAGTCATACACACACGCCAATTCAAAATTTATTAATAGTTGAAATAACCGACTGTTAAAGTATAAGTCAATTGCGCTTACAATAAGTTAAAAAATATCAAATCGGAATAGGGAATTTTACAATTTGCTTGAAACACGAATCTTCTGTACTTTTTATTATAATAATAAACCTTAAATAAACAAAATGTAAATTAAGTCTTACATTATGTAATAATTGTTTTTCATCTTTCATTTTTATCTTTTTTCATTGAATAAACACAGTCAGTTCTTTTTCTAAATATTTATTTATATTTAAACTTCATGTACAATGGTGATACATAGGCGGACTTAATGCAGCAAGGCATTCTCTACCAGTCAACCTTTGGGTTAAAAAGAACGACTTAAAGCAGTGGTAGGAGTCCAAAAAAATAAAAATAAATGAACAATAATTAAAATTAGAATGAATGGATGGAATGGATTAATATATGTTAGATTATTATTTTCCTCTTTAAAAAGAAACGTCAGCTAATTCTACCTACACTTGTTACACAAATTGTCACATCTTAATTTTTAGTCTATATGAAAATTGTCACAACATGACGTCCACCAAATATTTTGTACAAATTATATTTTAAAATGATTATCTAGTTACTCACCGATGAAAAGTTATTCCTTTGCACTTCGCCGTATTAGTTGAATTATTAATGCAATATCTTAAAACACACCACGGCATATTTAATGCGTCTGAACGTTTTTTTCGTTTAAAAACATAAAATTACTTAAGCTGTCAAGATCTAGCAAGCAAATGAGTGAAATGCGGCTAGAAAACCGCAATTGAACTGCACGCAGTAGTGATGTGTGATGACTTCTCTAGTGCGTAGTACATTATTACCTCAATGTCTTCCGTACGTACTCACTTCAACGTTTACGAATGAAGATTCGACTACTGCGAAATAATTTCATTATGTGATGAGCCTCGAATTATTATGATCACGATGATTTTTAATTTTAAGTACAGTTGTCGGTACGTAACTTGGCAAGAGTCTGCTGTAGATGCGCACACGTTGTTTTAAGGCCTCTTTGGTAACTACAGAGACCGAATAGACGCCTTTTAAATGTGGAGCTGGAGAAAGATGCTACAGATTCCATGAGCCGCCTTTCGCACCAACGTGTCTATTCTGAGAGAGCTTAATGTCAAAACTAGACTTTCCACTATTTGCCTTCGTAGGGTGCTGGAATTCTTCGGACATATTGCTCGTAAAGAGGGTCACAATCTTGAACAGCTGATGCTGACTGGCAAGGTAGATGGCAAACGTCCCAGAGGACGCAGTCCCACGAGATGGTCGGACCAAATACGTTCTCTGAACATCAACTTCCACAATGCCCTTCATGAAGCTAAGGATCGCTGCAGATGGAGGGAAATCGTACGGGAGAAACTGATGCAGCGGGGGAGTCACGACCCTCAGTAATGAGGAAAACGACGCGAGGAGGTGGTAACTGTAATGTAGGTATATCGATAAATATGTGTAAGTAGGTACTCGTAGGTCTGGCGCCGGCAGCAGCCGACAGTTCGCAATATACGATCTAACCAAGTGCCCGTATTTTATTACGTCTTCCGCCGCTCACAAATATCACAGTGGCGACGAGGATAATCTATGTGAATATCGCGTGTGTATTTCATCAATAGTCAAAATGTCGATTGGGAAGTCAAGCGAGACGCGGGGAACGTTTAGCACTGTTCCGAGAACGCGATTGGTTGCTCAGTTGACACAAGGTGGTCTGATGAACACCACCAAGGTGGTGGTTGGTCAGGAGGTCTACACCCTAAGAACGAAGTCCGTAATTTCAGCCTTTGTTATCGGCGTTTCCTACTCCGTATCACAAATGGACGCAAGATTCGTTCAGGGTCCAAAATAATAATGAATGACAACACAATTTGACAGTTGTACCTACCCCCGATGTGTTTTTACCCGTCCGAAAAATTTAATCATTACGGAGTTGGGTTCACTCCGAGGTTTCGGAGTACTTTCGGACGGGCCCGTAACTTCGTTGACGGAGTTGACACCCTGATTACGCACTATGCACGAAGGTAACAAAACCTTGCCAAGTTTCATGCCGGGGACTGTAGGTTATGAGTACAAATGTAAAATCATCATCATCATCATCACTTCAGCCGAAAGACGTCCACTGCTGGACATAGGCCTCCCCCAGGCGTCGCCACATTGACCGATCCCGTGGGTCTCGCATCCAGCGCCTTCCCGCAACTCCATCGCCATTCCAGAACTTTTCGGCCCCATCGGCCATCCGTTCTGCGAGCAATGTGCCCTGCCCACTACCACTTAAGTTTGGCAATTCTTCGGGATATGTCGGTAACTTTGGTTCTCCTGTGGATATCATCATTTCTGACGTGATCACGCAAGGAAATTCCGAGTATAGCCCTCTCCATTGCCCTTTGGGTGACTTTAAGCTTTCTGATAAGGCCCATTGTGAGCGACCACGTCTCAATGTAAAATAATGTTTAGGAAAAATAACAAAATGTATATCTGTGAATGTTATTTATTCGTAAGCTATTTATGTATTTTCCCTCAAGCTTGTTGCCTCGCCTATATCTCAGTGTTCTACATCTGACTGCGAATATGTACAATCTGCACATCATATCTTATGGGAGTGTATTCTTTGGCAGAATGAACGCAATACTATGTTGAATAATGTACAGGCTGTATCAGGAGCTGTTTACTATACGGACCTTGTGGAAACTAGAACAAATTTCTGTGCGTTCAAGCGTTTTTGCCATACCTTTTATTGGAATCAATGTTAGGATACATTAATATTAATGCTAATTTTTATCCGTGGTGCTAGGCAACTGGGCTAATCCCATTTGTAAACGACCCTTTGTGCATATTGGTCTTGTTTATTTTGTCTCCTGCTTCATATGGAGGGAAGTGGAAGTTTTGATTTTTGCCTACTCCTCCATTATTCTTTTCTAATTAATTTCGTTGCGGGATCCAAGACAGTTAAATTCATTCTCCGGGACTTCGTCGAGCTTCATTGCCTCGGCGCTTTTCTGGTGGTCGCCACTGTTGATTCTGGCTTTCAGGAGCTGCAGTGGTTTGGGAATAGTTCGGTGGGTTTGTACCAAATGATAAAAAACTTTTTTGCAAAAAAATACTACCGACTTCCAAATAAAAAACTACAAAGTGAAAAATAACTTTAATTTTGGAAGTCGGTGTCTTTCTTTTTTCCCATTTTTTTGCGATATGGACACCGACTTCCAAAATAAAAGTTATTTTTCACTTTGTAGTTTTTTATTTGGAAGTCGGTAGTATTTTTTTGCAAAAAAGTTTTTTATTTTTCCCTTTTTAGTTGTACCTAAATAAAATAGGCAAGTTGTTTAGTAAGGTAGGTACCTATAACGCCAGAATTGATTACCCGAATAACATGAAACTTGAACATAACCGGTGAAATGAGAGATCTGCGTACCCCTTTAGTGCGTACTGGCGTGATGTTATGTTATGAAATGTTATATACAATAAACAGACATGCGATTGCAGCAATTCCGAGAGTTTTGCCGTTATTTATTGAAGAGTTCTGTTGTGTATCTCCGAAGTTCTTCATCAGACCTTTACCAAATTAAAATGGGACCAATTTCGAAACATACTCTTTCAAACAAAAAAAGAATTTTCAAAATCGGTCCACAATTGACGGAGATATCGGTGAACATACATAGAAAAAAAAAAAAAAAACATACAAGAAGTCGAACATAGAACCTCCTCCTTTTTTGTAAGTCGGTTAAAAAATAAATAAAAAACAAGTTTTGGTTTGCCAAATTATATAGAAAGTTCGATACGTACGTAGAAGGCAACTTCTTCACAAAGTAATATTCTTTCAGCGGTAATACGAATATTGCCAAAAGATGAAAACTTGTTCGATCCCAAACGCATGGACCAAAAGAGATATGTGTTATGGACCAAGTGATTAATACGGCATTTTAAATAACGCCCAGGCAATTTGAAAAATGCCCAATATGAGTAGGAAATATGATAAAAACTATTGAAATAATTAAATTTACCGGTCTTTCTGAATAATGCCCATCAATTAATGGGCAGGGTAATAAACATTGGTGTATTATTAATTTATTTAATGTTGACATTGATTTTAGCATAGAATGGGTAAGTACGATTACTATTTAAGCAACAATGTCGACAGCACCCCACTGGGCGGGACTTCTATTTCTGTCTGCAGGGTCTTAAGTAAACTAACATGAAGGAGATGATGGGAACCTGCCTACCTTAGATCCCGAGCTCGCTTTGCTCGCTCTTGGACTAATACATGGATCATAATTATCGAATAGCCTAACCGTTGCGTAGCATTATTCATATTGACCAGACAATGTGATAATATGGAAGTTTAAATCAGTATTTATTACATTGCCCGGTTTGACTTGACGAGATTCATAATGCCCGGGCGTTATACATAGTGCTCTGATAAATGATTTCATTTCTCTAAGTTGGTTTTGTACGAACGCTTTTACATATCTAACATATTTTTTATTAAAACTAGATGAGGTCAGCGTTTCCTATCTGACTACTCTGAGAAGAAAGGCCGAAACAAACTCAGAGGTCACAGTCTCTTTTAAAGTTCTGACAAAATCTTGGTTAGATCATGTGAAGACCATGTAGACTGATGCCTGAAATGGTCTTTTGAGGAAAGAAACAGCCAGATTGAGTGGACCTGTCCAGTCAGTGCACGCATTTGTCAATAACCGAACAGCTCAACTCAGAATTTAAGGAGCTCAACGATTCGAATACCAAAGAAAGGACATTCGGGTAGGCCGCATAAACTACTCAAACTGCCAGACCATGATTAAAAACTAAGATAAATTAAAAACAAAATAATGATCCACATAGTCTTCACATTCACAATAATTAAAATAAAATAATACTTTAAAAAGTAGGTAAATATCCTTGTCATTGCAAGAACTCTAATTAATCACTTGGTCCATGACATGTTTTGGAGGTTTTTTTTTTTTTAAAGTTCTGTTAAAAATGGATTATTCCATCTCATTATCGGTACCTACCTGAATAGAAAAGTAGTTACATATTTTATATAAATGTTTTCTCTAGTAAAAGTATTAAAAATAAAACCACATCTACATCGTTATATATTTTATTAATAATTAAAAATGAAATCAAAATGCAATACTAAACATTTTATTATTATTTACAATCACAACTCAACTGTGTTATTAAATCTAGCCGTTGCTTTTCGTTATTTTCAAATACATACTTACATTAAATAAAAAAATCAAACAAGGCTCCATACAAATTGCCTTTGCCATTTTTTCACAATCTAGAAAATAAAAAGCTGACTAGGGTCCTGAAAACATAGTTATAAATTTGACTCACTAATTTCTGTAAAGTCATACGTCTGTTTGTATGAATAGTATTTATCTATGTGTGAAAACAAACTCAGTATTGGCCGATTTTAACTGAGGAATAAAAATGGCCCTTTGACATATTTTCTATATAAAACCTGTCAAACCGCCATTTTTTTTCCTCAGTTAAAAATCATCATACTATTAAAAAATCGGCCCTTACAGTATATATAAAACGGTGATTTTGTTTTGTTGTTTCGTAACTTTTATCTTTTGTAGCTACAGTAATCCTCAAATATTTTGGCAACTCTGAAGTTAGACACAATAGCAAGCATACGTTCAGAACGGCCAAAAAGATTAGGAGTAATACCCAATCTTTTTGGCCGGGCTGAACTTACTACTTTGATTAGCAGACGACAAAAAAAATCTCATTTACCTTTAGAGCTTTGGCTAAGTTTATTACTATACCTTCAGAACCATTTATAAAACCACTTTATAAACAAAAAGTGACTTAAATTGAAGAGAGTATGTTAAGATAGTTTGGCCATGTTGAGAGGATGAATGAAAGGCGACTAACGAAAGGTATTTACAAGGCAGACGTGAATGGAAACGCCGGGAGGGGACGCCCTAGAAAGACATACATAGAACTTATAGGTGATGTTCTTCAGAAAGGCCAGGTGCACAGTACTCATAACCGGCGTGTGTGTATGCCTAGATGTATGAATGTGAGTGAAGCAAAAGAAGTATGTAAGGATCGTAGCAGGTGGCGTTCTGTAGTTTCTGCCTACCCCCATGGGAAAAAGGCGTGAGTTTATGTATGTATGTATGTTTATAAACAAAATTATAAAGAAAGTAGTTGTTTCTATACATTAAATGTACATAAAACAATTTTATTTCACAAAATGTACGCAAAACTTTCAACTTTTCAACGTACAGACATACTTATACTTACATTTTACATAAATACTTAAAAATTACGTATAAAATATTTCAAATGTACCTACAGTATATTTATCTAGCGATCTTTAACAGTTTTTAAAATATATTTCTTAATATTAATTTTTAATCTAAACTTTATTTTGAATGTATAGAATGACTAAAATGTACAGAAAAAGTAATTTTCACAAAAAAAATACAGAAAAACTTTACAGTATAACGTTTTTCTCACTATTTATTCCAATTATTAGTACTTATATTGAATCGATATTCTACAAGAAATTTTCATCTGAATTTTGCTACAATGTACAAAATTTTTGACATTAGGTACTGTATACGAAAATTTTAAAAGTATTATATGTAATTCATTGACATTTGCAATCTGTGGTGGCCTGATTAAATTTTAGTGATCAGTAGACATTTTGTACACTTTTTAATCATGATATACATTCAATTACGGGCAAATATCCGCCAGAATTAAAAAAAAACTTACCGTTCCAAAATGCATGTTACCGAATTTAATGAATACTATATATCCCATTCCATTGTGTTTCAAATATTTAACCAACGAATCACAATTGATGAGATTTGATATCTGTCAAATATTTCTCCAAACTGACCTACTGGAGACTTGAGACTGGAGTCGATTTTCAGTATGCGAGACCATATATAATACACTAGCTGTTGCCCGCGACTTCGTCTGCGTAGCATTAGTACTTTGAATAGCCAATTTTTTTATATCGCGCCATAATATTAAGGTGTGTGGGCCACCTTACTTGAGAAATTATTAGCTCACGATACACACTTCTACCCCACTGTCCTTTTATAAAGTATGATTTCCGGGATAAAAACTATCCTATGTCCTTGCCAGGGTTTCAAACTATCTCCATACCAAATTTCATCTTATTCGGTTCAGCGGTTTAAGCGTGAAAACGTAACAGAAAGACAGAGTTTCTTTCGCATTTATAATATTAGTAGGGATAGGTAGATTGCAGTAAAAATTATGACTTATCAAAAAGAATAAAGAAACAAAAAGAAGACACAAGACAAAAAGAAAAGAAAAAAAAAATAGAAGTAAATAGAAAAAGAAAAGGTTTAATTTGATAATAGCCCGTAAAAGCCTTAAGAACAAAGGCCATTTTATAGTGTAAAAACGAGCGTCACACACATTTACTAGTCACTCGTTTCGATATCTTTCAAAACTTAATATTTTGGACAACATGCATCAAAGACCGTATTCCTTTTTTTATATAAAACATTACCAAAGTCATACATCTGGCTGCAAGTAACATACTATTATGTACAAACTTGAAAATACAATGCATATTATTTGATCTTCATTATTGGCACATGATTTTAGCACATAATTTAAATACTTTTCAAGTCTGCCAGAATCTGATGCTCGTAATTCGAAATATATTATCCATTAAATAATATCTTTTAAAACAAGATTGTTTTGTATTCTTCTCAGCAAACCCTTTCATTTGATACCCATATTAAGGCAGTCAACAAAGAAATCATTAGTCCGCCATCTTAGGCCGACGCCATATTGGATTTAGAATGACGTCACGTGCATTGTCATCCAAACTTAAGATTGCTTCTGAATCGGTTGAGGGTAACTGCTTTAAAATTCATTTGCAAGATTTGACCCGAACACACTCACACATATACGTACATACATATATTGCAAGTTAAATAAAAGCTTGTAAAAAGACAGTTTCATGTTTAAGTCTAGCTTATTTAGCCTGCTGAAGATGGTAACATGTTTACCACCTATAAATAGATTACCATCTTTTTCAAGTTAAAATTTAGGTGGTTCCTGGCTGTCTAATGTTTTTATCACGCTTAAGATATTGTAATATATTAGATTGGCCGATACGAGAGAAAAGGCAGCCATTTTATTAAACCATGTCATCTGCAGTTATCAATGTATTTAACCGCTATTCAAACATTACAACAAATACGCGTAAACTATATACATTATAAATAAATAAGAACACATTTTTATTTGTATTTACTTTGTCTTAAAAATATATCTAATTTAACTACTGTCGTATATTTTTTCTTATAAATTCGTTGCCGGTTCAATACAGGTAAAATAGCTATTTGTTTCATATCGGAAACTGTCATTCGGTATAAATGTACAGATTCTGTTGTTTTATTAAAAATGTACAAATTCTGCAATTTTGTCAAACAAGTACAAATTCTGTTATTTTTTTCAAAATTTTACTGATTTTGTCACTTTATCCAAAATGTACACATTATATTACTTTATCTGTACATGTTTGGGGTAGCCCATTTATTTAATATCAAAAATGTACACATTCACCAATGAATGTATTTTTCTGCTTAAATTAGTGTTGGCCTCTTTAGCAGTTATTTGTCAAGGTCTTCTAGCTATTTTTTAATATCGGAATCTGACCTTCGGAATAAATTTACAGATTCTGTCGTTTTATCAAAAATTTACAGATTCTGTCATTTTGTGTACTGATTTTGTCACTTTATCCAAAATGTACAGCTTAACTTAAATTATCTGTACATTTTTGGAGTAGGCCATTTAATTCACTATTATAATGTACACATTCACCAGAGAATGTATTTTATGGCTTAATTATGTTTTGGCCTCTTTATCAGTTATAAGTCAAGGATATCTATGTATAAGTAACTCAAGTATTGTTCTTGACAGTTAACTCACTTATTAGTATAGAATAACTTCGTAAAATGCTCACCGTTTTTATCCTACAGTGTGGTAAATTCATATTAGAATTTGATAAATGTTTAAAGTTAAGAATTAGTCACCTGTTTTGCGAAGATCCAGCGATGACCTCAATCTCACTTGATGAAAAGCAATGGCTAAGAACAGACAGCATCATCACCATCTTCTACGCACTGCAATACTTTGATGCTAATAGAAATCTTACCATGAAAACTCAGCTGAAGCGAATAGTCATTCCACCATTTCTCTAACCTTTCACAGTGAATAAATTACAAAATAGTAGTACTGTCCTCTATCGTTTTTAAAGCTGACGGCTTATAGGTGGTACTGGGTAATATGCCCCTATCTCTTTTTAAGTCTACTGATTTAAATTACCACACCACAGTCTATAAACTATGACCACATCACAACAAAATACCGGTCTTACAAGCAAAACCACACACCAAAAACTTTATTAAAACTTCACTCCATCAAATAACATCTTACTTTAAATTTCAAAGTCATACTTCACTCACTGAGTTAATCCATTTTATTTCTGTCTGTTATAAGACTTTTAAGTCACTTTTCTAGGCCATTTTTCTAGTTAAAACCAGGTGCTTTTTAGTAAAGGCTACGCAACTATCTGCACGTGTTTCTTCTCCCGAGGTTCCTTTAAAACGTAGGATGTCGTTCTTCTTAGAGAGCCGACAGAATCTGGAAAATATAGAAAAGATATTTGAATTAGCTTAGTACATGACAAAGGTGTGAAGAGTAAAAGCATGTGATGAGGAGGTATAAAATGTATTTGATTAAAAGGGTGAGGAGAAAACGGGCAAAGAAAAGATGGATGGATTTTGTGTCGGATGCCATGAAAACAGGGAGGAAAGGATTGATAATTTGACGGTAAACAGGTAAGAATGGCAAAATAAAACGTGTTTAACCGACCCCAGATAACATGGAGCAAAGACAGTAAGATGATAACAATAAAGATCTCTTATCACTAAAAAAAAGTTGCATTTTGAATCACGCTTAGCAAAACTTGCCGCTGGCTAGAATTAAAAAATTGTAAATAAAAATATAGAAGAGGTCCTAGAATAACTCCCTGTGGGAAACTTACTGTGTAGTGCCTGCGGGCGCTGAGCGCGTGGCACGCGAGCTGGGGACGCGGGCGCGGAGGCGGGGCCGCGCCCGCCGCGCCGCTACGACCAGCGCAACTCCTTCAGCTCAACGCTGCTGCTGCGGGAGTGCTGGAACAACATGATGCATGGAGTCAAAAGCTTAGCTTAGTAACATCAGCCTATGAAATTCCCACAGCTACGGCACAGAGGTCTCGTGCACATTACTGGATGTCTCTGAATTATCTGTTCTAGTATATGACAGCCTCCTCACGGTGTTTTCTTTCACCGTTTAGGGAGTATTGTTGATGAAATAATGTCATAGTCGAGAGAATAAAGAAGGACAAACAAGTTAAAGATGTATTAATTCAAAATCTCAATGAATATCTGAATTATTAGGGTACGATATGTCAATCAACTTCTCACTTCTAAATAAGTAATTATAAATGTCGCGTTGAAAATAGTCGATCGATATCTTTCAATCACGGTCTGTTAACATTTTCATTATATTTGCGCAACAGCCAGCTATAAAAAATAATCTGATGTTTAGCCTTCACAAGAAAATAGCTTATAATTTTCGAGTTGCGATTATCTACACGATAAAATTAATACAAGATACACGAAAACCAGACGTCCAGTTTTCGATAGTTCTTCCCAAAAGAGATTGGGTCTTTAGATCTCCCTTCGTTTCTTACTCACCTGGTATCTAGAAGTAGCTGGAGGCACATGTGTGGCTGGTGAGCACCTGGAACATCCGGGTCTGAGAACTGTCCTGCTGGAGGAACCACCTTGCATCGCTGTTCTTAACTCCTGACAAATGGACATATAAAATATACTTAAGTCAGACATTTTAAAACAATATTTGCCAAGAAATTCGCAGAGTTCCATCTTTAAAAATGGTTATTCCAATTTAAAATAAAAATAGTTAAAATTCAAGTTGCTTTAAAGTACAGAATAACACAAAAGTTCATGGATATGATCTGGATCAGTAAGGTTTTGATGTTTCTTACCTGTCCCATTTCACTGCAAAGCGACTGCCTTCCTTGCGTGGCGTTCTTCCTAGTGTTCCAACAGAACTCTAATATCGCCACCACTATCGCTAGAGCTAGCCCGCATAGTAGGGTTACGAATACTCCACCTACAAAGACAAAAACATTATTTTGTAATCGATTTCCAACTTACCATTGCACACATAGCACAAGAAGAAACAAACAATCGTCTAAGTCTAGCGACACATCTACGGAAAATATGCTAAGGTTATTTTTATTACCAGCAACGAATGAGGCTGATATTACATAGTATGATGCAGGAAATAACACAGCCTTTCTCCAAATATTATGGGGTCGAACCCCAATCTAAACAAAAGCAGCTGAATGTCAATGTTTTACAAGGAGCAACTGCCTGTCTAACTTCCACAATCCGTAAGCCAGTATGTAGAAGAAATACAAAAAATACGAGTAATAAGCATCCGAATACTAAGAGTACATTTAGCAACCGAGACAAGAAGAAGTAATTTCGGCAGGTGTGTCGCTACACTAAGTCAGGTGTATAGTATAATAGGTTACTACTCGTCAAGTCAATAGATGAAAACTTCAACCGCATCAGCACTTACCATCAGGTGAGACAGTGATCAAACGTGAGCCTGTATGAAATTAAAAAATAAAATAAAAACTAACTTATTGGTCCTACTACATTGCTATCAAAATATGGCTATCAAAATTGACATCTGAGATCGATCCACCGATGCCGCGATGTGTATAACAGACGAATAAAACCATTATCTAAGCATTCATCCCCTTTCTAGTTATATCATCTTCCAAACAATCTGTCTGTTCGTGGGCATTGAGATGAGGTTGCAAGAAGGTGAACTTGAACCCCACTGGCTTTCAATAAAATATTCAAAAACATTTAGAAAATTTGAGTTCGCTTCGCTCGCTGTTGAATTCCCTTTAATTTATCTTTGCATAATTCGACAATGTTCTCTGTACAAGTGGGCGGAAGAAATCCTATCCTATTTGAGGCAGGGTGCTGATGCAACGCCCAGAAAGTACTCCTACCGTCGCTTACGTCTGTCATTTCTTTAGTCTACTTTTTTCAATTACGTTTGGGCACGACGTAAATTGTTAAGTCTTATCATCATCAGTCTTTTTAATGTTGCCACTCCTGGCACACAGGCCTCCTCTCATAGAGAGGGAATGGGCTATAATCCACCACGCGGGCCCGGTGCAGATTGGTAGATGTCACATGTCTTCGAATTTATGTGTGCATCAGAAATCAGAATCGACATGCCGGTTTCCTCACAATGTTTTCCTTCACCGTTTAGAGAGCAGTGGTGATGAAATGATTTACACAAAGTAATGTGCCTGCCTGGCTAAGTTTTATTGCTGTCTATATTCATTTAAACCTTTCCCTACGGTATTTCCTCATTCCTCCGCATCATAAATGCTTCTACCATGAACGAGATTTTTTCGACGAACTGAGACAAAAAATTGTTTCCGCAAAGATAAAGTCAATGCAGATAAAATCGCAGATATTTTTAAAGAAACTAGCAGTCTAGAAGAATTATCAACTTACCAATATTCTGTACTCCAAGCGGATTCGCCTTACTATCCTTCCCTTCTCTGTTGCAGACATCACCTGTGTTCTTCCACCACTTATCGTACAGGATTTGAATGACCCCCTTCTCTTGCAGTTCTAGGATTGCGAGAGAGATTTTGTCTCGCCAGGGACTGCCTTTCCATGTTGCTATGCCGTAACCCTAAACAAAAATTATTGATTCTGATTAAGCTCGTGGCTAAATAATAACAGCCACACTGGTCGATCATCAAGGTTAAGCAACGCTTGACGAGGTCGGTCCGTGGATGGGTGACCATTTTAACACACCAAGTTGCCCCCGTGCTTTGGAAAGCACGTTATGCGTTGGTCCCGGCTGTCTTTTGAAAATCTTTGACAGTCGCTACGGGAAGTCAGAAGCTGGAGATCTGTCACCAGTCTTGCCAAGTCGTATCGTGTTACCCAGTTACTGGGTTGTGGAGGTCAGATATGCAGTCATTCCATGTAAAGCACTGGTACTCAGCTGAATCCGGTAAGACTGGAAGCCGACCCCAATGTAGTTGGGAAAAGTCTAGGCAGATTGATTGATTAAGCATAAGGACAAAGAAATAGCCTCTTTACACACGAAGAGTCATTGAATAGACACTGCGTTTTGGAGATGAGAATAAATATAAAAGACGAATACTATACTTGTGCGGACTTTAATTTTCCTTACAATCCACAATAGTGGCGTGCGCTACTTTATCAGAAAGCTATAGTTCCTCGCGAGGACTCTCCTCATGCTCTCCTCAAAAGGAGGACAACTTACCTTAGAATCCAACAGACCCCCGATCTGCGTGAGAATGTAGTCCCTCTGCACTCTATGGTCAAGTATGGTAAACTTCATCAGAAAGGTATAGTTACCCGCGACGACTCTCCTCACGGTCTCCTCAAAGAAAGACATCTTGCCTCAGAATCCAACAGTCCCTAATCTGCGTGAGGTCGTAGTCCCTCTGCACTCTATGGTCAAGCATGGTAGACTTCATCAGAAAGTTATAGTTCCCTGAGAGGACTTTCCTCACGCTCTCCTCAAAGGAGGACATCTTACCTTAAAATCCAACAGTCCCCCAATCTGTGTGAGGTTGTAGTCCCTCTGCACTCTATGATCAAGCATGGTAGACTTCCTCAAAAAGGTGTAGTTTCCCGCAAGGTCTCTCCTCACGCTCTCCTCAAAGCATCTTACCTTAGAATCCAACAGTCCCTAATCTGCGTGAAGTCGTAGTCCTTCTGCACTCTATGGTCAAGCATGGTAGACTTCATCAGAAAGTTATAGTTCCCTGAGAGGACTTTCCTCACGCTCTCCTCAAAGGAGGACATCTTACCTTAGAATCCAATAGTCCGCCAATCTGCGTGAGGTTGCAGTCCCTCTGCACTCTATGGTCCAGCATGGTAGAC
Source organism: Orthosia gothica (assembly GCA_949775005.1). Taxonomy (NCBI): domain Eukaryota; kingdom Metazoa; phylum Arthropoda; class Insecta; order Lepidoptera; family Noctuidae; genus Orthosia; species Orthosia gothica. The sequence goes on from OX459061.1 coordinate 16,592,374, forward strand.
TCCATGAGGAAGGCGTAGTTCCCTGCGAGAACTCTCCTCACTCCTTCTTCATAGGAGGGGACGAGCGCTGGAGGAGAGGCACCTGACATGTGCACCCACATCTTCTGGTATATGTCTATGTTGGAGTCCTGGCAATAAATACAAAATAATTTTATTTTAAGTGAGCTTCACCAGCTTCCAACTCCCAAAACGAATGCTAGTTAGCTGAAATAGTTATTTAAGCTACAAGTGCGGAAGGTAGGTGATTTCCGATGAGTGGCATTTTTATTCACGAGCGAGCGAAGCGAGTGAGTGGATAAATCGACACAAGTCGGAAAACATCTTACGTACGTGTATCATACAACATTTTACTATGCATTGTGCGAGAAAATAAATAAATTAATAAAATGAAATTAATAAAATGGCGGACTTATTCAAGCGCGTTCAGCATATCCACAGATTAACTAATAGTTCCTCGGGCATATCTACTGCGCATGTGCGAATAGCTGTCACATCGTAACGCAATAAGGCACGAGCAAAATATACGTTCTGCCAAACATATTTAATGAATATTTAAAATTAATTTATTGATCAAAATCTAAATCTAGAGTAATTAAAAACGCCTAAAATAAAGTATTCGTTTTATTTTACCTATTATATGAATGATAATCTGTACATAACTAATTTTTAAAACTTTTCTCAAAAAATAAAAACTATGCGTCGGGCTGACGTTGGAGTTAAAAATAAAAAAAATACAGGAAAGTAAAAAGCTCTAGTGAAAAAAAGTGTCACTTTCCGCACAGTTTGGCTGCTTGGAAAACCGCTCTTTTCGAGGACATGCATTGTAATAGTTATTTATGATACAAGTGCGGAAGGTAGGTGATTTCCGATGAGTGGCATTTTTATTCACGAGCGAGCGAAGCGAGTGAGTGGATAAATCGACACGAGTCGGAAATCATCTTACGTACGTGTATCATACAATATTTTACTATGCATTGTGCGAGGAAATAAATAAATTATTAAAATGAAATTAATAAAATGGCGGGCGTATTCAAGCGCGTTCATCATATCCACAGATTAACTAATAGTTCCTCGGGCATATCTACTGCGCATGTGCGAATAGCTGTCACATCGTAACGCAATAAGGCACGAGCAAAATATACGTTCTGCCAAACATATTTAATGAATATTTAAAATTAATTTATTGATCAAAATCTAAATCTAGAGTAATTAAAAACGCCTAAAATAAAGTATTAGTTTTATTTTACCTTTTATGTGAATGATAATTTGTACATAACTATTTTTTTAAACTTTTCTCAAATAATAAAAACTCTATGCGTCGGGCTGACGTTGGAGTTAAAAATTAAAAAAGTACAGGAAAGTAAAAAGCACTAGTGAAAAAAAGTGACACTTTCCGCACAGTTTGGCTGCTTGGAAATCCGCTCTTTTCGAGGACATGCATTGTAAAGTAATTAGATTATCAGGTTTCTATGTTCGGGAGTAGGCCATCATGAGACACTGTAGTGGGTAACCATGGTCTACGATGGTAGATCATAATGGGTCACAATGGTGGGCCATCATAGGTCATGGCAGCAGGTCGTCACAGGCCATCATGGACTGAATTGGTAGGCTATCATGCACTGCGGTAGTATGTGCCTCTGGCTGGCCCTTGTAGACCACGGTGGTGGGCCATTATAACTTGATTATAGGTATGCATAGGCCATCATGGGCCACACTGGTAGGCCATATCGTTAGACACTAAGGCAGACCACTATGCGTCACTCTGGCAGGCCATGGGCTACTATATCTGGACATTATGACTCACATAGGAGATCCATCATGGACCAATATTAGCCAAGCCAAATATTTCGTAAAAATAAAACTTACTCTAAAGAAAGACATAGTAGACCCCCCATTCAGGGTCCCATACTGTATGCTGCTCTGTGCCGCTAAATCCGCCGCGCTTTGAATGGGCAACACCGTTCGTTCCACCGTCAGGAAAGCTGCCAAGTTCGCCGTGTATGAGGAGAGGATGATCAGCGTGAAGAACCACCAGATTCCTCCTACGATGCGGGTTGAAGTTGCCTGGAAAGAGAATTTTGTTGGTTATTTTTTAGTCTGCAATGGGTTTTTATAACTTAGTAACCCTTGACTTAAAGTTACTTTGTTACCTATATCGTCCTGACAGTTATTTCAACAATTCTCTGGTATCTTCGCCTGTAAAAAGGCGTGAGTTTATGTATGTATGTAAATCACCTGCCTGGGCTCGAACCCACAACCTACAACTTGTAAGTCGCGGCCGATACCACTGGGCTACCACTACTCTCTACGAAGTGAAGGAAAACATCGTGAGGAAACCGGCATGTCCTAGAACCAAAAATTCGAAGACATGTGACTTTCCACAAACCCGCAAAGGGCCCGCGTGGTGGATTACGGCCTATTCCCTCTCACATAGAGGAGGCCTTTGTCCCAGCAGTGGAAACATTAAAAGGCTGATGATGATGAACCGTTATGGGTAACACTGAAACTCATAACTTCGTATTTCATAACATGAGGTTATGGAGAGCAGTTTCCATTCCTTCGAATATTGGGGAACCTTTAGATGCAATATCAAAGTGGTTCTAGAACCAGGCTAGAAAAACTCATTGGTCTGTTTTAGCGATTTAGAACTTTCCAAGTACGACTGACATTAGTACGCGTTGACCTGTTATTCAACCGGGTTTCATACCTTTAAAACTGTGTTTTTAGGGTTCCGTAGCCAAATGGCAAAAAACGGAACCCTTATAGATTCGTCATGTCTGTCTGTCTGTCTGTCTGTCTGTCTGTATGTCCGTCCGTATGTCACAGCCACTTTTGCCCGAAACTATAAGAACTATGCTGTTGAAACTTGGTAAGTAGATGTATTCTGTGAACCGCATTAAGATTTTCACATAAAAATAGAAAAAAAACAATAAGTTTTGGGGGGGCATACTTGAAAATGAAACAATTTTTTTTTCCATCAAACCCATACGCGTGGGGTATCTATGGATAGGTCTTCAAAAATGATATTGAGGTTACAAATATCATTTTTTCTAAACTGAATAGTTTGCGCGAAAGACACTTCCAAAGTGGTAAAAAGTTGCCCCCCCCCCCTCCTGTAACTTCTAAAATAAGAGAATCATAAAACCAAAAAAAATATTTACCATGTAAACTACCACCGAAAATTGGTTTGAACGAGATCTAGTAAGTAGTTTTTTTTTAATACGCCATAAGTCATAAACCGCAATTTACCAAGTACGGAACCCTTCGTGCGCGAGTCCGACTCGCACTTGGCTGGTTTTTTTATTATTATTATAGATAGGCTCGCGCTTGACCACTATCTAACCTGATGTTAAGCGATGATGTGGTCGACGGTGTAACACGCTTGGCTAGATGTAACCTATTCACTCTTGACTTAAAGACCCCGATGTTGTAGCTATCTGAAAACAAACTCTGGCAGGGCATTCCACTCCTTAGCAGTACCCATAATGAAAGTATTTCCAAAACGTTTAGTGCGTATGGGTGGGATGTCTGCGTTGTACTGATGGTGCATTGCCGTACGTCTTGTAGTCCGATGATGGAACGGGCTTGGCGGAATTAGATCATGCAAGTCCATCGCACACTCCCATAAATGTAACCGATAAAAAACCGACAATCTGGCAACTCGACGACGATGTTCAAGGCTCTGGACCTTTGACTCGACCAATGCTTCATTGCCGATGAGCCTCTTGGCCCGTTTTCCGATCAATTTTATTAGCAGATTTTGGTATACAGGAACACCTCATCATCTACCTAGCCTTTTTCCCAATTATTGTTGGGGTCAGCTTCCAGTCTTACCGGATTCAGCTGAGTACCATTGTTTTATATGGAGCGACTGCCTATCTGACCTCCACAACCCACTAACTGGGTAACACGATACCTCTTGGTAAGACTGGTGTCAGATCTCAGGCTTCTGACTACCCGTAACGACTGTCAAAGATCTTCAAATGACAGCCGGGACCAACGGCTTAGCGTGCTTTCCGAGGCACGGAGGAAACTCGGTATGAAATGGTCACCCATCCACGGACCGACCTCGTCAAGCGTTGCTTAACCTTGAAGATCGACCCGTGCGGCTGTTATTATTTAGCCACGAGCTCCTATACAGGAACACCTAGGACATTATATTAAGAAATTCAGAACAACCCTATGTCCAGCAGTAAACTTTAATAGGTTGATATTGCCTTACCTTTGGATTAAGCCCAGATCCTTGCCTCAAGAATGTCCCCGTGATGAACCAGAAAGAGTTACACACACTGAACTGATTCGTCAGGAGTTTGGTCTCGTGGCCGCAGACGTGGGTGCTTGTAGACCTGGAAAGAGAAAGATTAGCTTAAGTTATAGTCTAGTCGGGGATGCACGTGATTTAAATTGTAGAAATAGATAGAAAGAGGGACTCCTTCTTTCCGTTCTTAGACTCTCATTTAATCCGTTGTGCGTAGGGGTTCTGGCACACATAGCCAGCCTAGCCCCGCCCAAAAACACAGAAGCTTCTTGGAGTTTTTCTTCTTAAGTTTATTTTTCACAGGCTGTGTGGAGAGAGATTTCAATTGTACCCCAGTACATTGGCCTTGACTCACCGTAGCGGTAGGGCCCATGGGGTTTTAGTCATACCCTCCGTTCTTTTGTTCAGACGAAAGGTATCCATAAGGTCATCCACGAAAAAAGTTACAGTCCTGAGATGTGCCTCATTACAACAATTTTGAGTTTTAATCTTTTTTTATCCCTTAGAGTAAGTATACAAGCACGACTTGCGTGTTTGCTTACTCTATGGCATATTATAGTTTAATTTCATTGGAATGCGTTTCGATAGACGCTTAATCGAATCTTGTTTAACTCGAGAAGCTTATGAGAATGAGCGTTCCAGTTTGAATTTTTGATCTGCTCTAGAAAAAGAATTTAAAACTCTTGAAAGTCACCTTCACTTGCGAAGCCTTAACGGTAGGTTTGCTTCTGTTTTTAGGGTACCGTACCCAAAGGGTAAAAACGGGACCCTCTCTAGAACGCCGTATAGGAAAAAACATACATACATACATACTTACATACATACATAGACTGATAAAACACATTACCCTCCTTCGGCAGTCGGGTAAAAAAATAAACTATGCGCTGCCACCAACGACGCCGTGGAAGTGGCTAATTTGGGCAAACAAATTTGATCAATTACCGTGCCAGGGACACGAAGAGGAAGAAGATTTGAGTTCTGTAATTTGCTATCGCAAATTAGTTTACAAGAGATTTGATAACAGACTATCCTGTCAACCTTTAAACAGTGTGTGTTATTAAGTTAGTACTTACCATTCATAAGGAGAAAATCTTGCCATCACAAAGAGTGTAAAAGACACCAGTATGTAGGCAGCTAGCACATATAGCCAGATCTCTATAGCGAGCGGGTTCAGGAAGCTGAACAGACGAGTTGGTTGCGATGTCGGTACCTGAAATAGCAAACAGAATTTAAATAATCGCTCAACTGTCAACTTGTGACAAGTGGAACCGTGGCTGGAGGTGGATCACTGTGTTGCCCAATTTCTCACAGGGCATGGTAACTTTAAAAGTAAATTATTTTCCTTCAAGCTTGTTGCCTCGCCTTTATGTCAATGTTCTACATCTGACTGCGAATATGTACAATCTGCACATCACATCTTATGGGAGTGTAATCTTTAGCAGAATGAACGCAATACAATGTTGAATAATGTACAGGCTGTAACAGGAGCTGTTTACTATACGGACCTTGTGGAAACTAGAACAAATTTCCGTGCGTCCAAGCGTTTTTGCCATACCTATTATTGGAATCAAATATAACAGCTCACAATGTTAGGACCCATTAATATTTCCCTGAGGCGGCGACCAGCCCGCCGGTTGAGCGCGTCCCAAAGGATCACGCGTGAGGGAGACGCAAAGGAGACGCCCTACCGACCCTAGCCACCGCAGGAGACGCCCCGGGCGTAGGGAATAAAAAAGGACCCATTAATATTAAGCTAATTTGTATCCGTGGTGCTAGGCAACTGGGCTTATCCCAGTTGTAAACGACCCTTTGTGCCTATTGGTTTGTTCTGTCTCCTGCTTGATATGGAAGGAAGTGGAAATTTGTATTTTTTCCTTACTCCTCCATATTTCTTTTCTGATTAATTTCGTTGCGGGATCCAAGGCAGTTAAATTCATTCTTCGGGACTTCGTCGAGCTTCATTGCCTCGGCGCTTTTCTGGTGGTCGCCACTGTTGATTCTGTCTTTCATGAGTTGCAGTGGGTGGGTGACCATAAGCTCTTAGAGTAAGGTTATTTTGAGTGTGTGTAAGGGACAGATGTATATGATGTGTATACATCTGTCACTTACTCGATATCAAAATAACCTTGCTCTAAGAGCTTACGGTCAACCCCCAGTTTGGGCATAGTGCGGAGGGATTGTAACAATAAAAAAAAGTGGAACCGTCTTCTACTTCTTTGCTCTAAGAACAATCTGGTCAACTTGTCCCGTGAAGAATCTTTTTTAGGGTTCCGTATTCAAAAATGAAACCTCATTGTTTCGCCATGACCGCCTGTCCGTCCGTCCGTCCGTCCACCCGTCCATAGCTTAGATCAGAGACTTAGTACTAGAAAGCTACAATTTGGCATGTATTCGGGTAATCTATTCTGGCGTTATAAGTACGTTACTAAACAACTTGCCTGCAACTGGTAAGTACAACTAAATAGTGAAAAATAAAAAAACTTTTTACAAAAAAATACTACAGACTTTTAAGTAAAAAAAACTACAAAGTGATAAATAACTTTATTTTTGGAAGTCGGTGTCCATAACGCAATAAATTGGTAAATATGAAAGAGACCAACTTCCAAAAATAAAGTTATTTTTCACTTCGTAGATTTTTTTTATTTGGAGGTCGGTCATTGATGTCTTAAAAAGAGGAAGATACGGGACTGCTCACAGCGCTTGGTACTACTAATCTAAGTGAATGCCCGTAGTGGGTACTCAGTCGCGCACGGCACATTGTTGATCACACAGCTCATTAATTTCAGTGTTTTCATGTTTTTTTTGCAATAAATACGCATCAAAATGACTTCTTGTGTAGCTAAACAGTGTTTAAATAATACCAGGAAGAAAAATAAGTCACACGGGACTTACCACTCGTAAGTACAGTTAAAAAGGTCAGTTTGTTGAAAATTACAATAATATTTAATGTTTATTTCGCCATATTTGTGAGAGCGAGATACATATTACAAATATGCGTGAGGGACACGATACGCACATATTGCAATGTCATTTCATTCATAATAGTAAACATTCGGTAATTCGGCCAACATTCGGCGGCTAACGCGATTTCGCTTGCACTACAGCGCCGTCTCATATCCCTGTCCTTGTCTATCGGTAACTGTAGGTTTGGTACTGGTGATGACACTGAACACAGATGTGTGAGTTTCGATGCATGTAGTCGTGCGCCGAGCCCAGGTTTTCTGATCGCCATGTTAGCGCGTAACGTATCTTTCGCTTTTTAATACATCAATGAGGTCGCTAGTATTTTTTTGTAAAAAGTTTTATTTATTTTGCTAATGTAACAACATCTGCATTAAAGCTTAAGATACTACACAGAAGTATCGCACCAAAACCGATCAGTACGTAAGACATTTGTCAAGACTTTAAAAATATCGAGGTAGGTATATTTTTTGAGGAGTTACATACCTTGAACAGTATCCCGATACCAAGATTCATGAATGGCTTGGTAAAATCAATGACTGCTTCCCGTGCGTAGTTAATCGTCATTGAGGCCACCGCTATGTCTGCTTTCTGGAAAAAAATTATAAATAATTAAAAGACTTGCTTTACGACATAGGCAGATCCAGGATATGGGGCTGACGGACAAGACGGATCAAATAAAACAACAAAAACCTACTACACCACATTTAACATTCGTTACATTAACCCCCGCCGGAAAAAGAGGGGGGGGTGTTGCTCTGTATCTGTGTGTCTGTCTGTGGCACCATAGCTCCTAAACGGATGAGCCGATTTTGATTTAGCTTTTTTTGTTTGATAGGTGATTTTGTTGAGAGTGTTTTTATATATCAGCTATGTTTGAATTAAATCGTTTCAGCCGTTCAAAATTTATAGGCGTTTTACTGTTTGAATCGGGGTGTTGTCGCAAGATAAATGTGTCGGGGTTTTTATAAATTTATAAATCCATCAGCTCCCTCATAATCCCGTTCCAGTGTCCAGTATCAGGGTCTCTAGCCCCATACATGCAGTCTGGCATCAGTCACAACCGGTAGCGGAAGCCGGCTCTGGCTGCTACTCTACCTAGTAGGTCTATACACAACTTAAAACACTTAGGTACCCTTCGGGGGGAACCTACAAAAGGCACCTGGACTTTTGGGGAAAAGACCAGGGTTTGTGATATTTTTACTTCACTAAAACCTCCCCGGTGATCACCAGCAACACATGGAACCCCGTGACCCCTTAAAAGATCATCACGGAACCCCTTAAGTGCAACGCCTGTTAGGGCACTTTCCTGGGAAGAGTAAAGAAGGTTCCCCCCTGAGAAAACACCCACCCTATCCATCAGCTCTCAAGCTCCATGCATGTTGTCGGGCACCAGTCGCAGGCGGTAGTGGAAGCCGGTCCTGGCAACTGCTGACGCGAGTTGCTGCTCTACTAAACACTTACCCTATCCATCAGCTCCCTCACAATCCCGTTCCAGTGGCCAGTATCAGGATCTCTAGCCCCATACATGTTGTCGGGCACCAGTCGCAGGCGGTAGTGGAAGCCAGCCCTGGCAGCTACCCTGGCCAGCAGATCTATGCAGAACCCTTCGAAGCGAGCGTTGCCTTGGAGGTTCCAGCCTTCTTTTACCATTACGTAGGGTTTTTCCTGGGGATGTTTTTTTTTTTAATGAGGTTTGTAGATTGAGGACGTATATCGTTGGAAAGATGAGTATGAAAAATATAACAATTCATTCGATTTACTCCAGATTACAACTTTCGATAATTAATACGAGTATTCTTATTTTTTATGACATCACAACATGAAGAGTTCTGTGTGTTTTTTTCTATTACACCATGCTGAAAAAGTTGTAAAAAGAATTTCATTCAAATTCGCATTTTTCTAAAGCTGTTGTCATAATCTTTTCTCAATTTTTTTTTCTTTGTTATTTTTTTGGTATTGATGATTATTTATTTATTTATTCAATAAGGCATGCCAACAACATATTTACAAATTCATTGCCGAGTCAGCAAGATGGTCCTGTGCAAACATGTAAGTAACAGGCGTGCACATCATTCACAGACTATAATTACAATTTTTAAATTACGAGCTCAATGGAAATTAACTACAATAATTGCACTTAAATCAATGTAGAATTAATCAAATAGAGCTAGAATAATAATTTAAATATAAAGAATAAAAATTTAAATAAATTACAATTACATTACAAATTAATTACAAGTAAGGTCAAATATAATAGTAGTTTATGCAATGGTCATATAATAGGTGTTATTAAAACACGAGCGTGGGTTTATCACACGAGGCGAAGCCTGTTTTAATACCTAATTATGTGCCGTTGCATACACTATTTTATCTTCACTGATACAGTTGCTACGAAAGACACCGAATTCCAAAAATAAAGTTATTTTTCACTTTGTAGTATTTTACTTGGAAGTCGGTAGTATTTTTTTGCAAAAAAGTTTTTTTCGAAATAAAATAAAAGTGTAAAATTAAAAATATGCAGTATGGCGGGCAATTTAGATTCTCATTGCATCCATGACTGTCAATGTCAATGAGCCCAGCGCCAATAAATTAAAAAGTAAAAGTGTGCTATAAAAATTAAAAAGTTATTTTATGATGCAGTTGTTCGAAAATCGAAGGAAAATGTTGAACTGTAATGGTCTTTTTTTTTAATTTTACCTTTCCACTTATATAAAGTACGTGTTTATGCAATATTTTTTGAATTCATATTTGGAACATTACGTTTTGAGTGTAGATAAAATTATATTATACAATTAGATCACAAAAAACTACTAGCGAGAAAAGAGTAAATTATAGAGGCACGCTTTTTATGCTAAAGATTTTGTAATTTCGAAATGTATATCATGGCTTTCCTGACTGGACCAATTATCAGTTATTGTAAGTAAAGCAGGTCCTTTATTATAACAGACAGAAATTACCAACATCAGAAATAACCGATCTTCAAATCAATTTTTGTACTTTTTTTACGCAACTCTACCTAAAAATAAGAGGTACCATAGACACCGACTTCCGAAATGAAATTTGGTTGGATGGTTTATTTTTTTTAAGCTTTTCAGTTTTTTTTATTTCCGGCGGTTTAATTTTTTGCTCAAATGTTATCAGTTATTTACCTCAACAGTAACCACAGTCAGCGTTACATTAGGCGGAGGATCCCTGGTATAAGCCGCAGGGTCTGTGATGACCAGGCCTTCGTTTGGAGTCCAATGTCCTGAGACCACCATACCGCCCTTCTCACCGCCTGTATAAATTATTGTTAATCTTAAATAATTATATTGAGTGTCAAAAGAAGCTAATGAAAGATAACTGCATGAAGCGAAAATAGCATTGTCAAAGAAAATAATGAGATGAGGAATGAGTTAGTAAGAGGGATTTATAAAAACCAGCCAAGTGCGAGTCGGACTCGCGCACGAAGGTTTCCGTCCCATAATCGCAAAAAACGGCAAAAAAAAAACTCGTTTGTTGTATGGGAAACCCACTTAAATATTTATTTTATTCTGTTTTTATGCCTGGTCTTAGTAATAGGGTCCCGTTTTTACCCTTTGGGTACGGAACCCTAAAAAGACCTGACTGAATCTATAAACATAGGGACGCATAGGAATAAAGGACTAGTGACAAAATAAGGATGGAAATATAAGAAAAATGGCCTATCAAACGATATCCCACACCATGGGACAGACGAGAAACAAAAACATCCCCATTTTACGTGTACAGGAGGTACCAATTTTTTTTTGCTTGATTTTATACTACCACTTTGTCGACGTGATTAAATATGTATACCCATGCCAAATTATAGCTATCTAGTACTAAGAGTCTCTGAGCTAATCTGCGGACGGACTTGGCGAAACTATAAGGGTTCCTTGTTGACTACGGAACCCTAAAAAGACTTACGACTGCAAATAAATTAGGATAAGGGCACGAAGTCAATCAATCTGCCTAGCCTGTTTCCAGCTACATTGGAGTCAGCTTCCAGTCTTACCGGATTCAGCTGAGTACCAGTGTGATACATGGAGCGACTGCCTATCTGACCTCCACAACCCAGTAACTGGGTAACACGGTACCCCTTGGCTAGACCGCTGCCAGAGTTCAAGCTTCTAACTACTCGTAACGACTGTCAAAGATCTTCAAATGACAGCCGGGTACAACGGCTTAACGTGCTTTCCGAGGCACGGAGGAAACTCGGTATGTTGAAAATTGTCACGAAGCACGAAAGGCACGAAGTATCAGATATATATATAATATGGATAATAATAAGAAAATGTCTGTTACATACCTGTCAGCCTCATCAGCTGGAGGTGAAAGTTTGTTCTCACTCCGTTCTTAAATTCTATTGGGCCTGTTAGTCCGTGGGCTTGGATCTGTGAAAGAAATTGGTCATCATATATTATTATTTGTAGTATTTTCTTTTATATCTCTTTTCTCATCAACTTACCCTCAGTTTCCCAGCTTAAAATTATCGGAGAATTAATGTGACAAATTGTCAAACACGCGTTATCTGCGGTGATTGGTTGAATGAATTTACAACAGCCAATCACAGCAGATAACGCGTGCTTGACAATTTGTCACATTAATTCTCCGATAATTTTGAGCTGGGAAACTGAGGGTTAGACTTTAGCCTTTCTGACCGGGTCATTTCGTTACATGTTCTTTATCGAGCGCATAAACATCGCATTCACATATATACATATTCGGTTTAGAACCAATTACCACAGACATAATTCTAACTAGATAACGCAAGTCCCTCCATCTGTATGAAACCAAGCGTGCCACTTTTTCACAAACAATTTGAAAACAAATTTACTTACCAATGAAAGAAAACATTATCAATGCCTCGGCCAACTGTTTCTATACATTTTTTACAGCTCAATATGGTATAAAAAGGCATTTTTCTAGATTTTGGTGGATTTCCGGTGCCGATAATGTTAAATAAAAAACTCAGATTACGATCATTGATCGTAACTTAACTTCATTTTTTGGCACGGGAAGTACATACAATCGTGTCATCTAGTTAGATTTATACCTGTACCAAATACACATCGACCCGGTCTGAATGGCGGCTTAGTTTAGGTCGTTTTCAGTTGAACCAGATTAGACTGATTATTAAACATGAAGCAACTGTCTATAAGACCTCCAAAATTTTGATACAGAGCAAATCTGAATTCTACATAGATTTATATTTATTACAAAAAAATGCTGAAATATTGTTAACTACTTTTCAAAATGCATGATTTCCATCGCGGCCTGTTCCAAGCTTGATCAAAACTAATTGGAAATGTATTTCATGTCTTCAATGTCAATTGCTTTGATTAGGCGAATACTTAGTACTACAATAGGGAAAGAAAGAAAACACATTTATTTAACACAAACTTTACTGAAGGATGGGGATTTTACAGATGAAATAAAGATTGTCCGGCTCGAAGGACCAATGTAAAAGTTAGGAAGATGGCTAAATGAAACTGCTGCTTATAAAGTCAAATTAAATATATAATCCGGATTAAAGGTTAAGTAATACATAGGAGCGAGGGAGCACACACGATGACCGCTAATCGTGTACTGAATGCTCGACTAATATAAATTAGTGAAATGAGGTGCATTATTAGTATGTGGCAGGGGTCACTAAATGGCGGACCGCAGTCCGGATCCGGACCACCGACCTATTTTGTGTGGACCTTAAGTAAACAGTACAATATAATTCACTTGTGTTAATTATATCGCTTTTTGTCTTTACTGACGTCATCGATTCAAAAACGGAAGAGCTGGGAGCGCGAGATCCTCAATTGTTGCGGTAGAAAAATTAATTTAGAGGAGAGGAGTAGACTTACCGATGAACATGTCCATTATTTAATGAGAAGCCTGCATCAACTTTAGTCCAAACTTCGGACGGATAGTAAAAGGGAAAAAATCTTTAAAATATATTCAGGTTTCCTTGATGGGGTTGTGAATATTGTGATCTTTAAACCTTACGGACCGTGACAGACATATTATTTTAAAAAAACCGGACCCCAAATAAAAGTAATTGGTGACCACTAGTGTACCCACCGTATTAATATTATCAATAATAGTCTTTCCATGATTCCACGGTACTTCCTTATCACAGGACACGTTACCAGGGTGGAAGTCTTCAGTGATGGCTAGAGCCTGGCAGAGTATCTGTACAGCGTCGTATAGGAGAGCGGGTTCCGTCTGAAATACAGAATGAAGTGTAGTAGACAAAATGATTATTTTCCTCGTTGATTTAGATTCGTATTCTGCTTCAATACCGTTACTATCCATCAGACAAGATCCAGCTAACTACCAATATTTTACACTAGCTTCTACTAGCGTCTTCGCCCGTGTGAAAGTCGAAATATCCTATGTGTTATGCCTAACTATAATCTATCACTGTGCCAAATTTCATCCAGATCCTTTCAGCCGTTCTAGCGACATTGAGTAACAAACATACATCCACACACACATTTATAATATGAGTAAGATGAAGCGATGGCTTCAACGAAGGACGAAGTCTCGGAGAATGAATTTAACTGTATTGGAGCCCGCAACGAAATTAATCAGAAATAAAGGAGGAGTAGGAAATCAAAAACATAATTTCAACTTCGCTCCGTATCAAGCAGGAGACAGAACAAACAAGGCCAATAGGCACAAAGGCTGGTTTTCAACTGGGATAAGCCCAGTTGCCTGCCAGTTGCAACTCGGATAAAAATTAGCATTAATATTAATGGGCGATGGCTTATCTGACCTTTACGACCTTGGTAAGTGGTTAGACTTTCTGGCTTCTGAATTTATAATGACGAAGATTCACTAAAGACAGTCGTGACCGATGGCTCTTTGTGCTTTCCGAGACAGGCCCCTACCAGAAGGTTTACCAATGACCAAGAAATCCTCTAAATTTAAGAAGAACTGGTCTGGTAAATTAATTACCTTAATATGGCCGCCGCTGATGATGGAGGCTCCTATGGGGTGGAACTTCTCCATGACCTGCAGCGACTCCTTCACCTTGTCGGAGTCACGGTCCACCAGGCGCCAGCCGCTCATGTTCACGTGGTTGTAGTAGAAGTCTTCCATGTCGAAGAGTTCAAAGTCCTGGAAATAATAAGAAGATGAGTTACAAAAGCTAATGAAGTACACAACAAAAATGCGTTTAGGAAACACTGTAAAGCCTCTATCATATTTTTTTTTTATAATATTAGATTTCTGAGAAAATATTGGTTTTGTAAAGGAGGACAGCGGATAAATCTGAAAAGACCCAGAGTTAGACCTAGGAAGCGTTGGAAAGATTGTGTGGAGGAAGATATGAAGAGGTTAGGAAGGAAAACATTGGTGAAGGGAAGCCAGTGATAAAGCGATATGGAAGAAGATTGTTGAGGAGAACAAGACCCACAAAGGGTTGTAGCGCCAAAGGAATGGTAATAAAGATGACAGAGGATACAACAAATTCAATGTGAGGTCGGAGCGAGAGGGTATGGGAAGCTGTCTCCTCCTTCTGCGAAACAGTAAGGCTCGCGAAAGAAGATGTAGAACGCGTGAGGGACACGCAAAGGAGACGCCCTCACGGCCGTAGCCACCGCAGGAGACGCCCTGGGCGTCGGGAGTCACCGTTGGCGCGGGCTTGTGGACGGCGCGTAGTGGTCTACGCGCGCCTCAAAGAGATGTCAGCAGAATTGATAGGGTCCGCTAGCGCCGATGCCTGTCTGGGTCGCGGATAAATTTAAAAAAGAGTTACCGCGGCCCTGGCTCAAGCAACTGTGAAGGAACACGGGCATCATTGGATGAATTCCCAAAAAAAAAAAAAAAGTTCGTATCATAGGCCCAGCATTTGCTTAGGGCAAGTAAGAAGACTCGAAAAATAGTAGTGAAGTATCTACTATTTTTCGAGTCTTCACACTTTTACACGGACGAAGCCTGTCGAGGATTCGGGACAGCAAAACCAACCAGGGCTTCTCGAACCAGTGTGCAGAGAAGCAAGAGATTTTTTTGCACTCATATGATAGTTTGTTCTCACTCATGAAAGGTGCCCCATCTACCCCACCGTACGCCCATGAGGTCGTATATTTTGAGCAAAGTGTTTCAATACCGTATATGTAATTTGTAACGCAAGAAAGACTAAACAAAGCTTCCAAGTCATGTTTTAGAATACTTACAAATGATGTAAATACATAGTGGTAGTTTTCGTTATTCATTTGCAGTTGTAGTATCTGAAAAAAGTAAACAAACATCAATCAAAGAGTCGCAGAAGTGACAACATTAGGGGCAAATATGACCTTAATTTACAGTTGTATCTGTAAATTAAGGTCCATTGGGTAAAGATATTTTTTTATCCGACTACGGCGAAGCCAAAAGGAAGTGTTATGATTTTAGCGGTTTATGTATGTTCCTCCGTAGCGGCTAAACTATTCATCCGATTTTGATGTATAAGGTGTCAATCGATTCGTTATTTTATCCCGGGACACAGGACAAAAAGCCCGTAGTCGGGTTACAGTTTTTTAACCTGCAAATACGAACGTTCGTAGTCCGAATACATTCAACCCGAATATCTTCAAAGTTAGAGTGAACAGGCTTATTTTGCGTAAGCTCACTCCATCGTCGACTCTGTCTCTGTCACCTCTGACCTAGACTAGATTCAAGAGAAACCCCATCTAAATACAAATACAAATAGTTTATTTTCTTTAACAATTTTTGTAGTACATAGCTTGTGTCAGAAGTGTCCTTTTAAGCAAATAAATGTCTGTATTAGGACACTCCACTCTTCCGCAACTTAGATTTACATATAAACAAACAAAACATTTGAAAAAAATGCCACTATTTATACATTTTGTGAGAATAAATTAAATAAATACAAAAGAGAATTATAGAAGACTGTTATTTTATATCACCTTAAACAAATGAGTCTGTGTTATGTGTGTATGTGTTATAAGTGTGTGTATGGGGTGCATAAGTGTGTGTATGGGGTGTTTATGTGTGTGAGGTGTGTTCGTGTACCTACCTGTGAGTAAATGCTGTGAGTAGGTTGTACATGTGAGTAAATGCTGTGTGAATGAGTTATGATGCGTGCTGCAGGAGAGTTTCCGTTTCCTCATATTCGAGAGGTTTTATCCATTTAGTTATAAGTTTTTTACACTCATAATATGGTTTTGTGTACATATATCTCTTTATTTATCTTATTGTAAAGTTGTGATGATCGTTTCCCGTGTTGCCTACTACCATCTCAAATTAAAAAAAGCTCCTTGACATCCGAACATCTGAAGATCTTCTAAACATAAGGAATACTCACCGCTCTGGCCAACTGCCTGACTCTCTTCGGGTCAGTATCTACCACGATGTGTTCTATCTTTTGAGCCTTCAACAGCGCGAGTCCTCTTCTATACTCCTTGACGTCTCGGCATCGAACGGCGTACATGTCGCGCCCATCTTTGGCTATGTCTAGGATGTTTAGTTCTCCTGGAAATATGTAATGACATAAATTATTATAATAAGGAGACAGGATTCTTACAATGTTTAGATACAATTTGATATACCCAGATTTTTAAGGCTTTTTAATAATCATAAAATTTTAGTCTAACGTAAGTCTAAAAATAAATAAAAATAGTTTTATCAAGGCTACAGGTAAACGCGGTCGCCACTCCAGAACTTTTCAGCCCCATCGACCATCCGTTCTGCGATGTGCCCTGCCCACTGTCACTTAAGTTTCGCAATTCTTCGGACAATGTCAGTAAATTTGATCAGGAAAACGCTGCTTTAGAAGACCTCCCACCAGATGGACCGATGACCTGGTTAAGGTGTCGTGATTCCGCTGGATATGAGACGCACGGGATCGGTCAATGTGTTTACTTTCCACATAATTATTATTATTCTTGTATTTCAGCTAAACTATTGCGCTCGGTGCGGGTTGCGAATCTAACCTTTTAAACAAGCAACTCGCACTCTGGAGCATGAACTTTCTCGTTCCCTTAATAATTCAGAAGTGGCAGGGTTCGATAATTAGTGCTACCGGTTCCTAATGCAATGTTTTGCTACCAGCTCCATAATACAATTCCCATAAGGCTATAACCTGAACAACTTTGCCCGCGCGATAAGATTAATAAATATTATTTTAAATAAGGTAGATTTATTTCACTGCAGCATGATGAAGTTCACAGGAGTAGATCTGAAGTGCATTGAAAATGTTGAAAAGTGATTTTAATTGTATTTTTAATTGTATTTTAGTTCGATTAAATTGTATTTCTATTGTATTTTTAACCCCCGCCGGAAAAAGAAGGGGTGTTATAAGTTTCACGTGTGTTGCTGTGTATCTGTGTATCTGTGTATCTGTGTATCTGTGTGTCTGTCTGTGGCATCATAGCACTTAAACGGATGAACCGATTTCGATTTAGTTTTTTTTGTTTGAAAGGTAATTTTGTCGAGAGTGTTCTTAGCTATGTTTGAATAAAATTGGTTCAGCCGTTCAAAAGTTATGGGCATTTTACTGTTTGAATCGGGGTGTTTTCGCAAGATAAATGCGTCGGGGGTTTTTTAAATTGTGAAATTTTTAATGGTATTTTATTGTATTTTTATTTGGTATTTTTATTGTAATTTCATTGAATTTTAACTGTATTTCTAATTGTATTTTGGTAGTCAATGTTAGTTAGATGTATATGCATCTTTGTGGTAGTAACATTGGCGTAATAGCTGTTACGGTGTTATTTACGTAATTTGAATAAATTAATAAAACATCACTAGATATGTTTGAGTCCCATATAATAGTAGGGGAGCCTATTGCCATCAACTGAACTATTGCTGCTACTGCAAAATTCCAAATTGTGACGTCAGAAAAATTACATTTTGGATTATAAACGGCCAACTCTAGAGAAATCGATGGTGATGGTAACTTACCGTGTCCATAATCCTCGTAGATGACTCCCATCCTGGTCCAGTTCAGGTAGGAGAGAAACTCTGCGAAGGCTTTCGTAAGCAGTTCCTTTGGTGGGTATAGGTTTATTGT
This sequence comes from Orthosia gothica, assembly GCA_949775005.1. Taxonomy (NCBI): domain Eukaryota; kingdom Metazoa; phylum Arthropoda; class Insecta; order Lepidoptera; family Noctuidae; genus Orthosia; species Orthosia gothica. The sequence goes on from OX459061.1 coordinate 16,610,607, forward strand.
GAACGTGTGGTTTGCTGAAAAAAAAACAGGTCAATGAGAAACGGCACAAAAAAACGAATTATTGTAACATACCAGAAAAGCTAACGAACGATTTGGCTGTAGTAAGATTTTTCTTCTTTCTAGACACCAACAACTTGACGACGGCTTATTAAGCATTCCTGAACTTCGGCCAGCCTTTTATTTTAAAGTGATGAGAAAACTTGGTGGATAACATAAAATTAATTTTTAATTGTAGTTTAATGGTATCTTAATTGTATTTTTGGTATACAACGTAGGTGTGTTATGTACGTAATTTTGATTAAATAAATAAATGAAATAAATTTGAAAACGTTACACCTGTCACCATTTCGAGTTTCAGGGGGATGACCATAAGGTTATTTTGCGTGTTCGTAAAGGACAGTTTCTTTTTTTTTTTGTTCTTTATAGGCTCGCGTTTGACCACTATCTCACCTGATGGTAAGCGATGATGTAGTCGACGGTGAAGCATGCTTGCCTAGAAGTAACCTATTATATTTTATTTTTATTTTTTTATTCACTCTTGACTTAAAGACCCCTAGATTGATAAACATCGGGAAACATGTATATATGATATAAATATAAATATGATGTATATACTTGTATATATTTGTCCCTTTTTTACAGTCGAACTATGATAATTTTGACACATCAGGGTACGGGGGCTGTTCATAACGTTGGCAAAAATATAATACACCAAATCACAAACAAAGCACTACAGTTCTAAAATATATAGTTTTCTTAAAAATAAATATAAATTACTTACAATTCTCAGGCACAAACGGTCCAACAGTCAAATGTGGAGCATGGAGACTTGTGCTCATGTGATCCAGAGTGTTCCCCAGCAGTGGGCCCACGCCGCTGAACAGTGCTACAGCCCCCGACTGTATTTGCGTACAGGCTGTAACAAAAAAAACATAAGTAGTGAAAATCATGCTGAAGGATGAGAGGGTGAACTTTATAATATTAACCTAGCACAAGTCTAGGCTTATAGTCCAGGAAAATTGAGGGTTCCACCTTCATCAAGCATTTATAAACTTTATACGGCGTGTTTTTAATCGTGACTACAGGTTGACCTCGAATGATAATCTAAATAGTTAAATACTGCGCGCGCGAACCTCTATCTCGATTTTTTTTTAAAAATACATATATAAATCCTCTACAATATTTATTTAATAATTTATTTATTTATTTAATAATTTATTTAATAATTTATTTATTTATTTAATAATTTATTTATTTATTTAATAATTTATTTATTTATTTAATAATGTACTTATTTATTTAATAATTTATTTATTTGTTTCATTTTTCATTTTGTTTCATTTTTTATCTTGCAAAAACACCCCGATTCAAAAAGTAAAACGCCCATAACTTTTGAACGGCTAAACCGATTTTATTCAAACATAGCTAAGAACACTCTCGACAAAATCACCTTTCAAACAAAAAAAACTAAATCAAAATCGGTTCATTTTTTTAGGCACTATGATGCAACAGACAGACACACAGATACACAGTTACACAGATACACAGCAAAACACGTGAAACTTATAACACCCCTCTTTTTCCGGCGGGGGTTAAAAAGGAAACTTAAAACTAAAATACATACAACGGGTGGCTTTGTCGCTTTGTCGCAACCTGGAAGAGATCTATTGATTGCATTATAGCTATTTGTATATTTTATTAAATACAAATAGAATAAACGAGAAATTTGCAATAAATGTGTAAAAGATCGATTTTTTTATCTTTGACCTTGGAAGTCGCGGACACCCTATGATATAGGTTTTGAGACAAGGTGCCATAATAAAGGTTTATAAAACTATAGTTGACTATCTCTAATTCCGAGATTCTTGCCCTAATTAGTCTTTGCTACTGAACAAACCCGAAAACATTTATCCTGATTTGAGAATCAAACCCAGAAACTAATTACCTGACTGCAAGAAAAGGGTTATATTTTTCGCGCATATCTTGTATGTATGTAATTTTCTTTTTTACCTCATATCTTTCAAACCATTAGACGGATTTATATAATTAAGACATCGTTAGATATTGACAACACAAGTGTCCTTAAGTGCTCAGATCAAATAAAAAGTCATAATGGAACTTTGCAAACAACAAGGTGACGCTGGTTACAACTACGCCTTGCCGTATACATACACAATTACACGCACACGCGTACAACGAAACTACGCCTTAGCTTGCCAGTGGAGCTCAAGCTTGTTGTTTGCAACGTTCCATCTGGACTTTTTATTTGATCTGAGGTTAAGTGACGTTAAAAAACAAACATGGCGGATTTTAGGCGCCATGGGTCTCAATATTTTTTCTTCCTCATTCATCGAATGGGGTATCAAAACGAAGGTTGATTTTGGTACAGCATTCACGATTACGACTACTAGACCAACTTGGCAGTTATGATTTAGTACTTAGTTTAAATACAGAATGTAACGAAAATGTGCGATCTCCCAAAATCTCCTGCCCGTATCTATGAAAAACTTTCTTCATTTATTAAACCAATAAAGATTCATAAAAACAAAAGCAGATCTAATTTTCGATCATCCAATCAAAGTCCATATTTCCTTTATCAGTCTTCAAAAACCACAAAAAAACAACATCTGTTTCAAAAGACTTCAAGGACGCATGTTTTTCTAAAATGAAACTTCTAAAATAACTGCCACAGTGAACCCTATTCAACGCAGTAAACATAACAAAACCATGCTGCAAATATAACAACAAAACGCACACTTTTCACTGCACCATTCAACTCATAAAATTACATTTTCAACAAAGCATTTTTATCCTCCATTTTTAAAAACCACAATTTCGCGCTATTTTCTGCATAAAAAGTTCTTTATTTGAATTTACGTTTACCCGTTTACAGGTTTTCATTTTTGTGTGAAGAATACTTCAACTGTCATTTCCGGGTTTCCAGGGTGGAGGTTAACCGCCATATTGCATTCCGGTAACCGTTACAATTTGAAATGTCAAGTGTGAACATTGTTCGTTGAAAAGTGGTTTCCGATTTGGTTTTCGTGTGTTTGTAAGTTAATTTGTCGCGGTATTTTTTCTTGTTAATCTCTTCTGAGGTTTTTAATTTATTTAATTTCGTTACTTTTCAAGGATTCTACATTTTATTTACGGAGGAGTTTATAGCTTTTATTTGTAATAACAGTTGCGCGGGTCCATCTGGAATCTTAAGCAACGCTTGCTGATGTTGGTTCGTGGATGAGAGACCTTATATCATTACCATGACTATGACCTTTCTGACATTATAGTAGTCTACAAGCTTTTTTTTTTATTTTAACTTGAAATGTATGAATGTATGTATGTACGTAAGTGTGTTCGGGTCAAATCTTGCACTTGTTATCCTAAACCGATTAAGATAAAATTTTGCACGTTTTGCTTGGATGACAATACATGGTTAGCTAACTGACGTCATTATAAATCCAATATGGCGGACGGTCCAAGATGGTGGACTTAGTTATTTTTTGTGCACTGCCATGATGTGGGTATCAAATGAAAAAAGAATTCAAAAAAAGCTTGTTTAAAAAAAAAATTGTTTAATGAATAGTTTTTTTTGTGATGTATTTGCTCTTGACTCTAGTCTAAGCCAGAGGTGACAGAGACAAAATCGACGATGAAGCGAACTTACCCAGAATAATTCTGTTCACTCCATAGATATAATAAACAAGGAGATATGCCCGGTACACGAAAATGTATCGGAAACCTGTGTCTCCAGTTTGCCCCTACCACAAGGCAACTACTACATATGCAGTTCAGTAAAGGCAATAGATACGCAGTCTCGCCAACACTCGCATTTCTTAAATCAGAACGTACTACACAATCAATTATAAACCTTGTCTCATGAAACACAGCGTGTATTTACCATGCATCGTACAACTTACTCACACAAAAACATCGGTTGTTATCGTTGTGCTGTGCAAAAGCAATTTATTTTACATATACGCTAGTGATTGACGAAATCGGAAAATTATCGAGTCTCCCATTTATTATAGTATACATTTTTTTTGAGGTCCTGAAAATAAAATCCATAAAAAACAGCATGTCCAGAAAATATAATAATAAAATTAACAATATGTTCATAAAAATATATACTTATTAAGTTAATCCAAATTTTCAAACAATCAAAAATCCGGTTACGTTGGTTTAGGCTGTCATAGCGTATTGAAACAGGAAATATTGTTGAACCCTACTATAGTGTTTACTCAATGACCTGTAAAGTGGAGGTATTTGTTGACACTTTAGTATTACTGGGCATTTTTTGTCTAAATTTTGGTTACGCATTTCTCTACTACGCTGTAAAGTAATCAAAATAAGTAATAAACATTATTTCACATCGACCTTCCAACCAGGTTAAAACTGTCGACAAAATGAAAAATAAAGTATAAAAGCAATATTTCATTCGTCAATCGACGTTGCTGTCGATAGCCTTCGTTAGTGGATCTGCACAAGCACACCACTAACTCGTCGCAAGAAGCAGCGGCCGTACTACGCGATGCATCCGCTTAATAAAGTATCGTTTTGTGATTTTTACATTGCTTGTTCAGTCACTCAGCGAAAAACTTAGTCAGTGGTAAAGAAGCAATGTATTTCATGCAAAAATAGTACAGTCGCTGTGCACTTTGAAAAAAAAAATAACATAGTAGAAGCAAGAAATATTTTACGATTTGTTATTTTTCATGATTTTAAAGACAAATATAGATAAATACTTGTAATTACATATGGTAAGTGATGCCATGATTTACAAAGTTTTCGTTTAGTCTTCGGTTTTTACAAGAAACCACTGAACAACACGGTATTCTTGTAACTTATCACGATGACGGTCGAAAGCGCAATGTTTCGCGGAGACGGCCATTTGCCTGTGACATGCTCACGTTGTGCACGTCGCGCGGACACCGACACGCCCCCTTGCCACTTCTCCTGTATTTTATATTTCTATGGTTCACTCTATCTTTGAAAAGATTCGGTTTGAATGCGTTCGGAAACACAGACGCAGGTAGTGAGTTCCATTGCTGTGCGCTTTATAAAGGATGTTTGGAAGCGCTTTGTACAGATTGGTGGAATGAATGGCAACTAGGTAAGGATGTTAACTTGCAGTGCGTCTAAATGTCCGATGGCAGAAGGGGACCGTTGGAATGACGTAATGCCTAAGACAGCATGTTAAGCCATTGGTTCCGGTTATCATTTAAAGATCTTTGACAGTCGTTACTGTAGACAGGATTAAAATACTAGTACTCAGCTAAATCGAGAGACACTGGAAGCGGACGCCGAAGTAGTTGTAAAAAGGCTAGGCAGGTTGATCTTTCCGTTTAGCAGGTTTAAAAGGAGATCAACCACTTTCTTTGGAGCTTTGGTACCAACGTTAAGTTCTTTGTACAGCAACAAAACCTTCATTTACAAGAATACGTACAGAATTAACTTGCTTTTGATAACTAATGGGATTGTCTAGACAACTTGATTCAAATATTGATACAAAACGGCACTCTTATTATAATTAATATCAAGATAAAATGCATTTAGTTACTGAGAAGAACTTACCATAATTTTAAGTCCACCTATATTTTAGGGCAACCTGTAGACCCTGTTTTTGTCGACAAATATAGGACAATGGCAGAAGCACATACCTACATTGTTTTAGCTGAGATTAAATTCCTACGACTCTAAATGAAAAATATCTGGTTTAATTCAGGGTCATGTTCTGAATTAGTTTGTGCAAGAATTTTGGTTCAATAATGCCGAGAATGATAGATATTCAGTCATGAATTGTAATTTAAATTTGTAGGTTATGTCTGGGAACCTTTTAATAATGTGTTTAATAGGTAATCTTATTCAAAATCGTGAAAGTAAAAGGACAATATCGCATTGGTATTTCCCTTTCCTAGTTATTTCAGCATGAAATGTAAAATATACTCTTTGGAAAGACTATATTTATTTATATATGCGACTTTGACGTGTGTCAAAAGGTCTTCGTCAACAACCAAGCTATATATTTTTTTAGATTTGGTTTTTTGGATTTAGTTTTTTTCCTATCATTATTTGAAATTAAGTAATTCATTTATTTCTACTAGACTACATTATCCTTACCTATCTGCAAGGACAACTGAACTTATTGTCACTTGGCAGAATAAGTGTAAAATGGCCACACTAAACTTATGCGAGTCAAAAAAAAAAAAAAAATTAAAACTTTCATTAATAATGCTTTTTAATCCGTGGTGAACCAGTGAATGTTACGCTTTCAAAAAAAGTAGTCAATTCTTTCTTTTAATAGAAATTCTTTCGTTTATAACTCACTTTCAGACGCTCAAATTTGAGTCAGCTAAGATTTCGCCATTGTTCTTTCTCTTTTAATTGCTTAATCAAAAGCTAAGCAGGTAACAAATTAATGTACAACGCGGTACCAATTTGGTTGATTTTGGGTCGGTGCTCTCGACTACACTGTTTTTGCTGCACATAAATGACCTGCTAAAACCCGGCACTTTTAGGTACGCAGACGACAGCACGGTAGCTGAGAGATACGTGTCCGGCGCACGGGCTACTGGGCCTGAAATCCGGTCTCTCCGGGAGGCCATGGTTGAGCGCTTGAACTTGTCTTTTAAGGCAGTCTCCGAATAGGGCGATGCCAATCTAGTCAGTTTCAATGCTGCTAAGACCCAGGCGTGTCTTTTTACCGCAAAAAAGAGCCTATTCCACCCGGCTCCATCTTTCCGTGGTGTAACCGTGCCGATAACGGACCATCTCGACCTTCTTGGTGTTACGTTAACATCGTCCCTCAAGTTTTGTCCATTCATTGAGGCAAAGGCTCAGTAGGCTGCAAAAAAGTTGGGGATCCTTGCAAAGGTGAGACGATACTTCACGCCTGAACAGCTGCTCAAATTGTATAAAGCGCAAGTTCGGTCATGCATGGAGTACTGCTCTCACCTCTGCGAGGGATCTGCCAAATATCAACTTGATGCACTTGGGTCGATTGACAAACGGGCCAAGAGGCTTATCGGCAACGATGCACTGGTCGCCTCAAAGCTCCAGATCCTTGAACATCGATGCCAAGTGGCCAGTCTATCGGTTTTTTATCGGTTACATTTCAGGGAGTGTGCGATGGAACTGCACAATTTGATTCCACCTAGTCCTTTCCATCACCGGACAACAAGACGTGCGGCAATGCACCACCGACACATAGTGGACATCCCACCCATACGTACAAAGCGTTTTGCGAATTTTTTCATTGTACGCACAGCTAAGGAGTGGAATTCCCTGCCGGAGTCTTTGTTTCCCGATAGCTACAACTTTGGGGTCTTTAAGTCAAGAGCGAATAGGTTACTTCTAGGCAAGCGTGCTTCACCGTCGACCACATCATCACTTACCATCAGGCGAGATAGTGGTCAAACGCGAGCCTATCTTAAATAAAAAAATATAATAATAATCTAGTCTTGATACTTGTTGGCCGTTTCAAGGACTCTACATATTCTAATCTTGATAAGATTGTATTATTTTATAGCCACAATTCTGCTTGGAGGAAATAATGTTTTTTTTTTGAGAAATCTTTTTAGTTTACTCAAAAATATCATCTCAATCGGTTCAGGAAAACTACATACATTGCAATAAGTTAATAAAAAAGCTTGTAAATTAAATTATTGATTTTTTAAGCATTCTTTCTTCGTATTCTTCTTAGCAAACCCTTTCACTGGATACCCATATCATGGCAGTGCACAAAAAATAACTAGTCCGCCATCTTGGGCCGTCCGTCATATTGGATTTAGAATAATGTTACTTAGCTAACCATGCATTTTCATTCAAACTAAATGTGTATGCAATATTTCATCTTAATCGGTGATAAATAACTGCTTCAAAATAACGACGTTATTTTCCAGACATACTGATTTAAAAAACCATTAATTATGCTCCAAAGTTCTGCAATATTTATTAAAATCCAAAGATAAGTAGATTAAATTAGAAGGCCACAAACGAACTTTTTGGTTAAATACCTTTCCAATTACAAAATATTGCAAAAATATGTACGTTCTAAAAATACATACAATCCGTCTTCGCAGAAACACTCGGATTTTATGTCTCCTCTTCAACATCTTACACAACCCGTCTTATCATTTCTATAGGTGTACCAGAATCTCATGGCATTTTTTATTTTTTTTTAAATTGTGATTTTCATATGGCAATGTCAATTGTCACCTGTCGAATCAAAGTACTTGATGTGTCAACCGCTGCTGAATTTTTTTTCATATTATCTTGAAAGTTTGTTATTTTTGTGAAAATGTCGAAAAACCCACTTCGATCTCATGCGAGACATATTGTTTTCAATGTGTATCATAAAATAAGGGAAGAAGAAGGCGTAAATCAAACTCAATCTTTGATTTTAAAGTGCGTCGTAGAGTGGACCGGTAAGTTGGACTGACTTGTTTTGATACATTTAGTTTAATTTATATTTTTCTTACTTAATTTTATTTTCTTTCCATTACTATTATATGGTAAATCGTAGGTCAGGGCACATCGAATGATGGCCGGAAGGAAATGGCAACAGTAATGTAACTGTTACTAATTCTTCGACAAGATATTGATTTTAACGGAGATTGAGAATCTTTGAATCTTTTTTGAAGTAATAATCTGCGCCCTGCAGTGGGACGTGTATATAGACGGGAGTTTTTGGCGGGATTTTGTCGAGTGAAGTTCAGTGGCTGTTAATATTATTTGCAAATTGATTCCTAGTGGATATTGTGATATATTATTGGTGTAGTTTTGTATCTCAACTGTCTCCGCAACTGGACAATTTGTAAAATCATTGACAAAAGCGATCTCGGGATAGTGGAGCGGTGTATTTTATTGTAGTATTGACTGCCTCTGCAAAGCTTACTGGGAAGACTGACTCGATACAATTTGCTGCCAAATATTCCAAAAAACATTAGAATCTGTTACATCCGCATTCTAATGCATACTAAAGAATAAATAAAAGATCCAAAACTCTTTCCAAAGACGTGGCTAAAAGGTCCTAGCAACCAGGCCATAAAACTTACATAAAAAGAAACATATAGACTGATGATGATGAATGACTTTAAGTAACATGATACATTTTATTATTTTTACAGACTTTATACATAAAGAGATTGGTTTTGAATATGTTAAATGCCAATGAAAAAGAACCATTTTAATGGAGAGAGATGACATAAAACTACAAAGATACAAGTTTTTGAAATGCCAGTGGAGTTCATGGAATCGTATTCTAGTTTTCTAGTTCTGAATGAGGTTTTAAGTTATTAGTATGATTTAAATGCTAAATAATAAATTAGTACATAAATTAATATTCAATTGATTTATTTTTCCTATGTTAAGAACACGATGTATAACAACATTATTCATACACATACCTATAATACTCACAGTGGATCTTTGTGTCTCTGAATTGGTTGCAAGACCCCGCGCAGTAGCTATTTTTGTGTCAATGTTGAAGGTGAAGATAGCATTGTATAACTGTCTCTTTCACTCGCTTATGTATGTCACATAAGCTTACGGAGTTTCTTGTGCATTCTTCTCCATAACAAGCTACTTTCCGAATGCACGGTAGAATCAACTTTTATTCCATGTAAATTTAAATTGTGACATTCAAAAGTGCCGCTTGGTGGCCCAGTTGAAATAAATATCTTTTGTCTTTTTTGTCATCGTCCTATCTCGCTTACTCTATGCAGTATACTCGATGACAAACTGTTTCTTACGCAATGGTTGGCAGGACCAAGTTCAAAGACACAAAGATACGTTGTGACTACTATAATATAGTTACCTCATGTTCATTAATACTAAAGACATAAATAAAAATTAAACAGTATCAAGATCGTTTGATCCAATTTCCCCAGTATTGCATACAACAAATTTTTATTTCCCTTTTTGCCATGAGATTCTGGTAGACCTATACCTGCGTGAGTACGCTCGCCCTAGAGATGCATTATGCAGGTTACCATAACCGGCATGTCCTAGAACCAAAAATTCGAAGACATGTGACATCTACCAACCCGCACTGGACTTGTGTGGTGGATTATAGCCCACTCCCTCTATAAGAGGAGGCCTGAGTCCCAGCAGTGGGAACATTAGAAAAGGCTGTTGGTGGTAATGATCTATATATTTTAGAGTTACGTATTTATTTAAGTATATATCACTTACACTATATGTGAATGTTTTCTCACACACTATTATCTACATTTTTTCTTCTTCATTTCTTCTTTTCGCGGGTCTGCTGGTAGAACGTTCTCAAGAATTAAGCAGTACCTTTGTACTCCTTTGTCATGATGTGTTTTCTGTATGTTTTTTTCTGTGTGTACATTAATAATAAAATAAATACACATTCATGTTTGTTGGTTCATTCACTTTTTCATAAAGAAAAGGTTGATTAAAACTTCTGCTCTATTGGTAGAATTGCAATTTCCGGGCTACTAGTCACGGGTTCAATTTCCACATACAAAAGGTTATGCCTTTTATTTTGCTCTACAGGTTGTTTCAAATCTGGGTTCCCGTATTTTTATACACATGAATACAGCTTAAAAACGTAATGAATCTCTGTATAGCTCAACATTATTTTCTAAACAAGCTATCAATCTTATTTATTATTTTTATTCCGTTTAGAATATTCTCCAAAGATGTTTTAAGTCATCAAGGGTCTTTATAGATTTCTTACTAAAACAAAAAGTTAAAAAACTGTAACCCGAGTACGGATTTGCTTTTTAGCCTTTGTTACCCGGGCCATAATATCAAATCGATTGACATCTTATTCATCAAAATCAGATGATTAGTTTAGGTGCTACGGAGGAACATACAGAAATACCTACCTAAAAATCTTTTTTAGAAAAATAATACTACCGACTTCCACATAAAAACAATACAATGTGAAAAATATTTTCTTTTTGGAAGTCGGTGTCTTTGGTAGGTACCAATTTTTTTCGTTATGGACACCGAATTTTTTTTTATTGTACCTGCCTTACTAGTTCTTTAGTAAGGTGCCTATAATGCTAGCATAGATTACCCGAATATAATAAAACTTGACTATAACTGGTAAAAGTGTACCAAGGTGAACTATAAAAATCTGCGTACCCCTTTAGAGCGTACTGGCGTGATGTTATGTTATGATATGGTATATAGTTATTTATGCTACAAGTGCGGAAGGTAGGTGATTTCCGATGAGTGGCATTTTTATTCACGAGCGAGCGAAGCGACTGAGTGGATAAATCGACACGAGTCGGAAATCATCTTACATACGTGTATCATACAACATTTTACTATGCATTGTGCGAGGAAATAAATAAATTAATAGAATGAAATTAATACAATGGCGGGCTTATTCAAGCGCGTTCAGCATATCCACAGATTAGTAATAGTTCCTCGGGCATATCTACTGCGCATGTGCGAATAGCTGTCACATCGTAACGCAATAAGGCACGAGCAAAATATACGTTCTGCCAAACATATTTAATGAATATTTAAAATTAATTTATTGATCAAAATCTAAATCTAGAGTAATTAAAAACGCTTAAAATAAAGTATTAGTTTTATTTTACCTTTTATATGAATGATAATCTGTACATAGTTAACTAATTTTTAAAACTTTTCTCAAATAATAAAAACTCTATGCGTCGGGCTGACGTTGGAGTTAAAAATTAAAAAAAATACAGGAAAGTAAAAAGCACTAGTGAAAAAAAGTGACACTTTCCGCACAGTTTGGCTGCTTGGTAAACCGCTCTTTTCGAGGACATGCATTGTAAAACAATAAACAGGCATGCGATTGCAGCAATCCCGAGAGATTTGCCGACATTTATTGAAGAGTTCTGTTGTATATCTTCGAATGTCTTAATCAGATCTTCACCAAAATTATTTGGGACCAATTTGGGAACATACCTTTTCAAACAAAAATAATCATTTTCAAAGTCGGTCCACAATTGACGGAGATATCGAAGCACATACAAAAAAAGAGCCCTTTCTTTTTGGATTCGCCGTAGGCGGGTAAAAATGGCTTTAAAACGAGAAACAAACGTGTGCAAAATTTCAGTTCAATCGTACACCGAAAAAAAGTTAAACCAAAAAACCCGACTGACACTGAGAAGCAGTCGGGTTTTTAACCGACTTACCAAAAAGGAGGAGGTTCTATGATCGACTTCTTGTGTTTTTTTTTTTAATGTATGTTCACCGATATCTCCGTCAATTGTGGACCGATTTTCAAAATTCTTTTTTTCGTTTGAAAGAGTATGTTTCGAAAATGGTTCCATTTTAATTTGGTGAAGATTTGATGAAGAACTTCGGAGATATACAACAGAACTCTTCAATAAATAACGGCAAATCATTCGGAATTGCTGCAATCGCAAGTCTGTTTATTGTATACACCATTTCATAACATAACATCACGCCAGTACGTACTAAAGGGGTACGCAGAATTCTCATTTCACTGGTTATGTTCAAGTATCATGTTATTCGGGTGATCTATTCTAGCGTTATAGGTACCTTACTAAACAACTTGTCTATTTTAGGTAGGTACAACAAAAAAGGGAAAAATAAAAATCTTTTTTGCAAAAAAATACTACCGACTTCCAAATGAAAAACTACAAAGTGAAAAATAACTTAACTTTTGGAAGTCGGTGTCCATATCGCAAAAAAAATGGTACCTACGAAAGACACAACTTTAGTACGTACTGGCGTGATGTTATGTTATGAAATGGTATATACAATAAACAGACATGCGATTGCAGCAATTCCGAATGATTTGCCGTTATTTATTGAAGAGTTCTGTTGTATATCTCCGAAGTTCTTCATCAAATCTTCACCAAATTAAAATGGAACCATTTTCGAAACATACTCTTTCAAACGAAAAAAGCATTTTGAAAGTCGGTCCACAATTGACGGAGATATCGAAGCACATACATTTTTATTTATAACTTTTTTGTATATTTTTTTCGAATTATGTACATTTAAACATATAAGTGTTATATATTTTTGAAATCACCTCTTAAAACCCTTAGTTTGATACCCCACACATTGGGTTTGGATGAAAAAAAAATTGGGCCCCTAAAATATGGCGCCCAAAATCCGCCATTTTTCTATTTTCCAATTTCAATGTAGCCTGTGACACTCGCAGGGTTAAGACGAATCGATTGACGTAAGAACCATCAAAATCGGCCAACGCGTTTGGTCTCTAGAATGCCACATAAGAACAAACATACATACATGCATACATATATACATACATAGACTGATAAACACATTACCCTTCTTTGGCAGTTGGGTAAAAAGGATGTTTAATTTCACCGGGACAGGTAAAACATAAAAGCTTGTAATGTTTACTGCTCTATCTCTATCATCGCTTACCTGTAGGTGTAGTTAGTATATATAGTTTGGGATTGTATAATTAACAATTTATGACTACTTTTGTTAGCTTGGGTCTTACCTGTTAAAACAAATGTATGTGTTAATGAATAAATAAATAAATAAATAAACTTATCTTTGCGCGCGGCGCTATGTATGGGTAAGCATGTGTGGGTAGTTGATTGCTGAGACGACGACTGCCGCGTCACTGCCACACAAATGCATTATGTATAACTACAAGCGCATGCACAGGGCACACACACGTGGAGCCGCGCGCACAGATGAGTTGAACTATCTATCGGTGATGTGGTCGTGCAGCGTGGGGTTTTAGATTCGTTTCCCTGGTTGGGCGAAGTATTACTGGGTAATTCCATGAAGGATTTCACCATACTTATGTTTCTTATAAGTATTGAAGGTGGCCCTAGCAGGCGTGTACTGTATGTTGCATACTAGGGTACTGTTTAGCAGCAGACTCCGTTCCTTGTTGATATCCTTTACACCACGTTTTAACAAATTTTTGCTAGCCTTTATTTATTTATTTATACTTTATTGTACACCAAGATAAAAATAATTCAAAAAGACATCTTATAGCAAAAACAAACATACAACAGGCGGCCTTATCGCGATCCGCGATCTCTTCCAGGCAACCAAGAATGGAAAGAGACAGCCTGGACACAATGTGGGGTTGCACTTGGTGCAAATTTTTCAACAAATAATTAATCATGTATATTATATTGTGTCCCACAGCTGAGAAAAGTCCTCCCTTTTTACCCGACTGCCGAAGGAGGGTAATGTGTTTATCAGTCTATGTATGTATGTATGTATGTATGTATGTATGTATGTATGTATGTATGTATGTATGTATGTTTGTTCCTATGTGGCGTTCCAGAGACCAAACGCGTTGGCCGATTTTGATGATTCATACGTCAATCGATTCGTCTTAACCCTGCGAGTGTCATAGGCTACCTTAAAATTGGACAATAGAAAAATGGCGGATTTTGGGCGCCATATTGTGGGGTCCCAATTTTTTTTTTTCTTCCAAACCCTAGGTGTGGGGTATCAAAATAAAGGGTTTTAAGAGGTGATTTCAAAAATATAAAACACTTATATGTTTAAATGTATCTAATTCGAAAAAAACTTAACTAAAAACTTATAAATAAAAAAAGTTAAATCAAAAAATCAAAAAACCCGACTGCTTCAAAAGCGAACTAAAAAGACGTAAACAAGGAAAAAATTATGCTGTGCAGGCGGAGGATACACCAGATTTTGATCAGCCAGCCCGCGAATATGTATCCTCCGACTGCACAGCATAATTTTTTCCTTGTTTACGTCTTTTTAGTTCGCTTTTGAAGCAGTCGGGTTTTTTGATTTTTTGATTTTTCCTTCAAAACCTCTCTGCCTTGGGTGATCTCTGGCCAAGTTTGTCCCGAAACGTAATCAGATCGCCACACCACCGTCGCTTCGGTCAATCTCGACGATGACGTCCTGCTTCAGGTATCCAGTGAGTAACGATCTTCGCCCATCTCTCCGAACGCATTCGAACGACGCGGTCAGTCCAATCTTACTTCAGCATAGCTTTTGCCTCCCCAGCATCTACTACTTCTTTTAAGGAGCGCAGCGCAATGGTCATTTTTACCAAAACATTACTCGAATCAATCTCAACTTTCTTATAAGTATTGAAGGTGTCCCTAGCAGGGGTGTACTGTATATCGTAGACCAGGGTACTGTTAGCAAGAAGACTCCGTTTCTTGTTTATACTTTACACCACGTACTAACATATTTTTAGTCGTATAGGTGGCCAAAGTGGTCACCTTTCTCCTTCCAAACCTCTCTTTCTTGGGCGATCTCTGGCCAAGTTTAACCCGTAAACGTAATCAGATCGTGTCACCACCTTTGCAGCGGTCAACCTCGACTATGACTTCCTCCTTCAGGCATCAGTAAGTAAAGATCTGCCCCATCTCTTCCGGTGTATTCGTAGGACGTAGCCAGCCCACTCCCACCACTTCAGCCTACCTGTTTTCTCCCCAGCATCTAATACTTCTTTTAAGGAGCGCAGCGCAATGGTCATTTTTACCAAAACATTACTCGAATCAATCTCAACATTCTTATAAGTATTGAAGGTGTCCCTAACAGGCATGTACTGTATATCTTAGACCAGGGTACTGTTGGGAAGAAGACTCCGTTTCTTGTTGATACTTTACACCACGTACTAACATATTTTTGTTAGCCTCCCTTGTGTCGTATAGGTGGCCAAAGCGGTCACCTTTCTCCTTCCAAATCTCTCTTTCTTGGGCGATCTCTGGCCAAGTTTAACCCGTAAACGTAATCAGATCGTGTCACCATCTTCGCCGCGGTCAATCTCGATGACGTCCTCCTTCAGGCGTCCAGTAAATAAAGATCTTTCCCCATCTCTCCTGGTGTATTCGTAGGACGTAGCCAGCCCACTCCCACTTCAGCCTACCTGTTATGTCCCCAGCATCTACTACTTCTGTTAACGAGTGCAAGCAAATATCTTTTTTACCAAAACATTAATTAATCAAGCTTACCTTTCTTATAAGTCTTGAAGGTGTCCCTAGCAGGGGTGTACTGTATGTCGTAGACCAGGGTGCTGTTGGGTAACAGACTTCGTTCCTTGTTGATTCTGTACACTGCGTACTTGAAGGCGAGCTCCGTACTGCCTCCCCGAGCGTCCTCTGTGAAGACTGCGCCTGAAATGGAGAAGAACGATCTAATATTAGATACACTGAAACCAGTAAACTTTGGTTAAATGGAGATAGAAGTTCATGTTTTATCCTAATTCTTAATGGTTGGCTTAGGCTGGCCTTTGCTGCCGGCCATAGTCGCGTCTATGGTCGTCAGCGAGGAGTCCTGTGACGCGGTGGTATCCTTCTGCGAAACAGTCGTCTCGCAGAAGGAGGCTGCGGAGAGGGAGAGGGAGATTTCATCCGCTCACAGACAGACAGACAGTTAAATTCATTCTCCGGGACTTCGTCGAGCTTCATTGCCTCGGCGCTTTTCTGGTGGTCGCCACTGTTGATTCTGGCTTTCAGGATTTGCAGTGGTTTGCGAATAGTGCGGTGGGATTGTCCCAATAAAAAAAGACGCATCGGGCGTCGGCGGCGGGCGAACAACGCCCTCCTCCAGCCCCCCTAAATGGGTCTGGGGCGACGGACTCGGGGACGTCCGTCTCCCCCCACACATCAGGACCCGAGGTGGCGGCGTGTAGTGTTCTACGCGCGCCCCTCTTAGACGTCGCGGGGGGAGTCAAACACCTCTCTCGCCCTACAACCCGAGACCGAGGCCCACAGAGGCGGGCCGGCACTAGCCGGTGGTTGCGAAAGTATCGTTATTCCCGCGACCCCCAGCTTAGGTGTGAGATGGAACACCGTGGTGGTTTTTAGTCAGTAGGAGTCTGACAGACCCCTCCGCCCAGGACGGAGGACATCCGCGTAGGATTATCCAAACCGGAAAAAAGGGCTGACCTTTGTTTAGGCTTAGCCCTTGGCTTAGGCTGCCTGGACACTTGAACGGAGCGAGGCAGCTGAGCGGAAGAAGTGCACGAAACGTGTTGCGTTGACCCCAAGTAACATGGGACAAGGACAGGAAGACGATAATGATGGTCTCAAATGAAAAGTATAGGCGTAGAACCATTTTAGCCGTTTAAATCATGTAAATCGGTCCACGCGTTTATGAGATATTAACCCTTTACTAAATGCGAAGTAAAAGGGTCAAGTTCACCCCTTACCGCAATACGTTTGTTTTGATCGTGTTAGCGACACTGCCTTTACATTTTTTTCGTATCGTTTCGAAATATTATGGAGTACTGTTCTCATCTCTGGGACGGATCCGCCAAATACCAGCTTGATGCAATAGAGTCGGTCGAAAAGCGGGCCAAAAGGCTCATCGGCGATGAGGCACTGGTTAAGACAAAGCTCCAGAGCCTTGAACATCGTCGCCGAGTTGCCAGCTTGTCGGTTTTTTATTGGTTGTATTTCGGGGAGTGTGTGATGGAATTGCATGATCTAATTCCACCAAGCCCGTTTCATCATCGGACTACAAGACGTACGGCGATGCGCCATCGCTACATGGTAGACATCCCACCCATACGCACTAAACGTTTTGGAAATACTTTCATTATGCGTACAGCTAAGGAGTGGAATTCCCTGCCGGAATCTGTGTTTCCCGATAGCTACAATCTAGGGGTTTTTAATTCAAGAGTGAATAGGTTACTTCTAGGCAAACGTGCTTCACCGTCGACCACATCATCGCTTACCATCAGGTGAGATAGTGGTCAACCGCGAGCCTATAATTTATAAAAAAAAAAAAAAAAAAATTGGTATACATTGGTAGACAGGTAATTTTCAAAATTTAAAAGAACCCCAGACACTTTTATCTTGCGGAAACACCCCGATTCGAACAGTAAAACGCCCATAACTTTTAAACGGCTGAAACGATTTTATTCAAACATAGCTAAAAACACTGTCGACAAAATCACCTATCAAAAAAAAAACTAAATCAAAATCAGTTTATCTGTTTAGGCGCTATGATGCCACAGACAGACACACAGACACACAGATACACAGCAACACACGTGAAACTTATAACACCCCTCTTATTCCGGCGGTGGTTAAAAATTAAATTACTTCTTGGTGTAAATAGACCATATTATACAGTACATGAATTTTTGTCCGACAGATTCGTGTTGAGTTAGTGCTAAATTGTTTTTATGTATGCAAAATAAATCTCTATTTCGATTGAAATGCCTATTTAATTTAACATATATAACATAAAATTAGGTCAATGATAACAAATTATACAAACTATTGTATGCCCAACATGGTGGAGCAGTGCAAACGCACACAAAAATAACTCAATAACAACTCTGTAACCACTGTCACAATAAAGATCTTTGACTTTGACTGTGACTTTCACGCAAAAACTACAGAAAGGAGTTTGATGAAACGGTTTAAAACTTTTTCACAAAAAAAAATAAACCGACTTTAAAAGAAAAACACTAAAAAGTGCAAAATAACATTCGGTTTATTTTTTTGTAAAAATGTCTATGTTTCTCTATTTTAAATTAAATACTTCTATCTCTAAAAAGTACAAGTTATATAGTACAAGGTACCTAAAAGATTCACAAAATACACAATATCGTGCTGTAGCTAAGGAGTTTGTTTGTATGTTCCATATCTTGTAAACCGCTAATCCGATTTCAATGAATTTTTCACTATTCCCTAAGTTGAGAGATACCTAATCCAATAAAAAGAGAATTATCACGATCCGATAAGTAGTTTTGGAGCAATATGTGTGCAAACATACATAAACACAAACATACAAAAAAAACACATTAATTTATGAAAGGCACACATGTTTAGAAAGCCCACATAGAGCCACAATAACATATGTGAATATTTATTATGCAGTTCCAACAATATTACATATATACGTATCGAATTTATTATCTCCTTTTTTTGAAGTCGGTAAAAAGTACTCATTCTACGCGGGGTACAGATGCGTAGACATGTTGGCTATCGGATAAAATCTGAGAAATGGTTCGTGTGTCACGATTGACGCTTTCAGTAATTAAATTGTCTAAAAAGAAGACAGTGACTTGGTATTCAATCTTATTTTATTAGAAAATATAAATTTAATTTTATATAAGCTGAAACTTTGCAGTCTATAGTAAAGTTGAAGTCTCGTGAGTAATCCTTAAATTATATTAACAAAGACAATTTATTGTTTGAGTGCCACACAAATTCTACCATCGTATATTTTTAAACTCGCAGCTAATGAAATATTTTAACAGACTTATTTTTTATTTGTACTTCGATGCCTAAGTGTATCTGGTTTTTAGGATTCCGTACCCAAAAGGTAAAAACGGGACCCTACTACTAAGACTCCGCTGTCCGTCTGTCTGTCTGTCGTCTGACACCACGCTGTATCTCATAAACCGTGATAGCTAGACAGTTGAAATTTTCACAGATGATGTATTTCTGTTGCTGCTATTACAACAAATAAAAAAATATTGTGCCTAATAATAATATTGTGCCTCAGAGCTAATTTGTGTTCTGTTACAGTAGGCAATATATGTTTTCTTTCTTTCTTTCTTTCTAAAATAAATATTTAAGTGGGGCTCCCATACAACAAACTTGATTTTATTGCCGTTTTTTTGCGATTTTGGTACGGAACCCGTCGTACGCGAGTCCGACTCGCACTTGGCCGGTCTCTTTTATATGTGTACCTACGTAGTTAGGTGAATTATAGGCAGTACATAATTGTACAGTGTACAAGTGTACAGAGAAGCGTCAAACATTTAAACAAATTAATATTTTTAACAGGAATTCCTCTATTCAAGAAAACAAAAGATGTCCTACTTATTCCCCGGCTAGATAGAACTAATTGGTTCATAAAGATGTTACAAAGGAACATGCATCTTACCAATCTTAACCACCGGAGACAGCGCAGCAACAGCATTCACCATGAGCACGATCCAGCGCCAGCCTGGCCACATCGTGCCTCATCATCAGCCCTGGATGATATCCTCACCACCTGGCAACAAAAGAAAGAGTACTTTAGACCAGCTTCACATCAGGATATTATTTATAAGTTCAGCGTGGGGATGGAATGGCGGTTGCATTTATTCTCTTGTTATATCCCACCTAAGCCAATATAGTTAAATGAATATAAATACATGCTTTATACAACGTTATTTTGTTTTTGCACTTAAAAGACACAAAAGTGGCCTTAATACCTAAGGCGTTCTTTACCAGACATCACTAGTACTCTTTAAAATGACTAGCGATTGACTGATAGGCAAAGTTACTGTTCTATTGGTTGATTTATCAAACGCCTTCGATCCGGACAGTCACGGTATTCTGATCGCCATTGTGACCTACCTTACGGTATCACATAAAGCACTGAACTGACTATTTACCTACCTGCAGGAAAGATAGCATTCGGGTTACGTTAAAGAGTTATAATCTAGTTGCTGTGGATCAAAAGCTGGCGTTCCACAAGGCAACATTCTATCTCCTCTTCTGTTTTTATTAGTAACTAGATTTTCCCCGAGGCTTTGCTCTAGTGACAATTTTTTTTTAATTTTGTTCCTGTGTTAATAATCCTCGTTGGATGTCCTCCGCACTGAGGTGGGGGGGGGTGGGCGGAGGAGTCTGTCAGACTCCTACTGACTAAAAACCACCCCTGTGCTCCATCTCACACCTACGCCGGGCGTCGCGGGCACAACAATACTGCCGCAACCTCCAACTAGTGCCGGCTCGCCTCTGCGGGCCTCGACCTCGGGTTGATGAGGCGTGAGGTGTTTTACTGCCCCCGCAACTTCTAAGAGGGAACACACACAAGTCAACGAACGACATATAATTAAACATCTCAGTGATAATGTCATGGTGGTATCATGTTATAGGTGGGATGTCCTCCATTAAACATCCACCGTTTCATGGAAAACATCCCATCAATACGCACTGAACGTTTTGAGAATACTTTTATAATGCGTGCAGCTAAGGAGTGGAATTCCCTGCTTGAGTCTGTATTTCCCTATAGCTAAAACCTAGGTGTCTTTAAGTCAAGAGTGAATAGGTTACTTCTAAGCAAGCGTGCTTCACCGTCGACCACATCATCGCTTACCATCAGGTAAGATAGTGGTCAAGCGCGAGCCTATTTTAAATTAATTAAAAAATAAGTCTTGGCCATACAGCTCGTAAAGTCATTCCCTACTTTTTCTAAGTCCTGTAGTTGCCCAGCCACTGAATGAACTAAGCATATCGGCATGGACTAGGTATTTAAGAGAAGCTTATACCGTGATTGTAAAACAACACAAACATAATATTACGCCTGTATTACAAGTAGGGTTCTCAGCAGAGGTGCTACTACCTAGTACACCAACATTAAACCAGTTAAGTTTAAGACCCGTCATTATAAAACACCAGACGTATATTTAAATATGACCACCCAACCGAAGTGACTTTAATGCACCCCTTTTAATGGCGGTTAGGAACGCGTGGTGGATTCAAATGGGATTAATAAGGCATTACCAATTTCCTGCCGTTTCCGAAGGGAGTGGGCAGGAACATGCATTCAACCGCACTTCCATGCTATTTTTTTACATGGACAGCGTCTTTATGTCGTTGCAGTATGGATGAGTTTCAAACTGTAATTGTTAACAAAGACCAGATTAAATTCACCACGACATTCTCATAAGAAAAATTCCACGTCTGAGTTGTAGAGCAAACCCAGGGCATCAGTATTCACAATAGCAACCACTATTAGACCAACGCGAAAATCCAACCAATTTTTTATCCTTTTAATATTTCCCAGAGTAGGAGATTTTTATTCAGTGGCAATCATTCAAAAGATGAAAGTACTCAAAAATATGAAAATAATCATTAAAAAAAATATCGTATTCTTCTCAGCAAACCTTTTCATTTGATACCCATATCATGGCAGTGCACAAAAAATAACTAATCCACCATCTTGGGTCGTCCGCCATATTGGATTTAGAATGACGTCATTTAGTTAACCATGCATTGTCATCCAAACTAAACGTGTATGCAAAATTTCATCTTAATCGGTGGTAGGTAACTGCTTCAAAATTCAGTTGCAAGATTTGACCCGCACACACATACATGCATGCATACATTGCAAGATAAATAAAACCTTGTAATACACAATTTTTGCCTGAAATCGCCAAAAAAACAGCTTTTTCTATCATTTTGTTGAGTTGTGCAATCATAAAAATTCGTTACAGCTGATTTGCGTATTTTTTTTCAATTAATTAAAAGTAGCCCTTTTATAGTTCTACTAAATCCTCTCCACGACACAATAAAGCCTACCCGGTATATTAGTATAAGCACATCATCACGCGAGCAATACATTCGGTCCCCTACAGAATGCCAAGCAAATTCGTGGCATAACTCCAGTCGTATGTGACGTGGTTCGCACCTCATACCCACATGTAATGGTGTGTATATACGTATGTAGAGTTGTGTGAACATACGGTTGTTTAGTTTGGTCAATATAAGAATAGAGTAAAAACAAAACACTACCAAGCGAAAAATAACTTTCTTTTTCGAAGCCGGTGCCTTTTGTACCCATTGTTTTCCGTTATTCGACACTGACTTCGGAAAAGAATAGTATATTATGCAACGATGCATATGCATATGCATGATGATTGACGAGTATTCTCCGCACAAGAAGTTTAGAAGATACAAACTTCTTCAGAAGAAATTTCATGAAAAATTCATGAATCACGAGCATAGCGAGTGATTCAATCATCATGAATCCCTACGGTCGTGATTAAGTCGTTAGAATCCTACACTTGCTCGTGATTCATCTATGGCCCTCACTTTAAACCCGTCTTTTATTCACTAGTTGCATAATATACTATTTTCGATTTGTAGTGTTTTGTTTTGGAAGTCGGTTTGATTTTATGTTAAAAAGTTTTTATTTTCCTGTTTTTAGTTTTGGTATGTACCTGCAATTAACATGATAATCATTAATAGCCAAAGTACATCTCATTACGATTCCAATAAGCCCAAACATGAACAGGATAGAATGTATTATTTCGGAGTTCCAGTGGCTATTGTAGTCTTCTTCATCAGTTCTACTTCACCAAATGATACTTTTTGAATGCATTATTGATGAAAATACTAAAATCGCTATATGTATGTCTATAATATTTGAGGAGTTCCCTCGATTTATCTAGGATACCATCATCAGATCCTAGTTTCCTTATCATTGTACTAACCTTGGGATGTCTCTTACCAAAAAAATAAATAAAAAAAAATCACTTCATAAACGACGAAGTTATCGTTATACTTTGAACGTTATTATAAGCGTTCACTTATTTCATATTTATACACAAACCGGCCAAGTGCGAGTCGGACTCGCGCATGAAGGGTTCCGTACCGTTATCGCAAAAAACGGCAAAATGTCACGTTTGATGTATGAAAGCACTCAAATTTCTATTGTATTCTGTTTTTAGTATTTGTTGTTACAGCGGCAACAGAAATACATCAGCTGTGAAAATTTCAACTGTATAGCTATCACGGTTCATGAGATACAGCCTGTTGACAGACGGACAGATAGACGGACCGCGGTGTCTTAGTTATAGGGTCCCATTTTTACCCTTTGGTTACGGAAGCCTAAAAGGGTATTTTTCATTATTGTAACGAAATAGTTCTTATTTAGATTTAGTATAAATTGTAGTTTAAGTTAACGCAATCGAGTTCATTTATATCTCGCGTTTAGTAATAGGTTAGGATATGAAAATGTCTATCTAATATTAACCGACTTCAAAAAGGAGGTGATTCTCAATGCAACCGCATTTTTTATTAAACTCTGTTGCTTCTCATGTGGTCCCATTTAAATTTGATGAAGAACTTCGGAGATATACAACAGAACTCTTCAATAAATGACGCCAAATCACATTCTTCTACCATTAACATCAATCCATCCATCCACAAACCATCCTTTTTTCCGACCCCCATAAACAAATGTGAAGGTACCACAAAAGTCATAAATCTAGAAAGTACTGCCCGAAACATTTTAATTCTAATTCTTTCTACAAACAACCAACATAACTCAAAAAACAATACATGATTCACGAAACAAAAGATCCTTCTCCCACACAAGAACACTTAAACGACAATCTCAAAAAAGTGCCAAAACTCCGATTTTTCCCTCACACAAAAAAATTCACCCGCAAAAAACCTCAAGGTGACTTTCAAGCCCGCTGTTCTCAAAAAGAAAAGAGCCCTCCACAACTCTATTACTAAACATCCTTCAATTTATAAGAGGCGGTCGGGAAACGAGTAAAAATTAAATTAATTATTTTGACGCCGACGTCGACGACGTCCGCCGCATAGAGTTAGGAACGACTAGAGCCGCCATCCTATCCTACCAACATTAAAAATGTGAATGACGATTTAGTCCGTCAGTTAGATAACCTAAAAATATTGGCCCGTTTTTTTATTTTGCCACGTAAACAACAAAATGACAGCGATACAGTGCGTTGAAATATCGTGTGATGTCACGGTGTGCTACACTTTATACTGACAAAGTGACGTCACAAGCCCCGTTGATGCGCTTTATCTTTGTCAATTTTTATTTATTTGATAAATCTCTGACGGAGACCGTCGCCATGAGATTTGATAATCTCATGGCGAGTATGTCTTGATAAGTGATTGGTGGTCTGGTCACCCATTCACGTACCAACCTCGGCGTGAGCGAAGTGTTGTTTAACCTCAAAGATCTTTGAGTGAAACTAATTTTGGAGTAGTCTAGCCCTGGAGAGTATATCGAATTACCCTCCAGTGGATCAAAGGGCATAGAGGATCCTCTAAGCAATGATGCCAGAAAGGCTTCAATATGATAGTGCTAGGTCAGTACCCACTTCTCCTCCTGCCTTTCTCAAAATTCGTAAGTGGATCATTCAGGTTTTAGTACACTTTTTACTCACAAGGTCACGTCACAAGTAACTTTGATGTGCTTCATATTTGTATTTTTTATTAATTTAATAAATCAAAAATACCAGGGCAATATTTTTTGATAAGCTAACTGATGGACTTTATACATAGAATTATCATTTTATTACCTAGGAATAGAAAGAAAAAGAAAGAAAAAAAGTGTTTATTCGCCACAAAAACGACATACAAAATTTTTGATTTTTCCTTAAATTAAATCGTTAACGGTAGTAGTAAAGAAAAGTAAGATTAAAATGAAATACCAAATTTGAGTACAGTACAAGGATGATGAGTGATTACAAGCAGATGCATGTCGTGACTGTGACAAAAAGGCTTCCACTCAGCATAATGCTGTGCCGGCACTCAGCATAATCATCCCAATTGTCACAAATTGTCAATCTCTATGAATAAACTGTAATTCTCTTTTACACGCTTGGTTTGAAAAGTAAGTTTAGACAACGTTGTCTCTAGCAGTGCCCGACGAGGCGTCTCCGAGCTCTGTGGTCCCGCGTGGCAGATGTTACAAAATGAGGCAGAAAACTTCGACACGGGGTTATTTCCTACGGATCGGATTTTGTTTTTTTGATAATATATTTTCGTTTTACGTGAGTCTCAGAGGAAATATCAGGCTTATAAACACTGTTAAAGGATAAGCAATTTTACGTTGGATTGTATGGTGTTGATAAATGTTGTCATACGAAATAACTTGTTAAATTTCTAGGGTACGAAAAATCGGATTTTATAATACCACAAAATTTACAAGATTGCCATGGATGAAGAAATAAAAGTACTAAGAAGGGAATTATATTTTTGAAAGTGGTAGAATATTGATTTCTTTTGGGCAAACCTTGAGACCAGTAAGATATTTCATCGCCAAAAAGGCGTGATTAAAGAAAAGAAGAAGGAAAAATATTAATTTGTAACCTGCACAGGAGACACGAGAAATAAGCAGAACCAAAAAATTCAAAAATAATAAAAATAAAATCATTCATAAAAAAATATTTTTTTAAAACAAGCTTTTTTCGTATTCCTCTCAGCAAACCCTTTCATTTGATACCCATATCATGGCAGAGTACAAAAAAATAACAAGTCCGCCATCTTGGGCCGTCCGCCATATTGGATTTAGAATGACGTCACATAACTAACCATGCATTATTATCCAAACTAAACATGTATGCAAAATTTCATCTCAATCGGTGGAGGATAACTGCTTTAAAATGCAGTTGCAATATTTGACCCAAACACACTCACATACATACATACATACATTGCAAGTTAAATAAAAGCTTGTAATAAAACCCCGTGCAAGACCAAAAAGGCTCATATCTCAGCATGTGCGATATCCAAAACAAACAAACATCCATCCATCCATTTATCTAAACTTTCGCGTCTATAATAGATATTAGTAGGATTTTTAGACCCAGCGAGCAGCGGTTTATTCAAAGTAAAAATCGGTTAGTCCCGCTATGCTCTGGTCCCGCTATGCTTGACTCGAAAAATACTCTAAAAAGATTCTACGTAAACAATGGAATGTACAGTTGGAAAGAAATGTTTTTAAATTAAACAAGAAGCTGAGAAATATTGAAATTAAACTAAAAATATCGAAATCTTTGTTCGAAAAATTTTTAGGTTAAGTTTCTGTTTTACAGTAACACGTTTCGCTTTTCACAGTTCTATGGAATGGATGGACACTTTGTTTTTAAAATGTATGAAGGGACGTGTTGAGTGGCGGCGAGGCGAGTATGCGTTAGTATAATGAAACGGAACGTTTATTAAATATTTTTCGCGAAAGTACATGCTAGGTTTTCTCAATTTACTTTTTAAATGGTTAAATGAAATATTACACTGTAACACTTTTCTTCATTACTGCCTGCGATTTCGTGCATAGCGGAACTTTTTAGTAGGTATTTTTCGAGTCGAGCATACCGGGACTATAGCATTGTCTGTCGGTTAGTACATGGAGAAAACTTCATTATCGAAAAGCTCTCGTCTTGTCCCACTTTCTCGTCTGTATGTCCCACCAAAAACGAGGGTCGTCCTTGCATATTTCCTCGCGCCAACGACGAGGGATCCCTACACAATGGCGGATTAATATTTATAACCCCTCAATGATAATAGTAGTAAACTTTAGTAGATGGTTTATGAATCTCTTGTTAATAATACCAGCCTGTAACTGTCTCACTGGAGGATGAAGGCCTCTTCTCATACAGAGAAGGCACGAGCATTAATCATGACACTTATTGCTCATGACCGGGTTGGCGATCTCGAAATTACATTAAATAAGTCCAGCACCCAAATTACGGAGCAGTGGTGGCTCAGTGGTAGGTGCTTTACTTTGTGTAAATCATTTCATCACCACTGCTCTCAAAACGGTGGAGGACAAATATCGTGAGGAAACCGGCATGTCTTAGAACCAAAAATTCGAAAAGATGTGACATCAACCAAACCACACTAGGCTAGCGTGGTGGATTACGGCCCATTCCCTCTCGCAGAGAGGAGGTCTGTGTCCCAGCAGTGGGAACATTAAAAAGGCTGATGATGATGATGAACCTAATCACGTATCTGTTTTAATAGCACGAAGCCCAATCTTCTCTTTCATTTTGATTACTAAACAGTATTCACTGCGCGGTTTACGCTAACGAGTAGACGGCTTTTTGAACATAAGAGGCAATATTCTAAAATAAACTTTTTATACAAGCTTTTTAGGTTACCGAGCATTGTCATCCAATCCAAAACAAACGTGTATGCAATTTTTTATCTTAATCGGTTAAGGATAACAGCTTTAAAATTCATTTGCAAGATTTGACCCGAACATACACACATTGCAAGTTAGAAAAAGCATGTAATGAATGCAAGGATAGCATATGGTGCCCTGAACGTTAAGTCACGTGGTCAGACCATACAAATAGACGGCTTTAACGATTGTAGAAAAGATTCGATACGAAACGTTTGTAATTTGGCTAGGTGGGGTGGTGGTATGCGATGATCTGGTCGACGGTGAATAACGCTTGCCTAGAAAAAACCTATTCACTCTTGACTTAAAGACCCCTAGATTGTAACTGCCGTAAACACAGACTCCGACAGGGAATTCCACTCCTTAGCTGTACGCATAATAAAAGTGTTCCCAAAACGTTTAGTGCGTATGGTTGGGATGTCCACCATGTACCGATGGCTGGGTGGAATTAGATTGTGCAATTCCATTGCACTCTCCCCGAAATGTAACCGATAAAACATATGAATTTGGAAAAGTGACCTCAATCGCCTCAATTGGACCTATTGTAAATCGCAAATCTTAAAATTAATTATGTACTAAGTTAATGACAATTAAATATTTGTACACCATATATTTCGTGGTAGAATGTATAGAACTAACAAAAATATTAACACCATACTATGTAAAACTACATTCTTACAAATAAATAAAATTCTAATTCTAATCACTAGAAATGAGTTCTTAGCCACGGGCCCATTAAGTCATTCGAGCAAGCAGCAATCGGGGTTCGTCTTTGAATATTTCCTCGCGCCAGCGACGAGGGACCTCTACACAATGGCAGATTAATATTTACAACCCCTCCATGATAATAGTAGTAAACTTCAGTTGATGCTGTATAAATCTCTTGGTTTTGATGTAAAAATGTTAGGGGTTTATTGCTGTATGTTTAGGCTTTTGTGGTAGGGCGATTTGTATTTTATTATGTTTGGTAAAGGACACATACTTAGCTTTAACTTTAGCCTGGAGAAACGCTCATGCATACTGCTCTACCACGGGGCGATACCGCAGTTATATGGGACTAGAACCCACTAAAACTCCATGGTGTCATCCTGTGCCGCTTATGGCGGGAACACGGGCACGCGTTAGCAAAACCGCAAACCCTGTCCGTCGCCGGACCCTCCTCGGGGGATACTCCCCATCACCAGAATACACTGTACGCCGAAACCACCCCAGGGACCAAACCAACACATGGGTGCCAGACGACCCCGTGTATGGCACCCTTGGAACACATACTTAGTTAGTTTCTGAATTAAGAGTTTGAAGTACATAACGTGTCAAACCCTGCTTTAATATCAAGGTTTTTCAGAATAAAGAAGAGTATGAAAAATGCTCAACTTTTAATATTATTAATTCAGATATCGGAGGATAGATTAAATTATATTCAGTCAGCTATAGTGATTGTTAATAAATTGGAAGTCTGAAATGAACAGGATAGGGACGTTTAGTGTCTAGGGGACATTTTGCGAAAGCGACATTATGTGAAAAGGAAATTTTACTAAAGCGACATTATGTGAAAGGGACATTTTGTGAAAGCGACATTATGTGAAAGGGACATTTTGCGACTAGGGGACATTTTGCGAAAGCGACATTATGTGAAAGGGACATTTATTTTGCGGCTAGGGGACATTTTGCGAAAGCGACATTACGTGAAAGGCACATTTAATTTGTGACTAGGGGACTTGTTGCGAAAGCGATATTATGTGATTGGGACATTTTGCGAAAGCGACATTATGTGAAAGGGGCATGACTACGGGATATTTTGCGAAAACGTCATTTTGCAAAAGTGACATTATGCGAAAGGGTCATTTTGCGACTAGGGGACATTTTGCGAAAGGGACATTCTGTTTTGTCGGAATCGGATCACTACTTACAGCCAGTTATAACTTTTTACAAATATTTTTGCCTCTTAGACTAAGAAAAAAACTAGCATTACTCTCGTATCTTTGGGTTTTTCTTAGAACCGGTTCGTTATTCTTAGAACCGGGTTCAATTCCTGTCTATTTTTGATGATCCTTTGTTTGATACCATGGAAATGGATGAATAGAAAACTCCGAAAAATTCCGTACCATTATCGCAAAAAACGGCAAAAAAATCACGTTTGTTGAATGGGAGCCCCACCAAAATATTTATTTTATTCTGTTTTTAGTATTTGTTGTTAGCGGCAATAATAATACATCATCTGTGGAAATTTAAATTGTCTAGCTATCTCGGTTCATGAGATACAGCCTAATGACAGATGGACAGACAGACAGACAGACGGATCGCGGAGTCTTAGTAATAGGGTCCCATTTTTACTCTTTGTATACGGAACCCTAAAAACTCAAAAATATAAAACGACTTCCAAAGCAAAACACAGAAAGCGCAAAAAAGAAAATGGTTTCGGAAATCGGTGTCTTTGGTACCTCTTGTTTTATCATTTCAAACGACCATAATTTTAAAGTGGTTTTTCGGTGATTACAACCGTGAATATTTTAGGGGAAATTTCGATTAAAAATTAGTACAAAATACATTTATTTATTTATTTATTATATGCTTTATTGTACACCTTAAAATACAATTATAACAAGAAACTTAAAATTAATACAAATACAATGGGCGGCCTTATCGCATAGCGCGATCTCTTCCAGGCAAACTGGTATGGACAGTAATTTTCTGGACTTTAAGTGGGGTTGTCGTTGGTGTGACATTAACATAGTTATAATAGATATGTTACTATAATTATAATAGATACACAGATAAATACATATGCTACGTAATATATACATAAATACATACATACTAAATAAAAAGGCAATAAAAATAAATTATGAATGGAATGACTCAATTGATAATCACAATCACAAATCAACACGCTAAAACGAAGACAGTGACAGGTAATGTTCCTTTACGAGTCTTTTGAACACAGGCAATGATTGAGCACGTTTGATTGGATCTGGCAATGAATTCCACAGACGAGTAGCCTGGACAGTAAAGGATTTATCCAAAAAAGTCGTGCAATGTGTTGGAATTTGAAGTCGTAAGTTGTCTGATGACCTAAGAAATTTTGTGTGGGAATCGCGATGAAACTGAAAACGTTTCTTAAGGTAAAACGGGGTGGAAGGAGAAAACGGGGTGAAGGAGAGGAATACATTGTAGTTCTAAAAACTAAAAAACACGCTTTAATGGTAAATTTAACTAAAATATTCGCTAATCCTGAAGATCCTGGTAAGGATTATGGGACAAACTATTTAAATTATTGCATTTTCATCATCATCAATGTATGTATGGATATGTATGTAGGTGTGTTCGGGTCAAATCTTGCAACTGAATTTTAAAGCAGTTATCCTCCACCGATTAAGGTGAAATTTTGCATACACGTTTAGTTAGGACGACAAAGCATGGTTAGGTAAGTGACGTCATTCAAAATGTGTGTACTAATACACATTTTTATAAAATAAGCATGCACCATGCAAATATGCAAACAAACATATAAACGAATGTTATCCCTTTTCAATTTGTGTCGACTCTTTGATACCAGAAGTAAAACTGCACAACTTTAAGTATCTTGTATATTTACACTATTCACATGGAAGTACATAAACTGAACAATAATGGACTTGTAATCCAATATGGCAGACGGCCCAAGATGGCGGAATAGTTATTTTTGTGCACTGCCATGATATGAGTATCAAATGAAAGGGTTTGCTGAGAAGAATACGAAAAAAATAATTTTATTAGTACTTAAAAAAGCTTGTTTAAAAATTATAATAATACATAAATTTGTGTGATGTTGATTAAAACAACCCATCTTCTATAGTCAACCATCACTACACTAGCAAGAGTTTCAAAAATAAATCTCAGTACCCACACGAGATCTATTAGAAAATACGAGTTTCTTTCCCCTTCGTAAAGCAGAAACTTGAATAGATAAGCTAATGGATTTAAGCTCTAGTATTAAAAATAGTTCTACTGGAAATAGCTCCCTTAGAAACCTTTCACTGGGATTTTTTTCTAATCGATTTGAGCTATATGAGAAGAGTTTCAAAACTTTTCATGTAGAAAAGTCGTGGTGGCCCAGTGGCTAAGAAGTCGCCTCTCGTGTTTAAACTCGTGTAATTAATATAAGTTTGAAATCGCCAACCCGCATTGAGTAAAAGTGGTGGTTAAGAGCGGACTCTAGTCAACAGGAATTTGAAAAATAGGTATTTGAAGAAACTATTGCCGTCGCGTCACCTCCAACCTCACCCCGTAAAGTGCGAAAGGGACAACTGCAGCTCAGGCTGATTTTACCTACAAAAACTTTTTTTTTTTTTTTAAAAAAAAACGTTGCCCCACACTAGGAATTTCTTCCTGTATCGTGGGTGCGTTTACAAACATATAAACTCACATACACAACACCCAGAGCCGGAACAACTATCTGTAGGTCATACAAATATTTGTTCCGTGCGGGAATCGAACCCGCGACACGCAGCACAGCAGTCAATCGCTCAACCACTGCGCCAACCGTGCACCAATACACCAATATTTTGACTAAAAGACGTTTCGTATTCTGCTGTTTTCTTCATAAAAACTGGTCTGATCTAAAAAATTCTTATATCAAAATTTAGAGAAAAAGTATATCTATGCTCCTATCATTTCCTTTTTTGTTAAAAACTTATAAATTTTGTCTGAAAGTCTTCTGAACATGGCGGAAAAAACGGGCATTTTTTTCGGATTTTTGGATTGTCATATTTCTTTTTGTGATTATGTTTTGGAAAAAAGGAAATGATACAGGCACGTAATAATTAGACCTAGATTTTATGGAAAAAAATCATTGCTCTAGAGGCATTATCCACGAAGAAAACAGCAGAATGTGTTTGTATGGAGAAAGTCTCACTTATAGAGTCCCCTCTTAAGGCGTATATATTCCCCAATGTTAATGCAGTACTGGTCGTGCGCCCGCTCGTAGCCAGAGTATCAATATTGAACCTCCTTTTGGACAGTTTTTTTTTAGCAAAATATTCTTTGATTTACTTATGCTGTTTCAGTTATTAAGCTATCAATTTTTCTGTGTAAAAATATTTTTAAACATCCAAGTCGTTTTGAAGGAGTATCCAAAAGTAGCGAGAAAATATTGTGTTGTTAATTATTATTTTAAAGCAAAACTATTAGTGACACGATAAAGCCATGTTTCGAAAATAATGTACATGAATCAATATATATATTTATTTATTTTTCAAACCTTTTAACCTAGCTGTTACTAAGGAGTATGCTTTAGAAAGTAACCAATTAACAGTACTAAAGCGGTGGAAAGCCCCTAATGTTCGTGACTTCTCTTTGTGAGAAGAGGCCTTTGGCCTACAGTAGGACAGTCACAAGCTGGTATCATTGATGTTATTGTAAAAAAAAAAACTTTATTCAAAAAATCAAAAAACCCGACTGCTTCAAAAGCGAACTAAAAAGTCGTAAATAAGGATAAAATCATGCTGTGCAGGCGGAGGATACACCAGATTTTGGTCAGCCAGCCCGCGAATATGTATCCTCCGACTTTTTGAATTAAGTTTTTTTATTTATAACTTTTTGTTAGTTTTTTTTTTCGGATTAGATACATTTAAACATATAAGTGTTAAATATTTTTGAAATCATCAAAACCCTTTATTTTGATACCCCACACTATGGCAATGGAAGAAAAAAATTGGGCCCCACAATATGGCACCCAAAATCCACCATTTTTCTATTAGCCAATTTTAACGTAGCCTATGACACTCGCAGGGTTAAGACGAATCGATTGACGTATGAATCATCAAAATCGGCCAACGCGTTTGGTCTCTGGAACGCCATATAGGAACAAACATACGTACATACATACATACATACATACATACATAGACTGATAAACACAATGTGTTTGTAATGTCATTACCCTCCTTCGGCAGTCGGGTAAAAATAGATTTAAAATAGACCATTCACTGTTTAAAGAGGTACACATTCTATGAAACTAATTTCAGCCTAACGACGTTCATACTGCTGTACAATTAACAGTATCCCCGAGGATGTGCCCTCGTTGCAGAGAGGGTTCTGAGATGGACTTTTAGTAGGTCACACGATTCTATGCGCTGATGATAAACACTTGAGTGGTTTTGGAGAGGTAAATATCCAACACAAGTCTTTTCCCCAGAAGTCTAGGCGAATTTTGAAGATTTTCTCCCGATAAAAAAAGTCTCCACGTACGCCACACTTCAAAGAATAGCGTACGCATGCTATCCTTGCATTCATTACTTCATAAATACTGTAGAGCTGTTTTTAACACGCTTTTATAAGCTTGGTATGTATGTATCTATGTAACGGAATCTATGAAACTATATTAAATTATAATGCTTTGACACACCATCTTAAATACTGTTATCATCAACATCAGTATTATCATCGTTCTTTTTGGTGAATCACTATGCTCCGTCCTTTGAGTGAATTCATCATACTTTAAGCTGAATTCACCTCTTTTATGATTGTCAGTTTTCTCAGTGTATCTCTCTCACATTAACGAATATAATATTATTGTAATCTTGAAAAGCTATTTTTAAATTGACCGAACATTGGAAGTTCTTCCAAATTAGTTTTGTTAAATTATAACAAAATTCGAACTTTCCTGTTACAATATTGAATGGTAATACTGGCCTGATTTAAATACACAAACTTTAATAAGTTTGCGCTTGCGTGGAGTATTACTACAAAGAGTGTCTTTTTGGGAGCTTGCGGCTAAGTACCTAATATCAAAGTCAAAAATATTTATTTCAACTAGGCCAGGCACTTTTGAAAGACAACAATAAAAAAATATAAGTAAAAAAAAATATTCTACCGTGCATTCGGCAAAGAAGCTTGTTATGGAGAAGAACGCGTACGAAACTCCATACTTACTCTTTAAAAAAAAAAAGTGGTTAACAATAATGTGAGGACGATGTACCCAGAATAGCACTACATACTATACTACGTATAGATTAAAGTATTAAAAGCATTATTTATTAGGTAAATTAATTAAATTGATACATAGGAACATGGTTCTCACATACTTACAAATATTGCAAACATAGGTAAAATACTTAATTCAACAACAACGAAATCAGTGTGCGAGTAAATTTTTCTCAGCGGCATAGGTCGATCTTCAAGGATAAGCATCGCATTCTGTCACCAGCCTTTGTTTTTAGGGTTCCGTACCTCGAAAGGAAAAAACGGAACCCTTATAGGATCACTTTGTTGTCCGACCGTCTGTCTGTTAAGACCCTTTTTCTCAGGAATGCGTGCAGGTATCAAGCTGAAATTTATATCAAATACGTCTACTGTCCCTTGAAGCTGAGAAAAATCAAACTTCTAAGCCAACGCAATCAAAAGATACAGCCGTTTATGCCGCAAATTTCCGAAAATTTTCGACTTTTCAAGGGAATCAAAACCTACAGGGTACAGGGAAATTTGGTACGAAGCAACGTCTTATAGCACAGATAAAGGAAAAATTGCGAAAACCGTATTTTTTTTGTTACAACAAAAAAAACTAAAAACCGGCCAACCACCGGCCGGCCAGCCACTTTTACTTATATACCTACAGGTTTGTCCGGAACCCTCAGTGCACGAGTTCGACTCGCACTTGGCTGGTTTTTCTTTTTGCTGTCACTAACACTAACGGGCTAGAGACGGATTTAGTGCAGTGGTGGTTCAGTGGTAACGGCCCTGACTTATGTGTCGTAGGTCGTGAATTTGAACCCAGGCAGGCGCTTTACTTTGTGTAAATTATATCATCAACACTGCTCTTAAAATGGTGAAGGAAAACATCGTGAGGAAACCGGCATGTCCTAGAACCAAAAATTCGAAGACATGTGACATCCACCAACCCGCACTGGGCCCGCGTGGTAAATTAAGGCCCATTACCTCTCTCACAGAGAGTATGCCTGTGTCCCAGCAGTGGGAACATTATAAGGCTGATGATGAATATTAACGGACGCCTAAATAATATATATAAACTCTAAACTAAATAAAAGCAAAACTATTCAGGCACCAGCTTCTTACTGAGGATTTCCTGGTGTGGCCGCACATTTGCCAAAATAAAAACCCTTAAATCCGACTCGGCTGGGCAGCGTTCGGAAAGTTGCGCGGTATCTTCTCGTCCAACTTACCACAGTCTCTCAAGACGAAAGTCAGTTTGTGTTGCCAGTGATGACATATGGTTCTGAGACGTGGTCGCTTACAATAGGCCTTATCAGAAAGCTTACAGTCACTCAAAGTGCAATGGAGAGGGCTATGCTTGGAGTTTCGTTGCGTGATCGAATCAGAAATGTAGAGACCCGCAAGAGAACCAGGGTTGGGAACATATTGCTCGCAGAACGGATGGCCCTTGGGGCAGAAAGGTTCTGGAGTGGCGACCGCGAACTGGAAGACGTTGCGTTGGAAGGCCTCCCACCAGGTGGACCGATTGCCTGGTGAAAGTTACGGGGATCCTCTGGCTGCGGGACGCACGGGACCGGTCAATGTGGCGACGCTTGGGGGAGGCCTATGTCCAGCAGTGGACGTCTTTCGGCTCATATGATGATGATGACACATATACACACACACACATAGCTTTCTAAACATAGATTTAGTATGTTTTTAACATCTATGTTTCTAACAATCGTATCCGGACCAGTACTTCCATGTTACCTCTTTCAAACTGTTTTACCTCTTAGATAACATTGAGCTGTCTCTCAAAGTTAGTAAAAACGGGCATAAAAGGGGTACCTAAACCCTGTAATAATAGTAACCTATCAGTTGTATATTGCCTTGACTATTATGAACTGATAAGCAAAATTGGGCTGCGTGTTCCATCCTTCACCTTAAGGAATCAACCTCTGTATGTTCTCTCTGCGCGGTGCACTTATCGACAAAACTCTTACATGATAAGAGCTAGCAGGGCATACAACTCGATGTGTAAGAGTATTAATGACCTTCATTTGTTCCCCACCAGTGTTCCGAAACTAAAAAAAATATATATAAAAACTTCTTTGAAGATCACTGAAACTTGTTCGGTCTCTTCTTTCATCCTCTACGAGTACTTATTTCTTACGTTCTTTTGCCTGTCTCCTGTTTCTTGTGTTAACCTAATATTGACTGTGAAAATTTTTAATTGGCCTTCATTCACTAACTGTCTACTCTATTTTTATCTTAGCTGTAAGTTTTCTTAAGGCGCCGATTCCCTTGAATAGCTGATTTAAAAAAAACCGGCCAAGTGCGAGTCGGACTCGCGCACGAAGGGTTCCGCACCATTTTCGTAAAAAACGGCAAAAAAATCACGTTTGTTGTATGGGAGCCCCCCTTAAATATTTATTTTATTCTGTTTTTAGTATTTGTTGTTGTAGCGGCAACAGATATACACCACCTGTGAAAATTTCAACTGTCTAGCTATCACGGTTCATGAGATACAGCCTGGTGACAGACAGACAGACAGACAGACAGACAGACAGACAGACAGACGGACCGCGGAGTCTCAGTAATAGGGTCCCGTTTTTACCCTTTGGGTACGGAACCCTAAAAAGAGAATCACGTCTAAACGGCTAGTCGTAATTTTTTGGAAAAATATATGTTATACGATTATTAGTCCATTTTCTTAATAATTTGATCTAAGCAAATTTTGAGTTTTATTCGTATAACATAGTTTAAATATTCTGTAAAGTTATGTCTAAAACGGACAAAAACACGACAATCGCAACAAAACCGCTGGGCGTTTTTGAATGAAATCGACACCATCTCAAAGACAATTTAATTATCTACATTTTGATCTGAAGCTTTTCTTTTTAAAGTCATAGAATAATAAGGAAAGTACAAAAAAACTACTAAATTTTGGGTCGCGCGGGTGTGAAACAAGTGCGCGTTTTGTTCCCTCAAGGTCGTCGTTTAAGTAATCAAATAAAATATCACTTGTTAAGTTTTAGTTAACTTTGCCGCGTCGCGTCTCTGACCTTGAAACGACACTCACTGACCGAATTTTCTCACTACAGCTAGACATATAAGTATTTTAGTTATGCCTATATTTTACTCGTATTGTACGCCTGTGTCCCCTTAACAGAAGTTCTTTGCTTATATTAATGTTACCATCTTGAATCGGGCGGTTGCGAAAGGTCATTACCTAGAAGTCGCTCCATACAAAATCTAAAAGGTCAAACTATTTCTTTGTTTGTAAAATCTCTGGCAGTACGGATCTGATTTAGGTTGGTTATTCAGGAGCCCGTGGCTAACTAAAGAAACAGCCGCGCGGGTCGATCTGTCGCAGCCATCTGGTTAAATTAACAAGCTAATTGGACGCCTAGGCCGTTCATTAAACGTTCGAACGCGCAATTGGATGCCTAGGCCGATAGTTAATTGAACTAGAATCATTTAACGTTTAACAACTTGACGTATTGAAAGTCAGCCCATTGAAGATGACTGACCAAGACTCAGCCAAGTGATTAAAATTTAGTTCAGTTTTTTTCACTGTGGCGCACTAGCTGGCGCTGTGCGCAGTGGAAAAAAACTAAGGTGACTAGTCACCAAAACATATATGACGTCAACAGCGCAAACCGTGAATGTTATTTTTAGTTCTTGTGTCCAATTTTAAGTAAAATTAAAGTGTGCTATTGTCAAAATAGTATGAAAACATGGAGGTGTCAATAATCTTGCGTCTTCTGCAAGTTTTCGCGAAATATTCGGGACTAAACTATCTAGTCACAAAACATTACAAATTCATCAATATCCAATTTAATTAAACGGCTACACGACATTCAGCCATCTGGTTAAACGTTGGGCTCAATGAGTTGGCTAGTTGTTCTTCAGCCATTTAATTGCCGGCGTTTAATGAACGGCGTAGGCCTCCAATTAGCTATTTAACCAGATGGCTGAGACAGATCTATAATAATAATGTTTATTTATAACATAAGGCACAAAAACAATAAAATATCTTTAAAATATAAATAATACAGTTGCTTATTTGCCTGAACTAGGTTGAACTTGTGTTTCAGGTTAGAGTTCAAGATCTATATAGTTAAGTAACGCTAGTCGCGGTCGATCTTTGGAAGAGTGACCTTTTCACTACATAACGAGTCTCCCCGGTGCCTCCGAAAGCAGGTTAAGTCGTTGCTCCCGGCTGTCATTTGAAGATCTTTGAGACTCGTGAAGCCAATTAATCTGACTCTAATCTTGGTAAGGGGTATCGTGTTTCCCAGTACTGGGTTGTGGAGTTCAGATCAGGCAGTGACTCCATATTAAATACTGGTACTCAGGTGCATCCGGTAAGACTGAAAGCCGAGGCAATATAGGTGGGAAAAGGCTAGGCAGGCATACACTGATCCCCTCCCCGGTGGGTTGCCACATTGTCGCGCCTAGGGTCAGTAGCCGTGGCTTGGTCACCAACGGTGAAGCGAAGAGGAAACCGAGGAAGGGCCCGCTGGTCAGGGCTTTTGCCGATAAGCCGACGACGTAGCGGCTAACAAGGTATGCGGTGCCGCTTCGCAACAGAGGTGCTCCGCAATGTCGTATGGGAGGCTGCGGCGGGAGAGGAGTATTGCCGTGCACCGCTATCCCTACCTCCCGTGGCCTGGGCGGGGTCGCCACCGTTTGATGGCGGACGCAATGGGGCCGCAGGGGAGGAGGAGTGTCGGTACAGCGTTGGCCGTTTTCCCTATCCCCTGCGGCCTTAAAATGGTAGGTGGCGGAGCCACTGAGCTGACCCGTCACAGGGCGACCAAGGGTGCCATACACGGAGTCGCATGGCGCCCATGTGCTGGTTTGGTCCCATGGGTGGTCACGGCGTACAGTGTGTTCTAGTGCGCCGGTGATGGGGGGTATTCCCCAGAGGAGGGTTCGGTGACGGACAGCCGCGAACGCGCGAACGCGAACGCGCCGCGGGCTGATATTTTTGGTATTTACAGACAAATTTCACCACAAGTCCTCATCAAAATGAGATTTACAAAGATTTTAATATTCAATTTTCCGTACGACTGCGTTCCAAGGTATGGCTTTGTCTTGCAAATACGTCACGGTTGTAATCTTCGATTCCTCGAAATGAGGCCGTGATAAGTACATCTCTCCGCTTCGTTGGAAATAACTTGCAAATTGTAGTTTTCAGTTGAATACCTGAGAAGTAATAATAGGTAGGACTGCCTCGTTGGTATAATATTCGTGAATGTTACCGCTGAGCATGATTTTATAGGTTTGATTCGCTACCCGGGAAATAAGGGACAAAGTGTTATGTGGTTTTTAGGGTTCCGTAATCAACAAGGAACCCTTATAGTTTCGCTATGTCCGTCTGTCCATCCGCAGCTTAGTTCACAGACTCTTAGTACTATAAAGCTATAATTTGGCATGGATATACATAATAATAAATCCGACAAAGTGATAAAGTAAAGTCACAAAAATAAACGGGTACCTACTACAAGTAAAGTAGGGATGTTTTATTTTCTTTTTTTTAAACAGGGTTTGCTGAGAATGATACGAAAAATCATTCTCAGCAAAACCTTTCATTTGATTCCATGCCATGGCAGTACACAAAAAATAACTAGTCAGCCATATTGGATTTAGATTGACGTCACCTAGCTAACCATGCATTGACATCCAAACTAATACCCACCGCTTTTGCTTCAGTTACTTGTGCCAGTGCAACTCTCTACCAAAGAGTTCTATTAACTGCATCCACAAAATGAATTGGCATGTCAATTTCTGTGACAATAAATACTTTCTTTGTTTCTTTTAATCTAGTTATTGGGTACAGATGTTCTATCGCGGATTGATCTTAGTCATGTGTGTAGATGCAAATGCACATTGTTAATGTGTGCGTAAGCTTGGGGGCGCTCAGTATCACCTGAGCACACAGAGACAACGTGCATGTACATGTTGACACACGAATAACACCAACCCACCGTCGTGAGATATAACAACTGTAACACGTTAAAGATAACGTGCTAAAGATGGTGTGACTGGACAAAAATCTCTTTTTCCACTGCCTTCTCTATAACGTAATACATTGCCTAAGAAATTCGTTTCGAAATATGAACATTTAGACACAAGAATATAAAAAAAACTAATTTACATAATAACAGTTACGAAATTGTATGGAGTTTTAAGAAAGAAAGAAAAATATTTATTTGTGACCCGCACAGGAGACACGACAAAATAAGCATACACATAAACAATAATAAAATAAAAAACCCTGTGCGAGACCAAAAAGGCTCTTATCTCAGCATGTGCAGCGATATCCAAAAATGGTAATAACGCTGCGCTGATATTCTGATAGGGCCTACTGTTGATGCCACGGGCACACTTACGGAAACAGGACTTATATAATAAAATAAAATAGAAGAATATATAAATAACTAACAAAATAGAATAAAACACTGAAGGTGGGTTAAAGTAAGTGTAAGTATAATACAAATATATAAACGCGATGCTCAATGATCATTTGTCGAAACCATAGACAAACGTCAGAGCGCGCGGACCAAAGAGTGGTTTATTAAACATACGGAAAATAATGTATGGTATGGTATATCATTATGTAACTGGCAGAATGATACTGAACCTGTTACCTTTCGAAAAAGCGCGCGTTCATTGTGTGTATATAGTCTGTGGTTTTTAGTCTGAACGTTTCTAATACATTGTTGTTGGTTAATAACTTATTTGCATTAAATTAAGTAAGCTTATCAGGTAGCGGAAAAGTGTACTATTATATGCCACTACTATCGTTAAAATTAATTACGAGTAAAACCACGGGTATTCGTAAGTCTACAAAATTAAAGTAGCGTAATACTATACAGTACTGTTATACGGCTTCCGCACCAAATTGTGAAATAGGCTAGCTAAGTAACAGGGCAGGGTTCAATGGGTATTGAAAACCATGTTTAGATGGTGGCTTTTTGAAATAGCAATAATGTGGAATTGGAAAAATAGTTTGTAGATTCATTTATGTATCTACTTTTTGTATAAGAGGTGTATTATTGATCGAAGATTAGAGTAGAAATTTATGGCAGGGTTTAATAATAGTAGTTTATGCAATGGTCATATAACAGGGGTTATTAAAACACGAGCGTGGGTTTATCACATGAGGCGAAGCCAAATGTGATAATATTAACACGCGAGTGTTTTAATACCTAATTATATGCCGTTGCATACACTACTTTATCTTCACTCATACAGTTGAAATAAAATAAAAGTGGAAAAGGAAAAAAATTGCAGTATGGCGGGCAATTTAGATTCTCATTTCACCATGACTGTCAATGTCAATGAGCCCAAGCGCCAATAATTTAAAAAATAAAAGTGTACTATAAAATTTAAAAGTTATTTTACAATGCATGTCCTCGAAAAGAGCATTTTTCCAAGCAGCCAAACTGTGCGGAAAGAGTCACTTTTTTTCACTAGTGCTTTTTACTTTCCTGTATTTTTTTAATTTTCAACTCCACGTCAGCCCGACGCATAGAGTTTTTATTATTAGAGAAAAGTTTTACAAATAAGTTATGTACAGATTATCATTCATATAAAAGGTAAAATAAAACTAATACTTTATTTTAGGCGTTTTTAATTACTATAGATTTAGATTTTGATCAATAAATTAATTTTAAATATTCATTAAATATGTTTGGCAGAACGTATATTTTGCTCGTGCCTTATTGCGTTACAATGTGACAGCTATTCGCACATGCGCTGTAGATCTATTAGTTAATCTGTGGATATGCTGAACGCGCTTGAATAAGCCCGCCATTTTACTAATTTCATTTTATTAATTTATTTATTTCCTCGCACAATGCATAGTAAAATGTTGTATGATACACGTACGTAAGATGATTTCCGACTCGTGTCGATTTATCCACTCACTCGCTTCGCTCGCTCGTGAATAAAAATGCCGCTCATCGGAAATCACCTACCTTCCGCACTTGTAGCATAAATAACTCTTATGATGCAGTTGTTTGAAAATCGAAGGAATGGTTGAACTGTAATGGTTTGTTTTTAAATTTTACCTATCCACGAATATAAAGTACGTGTTTATGCAATATTTTTTGAATTCATATTTGGAACATTACGTTGTGAGTGTAGATAAATAATTATATTAACATAAATATACAATGCAATAGAGCAGTGGTGGCCCAGTGATAACGGTCACGTCTTACAAGTTGTAGGCAGGCGCTTTACTTTGTGTAAATTATTTCATCACCACTGCTCTCAAAACGGTGAAGGAAAACATCGTGAGGAAACCGACATGTCCTAGAACCAAAAATTCGAAGACATGTGACATCCACCAACCCGCACTGGGCCCGCATTGTGGATTGCATTCTCTCTCACAGAGAGGAGGCCTGTGTCCCAGCAGAGCGTACATTAAAATGCTGATGATGATAATGATGATGAAATATACAAAAAATTAAAAATAACCTACAAAGGGGAGAGAGAAAAGGGCTCATTGTGCATCAAAAAATTCGTCCACATCGATGTCAATGGGAAACGTGCCCAGAACGCGGGCAGCATTGCCACGTCGGATGGTAATGCTGATTTTATTTTACCAATTCCAATGTGTAATTGGAAATAGTTTGTAGGCTCATTTATGTACTTTTTGTATTAAGCGTTGTCCACACATTTCCGGGTCAGGGCTTTCCGAGTTCCGAGCTGTTCGTTTCAGTGTTCCCGTCAGGGACGAGCCATCCGTCACTCGTGTTCACATATGTCAAGGAAATCGGTATCAGTGTAGTCTCTTTCGGTGGCTGATTCTCACAACCCGATGTTCTTGTTTAACACAGAAG
The DNA here is from genome assembly GCA_949775005.1 of Orthosia gothica. Classification (NCBI taxonomy): domain Eukaryota; kingdom Metazoa; phylum Arthropoda; class Insecta; order Lepidoptera; family Noctuidae; genus Orthosia; species Orthosia gothica. The sequence goes on from OX459061.1 coordinate 16,653,962, forward strand.
AATTGACAATGATTTAAATAGTTCTATCAGCCTTTCTGTGTTCATGTTGCACTTTCTCTTGCACAAAATGTCGTCCACGGAGATAAAAACGGATAGCACTGTTAGGGCGTCCGTGCGTCCGAGCTTGCTCCGGGATACTGACGATCCGGATTGTCCACACACTTCCTGGTGCCCGTCCCTGCCGTGTTCCGTCAGGGAAGGGCACCAGGAAATGTGTGGACAACGCTTTAGAGTGTAATTTATGGCAGAGTTTAAAACATTGTAAAACTACAGTTGCGAGCTCTTTCTTAACATCTTGTATAACAATATTTGTAAGTAAAAGATTTTTTCGGATGTAGTAAATAGTTTGAAAATGACCATTTCTGTGGGAATTGTAGTTGTAAAATTGTCGTACTTTGTAAGATATTATTAGTTATACATATAAGCGAGTAATTAAGCTGGGTTGAGGGATGCAGGTAACAACAAGATAACCCGTTGTACGATGTTTAAAGGTTTGCTCCCTCACCTGGAGCGTTCGCACGTAATGTAGCATTTCAGATTCGATATTGAGCATTACATTACAGTACTGCCTCCCTGACTTGACGAGCATTCGATTTTGAAATGATTTTGATTTTGTAATGCTCGGTTCTCTTCCTTCACCAATGTAATGCTCGTATCTGTAACATTACAGGTTGCGCACTGTAATGCTCTGTTCTTACTGGTGTAATGCTCGACTCTGTAACGTTACATTACATTACATTAACATTAAAGTTACATTACATTAACGAATGCTCGCAAGGGAGCACCTTAAAGAGTATTCCAAAACGAGAATTGATGTAAGTCAGACCTCTGTTCATCAATAAAGATCTTATACACTTATATTAATTCCTTGCCCTGTGATTTATTTTCCTGTATCTTAACACCCCGATACTATATAATAAAGAAACTACCTTCTTACATTTGGAACAAGAAAGAAAGAAAACAGCAAAAAACACACGTTACAGAAGGAAAAAAATATACAAAAAAAATATTATTTAAACATATAAGTGTTATATATTTTTGATACCCCACACGATGGGTTTGGAAGAAAAATTAATTTTGGCCCCCTCAATATGGTGCCCAAAATCCGCCACTTTTCTATTTTCCAATTTTAATGTAGCCAGTGACACTCGCAGAGTTAAGACAAATCGATTGACGTAAAAATCATCAAAATTGGACAACGCGTTTGGTCTCTAGAACGCCACATAGGAACAAATATATTTATATACATAGACTGATAAACACATTAACCTCCTTCGGCAGTCGGGTTAAAAAAAGACTAAGTTGAACAAAACAGGTACTAAAAAGAAATAGAAAAAAAAAAGTCGGTTACTATTCCAAGATTCCAGTCTTTCACGATAAAAAGTATAATCTATCTTTATACCAAAATACGTCAAAATTGGTTTAGAGTTTCATGAGTGAAAACGTCACAAAGAGAACACATAGCTATTTTCACACTTTCGTACTTTCGTTGTGGTATAACTGCTGGTTCTGGGTCATAGTCCTCAACGACAATCAAAAGGACAAGAAAGGCCGGGCACGCGGTTTTTAACGGACTTCTCAAATGGAGTGGGTTCTCACCATCCTTGAGTTTGTCAAGTATCTTTTGTGGTAGGTGTTTGAGAGTCATTTTGTAATGAAAAAAATTTTGACTCGCACAATAGGTATGTTTCCTGGGTAGAAAAATGATAACGCTGTTTAGTTCGTCAGTGAGATTATCAAATAATATTGGACCCGTATTTTTTGCTTTATCAAATAAATAAAGATTTATAAAGATAAAGCGCTTCAAAGTTCAGGAGTGGGGGCTTGTGACGTCACTTTGTCAGTACTAAGTGTAGCACACCGTGACGTCATAAGATATTTCAACGCAATGTATCGTCGTATTTTTTTGTTTTTCTTTACGTGGCAAAAGAAAAAATACGTGTCCACTATTTTTAACCGACTTCCCAAAAAAGAAGAGAGAGAGAGAGAGAGAGGTTCTCAATTCGGATGAATATTTTTTTTTTCTTTTATGTATGTTCGGGCATAACTCTGTCATTTAAAAACAACGTATTTGCAAAATATTTTTTTTGTTCGAAAGAAGTTTATTCCAAAATGGTCCCATTTCAATTTGGTAAAGATCTGATGAAGGACTTCGGAGATATACAACAGAACTCTTCTCGGGATTGCTGCAATTGCATGTCTGTTTATTGTTTACACCATTTCATAAAATACCATCACGCCAGTATGCTCTAAACGGGTACGCAGATGTGTACAGTTCACCTTGGTACACTCTCATTCCACCGGTTATGTTCAAGTAACATGTTATTCGGGTAATCTATTCTGGCATCACTGTGGGCATTATAGGTACCTTACTATAGAACTTGTCCATTATGTACCACTCTCTCTCTTGGTCGGTCCCTCGTGTCTGAGGATCGTGGTCAGCATCAGGTTTACATCTGGAGCGGATGATCTGCCACCGGTTTCTATCCAGCGCGTCCCTTACGACCGTGTAGAAATTGGAGGACGACGAGTCTTTCACTCGATCGGTCCATCTTGTTGGTGAACGACCGCGCGATCGTTCTTGTCTTCGGTGTTCCCAACCACAATCAGTCTTTCTAAATTCTCGTCACCTCTGCGCATTGTGTGGCTGAAATATGTGAGAATGCGTTGCTGGCATATGGTGGACAAGCGAGTTTTTACTCGTAGTTGGGTCTGGATCGATGCATTGGTGCGGTTTCGCAGTCCAGGGTACTCTTAGCATTCGTCTCCAACACCACATCTCGAATGCATCAATCCTTTGCCTTTCTCGGGCCAGGATTGTCCACGTTTCCACTCCATACAGGAAGATAGGGAATAAGTTAGGGAAGTCGGTGTCTAAAAACGAAATGCAGCCAAAGACACCGATACCGTGTTTTAAGGTTATCTAACTGATGGACTAAATAGATATTTTTTGTCAACATCCTAATTAGGGTTCCGTTATGTAGAAGTAAGAATTTGGTATCAACAAAGAAGAATGAAAGTAACTGAACTTGTTGAAGTTCAAAAATCGAAGGTAACCTAATAACCGCTCTTCTAACAAAAGGTAAGTCGGATTCGGGGTCAAACTTAACCTAAGTATTTGATATTAATTTAAACTTGAAATCGTGTTCCGCGTTCCTGAGGAAGGGGTTTTGCAGACAGGTGGACAACGGTTCTATAATGGTTGCTATTTTGGGATACGAATACCTTAAAACATTATTTCTCCCAAAAAACAAGGGCAGATTTCATTTTAATTTAATTTTGAAACTTAAGACTGGTTTCTCAATTGATAATTTGGGGTAACCCAAAATTTTACCGGTTTTCAAACTAAAATTTACTTTGAATTTCAATAACCAACATCTAATTCTTAATTCAGATGCGAGCCGCACAGAGCTGATCAGTGTGGGTACGCTTGGGGGAGGGCTTTGTCCAGCAGTGGACGTCTGTCGGCTGAAATGATGATGATGATGAATCTGTATACCGTCAAAATGGGTGAATAGGACCGCAGGGGTGATTAGAAACAAAACTTCGAAGGGAATTTTCACATTATTTAAAAATTGTTTGCAGCATTTTAGTAGTACTCCAATATATTAAATAATTACATAAAAAAACCGACCAAGTGCGATCGGATTCGCGCACGTAGGTTTCCGTACCAACATCGCAAAAAACTGCAAAAAAAACACGTTTGTTGTATGGGAACCCCATTTAATTTTCTTTTTTCTGGTTTTAATATTTGTTGTTATAGCGGCAACAGAAATACATCATCTGTGAAAATTTGAACTGTGTAGCTATCACGGTTCTTGAGCTTGGTGACAGACAGACAGACGGACAGTGGAGTCTTAGCAATAGGGTCCCCATTTTACCCTTTGGGTACGGAACCCTAAAAACGATGCTTGTTTGAAACCAATAAATTGGTATCACAGTTAAGATCCTTTTTTTTTTGTTTGGGTGGGAAATCGTCCAATGACGTCTCCCGCTCTGGGTGAAGCGGGACGGCGTGTCAGACTTTTACTGACTAAAACCCACCCGTGATCCTTCAGTTGCTTGAGCCAGAGCCGCGGTATCCGCGACCCAGACAGGCATCGGCCCTAGCGGACCTCGTCAACTTTTCTGACATCTCTTTGCGCGCGCGCGTGGAGCACTACGCGCCATCGACTCGGGCCTGGTCCTTATCGGACGACTAGCTACCCATTACTCGCCGTCCGCAAACCCGCGCCTACGGTGGCCGGGAATCGGCTTGCGACTCCCGACGACAGTTAAGATCCTAATAAAAGTTTTGTTCCCATTAACCCCTGCATTCCTATTCACCCCATGTAATGGTACTCGTTTATAATTATTTACAACTTTTATAGAAGCAACACGCTATGTATAAGATACGATAAAGCATATTAAGATGTAGGTATATTGCAGTTATTTATGTTCAGATGACAGAGCCAGATTTGTGGTGACCCGCTAAAGCTCAGATGAGCCTGTGAGAAAATGGAAACAGGAAATGTAGATTTGCGAGGAAATAGCGCAGGTATCAATATTGATAAGTTTGAAAATATTTTCAGTACACAATTTTAGCATTAAACAACGAGAAAAATCTTATTTTTTTAGATGTAAATTCGAAGTATTCATTGACAAAATGATGTTAAACAATCTATTTACCTGTTATAGAAATTTTAAAACCGTCCATGTGCGAGTCGGGCACGCGCACGAAAGGTTCCGTACCATTATCGCAAAAAATGGCAAAATAATCACGTTTGTTGTATGGGATCCACAATTAAATATTTATTTTATTCTGTATTTGTTGTTATAGCAGCAACCGAAATACATCACCTGTGAAAATTGCAACTGCCTAGCTATCACGGTTCATGAGATACAGCCTGGTGACAGACGGACAGACAGATAGACGGACCGCGGAGTCTTAGTAATAGGGTCCCGTTTTTACCCTTTGGGTACCGAACCCTAAAAATCTTCTCATTAATACCTCCAAAAATTATAAAAACATCATGATTAGCGTGTATTTTTTATCATATACTTTATTATACACTATTAAAACAAACAGGACAAACATTTACAAAAACAAGTGTACATTGGGCGGTCTTATCGCACTAGGCAATCTCTTACAGACAACCTTTGTCAGGGTACACTAAAACAAAATCGGTTCATCCGTTTTGGAGCTATGCGACAGACAGTCACACAGATACTCACATCAAACTTGGGGCACTCCAACAAGTGCAAATTTCAATAAATCATATAGATGTAAAGCAAAGCACAGTAAGACGTAGGCACATTGGTGCTATGTATTTATGTTTCAGACGACAAAGCTAGATTTGCGGTAAGCAGCTAAAGCCAGCAAGGCTGTGAGAAAATGGAAACAGGATATGTAGTTTTGTGAGGAAAAATATTGAGGCTGTATCAATATCGTCAGGCCAAGAATAAGTTTTCGAGCAGAATATGACGTAAAACCTACAGAGGTACCGGCAAAATATAATTATATTTTAAAGCAAAGAAACCTGACCTTAAAGGTATTAAGTATTCTAGCAAATATTTAGCCCGTTATAATTTTTGTAGGAAAAAAAGAGTTTTGACTTTTTTTCTAGGAACCTTAAGATCAACTGCTAGCTGTTGCTGAAGACGCTTCCCCTAATAGCTGTACTAATAAATAAAGGAGTTAAATAATTAAAAACACTATTATTTTACAAGCTTTTATTTAACTTATTAATTAATTTAATATTATAGCAGTTATCCTCTACCGATTATGATGAAATTTTGCATACACGTTTAGTTTAGATGACAATGCATGATTAGCTAAGTGACGTCTATCTAAATCCAATATGGCGGACAGCCGAATATGGCGGACTAGTTATTTTTTGTACACTGCCATGATATGGGTATCAAATAAAAAGGGTGGTTAGAAAAAGAAAGCTTGTTCTAAAAAAGATTGTTTTATAAATAATTTTATTTAAAGCAAGCTTTTACAGACTAATAATTTATTCCGATAAAAAAACTTTTATGAAACAAGCTTTTAAGCTTACCGTGGATTGTCATCCAAACCTAACGTGTATACAAAATTTCATCTTAATCGGTTGAGGATAACTGCTTTAAAATTCCGTTGCAAGATTTGACCCGAACTTGTACATACAGTGCAAGTTAATAAAAAGCTTGTAAAATGTACGAAATGTAATATCGCTTGTAACTCGATGGTGCTATCTGGTCTGGTTGAGGAGTTGCTATGTCCACCTTCTGTCTCCATCATTAGACCAGCTCCTGAGTTCCATATTTATTTATTTATTCAAGGCACATCAACAACACAAACACAAACATGGACATATTACATTTTCTGCGGTCTTATTCTAGTGTCTATGTCAATAACAGATGTGCACAGCACTTTCAAAAATAAAATCACATGTCAAAAATCAAATTTCACAAAGAAAAAAAAAGTCATTATAAAATAAGCAAAATTACAATACAAATTATAAGTAAAAAATAAGAATCAAGAGTCAACAATTGCAAATCAATTAAATTAAAACAATGAGAATAAAAATAATTGTATTAAAATGAAATTATCATTTCACACAGACCACATCTTTCTTTTCCTTTCCCAAGATCTTTCGTCTGAGCTGAGTGGGCGGTCATGAAATATGTCTAGATCAAGTAGCTCACACCAAGCATTGTACGTTGAAGGAAGCCATGTCATAGGGGAATTCATGATAAGATTCGATTTTTGTTGGGGGGTATTAAACAAGTTCCTACATTTTCGCCGGGCATTTAATTTAGGAACGCATATCCCGCATTACGCATATCTATAATATAAAAATGAATCGCAAAATGTGTTGGTAAGCGCATAACTCAACAACGCCTGGACCAATTTGGCCAATTCTTTTTTTTAAATGTTCGTTGAAGTTTAAAGATGGTTTTTACGGGGAGAAAAATTGTAATAATTGCCGGAAAAAAAATAAAAACAGCCCCTTTTCTTTTCCCCATACAAAATTTTTCTAACTAAAACGTAGAGTAAATTTGAGCTTTATTGCTATTGTAAAAGCAATTTTTGCTTTGTGTAGGGTAGGGTAGTTTAGGGTAGGGTAGTGTAGGGTAGGGTAGTGTAGGGTAGTGTAGGGTAGGGTAGTGTAGGATAGGGTAGGGTAGTGTAGGGTAGGGTAGTGTAGCGTAGGGAAGGTAGTGTAGGGTAGGGCAGGGTAGGGTAGTGTAGGGTAGGGTAGTGCAGGGTCGGGTAGGGTAGGGTAGTGTAGTGTAGGGTAGGGTAGAGTAGGTAGTGTAAGGTAGGGTAGGTAGGGTAGATAAATGTTTGGTGTTTTTATGGCAAAACAAAGTTTGCTGGGTCAGCTAGTATTTCAATAGTTACAAATACACCGTTGAGACCCGCTCCTCTCAACACCGTCGCGCACCAGTAGCAGTGAACGAGGAACGCGGGGCAGCGTCATACCGCCGCCATGAGAGTCAGCTGTTGGACGCCTCCACGCACGGCTGCGCTCGCGCATGTTATATTTTTTCCCAATATTCATTTTTGAAAAGCTCTCAATATTAACCCCCCATTAACCCCCGCCGAAAAAAGAGGGGTGTTATAAGTTTCACCTGTGTTGCTGTGTATCTGTGTGTCTGTGTATCTGTGTGTCTGTCTGTGGCATCATAGCGCCTAAACGGATGAACCGATTTTGATTTGTTTTTTTTTTTTGAAAGGTGATTTTGTCGAGAGTGTTCTTAACTATGTTTGAATAAAATTGGTTCAGCCATTCATAAGTTATGAGCGTTTTACTGTTTGAATCGGGGCGTTTTCGCAAGATAAATGTGCCGGGGGATTTTTAAATTTTGATTTTTTTCTTTTTAATTGTGTGTTTAATATTATTAACGTCATAGACACGTATTCTATGAATGATGTAAAGAAGACAGCACTCTCACAAGCATTGTTAAAGAGTACTTTCAAATTAGCCGCCTGAGTACCAATCTCCTAACACCAAGTCTGGAGTAAGCAGGGCAGTCATTCGCCTAGTCATTTTGACTTTTTTTTAATAGAGTAAGTATGGAGTTTCTTGCGCGTTCTTCTCCATAACAAGCTATCTACATTTCCGAATGCACGGTAGAATTAATTTTTATTACTTGTAAATTTTAACGTTCAAAAGTGCCGCATAATGGCCTACTTGAAATAAACACATTTGACTTTGTCTTTATGGCATGAGCTATTCTCATCGAGTGGGAAAAATTCGTACCTAAAAGAGGGAACAAGCACCCGGATCATAATGTGTATTTTTTATACTAGATTATATCTCAGGCCTTGACACATCCAGGGCCAAATTTTGGCGAGATAGCCAACAACAATCAAGACTTCCGTTCTAAATAAAGGCCTCTACGGGAATAAATATCTGGAGAGTTCTTAACTATAATTTTGTCAAAGCATTAAGATGTTTTTATTAAGAAAATATTGTTTAGTAGTTGACTGTTTTTTAATTCTGCTACGCGCATAGACGTTATGCTACACCGCGTAGACGTCTGCTACGTCTCGTAGCTGTATTGCTACGCCGCGTAGAGGAGCTGCTACGCCGCGTGGACAATAGGGAACTATCCGCAAAGCTGAGCTCAGATGGCGCCACTAAAAACAAAGATAACCACAGAATAAATATACCCTAAGCCGGGAGGTTAACAACAAAGAGTATATAACACTACGTTTAGTTAACAAACTAAACTGACAAATTCGAGCGGCAATATTTCGCAGTTTAAGCATACAAAATATAAAACTACTAGTGAAAGAAAAATGGAGCTAACTAATAATTGAGGAAATCAGACCATACTGTACCTAAAAACCCGGCTTCAAAAACGCGGTGCATCAGTAAAAGGAAAAAGAAAACGGATTTAGTTGAAAGGTACGAATATGAATGCGAACATTGAAAATCTTGTGTAACTTGTAGATATTATGTCAATTTACTATGTAATGAGATCAATGAACTTCCAATTAATATTCAAAACAATACTTCCAGGTTGATTTTATATGACTTACATGATTACTGCAGTGGAACCGTCTTGCACACGGTCACATTTTGATGGTGGACAGCAGTCCAATGCACTATTTATGCCAAAAGCCTTGCCAAAGACCTAAACCCTGACTTCCTTACCACCCTTAATCATTTCGAATAAATATATATTCTTTTAGGAAGGTGATTTGTAAAAGCATAAATTAAATATCTTTGTTTTGATAGTTCTTACTCAAAAATTAGAAATCTTGTTATTGAATCATACATAAGTTTATTGGCACTTGATATTATTACATTTCATTTACATCCTACTGTCTTCATTCTTTCAGGTTTGATCCAAACATAGAAAAAGAACTGAAAATGTATCTGCGTATCTGCTGCACGTTAGAATGGCATTTGCAGTTAATGCTTGTTATTATGTTTTATTACACCACCCAGTCTAAGGCCTCCATGAAAATATCAGTACCTATTTTTACGACAACAAAATAGATATTATTATTTTTATGTGTCATCTGGATGAAAACTGAAATATATCTAGAACAGACACAAAACTTGTTTTTCCAATGTCATAACATAGTATCACACCTATTGTCAAGAAGGGTCTAGGGCTAGATAGTTGTTTATAAAATAAGTACCTACATTTACCTAAATTTCAGTGCTGTGCTATTAAAATGTACCTACTGTGTGTTATTATAACAAGAAATAAATGTTAATTCTTTGTACTTGTATGTTATTTATTTTCCTTAGGATTACTAATACAATTCATATACAATGTTGTCTGCCAATATAATCGGAGAAATCCTGGTCAACCTGAGTAATGTGTCAAAACCATTAAAAATAGACTAACTGTTAAAGTAGACCACAATAGATCCCAATGGGTCGAAGTGTCCGAGCTGCTTCTCGGCCCCTCCATAAGATTAGATAACCGTTAAAGTAAGTAACCGGTGAAACTTATTATTTCTGAGAGTAGGTACTGAATCTATATTATTGTCCAAGTATCAAATTAAGTTAAAAATAAATATATTTCTTTATTTACAATATTTCACATCAATTAACAAGAGTTTTAGAAGGGATTGTCATAAAACTTATGTCCAGAGTTGAGTCTAAATCTAGGCTATCTGGGTACATTACATTCTTAAGGGCCCATGTTATTCTACTTACGAACTGTTGTTTTACTCATTGTTTTACCACAAAAGAAATTTAGCTTTTTGAAGCACTATTTTTAAGACATTATTGTGACACTTATTCCAACAGCACCAGCAATTTAAAGTGCTGATTGTTTCTCCTCAATTTGTTCAAAGTTTCCTTCTCTGTTTATCTTTCATCGACTCTTTTTTCTCCAAACAATGGTAGGTAACCACCTTATATTTAGTTTCAGTCCTGTAAGTATAAATTAGGTTTTATTAGCACCATATGGTTAAACATGCGTATTTATGTAGACATTAAAACCATTTTGTAGTTGTGTTTAATTAGTACACAATGTTATGTACCTTCTTTTTAATGTATATAGCATTAAACATAATAATTACTGTTATTATTTGAATAAAGGTTGCCTTAGGATTATACACTGACCTGTAAAATACCTTCTTTATTAAATATTCCGCTTTAGAACGGTCAGGACACAGCCTTGACTTTTTTGTAAAATTCCTGCGACGAATAGTAATTTCCCATTGCTTGCGAATATTGGCGTTTTCTGGGATCATATGGCCGGTTTTATTTCTGCATCCATAAACACAACACTGATGCATTCTTGACCAACAGCTAGCAATATTATTATTTAGTTTTTGAACACAAGTTATACTTAAAACAGTAAAAATAGTTCGGTAACCACTAACACAAACTGTAGTAGACGCCATGTTGTTATGTTTTTGTTTACTTTTATCCTTCAAGCGCCATCTGGCGGGAGCAATTGGCAGTAATGTTCCCTATTGGCTACGCCGCGTAGATTCGTTACTATGCCGTTTTTAACGCCGCGTAGATTCGTTACTATGCCGTTTTTAACGCCGCGTAGACCTGTTGCTACACCGCATAGTCGCGTAGAGGTGTTGCTACGGTGCGTAGACTATTGGCTACGCCGCGTAGATTCTTCACTGTGCCGCGTAGCACGATTGCTACGCCGCGTAGATCCGTTACTATACCACGTAGCCGCGTAGAGGCGGTGCTACGCTGCGTAGACCATTGGCAACGCCGCGTGGACCATTGGGAACGCCGCGTAGATTCGTTACTATGCCGCGTAGCACGTTTGTAACGCCGCGTAGACCTATTGCTACACCGCGTAGCCGCGTAAAGGTGTTGCTATGGCGCGTAGACTATTGGCTACGCCGCGTAGATTCTTCACTATGCCCGGCAGCACGTTTGCTACGCCGCGTAGACCCTTTGCTACACCACGTAGCCGCGTAAAGGTGGTGCTACGTCGCGTAGACCATTAGCTACGCCGCGTTGATTCGTTACTATGCCGCGTAGCACGTTTGTAACGCCGCGTAGACCTATTGCTATACCACGTAGCCGCATAGAGCTGGTGCTACGCCGCGTAGAACATTGGCTACGCCTCGTAGATACGTTACTACGCCGCGTAGATCTGTTACTATACTGCGTAGCCGCGTAGAGGTTGTGCTACGCCGCGTAGGCCATTGGCTATGCCACGTAGATTCGTTACTACGCCGCGTAGCACGTTTACTACGCCGCGTAGATCTGTTACTATACCGCGTAGCCGCGTAGAGGTTGTGCTACGCCGCGTAGACTATTGGCTATGCCACGTAGATTCGTTACTATGCCGTGTAGCTTGTTTGCTACAAGCATCTTTTTGTCTTAGGGATCACGGACAGCCCACTATGAAGAGTATGCATGGAGGAGGCCCAGACAGCAGCACACCTGTTCCTAAGCTGCCCAGTAATCACCGGTTACAGGGCCAAATTCCTCGGTGACTCAGGTACCGTACAGGGTATAGGTAGCAACACCAAAGCGCTGCTGGGGTGGATCGAGTGAGGAAGACGAATCCCTCCCGTATGCAAAATTCGCGCTTAAACGTGGAGAGCTCCAAAGTTAAGGTAAGACTGGTATCCCCAGTCTTACCTTAACTTTGGAGCTCTTTCAATACCCGTGGGATGTTATGTTACTTTACTTATGTTATTTATTAACTTTATAAACATCTAATAGCGGACCATCACCTGGGAAAATCCTCTCCGCTCCCAAAAAATAAACTCACATCAATCACACAGTACATTTATGTACCGAAGCCCATAACTTTTCTATATTGGCCCCTAAAATCTTAATCCGCAAGTGAATTATGAGAATTGGCTCGCGAAAGTAAAGTTCGTTGAATAAATTTAAATTTCAATACAGCTGGAGTTAGGACGGTATTGCGTGGATATATTTTGTGGAAAGCAGTTTGATTTCTTGCGGGGAAGATTATTTACAATGCTTGCACAATCCGACTTCTAGACTTCTTTTTCCTTGTGCCTAACCCCGCTTTCCTGGACTAGCCTCATCCAGGTCCTATGGCGATGGCATTAATGTAGTCTCTGCCTATCTAGCCACCAGACGACCGATACCTCGTCTTCCAGTATTTGGAACATGTACGCCTAGAGATGTACATTGAAAAAAAAAACCAAATGTTTTTTTTAACAATCTTGAAAAAAAACATGAAAAAACGTAGCACCGTCTTTTTTTTCACATTTTGTTTTTTTTTTCAGAAAAACTGAAACTAAATTTGGTTGTTTTGTTTTAATTAAAGTCAAATTATGTTTAAATCTATAGGTACCTATTATTATGAACTTGGAAAATACTTAATTTGTTACAATCAGAATCATATTTTCTTTGTAGTTAGGAAATCCCCGTCCGTAGATAAATGGTAAACTTCAGTGGGTATTGCCAATTATTTTAAGACATTTATGTATTATTTAACAAAAACCAAATGGTATTTTGTTATTCAACAAAAAAAAATATCATCTCATATGCGATAACCACCTTACCATATTACTATTTTCGTACTCTTAAAAAAAAAATCTTCGCCAGAAAAAAAACCGTTTTATTTTCATGTTTTTTTTTAAAGGATTTTTTTCATCTCAGAAAAAAGTTTTCATGTTTTTTTTACAACTCTATGTACGCCACTCGATTGCCGCCTTATGGTGAGTCGATTACGGTACGGTAACCATATGGTTACCGTTCCGTAATCAACTCGGCTACGGCTAGGCGACCGTCGCGTACAGCTCGCCTACCGCTGGTTAACCTGGCTGGCACCAGATCAGACGACGAGCCGTAAGTGCGGGAACTGCCAATTTACCACGCACCGCACCGCTGTTCGTGAGGGTCCCGAGGCGAGGCGAATATTTGACGATTCCAAATAGTGTGCGTTGCAGCACTTCTACTTCTATCTTACCCAGTTACTGGGTTGTGGAAGTCAGATAGGCAATCGTTCCGTGTAAAATACTGATATTTGGTTGATTCGAGAAGCCGTCGTTTGGCATAAAAAAATTAGGCGTTGTATTGTTTGGCATAACGTTTACGCATAACTATTATAAACATAATAAAACTTTGACATATTAATACTTTGGCATAATGCAAAGATTAGCATATCTATCATTTTGTCTAATTTGTTTTGGCATAATTTGGAGGTGCATATTTTTTTAAAGCATAGTATATATTGAATATGAAAAATAATAAATATAGGTGTTAAATACTTACATTATTTAATATAATTTGGGAATTACTCTATTGGATCAGGTTAAGGTGCGGTGGGGGCCAATGGCCATCCTTGAGCCGCGAACATGTTTTTTTCCTATGAGTTATATTGTAAATATCATTTATGCTATCCTTAATCTTAATTCATTATTGTACAGTAAAAAACATATTCAATACAATGTGATAATAAAGTACATGCACAAAGGCGAGCTTAACTCATTATGCGTTTATAACGTGCAAATATCATTATGCGTTTATATAATTATGCTTCACTATTATTATGTCAACAATATTATTTATTAAATAAATAAATAAATATTTATGATAAATAACATTATGGCAATATATTTATGCCTAATAATATTATGCGAGAACGTTATGCCAAAAACTGTAAGAGTCTGGGTTTTTCTGCTAAAGCTAAATTGGTATGGATAAATTGTGTGAGATATGACTCCTTGGAAAGATGATTCTGGTTAGACTGCTATTCTTCTGCTAAGATAATAATCTTAGCCTGATGCAGAATCTAGGAGAAATAATTACCTTCACCGTCTTCAAACATCAGCGTCGTAAAACTTATCCCTAAAAATTAAGACTGAAAAATATTGTCAAACTCTCTGGCTACACGTTGGAAATAATATCACAATCGGCATTTCAAAGCTAAAAAAATTTTGGTTAAAGATAAAGATATAAAGATAAAGATATATTTATTTCTGAGTATATGGTACATTAAGATCTTAATAGTAAACAGTTTCACATACACTACCGTTGCCGGTGTAGAAATATTAAAATTAACTTACAAATTCAAAGTGTCCATGTTCTAGGCCGCAAAAATATAATTCTAGTAAGTAGTTTGTCATCGAAACGCTAAGAAGAGGCTATATTCCACTATTGCGCGTCAATAAGCAGATACAATAGAAACAACAATAGCTTACGCATACATGGCGTGCGCGCGACGTTTGAGGCGTACAATATTATAAATTAGTTTAGATAAAAAGTCAATTTTATACAATGTTATAATAATTATGAATGAAATGTCAAAATTTAATAATCATATAATGTCAAATGCCAAAAAAATATAAAAAAAAAATAAAACAATTCAAGTTAACAAGTGTAAATAAGTATAAATAAAATGTAATGTCAAAATTTATAATTTAAAAATTCATTAACTGAATAGAAACAATTGTCTAAAAGCCAGGCAAATATTGTTTTCCTAAATTTATTAGTGGGCAACACTCTGATGCGTGAGGGTAAATTGTTAAATATTTTGATTGCCATGCAATTGGAATTCCTGCTATACAATTGTAGTCTCTGGCTAGGTGCAAGTAATTTATTTGGGCTTCTGCTTTTCACTCTTTTAGAAATGTGCTCATACAATGGGAACATGTGCGAATACCTTTTAACAAACATACAAATCTCAAAAATATATAGGCAAGGAAGTGGAAGAATTTTCAGTGCTTTAAATAATGGCTTACAATGATCTAAATATTCTGCTCCATACACAGCTCTGACGCATTTTTTTTGTGCAATGAATGCACTGTTCACATCTACTGAATTGCCCCATATAACGAGTCCGTAACGCAGCACTGATGCAACATAGCCATGATACGCACTTAGGGCTGTTTCTTTGCTGGCTATTCGTCTCAGTTTTCGAAGAGCAAACACAAATTTGTCGAGACGAGTGCAGACCCTTTTTACATGTTCTTTCCAATTTAATTTTTCATCTATAACTATTCCCAAGAATAAGGTTGAAGGTACAGGTTTCAAAATTGAATTATTGTAGTGTATTTGAGGTGGTTTCACTAAAGAATTGTATGTTTGAAACTGTACTAACTTTGTTTTTTCAATGTTTACACGTAAATTATTCGATTCCAGCCATTCAATTGCTTTTAGTATTTCATTGTTAGTGTCAGTTTCTAGGTCATTCCTATTTGAAGATTTTATTGTGAGAGTAGTGTCATCAGCAAATAGTGTACAATTATGTTTTAGGTTCTTGCAAAGGTCATTTACGTATATTATAAATAATGGAGGCCCCA
Source organism: Orthosia gothica (assembly GCA_949775005.1). Classification (NCBI taxonomy): domain Eukaryota; kingdom Metazoa; phylum Arthropoda; class Insecta; order Lepidoptera; family Noctuidae; genus Orthosia; species Orthosia gothica. Next base: position 16,669,665 of record OX459061.1, read on the forward strand.
ATACGCTTCCCTGAGGAACACCACAACTATTTATTTTTAACTCCGAACTGTATGTTTTGTGTGTGTTATTGACAATTTTTGATACTACTGTCCTTTGCTGGCGACTCGATAAATAACTTTTAAGCCAGTCATGCGCCTTGCCTCTTATGCCGTATTTCTCCATTTTGCAAAGTAGGCGATCATGTGGGACAAAATCAAATGCCTTGCTCATGTCTAAAAACACTGACAATACAGGCATTTTGTTATTTAGGGCTTCAGATATCAGTTTGACCAAAGTAAAACAAGCAAGAGAAGTTGAACTATTCTTCCTAAAACCAAATTGGTTCTCAGTAAGGATGCTGTTTTTGTTTAAAAAGTTAATTATTTTCTCGTACATTGACTTTTCAAAAATCTTTGAAAGGATAGGGATCAATGTAATGGGTCTATAATTGGACATATCAGTGCGGTTTCCTTTTTTGTACAGCGGTTTGACAATAGATTGTTTTAATCTAGTAGGAAATGTGCCTGTCTCAAATGACAGATTAATTAAATAACTTAAAGGTTCTACTATGCTTTTGCTACTTAGTTTTATTATTTTTGTGGTTATTTCATCATATCCAGTAGCGTTAGTGTCATTTAAAGAGTTAATAATTTTTATAATGTCTTGTTCATTTACTGGAGTCAAAAAGATACTGCCAGTGTTAGTGGTAATGTCAATGTTACTTACGTTTTTACTAGGATTAAATTTATTGGTCATTTCTATAAAATAGTTATTAAATTTATTGCATATGTCATAAGGATCATTAATTATATTATCATTAATTATTAATTCTTTGATGTCATTTTTATAATTATCATTATTATTTATATTATTTTTTATAATAGACCATGTCGCTTTGCATTTATTTTTAGAATTATATAAATATTTTTTGTTATTTATTAATTGTGAATGTGATATGCATGTTTTTAAAATTCTAGAATAGGTCAGGTATCTTCTTTTATGATATTTTTTGCTTAAGGCATCGTGTTGGTAATTATAATATAAAGTTCTCTTTTTTATGCACGATATTTTTATACCTTTACTTATCCATTTATTTTTTATTGGTTTATTATATCTTTTTATATTTATTTCTGGGAAACAGAGTTTGTAAAAGAGAATATATAGGTCATGAAATATGTTAAATGCAATGTTGCAATCTGTTTCCTCATATATTTCATTAAAACTTAAAGCCGATATACAATCAACAAATTTTTTAATATTGTTTTTATTGTAATCTCTTTTGACTTCATAAAAGAAATTTGGGATCTTCGGCTTATTATTAGATATCGGAAGAAAGAAAGTTAATGACTGCCCAGTATCATGATCTGAGAGGGCTAGGTTATGTATACTGCTTTTTGTGTCTAGGATCGAGATATTACTGGCTATTTGATCTATGCAGGTTTTTTTTCTAGTGGGCATTTTAATATGTGTCAATAAGTTGTAATTATGTAAGATAGATATTAATTCTCTTGTCTGTGTAGTGTCTTTTAGAATATCAATATTCCAGTCTCCGCATATTACGATACGATTCCTATTTTTATGGGTTAATTTGTGTAACAAAGCTTCCATTTTTTTTAAAAATATACCAGCATCGGAATCCGGAATTCTATAAACACATACTAGTATTAAGTTTAGACTTGGAACTTCTATACCGCAGCATTCGAAAGAATAATCGGTAGACATTTCATTTGTTATTTGTAAAGGGCTAAAAACTAAATCCACCCTCACCAATATACACGTGCCACCCCGTTTTTTATTGGATCTTGAGTAATTTGCAGCTAAACTGTAGTTTGTAAGCTTAAGATTACCTTCATGACCGGATTGTATAAAGGTTTCGCTAAGACATATAAAGTCTATAACACCCATCTCTTTCGTCAACTCAGATATTGTTACTTCAAAAAAATCTAATTTATTGAGTATTCCAGCTATATTTTGATGCAACAATGTAAGCTGTTGTTTATCATTACTGGCATTGTTTTTAAAGGGAGGCACGAAAAAACTTACTTTGTACATGAGCTTTACTCGTCAGTGATATTAGTGTATTCCCATGGTCATAATCCAATGGGTATTTTTTTATGTCAACAAGTATGCGACTGAAAATACTTCCAAATATACACTTTATACCTAGTTTATTAAGTTTGCCCGTTTTATATGAGAACATTTCCAAGGAGAGGTCACGATTGGTATCAAAGAAATATGCATAATTATAATTTTGTATGTCCATGTAAAGTAAATTATTAAACAATTCTACTCGATAATTATGAATAAGGGCTCCCCTGACGTATGCTGGAGAGCATACAATCACATTTGTATGAGTTGTTTGTTCCAAGGATTCTCTAATTAGTCTAACAAGTTCGATGTAGTCTTCATTATCTTTAAAGTCCCTCTCGCCAATCATTACTAAACAATAGTCGTCCATGTTAAAATCTTGAACCTTGTTCGTAATATTTGTGAGTATATCTTTCACTTTACAATTAGGTGACACATAATGGCAATACTCAAACTGTTCGCAAAAAGTATCTTCTATAATTTCCACAGGCCGATAGTTGTTGCAGTTACTAAGGACACATAGTTTCCTTTTTCTTTGTTTTTCTTTTATTACGTAATTTCTTCGCTGGTTCTCCCTTTGTGTGATTTCTGCTTCGTTACATACTGCGCCATCTGTTGTGCATAGATCGTACTGCTTCAAGTTACAGTTGAGATCTAGAGGTGAACCATGCTCGCTCGTATTGCGTGCAGCGCCATCTGTTATGGTTTCTTTATATTTTGTTGTTTCTAGATCTATGAGACTCTTATCAAGGTTCTTTTTGGTAATATTAAAATTTTGTATCATACATTTATTTTTCTTCAAAGTTGAGTGTTTTTTTGTACTACTAGGTTGGGCGATACATAGGTTTTTTAGTTTAGCTATGACATTTTGTTGTTCCGTTGTTTGTTTCTTTAAGGTGGCGTTTTCCATGACTAAGTTGTCAATTTCATCATGAGCAGCATTTAATTGTATTCTCAACTGTTCAATATCTCCGTTTAGTCTTTCACACTCTTCGCAGCTTAAGTTGGCAGTTTGTGGTAAACTTTTTGAAAGATATTCAGAACCAGCGGAGTCAAAAGAGGAAGTCGGAGAGCTGATTGCTGTTTTATTTCTTCGCATAGTTATATTCTGAAAATCCATCTATGAAAAGTCAGTTTCTACTATTGTTTTTTTTTTCTTTTTGTTTCGGAATTATGTAGGTATGTTTGAAACGAATAGGTTCCTTTGTACTGCTTCTTGTCTAATAAATTCAAACTAATTTGTAAACATTCCAAAAAGTGAAACCATTTGCGGGAATCGAACTCGAGCCTCGGACTGCTCGAATACCATGTAGCGCGTATGACGTACTCGCCAATGTGACTGTTATGTATACAGTCGAAATTGTTGACCAGTAATCTCTTCCAAATAAAAAAGTTCGTTATTGATGTCAGTTGTAATTTGAACGATTTGAATATTTTTTCACTGTGTCACTTTTTGCTGAATCACTTTTTTCGTTGTTATTGTTACCTTTTGTAACTAACAAAAAATTTAAAAAACTGAAACAATATTACAAAAATATGTTTAATACAAAATAAAATAAGAAAATACCGCGATACCGTGCGTGATAGAAATTAAAATCATTATTTAGTTTTACTTTCTTTCAAATAAAGAAAACTCCTGAAAAATGGTCCTTCAATAATACACAATTCTACAATCTTGAACCAAACGAGGTGATTATATGCATATTCTGTCTCATTCATTTTCAGTACAAAATTAACCTTATGTTTATCAAGCAATTACTACGTTTTCATTAACTGGTAATACATTTTTGATCAAAAAACTAAAGTAAATTCATTTTTTATCTATAAAAACTGATCTATGCTCAATATTATAGACGCTACAGCGAATTTTCTACCATTTTACTGAAAATGTGTGATGGGACATCCTATTGTAAACATACAATGGCTTCTTCAATCATTTTTGACATTAACTTTTAAGTCCGGACATATTTTAGCACCTTAATTTCGTTAAAAACATGACAAAATACAATTAAAAGGAAAAACATACCATTAATACGTCTATCCAACTCCAAAATGTCATAAAACCATTAATTTTTGCAATCACAGTTAAATATTACACGAATTTTTTTACTAAAACTTGAAACGAAACCAAAGAACCGCACTTCCATTGTTCATTGTTATTTATTTTTAAAATAATCTGTTCATTTTCGCGCGTACACCGTTCGAATGCATCTTGGTTTTTTTAGCAAAGACATGAACGCATTCAGCCTATTTTTTACGCGGCTGATGTCAACCATTCTAAGGAACTTACTGATTATTTCATAGCCTAGAGGCTATACATAGTTATGTAAAACAACTTAATTTTATATGTGCAGAGAATTGTGAGCGTTAACATCGTGAATTTAGGTTTATTTTTGTGTGGTATCTAGAATGGGGTTGCGATATCTTCACCCACCCCTCTTTTATGAGCATAGGGGTGTGCCATCGATTTTCTTTTGAGTTACCGTTTCGTTGGGCGTTTCGTGATTCTCGTTTGTAAAAGCAGTTTTTATACGTTCGGTACCAAGACTGATCCATAACTTGTAAACCACAATAAGACGTTGATCTAGACTGTTATTAATAGATCTTTGAGCGTTTAAATTCAAATTAATTTCATTGCATCCATAATGTACTGTACATACAGGTGGTAAATATAAATTGTGGTAAATATAAATTACAGAAACATGGACCCTGTCGGGCACAGCCAAATTCTAGATACAGTCAGTGTCTAGGAGAGAGGAAATAGTGCTTAATATTTTCCTTATTAATTAACATTTCAGTTACCTATTTGCCATCTATCTGCTTTTATGTGGTTAAATGTATTAATATATGTGTGTCTTTCTGTGTGTATGTTAAATTATGTATTATTTTTACTTATTCATTTATTCGATTAAATTTTTGTATTTTTTACAATTAGTTTATTTGTTATTCATAGATTATATTTAATAAAATTATTAATAAAAAAAAAACCCGACTGCTAAAAATTAATATAAATGTACTGTGACACATATGTATGATTGACAACAATGAATAAACATTAACATATTATTCAGTTTTGAACAAAAACATAGTTGAGAGTGACACAACCACAACAACCAGGTACACATTCACACACCGTGCTGGTGTTATTATAACTTGTAATTTTACTTTTGCATGCCCCGTCATTACACGACGATTTATTTTTGTAAACAATTAAATCTCATTAAGGTGAACTGTATAATGTTCTTTTTGAGAAATAAAGATTCTATAAACCTAAAAAATATGAGAGGTTGCCAGCGGTGACAAACGAAGTTTTAGTCGGTTTTTCTATAATTTTTGTTTGTCGCCTGCAGCACCTCATAATATTTAATGTATAAATTATATCTAATACTTGTTTTTCTCTTTTCAGTTAATGATTTTCTCGCAGTCCGTTTTTTTGTATAATAATTTTTATTTTAGTTTAAGTAATGAACGATTTCTTCAAATAAGGTATGTGGCTATTTTGCTATTAAAGTTACGCTTATCTTGAATTTGTGCCAAAATAGGAATATAAAAGTGTAACAATATATATATTTTTGGAATGGTCTATTTAGTAGCTTTCATTTGATACCCATATTTTCAGGATAACGAAAAAAAAAAATGTAACGCCCCTCTTTTTTTAGGGGGGGCGCTATTTTTTAAAATATAGTCACTCCCACAATTGACAAAAAGCCAACGACGCCTCATATGTCATAATCGGTCAAGCCGTTTGGGCTGTAGAGCGTGCTATAGAAATGGACATACATACATTCGCTCGAAAAACATTACCCGCCCGCAGTCGAATGTCCTAGTGCGTCAATTAATTATTAATGTAATTTTTCTTATCTAAGACCGAAAGACTGTCAGACAATCTTACTAAGAGTTATTGTGTTACCTAGCAACATGGGTTGAGTGGATCAAAAATCTGCAGTCGCTCCATTTAAATAACTAGCTTCTGCCAGCAGTTTCGCCCGCATGAAAAGTGTTTTATCATCCCAAGGGCACGTAATACCGGGATATAAAGTAGCCTATGTGCTATTCCAGACTATAATCAATCTCTGTTCCAAATTTCATCCAGAACCATTCAGCCGTTCTGGCGTGATTGAGTAACAAACGTACATCCACGCATCCTAACTTTCGCATTTAGATATTAGTAAGATTCATCATCATTATTATCATTTCAGCCGAAATACGTCCACTGCTGGACATAGGCCTCCCCCAGGCGTCGCCACACTGATCGGTCCTGTGCGTTTCGCATCCACCGGACGCCCGCAGCCTTGACCAGGTCCTCGCTCAGCCTAGAGGGAAGCCTTCCAATGCTGCGTCTTCCGATACGCGGTCGCCACTCCAGAACTTTTCGGCCCCATCAGCCATCCGTTCTGCGAGCAATGTGCCCTGCCCACTGCTACTGAAGTTTGGAAATTCTTCGGGCTATGTCGGTAACTTTGGTTCACTTGCAGAAGTCTTCATTTCTGATTCGATCACGCAAAGAAACTCCGTAAAGTTGGTATTCAGCAATACTTAAAGTCGACTATAATAATTGAGATTGGAATTATCATATAATCAGTGTTAGCCGATTACAATTTTAACGCTACTACTACTAGAGTACGTTAACTTGTAACTAGTTAACGGAGCGGCTATTTGACAACGGTTATTTGACAACGGTTATTTTCGCGCACATCACTAAACCACCCCTAAAGAATGTTACCAGATCACAAAAAGTATATTCTACTAATTGTTATGTTGTAATATAAAAATATACCATTACAATCTGTATAATTATTCCTTTCCCGAATTTGCTTTCTTGGAAATAAACCTAATAATAATGTATCTACTTACAATTCTTTAGAAAATTATTTCTAAATTTAGACTTAATATCAAGGATTACCTTACCTTGGTAGCTATCAAAGCATTTTTCGAACTGTAGAAGAAAACTTAGTCCATTTAAAACAAGGACGCGGATCGATATAGGTTAAGCTAAGCGTACCAAGGTGAGTTTTCGGATGGGTGATCATTTTTCACGGAGCTTTTGAACGATTGGGGAAGTCATTCAAAATGATTATGTGTGTATGTTTAAAAATAGTAGTGTATTTTTATTTCGTTTGTGTTCTTTATTTGGACATATTTTTACACAAGTTATTGACAGTAATAGTTTTTGTTCATCCATTATTTTATAATAGATTTTATGGTTGTTATGATTTTTGTTGTCTTCTTCTTAATAATATTAAATTACGCAAGTCGAGTCACAGTATTTACCGATACAAACCAAAAAATTAAAAAAGAATACTACAAAAGAAAAATAAAATTACCATTTCAAAGGGAAAAGATAAAATATTATGAGTCTCGAACACAGCTCTAATGAGGCGGTTCTCTAAGATGTTATAATTACACTAATTGCAAATTAACACCGAGTTTTGGTAATTTTCTGAAGGAATGTTTGTTGAAAATGTTATTCGGGCAAACAAAGTTGTTTTAGAAGTTGTTACTTGGGGAAATGCTTGGATTTTCTCCTATTTGGGCAAGGGGTTCGTTCTTATAACAGTCACGCGGATCGATCGTTAAGGTTAAGCTTAGCTTGCCAAGGTTGGTCCTTGGATGGATGACCAAACATAAAATATTGAGAGGCGAAACATAAGCCATCTGCCTAGTCTTTTCCCAATTGTTGTTGGAGTCGGCTTCCAGTCTTACCGGATTCAGCTGAGTACCAGTGTTTTACATGGAGCGACTGCCTATCTGATCTCCACAACCCGGATATCATCTAACTGGATAACACGGTACGCCATGGCAAGACTGGTGTCAGATCTCAGGCTTCTGACTACCCGTAACGACTGTCAAAGATCTTCAAATGGCAGCCGGGTCCAACGGCTTAACGTGCTTTCCGAGGCACGGAGGAAACTCGGTATGTTGAAATGGTCACCCATCCACGGACCGACCTCAGCAAGCGTTACTTAACCTTGAAGATCGAGCGTGCTTTGAAAATCACGCTAAGCAATTCAATCTCCTTCTAATGTGGATCCCCTCAGGGTAAAAGCCTCCTCCAAAGAATTCTATTTTTCCCTATCTTTAGCAGTGGTCATCCAGGGTCTTCCTGCTTTGGATACAATCTCGTCCTGCCACCGATCGCCCGGGCGACCTCTACCTCTCACGCCATGCGGTCCTTTCCATTTTGTGGTGTTAATTGTCCATCGATTGTCACCGTATCTCACAACATGGCGGCTGGCCATTTTGGGAGATACGGTGACATCTCCATTTGAGACTTTGAGAAAAGTGTCAAAAGTGTCTCTCAGCTTTTTTTTTTTTTTTTTTTATTTATCTATAGGCTCGCGTTTGACCACTATCTCGCCTGATGGTAAGTGATGATGTGGTCGACGGTGAAGCACGCTTGCCTAGAAGTAACCTATTCACTCTTGACTTAAAGACCCCAAGGTTGTAGCTATCAGGAAACAAAGACTCCGGCAGGGAATTCCACTCCTTAGCTGTGCGTACAATGAAAGTATTCGCAAAACGCTTTGTACGTATGGGTGGGATGTCCACCATGTACCGGTGGCGCATTGCCGTACGTCTTGTTGTCCGGTGATGGAAAGGGCTAGGTGGAATCAAATTGTGCAGTTCCATCGCACACTCCCCGAAATGTAACCGATAAAAAACCGACAGACTGGCCACCCGGCGTCGATGTTCAAGGCTCTGGAGCTTTGAGGCGACCAGTGCATCGTTACCGATAAGCCTCTTGGCCCGTTTGTCAATCGACTCAAGTGCATCAAGTTGATATTTGGCAGATCCGTCCCAGAGGTGAGAGCAGTACTCCATGCATGACCGAACTTGCGCTTTATACAATTTGAGCAGCTGTTCAGGCGTGAAGTACTGTCTCACCTTTGCAAGGATCCCCAACTTTTTTGCAGCCAACTGAGCCTTTGCCTCAATGAAAGGACCAAAATTGAGGGTCGATGTTAACGTAACACCAAGAAGGTCGAGATGGTCCGTTATCGGCACGGTTACACCACGGAAAGATGGAGCCGGGCGGAATAAGCTCTTTTTTGCGGAAAAAAGACACGCCTGGGTCTTAGCAGCATTGAAACTGACTAGATTGGCATCGCCCCATTCGGAGACAGCCTCCAAAGACAGGTTCAAGCGCCCAACCATGGCCTGCCGGAGAGACCGGATCTCAGGCCCAGTAGCCCGTGCGCCGGACAAGTATCTCTCACCAACCGTGCTGTCGTCTGCGTACCCAAAGGTTCCGGGTTTTAGCAGGTCATTTATGTGCAGCAAAAACAGTGTAGCCGAGAGCACCGACCCCTGAGGGACTCCGGCGTTAATACCTAACTGACCGGACGAGCAGCCATCGATAACCACTCGGATTGACCGATCCCTCAGGAAGTCAGCAATCCAATCACACAGACCACTAGGCAGACCGAAGGAAGGAAGCTTACCAATAAGGCTCTCATGCCAGACCCTGTCGAAAGCCTTCGAGATGTCAAGGGAGACAGCAAGCGCTTCCCCATGCCTCTCGATGGCCTCACTCCAGATGTGAATGGCATACGCTAGAAGATCCCCAGTTGACCGATTTCGGCGGAAGCCGTATTGGCGGTCACTGAGGATATCGTTGTATATAGGTATGCCAGGAGCTTATTGTTCAGCACACGTTCCATACTCTTACAGAGGATGGACGTTACCGAGATGAGTCTGTAGTTGGCCGGGTCAGCCCGACTACCCTTTTTGGGCACGGGCTGAACGTTAGCTTGCTTCCAAGCCTTCGGCATCTTTCCAGTCACTATCGAAAGGCGATATAGGCGTGTCAGGATTGGAGACAATTCAGGCGCACAAGTTTTTAGTACAATTGCCGGTATCCCATCGGGGCCACTAGCTTTGTTCACGTCAAGGTTACGCAACACCCTAAAGACTTCTCTCTAATGGATGCGAATATCCGACATACTCGTCCCACATCCAGCAGGAGACGGAGGGGGCCGCGCGCCATCAGAGTTCAGACGTGAAGATTCCGCAAAAAGGGAGGCAAACAAGTTTGCCTTGTCCTCGGCGGAGTGGGCCAGTGACCCATCGGGTCTCAGCAGTGGTGGTAGTGAGGGGCGACAGAAGTTTGATTCAACCGACTTAGCCAGGGACCAAAACCCTTTGCTACCAGCAGGGTATGAAGCTAGTTTGTTCCCGATTCTGCTAATATGGTCAAAACGTGCCCTTCGCATCGCCTTTTTGCAGGACTTGGCAGCCCTATTGAAGGCTCTCTTCTTCTGAGTAACGTCACTGGCTTTGTGCACACGAGCGTCGACCCATGCCAGGTAAGCCTTGTGTTTAACTGCATTTGCGCGGTTGCACTCGGCACCAAACCATGGTCGTTCAACACCGGACAGCGCTACGTCAGAGAATGGAATGTAGTACTCCATCCCCTGCCGCAACACATCAGTGACGGCGTCAGCGCATGACGATGGATCTTCCGAAGAGAAGCAAGTGGGCCGCCAAGGATAGCATGCGAAGAAAGATCGCATCCCATCCCAATCTGCTGACCTGTACCGCCAAACCCGCCGGGTGCCTCTCGGGCTAGGATCGGGCGGTGAGTAGACGGATACAGACTTCACCAGACAGTGGTCGGAACTACCCAAAGGTGATGATATCGACACTGAGTATCGGTCTGGATCTGTTGTCAGCAGAAGGTCCAAGCAATTGGCCGTATGCGAATCAACATCCGGCACCCTCGTAGCCCCCTGCACCAGCTGGGTGAGATTAAGCGCAATCGAAAGATTTCGTATCTCTCGTCCAGCATGGTCAGTGCACTGGTATGGGAAGAGCCACTCCTGGTGGTGGGCATTAAAGTCCCCCAGTAACACTAGTTGGGCGGAGGGGTACCGTAGCTGAGCCACATCTGCCGCCTCACTCAGGTACTGTGTGAGCCTGGTTGTCTCCAGATCACCGCTATGCGATCGGTAGACACAAGCATAGATGATCTTATCCAGACCTGTGTCCACCAGGGCCCATAGCACTGAGTTGTTAGAGTCTTCAAGGTCACGGAGACGCCGATAGCAGATGTCGTCACGGGCGTACATGCATACACCCGCACGTGGCTTGAATTTGTGCTCCAGGGTAAATCCTGGGTAAGAAAGGTACGCCACGTCCGACGGACATCCGATCTGCGTCTCCGTAAGGAACAAAAGTGCTGGTTTCTCAGTCTCAAGGTGGTGATGGACTGCGACAAGGTTCGAGTGCAGACCTCGGATGTTGCTGAGGTGCACCTTATGTGAGAGTGAGTGCTGCCGCTGTTCAGCTTTTCTCTTTTTGTTCCTTGGCATTATTGCTGTGAGTGAAGGAAGGTGAGGAGAAGGAAGTGAGATGAGGTTCCACGCTGGCAACCTTCAGACACACGCAGACAGGACGCCATCGTTGGGGGACTAGTCTGGAGACTGCGGGGACGCCCGAGCCCCCCCGGGAATGTCCATCGGGCACTCTCGTCTGGTCGCCAACCAGCACGATGGCGCATCCCGGGATTTTTCGACAGTTGGCGGGGCAGCCTTTCGTGTGTGGCTGGCACACTACTTGGGCGCCCAACAACCTGCGGTCGGCCAGCGGCGCACCGTGCCTCGGATCCCGCTACCCTCCGCGACTAGACTCCCGATAGGCCTATAACAACGCGAGTCAGGCTGGTCTGCCTGCAGTGGAACAACTACCTCGACCCAACTCCTCTTGTGGCTACACCGAGCATCGTACCGGAACACGGCTAGGCCGCTTGGCGGTACGTCTTTGCTCGGTGGGTGGTCGCAAGCCTTCGGCCGAAACCTACCACCAGTAAGTGTCACCTGGTTAGCACCACCCGGGGACCACGTGTAGGGTAACAAAAGGGGTACTCACCTACGGACGCGGGTGACTCAGCCCCCGAAAAGCTTTATATTTAAACAGCTCCTTTCCATTGCCCTCTGAGTTGTCTGTATTTTGTGTCTTGACTTTGAGTTAATAAATCCTCGTTTGGCAGCCATAAGTTAGGCAGGGTAAAATTTTTGTATCCAAAATTATCCTTTTCAATTTAATCGGTGTGTAGTGCAGTGGGCACAAAAGGAGATTCTCAAATCGCAACCGACCGAGTCCGACCGTACCGAGTCAACCATGCCATTCACAAAAAAGAAGCAGAGCAGGCTTACTTGCTACGTGTTGACATATTAAAAACAGAAAACAATCAACTTCCTAAAAACTTAATTTGTTACTTGGATAATATATTTTCCTATTAATAAATAAGTATTAGGTAAAAATCGTATTTTTATATTTACAAATAATATATACAATTGAACATTTCTAAACGAGAAAGAGGTCAACCGTCGAATCCGACTCGGCTGGGCGGCGTTCGGGAAGTTGCGTGGTATCTTCTCGTCCAATTTACCGCAGTGTCTCAAGACAAAAGTCTATGACCAGTGTGTGTTGCCAGTGATCACCTATGGGACCGAGACGTGGTCGCTCACAATGGGCCTTATCAGAAAGCTTAAAGTCACCCAAAGGGCAATGGAGAGGGCTATGCTCGGCATTTCCTTGCGTGATCACGTCAGAAATGATGACATCCGCAGGAGAACCAAAATTACCGACATAGCCCGAAGAATTGCCAAACTTAAGTGGCAGCGGGCAGGGCACATTGCTCGCAGAAGGAATGGCCGATGGGGCCGAAAAGTTCTGGAATGTCGACCGCGAACCGGAAGACGATACGTTGGAAGGTCTCCCACTAGGTGGACCGATGACCTGGTTAAGGTTGCGGGAAGGCGCTGCATGCGAGACGCACGGGATCGGTCAACGTGGCGACGCCTGGGGGAGGCCTATGTCCAGTAGTGGACGTCTTTCGGGTGAAATGATGATGATCTAATCTTATGACTAACAACAAAACAAACTTATAAACAAAGGTGAGATGGAAAAGGGCTCATTGCGGATCAAAAATTAACATGCAAACAAGCCACGAAACCACGAAAACAGTCGTTTAACCGTTCACTTATGTCTGAGTACTCGGACCCCATGTACCTAATGTCTCAACCCCAAACGGCCCAAACATATAACTGCCAATAAGGTTGTTATATTTGCACCGTTTGAGGTTTTCTGCACCAGAAGCAGCCGCCCCAGAACAGCCCGCCATGCTAAGAAGATGGGATGGTGCAAGGGTGTCGACACATGTTGCATCCCACACCAAAGGCCTATCCCACTTTCAAGGCATTATCGTCACCCGGCCCGGTCTCTTAAAAAAAAATGTATTTTTTTTTAAGTTTTTTTAATTGAAATGTACTAGAATAATGTAATTTATCTTTTCCATACACATCCAATGAGCCCAAACACGAAGGTGCTATCTTCTCTGGTTGAGGAGTTGCTATGGCCACCTGCCGGCTTCATGAGACCAGCTCCATAGTACTGTGGAGTTCTAGCTAAATATATCAAATATAAAAGTAATTTCTGTGTTTAAATAATAGCGCTCTCTGAGTACCCCTCTTATAGTACCATATTATTTCAATGTTTCCAAAGTTACATACATACGCCAAGCTTCAGCTTAATCAAATGCCAGTGAGAAATGCTTGAAAAATTGGTTATGAGTTGCCGGACACACAAAAAAGCAAGGTGATATAAACCTTGTCAAAAAAGTACTTATAAAAATTAAAAAACCCGACTGCAAAAACGAACTAAAAAGACGTAAACAAGAAGAATATCATGTTGTGCAGTCGGAGGATACATCTGGTTTTGGTCAGCCAGCTCGCGAATATGTATCCTCCGACTGCACAGCATGATTTTCTTCTTGTTTACGTCTTTTCAGTTTGATTTTTAAGCAGTCGGGTTTTTTTATTTTTTTATTAACTTCTAAGTTATTATTTTTTTAGAAATAAGTACAATTAAACATAGAAGTGTTATATATTAATACAATCACCTCTTAAAACCCCTTATTTTGATACCTTACACGATGGTTTCGGAATAAAAATAAAAATTGGTGCCGCACAAGGCGTCCAAAATCCGCCATTTTTTTATTTTTTATTTTTATGTAGCCTGTGAGACTCGCAGGGTTAAGACAAATCAATTGACGTAAGAATCATCAAAATCGGACAACGCGTTTGGTCTCTAGAACGCCACATAGGAACAAACATACCTACATAGACTGATAAACACATTACTCTCCTTCGGCAGTCGGGCAAAATACTTTGAAACCACTTAATCATTATTTTAAGAAATAATATTGAACGCGATGGCATTTTAATGTAATGATACAATTACTATGGACTTGTCCCCATCACCACGTCACGACGTCGTCAACGTGGAATTGTACAGTGTCACGGTGCGGTGCTTTGGCGTGACCTGCTAAGGCACGGTACGGCAAAGTCGCCGCGGCATTACGCGTCGTACGTCATCGGAAACGGTAAGTGGCGATGCGCTCGCTCAGTTAATGTTTAGGCGCAGGCCACATAGAAATGGGGTCGGACTTCGGGCGGGCATGTTGGCTACGTCGTAGCGAAAGAGTGATGACATGCAAGCCACGACGTAGCAAAAAGAGTGATGACATGTTGGCTACGTCGTAGCAACAAGAGTGATGAAATGTTGGCTACGTGCTACGTCGTAGCAAAAAGAGTGATGAAATGTTGGCTACGTCGTAGCAAAAAGAGTGATGACATGATGGCTACGTGCTACATCGTAGCAAAAAGAGTGACGACAAGTTGGCTACGTGCTACTTCGTAGCAAAAAGAGTGATGACTTCTTGGCTACGTCCCGTAGCAGAAGCTCTGACATGCTGGCTACGCCGTAGAAGATGTGAAGATGTGCTGACATGTTGACTGCGTAGCGTTGTAGCAGATATGTGCTGACATGCTGGCTACGTCGTAGAAGATGTGATGACATGCTGGTTACATAGTAGATGCATGACACGCAAGCTACGCCGTAGTCAATTGATGACAACAAGGCTTCGCCGTAGTACATGGTTGTTTTATTATTTACTTTTCCACGCTTCTGCGACATAAACCCACATACTAAGGCCCAGACAGGGGAATTTAAAAATAATTTGACTAAACTTGTTACAACCCGCAGTTTCCTGGCGGGATGTTATTTTTTTCTTCTCTCACATAGAGGCCTCTGTCCCAGCAGTGGGAACATTAAAAAACTGATGATGATGATGATTATTTTGTGGTCAGTTGGAAAGCGTAATTCAGAAAAACTCCATGCGAATAACCTAGAACCTAGATAGAATTACCAAGGTTTGCTATTTCGTAAAATATCAAAATCACAGACATAAATCTAACTAGATAACGCAAGTCCCTCCATCTGTATGAAAACAAAGGAGAATGACCAAAAGTGGTACCAAAAAGTCTCACGCATCAAGACCAACATTATAAAGTAATTAGTTTCATAATTTTTTACGACATTACGCATCGCGGATTTGATTTTTGAATAGGGAATTTACTTTTGAGTTTAAAAGTATGGATATTTTTTTACTCTCTATACATGACGTTCCGTTTCACATAAATGATTAACGTAACCTTTATTTGAAAGTGTCAAGATCACTGTAAAAAAAATATGCGTTTCCAATTCTACATTAATTAAAAAAACTAGAATAGAATCTTATCATTTACTTTTAAAATATTAGGTATCATTATTTTATCTATGGTTAACTGGCCGTTCACAGCAGCCGGTCATAAAGATGTAGAATGCAATAGAATCGATTTTTGATGAATCTACTAACCAGTAATGGTTTCTTTTGTTTAATAAATAATTATAACGTTCATGTATAACGTGTCTATAATAAAATACGTCGTTGGTAGTGTCGAACAAAAGAGCCCTAGGTTTTAGGTTATTTCCGATTTTATGAAATAACTCCAAAACCCGGGTTTTGTTTTCAAAAAGAAGTTTTGTAGGAGTTAACATGGTCAGTGTAGTCTATAAAAAAAAAAGTTTGATTTTGATGCAGCTTGGTACGGGATTCCATACATCGATGAGCATTCTCCTTTACTTTTAATGCCTCGGCTAACTTTTCCCATACAGTTTTTACAGCTCAAAATAATCAGGCTTTTTTATAGATTTCGGTGGATTTCCGGTGCCGATAATGCTAAATGAAAAGCGAAGTATATACAATGGCGTCATCTAGTTAAAATTATATCTGTGAACAAAATCATACTAATTTTAAACGTGTATTTAATAAAACTTAAGTATCATAAAACATAATCTTCTTATCTCAATAGAACACGCGCATACTTGTCGTTAAACCGTACACTATAAAATAACGGGGTTGCCCTCGTATTAAGACCATTTTCAACGGACAATAAGTACCTACTTTGTGGAGTTTTTGCTAAATGTTATGTTAAATCATAAATTATTTCATCTCAACCTTTAATGTTCCTCTCTGTGATAGAGGGAACCCACCACGTGGACCCAATACGGGTTGGTGGATGACACATGTCTTCGAATTTTTGGTTCCAGGACATGCCGGTTTCCTCACGATGTTTTCCTTCACCGCAGTGGTGATTATTTTTATTTTTTTTTTGTTAGCCTCTCTCTTTACCACTATCTCACCTGTTGGTAAGCGATGATGTGGTCGACGGTGAAATACGCTTGCCTAGAAATAACCTATTCACTCTTGACTTAAAGACTCCTAGATTGTAGCTGTCGGGAAACACAGACTCCAGCAGGGACTTTCACTCCTTAGCTGTACGCGTAATAAAAGTGTTTCCAAAACGTTTGGTGCGTGAGGGTTGGATGTCCACCATGTACCATTGGCGCGTCGCCGTACGTCTTGTAGTCCGATGATGAAACGGGCTAGGTGGAATTAAATCGTGCAATTCAATCGCACACTCCCAGAAATGTAACCGATAAAAAACCGACAAGCTAGCGTCTCGGCGACGGTGTTCAAGGCTCTGGAGGTTTGAATTGACCAGTGCCTCATCACTGATGAGCCTCTTGGCCCGCTTTTCGATTGACTCTAGTGCGTCAAGCTGGTATTTGGCAGGTATTTGCCGTCAAGTAAAGCACCTGCCTGGGTTCGAACGGCTACGACCTACAACACGTAACTCGGGGCCGTTACTACTGTTACCTTGCTATAAACATAAAATAATTGCAGAAGGGAATTAAAAAAAAACGAATTCAGAACCTCCTCCTTTTTCAAGTCGTTTAAAAAGGTGAACGCGCACCTAGACGCACCGCACTCGCCGCACGCGCCGCAGTCATCGCATTTTCTCTTGGCCCCGCGCTATCCGCGCCTAACGCGCCGCACGCATTGTATCCACTTCTGTACATCTTGAACTATATATTCATACGGATACGGATCATGTTGCCGCGCCGCCCGCATCGCCCGCCGAGTCTCATGACGTCATCCGCACGCGTTGGTGGAATCCGTATACCTACAGCATTTTGCTGAAATGCAGCTCGTGCGGCGCGGATAGGTGCGCGAGGCTGCATACGATTTCATATAAAGATTTATAAAATGCGATGACTACGGCGCGTGCGGCGAGTGCGGTGCGTCTAGGTGCGCGTTCACCTCAAGGCCTCACTGGAGTAAAGGCGGTCTCGTTGGTTTAGTTGGCCCAAACGCTACTACTGAGTATGAGGCCCTGAGCTCGATTCCTGAGTCGGGAAAAATGTTTTCCATCTAAAATTTCTGTCTGGAACTGGAATTATGCCTTTTATAGCGACAGGCTCGCCCGCTGCATCATGGACTTGAACATTATTGGCAAAACGAGGATGTATTTTTGGTACATTTTTGACAAGCCCTTCGTGTAAAACGGGCGTGATGTTATGTAATGCCTTAGTAGCAACATTCAAAAATAAAACCCCTCCTAAAATAAAATTGAACGTCCCTCCCTATTTGGTTTTTAAAGTCCAAAGCGTCATCTTGAGCATGTATTAAAAAATTAAATTTATTAGATGTAGGATGTAGACAGATATTTTGTTATTATGATAAAGAAGTAAAATTAAAATTGATGCCACTGATTTTTAAGATTTCTTTAAACATATCTAATTATTTCCAATTTTGCATTCAACGCGAAGTTGCGTGAACTGAAACGCAAGTGTCACTGGAGGTTGTGAAATATTTGTGTCAAAGTCAAAATAACCTCAAAAAGTTCATGA
Organism: Orthosia gothica; assembly: GCA_949775005.1. NCBI lineage: Eukaryota > Metazoa > Arthropoda > Insecta > Lepidoptera > Noctuidae > Orthosia > Orthosia gothica. The sequence continues at coordinate 16,687,810 of OX459061.1, forward strand.
TATTATTTTCGTAAAATTACGAAACTATTTTGAATTGGAATTAAACAAAACTGCTGTCAAGCATTTTATTTAACTCAGACAATCAAGTTCAATCTATTACAAAATGAATATAGCACGTAAACTCTGCACAATCCACCATAGTTATGTCAGTAGGAACCTGTACCGAAAATTCCGATTTTCTGCAATAAACTACGACACTTCCACATCAACACAGCCTCAAGTCAAAGAAGAAAAATTCGACTTCGAAGACCTCAACGTTATAGAACGAACAGAGCGCCGCAAAGCAAAAATCGAGCCTTTTATGAAAGACGTTTTCGTCTCCATCTTCAACCATGAAATGCTCGCATTCCCTGAGATTCTGAATAAAGAAGAGACTGAGTCTATGGAAAAACGAATAGATGCTATTAATAACGTGTTTACCGACTCGAAAAAAACAGAAGAAGATCGCAAAAATAGACTTAAAGGAACTAAAATGTATGCGGCACCCGTTAGTCTAACTCGTAATGGACTTGCGATGAATGTGACTGAAAGTATAAGGTATCTAGAAGCTATAGCTGGTGATTTCCATCTGGGTCAAGAGATCAGTGACCACTGGGTAGGATTGCAAGCACTGCAAAATGGTCTTGCTCAGGAACAGTATGCCATGATTATTGATGATTTAATTTCTGGTGATAAGCCTATATGTCTGGGTATTAAAGAACGGATAGCTGAGAGGATATCACAAGCTGATTTTAGGACTGCTGCTGAAATGGATGGGCAAGGTTTGTTTACGTCTCATATTAAATTAATATAGGAAATATTTTGGTATTTCTAATATGATTTTTATTAGTCAGTTTGTCTGTTGGTAATAAAAATTACTTATTACTACTTGAAAACAGCCTAACTAAAGAATGTTGTTGTTTATGTAAATCTAATCTTATTACTAAATTATTATTTAATCTAATATTTACATGTATAATTTCACAAACTTGCTGCTCATTTGGGTTCACAACAAAAACAAAAAAGTTTATTTAACAATCAATAGCGCGACTGCTTAAGAAGCAACGTTAGTTTTTTAACACCATGATTTTCTTCTAATTTACACATTTTAGTTCACTTCGGCAGTCATGCAATTGTTTTTTTTTATTTACAAGTTTTTAGCTCAATTTTTTTTTAATTACTTTTAAACATACAAGTGATAAATATTTTTGTTATCACCTCTTCAAACTCTTCATTTTGATACTCCACTTGGTTCAGAGAGATTTCAAGAAAAAGAATTTGGGACCCCACAATATGGCGCAGAAAATCTACCACTATTATCTTTTTCAATTTGAATGTAGCCAGTGACATTTGCACTACTAAGACGAAACTAATGACAAATCATGTATCAAATTCGGCCTATGTTTGGTCTCTAGAACACCACATAGGAACAACAATACATAGACTAGTAAACACATTACCCTTTTTTACATTGCGCAGTTGAGTAAAAACAAATGAGGCAGGTATCTTCTGAGTATGCTTATTCCATCAAAGACCTCATCTATCGCTTTTCATCAAGCAAGATTGCTGCAGACCGTTTGAGCATTTGTGGAGTTTCTTGTCCATGCTTCTGTGTGTGTAAAATCAATTATTATTCATTATTAACTGTAAATGATGTCATTCAAAAGTGCTGCTGGTGTCTTAAGGCGGTACCCCGAGCAAAACGCCGCGCAAGTCGTTTTTCGTGCTGTTTTTAGGAGCTATCTACTTGTTATTTAAAAAGAAATATCAATTAATAAAAATACATTAAATTTCTACATAATATTGATTGTAAAATGGTAGATTTCGTTTTTTTTTAATGTTGTTTAAATTTCACTCATCTCCTCCCAAAAAAAAAACTTAAAAATTAAAAATAATTATTGATAGCATGCAACTCCTCGTAAAGTGTTCATTAATAATTTTTTGTACTAACACTAATGGATAGACAATTTAATAACGAACATTTTTGTAGTAAATTTTTATTCAAAAGACCAAAATTCGATTTTATAAAGATTTTATTCTAAAATCTGGGCGGAATTACAGTAGTGAATATCACTACTGTAATTCATGCGCCACCAGTGCCGCTAGACCAATAGGAATGCTCATATTGCATGCCGATTTTTTGGTCAGGGTACCGTCTTAATTAAAATAAATGATTTAACTTTGATTCATTAGTACAAAAATAAAAACACACAAATAAAACTGCATACTGCTGATTCTTACTATTGAGTTAAATATAAAATATCCTTTTCAGGAATCTGGCGCATCAACGGTGAGAAGGTCTGCCGCTACTCAAACGGCTACATTGTCGTGCTGGCCTCCATTGAAGCATCTCGTTTGCAGGCTTTCCTCGTGCATCCTGATGCTGCTGGAATCAACTCTGATGGCACCTTCGTTACCTTCATGAAGACTCCTGGTAAGTTGTTGCACTGTTATTCGAATTCCTTAAATAAAAGATCTTAATTTAAATACGAGTATAATTGTTAAAAATGTGTGTGAGCTCATGGGTAAATAATAACAGCCGCACTGGTCGATCATCAAGGTTAAGCTATGCTTGACGAGGTCGATACGTGGATGGGTGACCATTTCAACATACCGAGTGTTGTGTATTGATTGTGTGGGTAACTGTAAAATTAATATACATGTTGGTACTTCCAAATAACATAAAATACTGATTGTCATTATGTTCTAGAAATAAATAGTTTGCTTCTAATCTCGAAACTGCGTGTATCTTTTAATGGCGACTTCGGAAAATTAGGATATTATCAGTATCAGAATGGCGTGTAATTTAACTAACATTGTGTTTCCCGGACAGTTTAACCCTAAGACTGATAAGTGGTGTGAATATAAGGAACGATTATTGTGTTCTTTGGATGTGGCTGGTGTGAACAATGATAACCTTGAAAAAGCTCGATCAGTATTTTTATCTCAGTGTGGAAAAGAAACATATTCATTGATTGTGTCACTGTTAGTGCCAAAACGACCAACTGAGGTTTCATTTAAAGACATTCTTGCAGTGTTGGACCAATTCTATGAACCAGAATTAAATGAAATACTTCAAGCCGGGAAATTTCATACACGTAAACAAACTGATAGTGAGAGCGTGCAGGACTTTGTGGCGGCCATTGGTTTGTTAGGTGCCAAGTGCAACTTTGTGGACCTGAAGCGTCAGTTGCGGGACCGTTTAGTGCTGGGTGTGCGCGATCAGCGTTTGCGTCGAGAGCTGTTGAAAACTAAGAAAATAACATATGAAACAGCTGTACAGCTATGTCTTAATCATCAGGCGATTGTACAGGATATATACCCAGACACTAAACTCAGTATGAAGCAAACTCATATTGATGTTACTGAGCCTATGGAGATTGATAGGATTAGTCCTGGGGATTGTCGACATTGTGCGCGACGTCACAGAGTAGGCGAACGATGTCCCTTTGAGAAGGCTAGGTGTTTTTATTGTATACGCCAGGGGCATATCGCAACGGCCTGTGCTAGAAAAAGTAAGAAGCAACACCAGGTGGCAGATTTAACGGAAGAGGCCAAGACGAAAAATGAGGAAGAGATGATGGGTGTCTATGTTTGTTCAGAAAGCCAGTCACCTCCAATAAAGGCAGATGTAACAATTAATGGTGCTGTAATTGCAATGGAGGTGGATTCTGGAGCCTCTCGAACAATAATCTCGGCAGCTACTTATCGACGCCTGTGGATCAAACCTCCACCTCTACGGCTTACCAATGTTAAATTAGTGACATATTCTCGTGAAGCCTTGCAAGTCCTTGGCGTCACATACGTACATGTCACGTTGGGCAACAAAGAGGCTCAATGTGAGCTGTTTGTAGTATCGGGTGAGGGACCCAGCCTTCTTGGTCGAAGTTGGTTTAAAGCGTTAGACCTGCAAGTAACTGGAATCTGTTGGACACTTGCGGATGTTAATAATGATTTGCTGAAACAGTTTCCCGAGTTATTTAAGGAAAGCCTTGGAGAGTACAAGGGGCCAGAGGTCTCACTGCATGTGCGAGCGAACGCCACGCCGCGTTTTATGAAAGCTCGCCCGGTGCCATTTCCTTTGAAGAAACAACTGGAAGAGCAATTGACTCAGATGGTCAATGTGGGAATATTAACTTCTGTGAGATATTCCAAGTGGGCTACACCACTAAGGATAGTGAAGAAAGCTGATGGTTCTCTTCGAATTTGTGGAGATTATCGATCCACAGTGAACATGGCGATTGATGTTGATACATACCCCCTACCTGCAGCTACGGAAAGTTTTGTTAAGCTCAGTGGGGGACGAATCTTTAGTAAACTGGACTTAAAACAAGCCTACATGCAATTGAAGGTGGATGAAGACACAGCTATGCTGCTGACATTAAATACACCTCTTGGACTCATGAGGATGAATAGACTAGCATTTGGAGTGAATGCAGCACCTGGAATTTTCCAGAGAGTAATGTCGTCGGCGCTGGCAGGAATGGATGGCGTGGCATGTTTACTGGATGACATTGCCGTGTCTGGAAGGACGACTGAGGAGCATGATAGAAGGTTACATGCAGTTCTGCAGAAATTAAATGAAATGGGTCTCAGATTGAGATTAGAAAAATGTGTGTTTGCTTCCAACAGCATTAATTTCTTGGGACATATGATAGACGCTGAGGGGCTTCATCCATCCCCTAATAAAGTCAAAGAAATTAAGGAAAAGCCAGCCCCAACGAACAAGCAGGCTCTACGTGCGTTCCTAGGCTTGTACAATTTCTATGAAAAGTTTTTGCCTGATAAAGCAACTTTGCTGGAACCTCTGTACCGTCTTTTGGAGACGAAGAAGCCTTGGTATTGGGGTGAGGTTGAACAAACTACATTTGATAAGGCAAAAGATCTCCTGGCTTCTGATTTGACCTTAATTGGTTATGAGGTCGAACGCGAGTTATTGCTTATCTGTGATTCATCAGACTATGGACTAGGAGCAGTAATAGCACATATAATGGATGACGGATCCGAAAAACCCGTAATGATGGCTTCGCGAACTTTGCAGCCTCATGAAATAAGGTATGGACAAATTGATAAGGAGGCTCTAGCGATCATGTTTGGGTTGAAGAAATTTCACGAATTTTTAGTGGGTCGCATATTTTCTATTGTTACGGATCACAAGCCCTTGGTGGGTCTATTTAACCCAAGCAAACAAATTCCTGATTAAATCTCCCCCAGAATGTTGCGATGGTCTCTTAAACTAGCTTGTTACAACTATCAGATCAAGTATAGAGCTGGAAGATTGATTGGCAATGCAGATGCGCTTAGTAGGTGGACTGAGCCTGAGACTTCTGAAATATCTGTGAAGCCGCTTAGAGATGTGTTGTTATTGGAGGAACAACCTGCCGGCTGGAACTTAGACATATCTAAACTAGCCACCGAAACAGGGAGAGATCAGGTGTTGAAGCGGGTTTTATTCCACATTCTTCATGGTCGGCCAAATAAAGTTCTGGACACCACTCTGCAGCCGTTTTGGACACGACGAGAGGCTCTTTCACACAATAAAGGATGTTTATTGTGGTGCAATAGAGTCATTATTCCTTCTAGTTTACAACAGGAGGTACTGAGATTATTGCATGCACCGCATGCTGGTGTAGTCCAGACAAAAGCTTATGCAAGAGGATATGTGTGGTGGTCAGTAATGGACACACAAATTGAGAGAATGGTGGGAAGCTGTGAGGCATGCCAAGCAGTTAGAAATAATCCACCGAGAGATCCACAAGCTTGGATTGTTACTGAAAAGCCATGGAGCCGGGTGCATGTAGATTTTGCAGGCCCATTCCAAGGCAAGACTTTTCTGGTAATGATTGACAGTTACAGTAAATGGTTTGAAGCAGAAATTGTTTCTTCCATGTCTAGTGAGGCAGTGATAACAGTATGCAGGAAAATATTTGCATCACAGGACCTACCTAATATACTTGTGTCAGACAATGGCAGGGCACTTCGAATGAATTTAATATATTTTTGAAAAATAATGGCATAAAGCATTTGTACTCGCCGCCCTATCATCCAGCTACAAACGGACAAATCGAACGTGCAATACAAACCTTTAAAAATAAGTTAAAGAAAATGTCCCTGACCCACCTACCGTGGAGTGAAAAGCTTCCTAGAGCGCTTTATTCACTCAGGACAGTACCAAATAGTTCTACTAATAAAACTCCTGCAGAGATGCTGAACGGACGTAAATATAGAACAGCTGTATCAAGCTTACATCCTGATAATGCGCCAAGTCCACAGGAACAACAGCTAGATAATAGAGCTCAACAACAGACCGTAAGGAGCTTAATAGTGGACCAGCCAGTTTTGGTGCGCAACTATGGATCAGGAGAGAAATGGATGAGAGCTACTGTAGAAATGGTAGAAGGGCCTAGCTCATATATGGTGAGGACGGAGGATGATGAGCTACACCGACGTCATGCTGACCAAATGCTGACTCGCGGATCAACAGAATTAAGTGATAGACCATTGCTCACTGATCAGAGAAGGCAATCACGGTCAAGTTCATGTTCACCAGAGCCACCAATAGAGATACCTCCTCCGGAGTTATGGCCAGACATCATTGGTATACCTAATACAGCTGAATGATAAATTCTAGAATTGGTATTCGCTAAGTTAAACTCTCTCTCTGCTCATTGATATTTATGTTGATTATTTAGTTTGTTACTTATAGATTATGATGGGAAGGTATGTTGTGTATTGATTGTGTGGGTAACTGTAAAATTAATATACATGTGGGTACTTCCAAATAACATAAAATACTGATTGTCATTATGTTCTAGAAATAAATAGTTTGCTTCTAATCTCGAAACTGCGTGTATCTTTTACCGAGTTTCCTCCGTGCCTCGGCAAGCACGTTAAGCCGTTGGTTCCGGCTGTCATTTGAAGATCTTTGACAGTTGTTACGGGTAGTCAGAAGCTTGAGATCTGACACCAGTCTTGCCAAGGGGTACCGTGTTACCCAGTTACTAGGTTGTGGAGGTCAGATATGCAGTCGCTCCATGTAAAACACTGGTACTCAGTTAAATCCGGTAAGACTGGAAGCCGACCCCAATATAGTTGGGATAAGGCTAGGCAGATTGATTGTCAAAAATGTGAAAATATGTCATCTCTCTCTTACTCAGCTTTTTAATAGTATACTTTTTATCTCAATAGTGGCTTTCATTCCTGGGTAACAACCATTTGCTGGTTTACGGTGCCCTGTTGTTTTATCAAAAGCATCCCCACGTCTGATTTCCTTGAGTACATTCGTATGAATACACTGGTAAAAAAAAAAGTTAAATAAAAAAACACGACTGCTTAAAAAGCGAACTAAAAAGACGTAAACAAGAAAAAAATCATGCTGTGCAGTCGGAGGATACATGTTCGCGAGCTGGCTGACCAAATCAAAATGTATCCTCCGACTGCACAGCATGATTTTTTTCTTGTTTACGTCTTTTTAGTCCGCTTTTTAAGCAGTCGGGTTTTTTCTTATTTTTTTTATTTAACACCATTTTTAGGGTTCCGTAGCCAAATGGCAAAAAACGGAACCCTTATAGATTCGTCATGTCTGTCTGTCTGTCTGTCTGTCTGTCTGTCTGTCTGTCCGTCCGTATGTCACAGCCACTTTATTCCGAAACTATAAGAACTATGCTGTTGAAACTTGGTAAGTAGATGTATTCTGTGAACCGCATTAAAATTTTCACACAAAAATAAAAATGAAACAATAAATTTTGGGGGTTCCCATACTTGAAACTAAAACTAAAAATATTTTTTTTCATCAGACCCATACGTGTGGGGTATCTATGGATAGGTCTTCAAAAATGATATTGAGGTTTCTAATATAATTTTTTTCTAAACTGAATAGTTTGCGTGAGAGACTCTGCCAAAGTGGTAAAATGTGTGTCCCCCCCCCTGTAACTTCTAAAATAAGAGAATGATAAAACTAAAAAAAATACATGATGTACATTATTATGTAAACTACCAGCGAAAATTGGTTTGAACGAGATCTAGTAAGTAGTTTTTTTTTAATACTTCATAAATCGTAAACCGCAATTTACCAAGTACGGAACCCTTCGTGCGCGAGTCCGACTCGCACTTGGCCGGTTCTTTTTTTATTATTAGGTACATTTAAACATAAGTGTAAAATATTTTTGAAATCGCCTCTTAAAACGATGCGACAGGAAGGAAGGAAGAAAAAAAAAATTGGGCCCCCACAATTTGGCGCCCAAGAGCCGCCATTTTTCTATTTTCCAATTTTAATGTAGTCAGTGACACTCGCAAGATTAAGACGAATCGATTGACGTACACAATAAACGGAACGCCACATAGGAACAAAAACAAACATACATAGGTACATACTTAGACTGATAAACACAATTCCCTCCTTCGGCAGTCGGGTAAAAAGAAGGCTAATCCCGAGCAGGACTCTACTGCGCGCGTCGCTAGTTGAAATGATTGCTATTGTTTACGCCGTACTCCGTGCAGTGAGCGCTTCAGTATGACCAGAGCTTTATAGTTTTGGATTTGGTTGTGGACACTCAAAAAAATTTGTTAGAAAACTGCTGATTAATCATTAAATCAAGTATACCTAATTGAAACTGTAAACAACAAAAAAATATAATGATCTAAGTTTTAAATCACCGTCTTATTATTTAATTCCAGCTACCCCACTGGACATGATCACCGAAGCGAACCTAGCCCACGTCCTCGGTCTATCTCGCCTGTACGCAGCTGTACTGTCCCGCTGTCAACTGACTTCAGCGATCCGCAGCGTTGTTGAGTACACGAGACCCAGGGCTTTTTCTGGTAAGTTAGTAGCACCACCTATTAGCAACGTAAGCCATGAGTTAACTGAGGTTTGGCGAAGTGGTGATTAATTTTGACGAAGTGGTGATTGGATCTAAAGCTGACAAATAACTTGGCAAGGTGTCTTAAACACGTTTAATTGGTATAATGGTTCAGAAATTATATTGAGTAATAAGAAAACCAGTTGTAATAACCTATATGGCAACAAATGAGCACTACTCAATCAGATAATTAATTTGTTTGTAGATGAAGCAACTATGTAGTTTACAAACGTTTGGTGATGTGGTGTTTTTTTTTTGTAAAGTGGTGATTTATTTTATGAAAGATTAAACCAAACGCTACAAAAGACCAGGTGAGACCAAGTGTCGATTATGTTGGCGAAATGGTGATACATTATGGTGTCATATCATATCAAGTCAATCATAATGTCTGCAATGCATTGTGAATGTGCAACTCTCACTAAAATCACAATGTTTCTTTTGGCTTTGTAGTAGACGGCCATTTATGAGTTACACTCAGTTTCTTTCTTTCATTTGTTGACTTTTTTGACTTAGTTTGGGCTGTTTGGGTTTGGTTTTGGCTTGGTGTGGGGTTTTTTGAGTTAAATTCCTAGTGTGGGGCAACGTTTTTTTTAAAAAAATGAAATGAATGAAATTTTCACGATTACGATAATTATTTTTTCTCAGGGAAACCCCTAGCAGACCTAACAACGATCCAGGCAACAGTAGGCAACGCTCTCATAGACATATACGCGAGTGAGAGTGCAGAGTACTTTGCTGCGGGGCTGCTGGATGGCTATGTTGACCCTGATGCGGAACTCGAGGTGGCTATGTGCAGGTAAGAGTTGATCATCAGTGGGCAAAGCACTCCTATGGCCGCCATCTTGGATTTTGGTTGACTCCATATTCGTTTTTAGTGACCCCGAGAACCATAAGAATTACACCCATTACGAAAACTTGGCCAATTTTTGTCTTGGATTTTGGTTTTAATAATAATAATTATTATTTATTTATTTATTCAGACAACAAAAGGTCCACTCACAAAACAAAAATAAAACACTTAAAGGGTGTTAGTAACAATATAATATCTTATAACCTATGTGTGTTTTGTCTCCATATTTTTTATTAGAGACAACCCATTGAAATATGAAAATGACACTCATGATAAAAAGTTGACTAATTTCCATCGGCGCCATCTTGATTTTGACCCCGAAAATTGAAACCTGATGTGGTGCTCGAGGTGGCGATTTGCAGGTTGATGACAACGATACCATCAATAGGTAACGTGTTCATAGACATACATGAGCGTGTTAGAGTGCAGAGTACTTCACAGCAGTGTCTACATACCCATGTAGACCCTGATGCGGAACTGGAAGTGGCTTTGTATTTCCAGGTTAACCAAATTTCAGATTTTCCAGGTGGTCAGAGAAAACATCGATACGTTTCGTATTTGTATAGTATAAAACTTATCTATATTACAGAAACTTCATCTCCAACCACGGTCTCACAACAATGCTACAGCTACTATCAATCCCAGCGCTGGACAAAGAGGAAGAATGCAAGAAGCTGTTAGATGATATGAGATATGTAGCCACGAGGGGCGAGAGTTTAGATAGTGTTAATATGTTTATAGGTAAGTAGAACTAAACAGACCTTTTGTATGAACACACCCTCACACCTTTTGAACGTTAACATGTATCATAGTACATCAGAATTGAAAACCAAAATTTTGTATTTTTGGCTACTTCACCCTTATTGTTTTCTGATTAATTTCGTTGCGGGATCCAAGACAGTTAAATTAATTCTCCGGGACTTCGACGAGCTTCATTGCCTCGGCGCTTTACTGGTGGTCGCCACTGTTGATTCTGGCTTTCAGAAGTTGCTGTGGTTTGCGAATAATACGGTAGGATTGTCCCAAAAAAAAAGATGACTTAAGTTAAAGGTCAGAGTAGCCTGGTCAATAAATTGGCAAAAATAAATATAAGTATGGTGGCCAGCGCTTCACGATAATATCTGACCTGAACGTGTCGAGAGCGGGGCGTTACTTTATTAGCCCTTTTCTTTGGCATTGGCCGTAGACAATATTTTGTTTAAGATGAGACAAAATGTTGTGAAATTACATAGAGTTTACGCTTATGTCTGCTATTTAGTTTAACTGCACTGCTAGGACTAGAGCGTCTTTTTTGAGAAGTAAACCGTAGTTATAATTCTCGCCAAACTTCTGGGACGCCCTGAAGTTGGCTTTTCGATGCGCAAGGCACGAAACGGTGCTGTTTTTGTATGAGATTTACTACTGCGCAGCCATTGTAGCCAACTTCAGGGCGGTCAAGAAGTTTGGCGAGAACTATAAATACGTAAACCTAGTAGATACTTACTACTTATTATGACACCCACAACACAGGGAATCCTAGTGTATCCAGGGAATCCTAGTGTATTCAGAGAATCCTAGTGTATTCAGGGAATCCTAGTGTATCCAGGGAATCCTAGTGTATTCAGAGAATCCTAGTGTATTCAGGGAATCCTAGTGTATCCAGGGAATCCTAGTGTATTCAGAGAATCCTAGTGTATTCAGGGAATCCTAGTGTATCCAGGGAATCCTAGTGTATTCAGGGCATTCTAGTGTATTAAGGGAACCCTAGTGTATTTAAGGCATCCTAGTGTAATCAGGGAATTTGTAATAACCTAGCACTTAAGGGTTCATATGTAACGCATTATTGTTTAAATATTGTACTATGAAGGAATAAATATTTTATTATTATTAATTTCACAGGGTTCAACCCCTCACCCCTCCTTTAGCGAATTAAATGATGATTTTCATTCCCTCACTTTCCCTAAGAACTCAAGAGCCTTCCTCTTCACATTCATATCTGCCTTTTATTCCATTTCTGGGAGAAAACTCTGCATGCACTTCTACTTGTATTTACAATATTAATTAATACTTTTAGCACTAAACGGCATCCACCATGCTGGCAAAGTAATGGCAGATGAAGTCAAACAAATTAGGAACCCGCTGATGCATCCCGCGTTCATTTTCAAGAAGGTTTTCGCTAACAGACATCAGGTAAGATTTCAATTATAAACTTGTACTATATTGTGATTTTTAATTTCGTAGACTAAACTGACAGGTGCCGAGGTCGGTCCGTGGATGGGTGACCATTTTCAACATACTGAGTTTCCTCCGTGCCTCGGAAAGCACGTTAAGCCGTTGGTCCCGGCTGTCATTTGAAGATCTTTGACAGTCGTTACGAGTAGTCAGAGCCTTGAGATCTGACACCAGTCTTGCCAAGGGGTACAGGGTTACCCAGTTACTGGGTTGTGGAGGTCAGATAGGCAGTCGCTCCGTGAAAAACACTGGTACTCAGCTGAATCCGGTAAGACTGGAAGCCGACCCCAACAAAAATTGGGAAAAAGGCTAGGCAGATGATGAAACTGACAGGTGTCAAAGACCTTATTTTTTTAATGGATGGACCATAATTTTGTAGGTAAGGTTCAACCATGAGTGATTCATCGAAACGATGTGACATGACTTCTCAATTTAATTTTACTAATTGGTATAAAAAAATATTTAAGAATATAAACGTAATATATTTAAATATACACATAATTTAATACATAAAATTTAATTGTAATAAATAAGCAATAAATAATAAAATTAATGCGATAGATAAAAATTAAGTCTGACATCATCATCTGCCTAGCCTTTTCCCAATTATTGTAGGGGTCAGCTTCTAGTCTTACCGGATTCAGCTGAGTACCAGTGTTTTACATGGAGCGACTGCCTATCTTACCTCCACAACACAGTAACTGGATAACACGATACCCCATGGCAAGACTGGTGTCAGATCTCAAGCTTATAAAAATTAAGTTTGACATAAATGAGTATAAATTAAATAAGGGCCGCTAGTTTCTTAACAAATGTATTTTTTTTGCTAAAGTTCCATTTTCGATCGACTTCGATTTACGATCACTCAGAAAACGACACTATTTTTACGTAACGATATAGTGGCAAACCCCCAAATGTTGTGTTTTGTTTAGCCTACGAAATTAAAAATCAGAGTATATAGAGGAATATTCGGCGTCACGAAATACATAAACTACGTCAGTCAATTATATAGTTTAGGCAACTCATCTATCAAACAAATCTTTTTACAAGCTTTTATTTAACTTGCAATGTATGTATGTAAGTGTGTTCGGGTCAAATCTAGCAACTGAATTTAAAAGCAGTTATCCGCCACCGATTAAGATGAAATGTTCCATACACGTTTAGTTTTGATGACAATGCATGGTTAGCAAAGTGACGTCATTCTGAATCCAATATGGTGGACTAGTTATTTTTTGTGGACTGCCATGATATGGGTATAAAATGAAAGGGTTTGCTGGGAAGAATACAAAAAAAAGGTTGTTTAAAAAATATTTTAATGAATAATGTATTTAAATTAAAAATTTAATTGTCACGTGAAACAAACGTTTGTGCAAAATTTCAGCTCTATCCAATACCGGCAATTGAGTCAAATTGAACTTACAAGTTTTAATTACATACATCGGGACAGGTGATACTAAAATAAAAGCTTGTAAAAAAGCTGCTGCTGGGGTGCTGTCCATAATATAACAGCTTCCACCATCAATCGTCTATAACATCTTTTTTTTTATTATTTACAGGAAAAAGACGACCCAAAACTTAACCTGTACTTAGCAGAGCACCTCCACCCGTCTTTGAAGCAGCCTTCAGAACAGCTGGAGTACTGCGTGCTGCGCATGAGGTTCGCGTGTGAAACCCTCATGGGAAGACATGGGGTTAAAGTGGCCACTGCTTACACGTAAGTTCATCATTCACCACCATTTCAGCTGAAAGACATCCACTGCTGGATATAGGCCTCCCCCAAGCGTCGCCACATTGCAGTCTCGCATCCAGCGGATTCTAGTACCAGGCCCCTCAGAAAGTATTGCGAAAAAAAGTTTTTATATATGGGAGACTGGCCAGTTATAATGTTTTTCGAAAATATGATTATTTATAAGTAAAAATAAGTAAGTTCCAATTTCAAAATTTCCCTCCACATTTTTTGCGAGTTAATTCAAAGTATTGTGTCTCACTGAAATATGGATCTGCGCCGGGAACATTTTAGAGCTATGATTTTATACGATTTCAAGTGTCGCCTGAAACCGGATGAATCGTACGATAGACTTCAAATGGCATTCATGGATGAAGGCCCTTCCAAGGCAACCGTGTATCGTTGGTATAACGAATTCAAGCGCGGTCGACCAACTTTGGGGGATGACGAAAGAAGCGGTCGCCCTTTGACGGCTGTTACCGAAGAAAACGTGCTAGCAGTGAAAAATTTAATCCAAGACAATAGGCGAATTACATATCAGGAGATTCAACACATATTGAAGATTGGATCGGGAAGCGTTCACGAGATTCTACACAGCCATCTTCGCGTGAGGAGGATAGTATCACGCTGGGTGCCGCACAACCTCACCGATGCTCAGAAGCAGGCCCGGGTGGAATGGTGCCGTGATATGCTTAACAAATTTGAAGCAGGCTCGTCTCGGCGTGTTTACGACATCGTTACAGGTGATGAGTCCTGGATTTATCAATACGACCCAGAAACCAAGCGCCAGTCGACTGTTTGGGTGTTTCAAAATGAGCCAACGCCTACCAAAGTGAAGCGATCTAGAAGCGGGGGTAAGATTTTGATCGCTAGCTTTTTTAATTTGACTGGCCACTTGGTATCAATTCCCTTACGGGATCAAAGAAGCATTAATGCCGAATGGTATACTACCAAATGTTTGCCAGAAGTTTTCTCTGTTATAAGCAACAAGCGACCAAACACAGGGCTCCGCGGGCTACTGCTCCACCACGACAATGCACCTGCGCACACCGCACTCAAAACGAGGGACTTCCTGGACAGCACGCCAGTCAAACTCCTGGGTCACCCTCCTTACAGCCCTGATCTAGCACCGTGTGACTTCTTTTTATTCCCAAAAATAAAAAATCAGCTCAAAGGGATACAATTTTCGTCGCCGGAAGATGCGCTGGCTGCGTTCGAGCAGGCTGTAAACGAGGTGTCTGCGGCGGACTGGAAAAAGTGTTTTGAAAACTGGTTTAGGCGCATGAATCTTTGTATAGAGGCTGGTGGAAAGTACTTTGAAAAGATTTAATAAAAATATATGTACGTATAGAACAATTTTTTTTAGTTTCGCAAAACTTTCTGAGTGTCCCACGTATATATAATACTCCAGACATACAGACAAAATCTTCTTCCATTCGTCCGCGAACACATCACAATCGGGCTAACAATCCAAGAGAGCTTTGAGCGCGGCGAGTGTACGAGGGATGGGAAGGAGGTTGAAGTGCTCAAACATGGCATAATGGTTTAGTTTTGGTCATTTAAAGAAAGAAAGAAAAGAAAGAAAAATATTTATTTGTGACCAGCCATATCAGGTCACCAACACCCATCTTTGAAGCAGCCTTCAGAACAGCTGGAGTACGCCGCATGAGGTTCGCTTGTGAGACCCTCATAGGCAGGCACGGCGTTAAAGTGGCCACTGCTTACACGTAAGTTTAGTGAAGTGGTATTTTTTGGTGATGTGGTTATTAGACCAAAATGTGGTGATCAGTGAAGGATGTTAATAAAATGACTTTGGGTCAAAGTGGCTACTGTTTATATGTAAGTTTGCCAATGTGGTTTTTTTTTGGGCAAGGGGTTATTAATGAAAAAAGGTGTATATATTATGAAATATCAATGGAAAGACAATGTGATAAAGAGGATATATTTTAGGCGAAAGTTTGGCAACGTGGTTATTTTTGGTGAAGTGGTTATTACAGTTACAAGGAGTTACTGTTGAAGTTAGCCTTGGGTGCTGTTGTGGTATTTCTAGCAATGTGATGATTGTTAGTTGATATTGTCGAACCACCTCATTTTAGGACCAAAAATATAGTTCTTTTTTATAAATCGTCTCCTAGTGTTGAATCGATATTTTACCCTGGAAAATCGACAATAGATTTTTCTGCTTTCATATGAACCAAAATATTATTTAAAATTAGTTGAATGTACTACACAAACACATAAAAAGAGATTTTTTTTCAGTTTCTTAGAAAACCTTTTAATTTAACCAAAATAAATGTCTTTTTTTTTATAGGTACCTGATACTTTCATTTCGTTGTAAAATTATTTTAATTGGTTATAAAATTTATAAGATCTATTATTAAAATGGTTTTCGTTTTGTTTTCCGTAATTGGATTTATATTTGCATTGAAAATACAAACGCGAAAAGCAAATCGAGAAAAAGATCGATTCTGGAAAATCGATTTTTTTCGACATTTCTATTCGAATCTATCTTTTTCAAAAAGAATCGCCCATCAATTTTAAGCTTTCTTTTCTTCCTTCAACAGGGAACTAAACAGACTGGCTGAGGCAGCAACAGAAATATTGGTGATGACCGCAGTTTTGGCAAGAGCATCAAGGTAAGAACATCTTTATTAATAACTAGCGGTCGCCTCGCGGTTTCACCCGCGTAGTTCCCGTTCCCGTGGGAATACAGGGATAAAAAGTAGCCTATGTCACCCGGGGATAGTGTTGCTTCCCAACGGTGAAAGAATTTTTGAAATTGGTCCAGTGTTTTTAAGTTTTCGTTACATACAAAAACACTAATATTTCCTTTTTTTTATGTAAGTTTTATGGCCTGGTTGCTAGGACCTTTTAGCCTTTATTATTTCGTTCTGATTTTCTTGAATATGCATTAGAATGCGGATGTAACACATTCTAATGTTTTTTGGAGTATTTTGCAGCAAATTGTATCGAGTCAGTCTTCCCAGTAAGCTTTGCAGAGGCAGTCGATACTACAATAAAATACTCCGCTTCACTATCCCGAGATCGGTTCTGTCAATGATTTTACAAATTGTCCAGTTGCGTAGACAGTTGAGACACAAAACTACACCAATAATATATCACAATATCCACTAGGAATCAATTTGCAAATAATATTAACAGCCACTGAACTTCACTCGACAAAATCCCGCCAAAAACTCCCTAATATTTCCTCTTTATACTATTAGTATAGATTATTATTATATTATTTATTTATTTCAGACCATAGTTACACATACATCAAAATTATAAACAGATAAAAACCCAAAATAAAATTAATGAATAATTAAAATTTAAATAGTAAAAAAATCATTAAAAGTAATAATTAAAAAGGCTCAAAAATTATAAAAAATGACAGAAATGTATAAAACAATGTCAAATGTAAAATTGCTAATTGAAGAATGTTATAAAAATTTCAAAATATTCAAAAAAAAAAAAAACTGTGGTGATTATTTTACATTTTAGATTTTAAACATCTGAAAACTGGCACTTAATGCACTGCTTTTAAATCCATACTAATCTTATTAATATGGTTGACCGAGCTATGCTCGGTTGAAAATAGAGAAAACGACGTTTTCTAAAAATTAAACCTAGCTAGATCAATTTATCGGCCCCGAAATCCTCTGCATACTAAATTTCATGAAAACCGTTGGAGCCGTTGCCGAGTATCAGATTATGTATATACAAGAAAGCCGCCTTATTAAAGAAAAGTGTTTTATGTATGGGCCCGATCATCTAATATATAAAATTCTCGTGTCACAGTTTTCGTTGCCAAACTCCTCCGAAACGGCTTGACCGATTTTGATGAAATTTTATATGTATATTCAGTAGGTCTGAGAATAGGTCAACAACTATTTTTTTTATTTTTTATTATTTTTTTTTTATTTTTTTTTTAATGGGTAGGGTAGGGTAGGTAGGGTAGGGTAGATAAATGTTTGGTCTTTTTATGGCAAAACAAAGTTTGCCGGGTCAGCTAGTATTTAATAAAATACCTGATAACATAAAAACACAGGCTATTCCAGTCTTTAAAAAGAAATTGACAGATTTGTTGACTAATAAATGTTATTACACGATCTGCGAATTTTTAAACGATGAATACTTAAATGAATCCTGACATTTCTGTACCAATTCCTAACTTTTAATTCAATCATGACAGACTGATCATGACACATAAATTAACCTAACTAAGATGATGACTGACTTGAATAATAATGATATGGCTATCGACTGGAATACTTCCCAATAATTAATAATGTATATTTATAAACGATAATTTTAATTTATTTTGACATTGTGCTTGTACTATGCTGGTGTTATGCCTGTATTGTTTTAATTAAGTTTGATTTGTTAAATAAAACTGTTTTGCACATAGACATACTAAATAATATGGACTGGAAATACCTACGAAAAAAACGTGCTTACCTAAACCTCAAAATGTCTCATAAAATGGCCGCCGATTCTAAGGTTGTGTCAATCAAGCAACACACACACACTCACACTCACAAATCTCAATAATACAATATGTAAACAACCATTTGACAGCAGGACTACCACGAACACAACCACAAAATTCGTCTCATAAAATGGCGAATATGGCACGTACCTACAACCGTCACTACGTCATAACAAAATTTTGCCATAATGAGCAACAACTGAAATATTGTTGTCTCTTTCATCAAATACGATTACTACATTAGAAAGAATGAAACAAAACGAAGTTTCACATTCTGTATCGTATTTCACTCATATTTGTATAAGCTAATGTATGTATAGAACATCGCGGCGCCTCCATATATTTCCTATCTCAATGGTTTTGCATGCCTTAGTTAAGGTAGAAAGTATAAGGATCACTTAATATTATAATAACATCTGTATATTGTACCTACTTTCTGTGCAAATAAATCATTATTCTATTCTATTCTAAGATTTGCTAGTTTAAAGGTATTTTAAAGGATTATTTTTTTTACTCAATCACGCTAGGCTTCTCCCGCGTGAAAAGTGTTTTATCATGCCAAGGGAACTTTATACCGAGATGAAATGTAGTCTATGTGCTATTCCAGACTATAATCTATCTCTGTGCCAAATTTCACCCAGATCCGTTCAGCCGTTCTGGCGTGTTTTATTTACCTGATGGCAAGCGATGATGTGGTCGACGGTGAAGCAGGCTTGTCTAGAAGTAACCTATTCACTCTTGACTTAAAGACTCCCAGGTTGTAGCTATCAGGAAATACAGACTCCGACAGGGAATTCCACTCCTTAGCTGTACGCATAATGAAAATATTCCCAAAACGTTTGGTAACAAACATACATCAATCCAGACTTTCACATCTTTTATCTATCTATATATATAAAAACCGGCCAAGTGCGAGTCGGACTCGCGCACGAAGGGTTCCGTACCATTATCGAAAAAAATCACGTTTGTTGTATGGGAGCCCCCCTTAAATATTTACTTTACTCGGTTTTTAGTATTTGTTGTTATAGCGGCAACAGAAATACATCATCTGTGAAAATTTCAACTGTCTAGCTATCACGGTTCATGAGATACAGCCTGGTGACAGACAGACAGACGGACCGCGGAGTCTTAGTAATAGGGTCCCGTTTTTAACCTTTGGGTACGGAACCCTAAAAAATCAATTGCTGTTCGTTAGTTTCGCTAAAACTCAAAAACGGCTGGACCGATTTGAATAATTCTTTTTTTGTTATGTTCGTCAGAATACAGGGAATGTTTAAAAACTAAAAAAAATGGTAGGTTGGATAGGGTAGGTAGGTTAGGTAGGGTAGGGTAGGTTAGCTCACTCGTTCCACTAGAATCCCCTATTTCAGTCCCCCAGGGGATTGTACAGCACTCAATGTTCCACTAAGATCCCCTATGCAGGGGATTATATAAGTACTAATAAGTTACATTCCTTTAAAGTCCCTTCATAGGTAGGTAGGTAGGGTAGATAGGGTAGGATAGCGTAGGTTAGATAGATAGGTAGGTAGATAGGATAGGGTAGGGTTGGTAGGGTAGGTAGGATAAAAGTACAATGAATTCAAAAAATGAATGTTTGGTGTTTTGTTACTTTTATGGCAAAACAAATGTTGCCGGGTCAGCTAGTTTATAAATAAGATTTTTTTGTTCGCTCCCAGATCATACTGCATCGGTCTCAGAAACTCAGAAACGGAGATGAAGCTAGCAGCCTGCTTCGTGGAGCGAACACGAGACCGGGTCAGGAAGCTCATCAAGGACATAGACGACGGAGAGTACCTGAATCTGGACCATTTCACCGTGCAGTTCGGCAGGAAGATGCTGGATACTAACGCCAGTCTGGTTGAGAAGCCTACCGCTAGAACGTTCTGGTAGGATCTTGAGATGTTTGAAGGCCTGTGTAAGTCTGTGTCACGTAAGTTTGCTATTCCGAAACCGGGTTACCGCGTTTGAATTTTTCGCTAGGGGCGCTGGTGTAGATTGAGGTCTTTGAAAAGTCAAATTCATAGTTTTTTGGCTTATAGCGCGTTTATTTTAAAGTCATAGAGTCAATTCCCAAAAAAATAAATGGGTTTTTCATACAAATTTTTACAAACTTTTATTTAACTTGCAATGTATGTTTGTAAGTGTGTTCGAGTCAAACAACTGAATTTTAAAGCAGTTATCCTTCACCGATTAAGAAATTTTGCAAACACGTTTAGTTTGGATGACAATGCATGGTTAGCTAAGTGACGACATTCCAAATCCAATATGGCGGACTAGTTTTTTTTTTGCACTGCCATGATATGAGTATCAAATGAAAGTTTGCTGAGGAGTGGAATGGTACGGAACTCTTCGTGCGCTAGTCCGACTCGCACTTGGCCGGTTTTATTTGCGATGTATGGATGTATATAATTTAAAGAAAGTTATATTTGTTGACACTGAGAAAGAAAACCATTATATCCATGGGGTCCATTTTTGTGGAAATACTTAATATCTTTGTTAAAATGGTTATCATAAGAATGATTAGTTTCGTATTTAATTTTTACTGTTATCTTGTAAATAAAACTAGTTATAATATATTTTTATTCGTTTTATTTTATTATAATTGTCTAGTACACACTTAAAACACAGTAAAAATATACATACAGTATGGAACTTTTCAAAGACCTCAATCTACACCAGCGCCGTGTAGATTGAGGTCTTTGAAAAGTCAAATTCATAGTTTTTTGGCTTATAGCGCGTTTATTTTAAAGTCATAGAGTCAATTCCCAAAAAAATAAATGGGTTTTTCATACAAATTTTTACAAACTTTTATTTAACTTGCAATGTATGTTTGTAAGTGTGTTCGAGTCAAACAACTGAATTTTAAAGCAGTTATCCTTCACCGATTAAGAAATTTTGCAAACACGTTTAGTTTGGATGACAATGCATGGTTAGCTAAGTGACGACATTCCAAATCCAATATGGCGGACTAGTTTTTTTTTTGCACTGCCATGATATGAGTATCAAATGAAAGGGTTTGCTGAGGAGTGGAATGGTACGGAACTCTTCGTGCGCTAGTCCGACTCGCACTTGGCCGGTTTTATTTGCGATGTATGGATGTATATAATTTAAAGAAAGTTATATTTGTTGACACTGAGAAAGAAAACCATTATATCCATGGGGTCCATTTTTGTGGAAATACTTAATATCTTTGTTAAAATGGTTATCATAAGAATGATTAGTTTCGTATTTAATTTTTACTGTTATCTTGTAAATAAAACTAGTTATAATATATTTTTATTCGTTTTATTTTATTATAATTGTCTAGTACACACTTAAAACACAGTAAAAATATACATACAGTATGGAAACTACCTACAAACGCCCAAAACGGCACACTAAAACAAAAATACGTGACCACTCGTCGCGACGCGGCACTCAGTGCGTACGTTTGTGTGAGTGTGCCGTTTTGATCGTTTGTAGGTAGTTTCCGTCGGTGTTCCGTAGACCAATTCAAATTTGACAATATAACCCCGAGTTCACACCATTTTCCTATACTTTGGGTTCAAAGAAGCCTTTGTTATATTTTTTGGTTCACATCAACCATCTATATATAAAAAAATCAATGCCACTTTTCGTTGTTATTTTATAACTCAAGAACGGGCTCACCTATCCAAACCAAATTTTTAGGATTTATTCGGACTATTTAGCAGATGGTTTATGTGAAGAAAAAAAAATAAACTTAGGGTAGGGTAGTGTAGCGTTGGGTAGGGTAGGGAAGGTAGTGTAGGGTAGGGTAGGGTATGTAGTGTAAGGTAGGGTAGATAAATGTTTGGTGTTTTTATGGCAAACCAAAGTTTGCCGGGTCAGCTAGTACTGTATGTATATGTTTACTGAGCTTAAAACTATGAAACAAAAGATATTGACTATTTGTTTCTTATTTAATCTATAATTTACCTTTTTATAACGTACAATAACTAAAATCTATTTATGAGAACTAACCACAGATATGAATCTAACTAGATGACGCGATTGTATGTACTTCGCGTGTCAAAAACTGAAGTGAAATTACGATCAATGAACGTAATCTGAGATTTTCATCACCGGAAATCCATCGAAATCTAGAAAAATGCATTTGTATGCCATATTGAGCTGTAAAGACTGTATACAAAAAGTTGGCCGAGGCATTGGCAATCAGTTTTGGTCTTGGTTGTGAATAGGTTACTTCTAGGCAAGGGTGTTTCATCGTAGGCCACATCATCGTTTACCATCAGGCGAGGTAGTGGTCAAACGCGAGCCTATCGATAATAAAAAAAAACAAAAACAAACTTCAGCCAAAAATACTCACGAGATGCCAGTTTTCTTTCATTGGTTAATAAATTTGTTTTTAAGTTGTGTGTGAAAAAGTAGCACGCTTGGTTTTCATACAGATGGAGGGACTTGCGTTATCTAGTTAGATTTATGTCTGTGGAACTAAACCAAATATTAAAGTATTAAAAATCCCTATCGGAATAAACTACGTCAAAGTGAAAAATCGACTATTTTTATTTACTTACATACGCACGCCTTTTTCCCATGGGGGTAGGCAGAAACTACAGAGTGCTACCTGCTACGATCTTTACATACTTCTTTTGCTTCACACACATTCATACATCTAGTCATACACACACGCCGGTTATGAGTACTGCGCACCTGGCCTTTCTGAAGAACATCACCTATAAGGTCTATGTATGTCTTTCTAGGACGTCCCCTCCCGGCGTTTCCATTCACGTCTGCCTTGTGTAAATCGCCTTTCATCCATCCTCTTATCCAAACCATCTTAGCATCATCATATCAGCCGAGAAACGTCCACTGCTGGGCATAGGCCTCCTCCAAGCGTCGCCACATTGATCGGGCCCGTGCGCCTCGCATCCAGCGGATGCCCGCAATCTTCACCAGGTCATCGGTCCACCTGGTGGGAGGCCTTCCAACGCAACGTCTTCCGGTTCGAGGTCGCCACTCCAGAATCTTTCTAGCCCATCGGCCATCCGTTCTGCGAGCAATGTGTCCTGCCCACTGCCACTTAAGTTTGGCAATTCTTCGGGCTATGTCGGTAACCCTGGTTATTTTGCGGATCTCTACATTTCTGATTCGATTACGCAAGGAAACTCAGGGCATAGCCCTCTCCATTGCCCTTTCAGTGACTGTAAGCTTTCTGATGAGGCCCATTGTGAGCGACCACGTTTCAGAGCCATATCTTAACATACTCTTTTCCAATTTAGTCACTACATCTTCTTTTAAACCACAACGTTGTCTTATTACCTCATTCCTCAATCTATCATTTAAAGTTACACCACACATACTTCTCAAGGAACGCATTATTACTGCATTAATCCTAATTTCATGTATTTTTTGCCATACCCAACCTTCACTTCCATACATAAGTTTAGTTCCTAAAAGTATATCAAATGCAAACCACTTTATGAGAAGACACCTTTGCTCTGCAGTAAGCTATTGAACATTTTTTTTTATGTATAAACCTCCTTCTTTTTAGAAATCGGTTAAAAATACAACTATATAAATATAATGACAACTAGTGTTTTACTAGTTACTGCTAACAGCCTAAGTGCTCGTTCACAAAAGGGTCCGTTTTACAGGTATCATACAGTTTTGATTCGCAATGGCGTATGTTAGTTGTAAGAGTGACTTCACACACATAACATGACAGTATTCCAGATCCAGTAGTAGGCGTAGGTAGTTGAATGAGCGAGTTTACACACACGACAGAATTAAAATACTGACCCGTTTTATCGGATCGAAGCCACGCGGGGCGTGCCATTACTGCCAGTAGCGTCGGATCCATTAAAATGGTACTATAAATGCGGTGTGAACAACACCTCCGATCCGTTATTAAAACGATCCTGAAAATACGAATGGTGTGTGTGAACGAGCCCTAAGGCCTAAAATCCTTAGGAAAAACTTAAGCTTTCTGATGAGGCCCATTGTGAGCGACCACGCTTCAGAGCCATATCTTAACATACTCTTTTCAATTTTAGTCACTACATCTTCTTTTAAACCACAAGATTGTCTTATTCCCTCATTCCTCAATCTATCATTTAAAGTTACACCACACATACTTCTCAAGGAACGCATTTCTACTGCATTAATCCTACTTTCATGTATATTTTGCCATACCCAACCTTCACTCCCATACATAAGTTTAGTTCCTAAAAGTATATCAAATGCAAACATGATAAAATAAAATAAAATGGTACTATAAATGCGGTGTGAACAACACCTCCGATCCGTTATTAAAACGATCCTGAAAATACGAATGGTGTGTGTGTACGAGACCTAAGGCCTAAAATCCTTAGGAAAAACACTGATATAAGAAACTCCCTTCTCAGCTACCGGCTTAAATTTATCTCCAAAAGTGACATTCTTAGGAAGATTCCCCTTTTTACCAGCCTTCCCACGTCTCCTCAACTTGGCCATGGACTCGGCGACTTTCGTTTCCAAAGTCGATTTGGACTCGAAAGCGACTTTCTCCGGCTTCGAGTTAAAGGCTTGGACTTTATTTTTCTCTTTGCGTTTGTAGTAGAATACTTCCCAGGCTAACGTTATCATTGCGAGTCCGAGGCCGAATAGGGTTGCTATGAAGACTCCACCTGGAAACGTAAATGGTACTCGTATAACAATCTAGCGATTTCGTCGCTCCGGCATATAAAATACTATCTAGCATTTTCGTCGCTCCGGCATATAAAATATTTTGTGAGGAGGTAAATGTTTCAGGATATTATCTATTGAAAAAAAGTGCGGTTTTTAACCGTCCGAACGGATAAAACTGCTTTTTTGAGAACTTCGAGCAAAACGAAAACGAAGTAAACTCGAAAATTTCACCTACGAATGTTTGCAACATTATGAATGTAAAGTTATTTAATGGTGGGTTTACAACAAGAACCAATAACAGCAAAGCGAGCTTAAACATTTTAGCAGCACACCAAGAATAAGTTAGGTTTTCATATGAAATGAAAAGGGCTGTTAGTGCAGTTTGGCCGCCCCTCATTTATGCCGCTCTGGACATTTGCCCGGCTCGCCCCCCTCCCTAAGATCTGGCCCTGTATAACATTAAGACTGTTTTCGCCGATGGGGTAAGTAGAGGTTTATAGTAGAGCCACATTTCGACAGCTCTGTGTAAAGTCCATATAGGGTTAGCATCTTGCCACTTACTAAGCTAAGAAACGCCAGGCTACTAACAAGAATTTTCTGATGAAAAAGACTACTTTTCTTCAGGACTAAAGTGGTCTCTCGCTTGGCCCGGACCGAACCGAGAACTTGTTCAATAATCGGGCTTGCGTTGCGACCAATAGATCAACAATGTTTATATGACTTCATAGGGAGAATATGGAAGTAAATATGGTACACTGAGTTTTATAAAAATCTGCTTTGCACAGCATTTTTAATACTTGATATGACATAGTTACCTTCAGTACAGTATTAAATTATATTTATTTCTCCATAAAGCTGTACAAATTGAGCATTATAATTAAATTATTATAGCTAGATTTATATATAATACATAGATGCCAAAAATAAAAACCGGCCAAGTGCGAGTCGGACTCGCGCACGTAGGGTTCCGTACTTGGTAAATTGCGGTTTACGATTTATGACGTATTAAAAAAAACTACTTACTAGATCTCGTTCAAACCAATTTTCGGTGGTAGTTTACATGGTAATGTACATCATATATTTTTTTTAGTTTTATCATTCTCTTATTTTAGAAGTTACAGGGGGGGGGACACATTTTACCACTTTGGAAGTGTCTCTCGCGCAAACTATTTAGTTTAGAAAAAAATGATATTAGAAACCTCAATATCATTTTTGAAGACCTATCCATAGATACCCCACACGTATGGGTTTGATGGAAAAAAACATTTTTAGTTTCAGTTTTAAGTATGGGGACCCCCAAAATTTATTGTTTTTTTTCTATTTTTGAGTGAAAATCTTAATGCGGTTCACAGAATACATCTACTCACCAAGTTTCAACAGCATAGTTCTTATAGTTTCGGAAAAAAGTGGCTGTGACATACGGACGGACAGACAGACAGACAGACATGACGAATCTATAAGGGTTCCGTGTTTTGCCATTTGGCTACGGAACCCTAAAAATGAGTAACTGCGTCTGAGCTAGGCCGAGTCTATATTTCAGGACATTGTGAACATTACAAAATGGTTACGTTTACGTAATAGTATATAACTTTAAAGCAAAATAACGTACAACAGACGGAGTGAGTGTTCTGTGGTGTGCTTTGTGGAGAGTGTTAAGGCACAGATACCCCTGAGTAGCTGATTTTAAAATGAGAATCATGTTTAAACGCCTAGACGATTTTTTTTAGAAAAATACATGTTACATTAGACCATTTTCTTAATATTTTGATCTAAGAAAATTTTGAGTTTTATTCGTATAACATAGTGTAATTAATTTGTTAAGTTATGTCCAAAACGGACAAAAACACGACAATCGCACTAAAACCGCTGGGCGTATTTTAATGAAATCGACACCATCTCAAAGACAATTTAACTATCTACATTTCGATCTGAGGCTTTTTTTTAAGTGTTAAGGAAAGTACAAGAAACTACTAAATTTTGGGTCGCGTGGGTGTGAAACGAGGGCGCGTTTTTTTTCCCTCAAGGTCGTTGGCGTTAGTCGTCGTCTTAAGTGAGTGTTGTGTGTGGTGCGCTTGTGTTGAATGTGTTTGAGTTTGTGTTGTGTGCTTGTGTGTTAGGCGTGTTTAATAGTTTTACTTTATCTTAATGTTATAAGAAGTTCTTCTGGAAGTATACTGTAATATTGGGTCATTTATATTACCTAAACTCTCCAGGGTTATGCCTTCCGATTCATCAGCATCAGGGCAGGCCTGTCTCGCAGATTCATTCCAGTATCTGTTAAAAAAAAACAAGTGCCATCATGCTCGTATTTTGCCAGCTATGTTGGAGTCATCTTCCAGTCTAACCAAATGCAGTTGGATACCAATATTATACATGAAGCGACTGCTCACCTATCAACGCCAACACACAATACAACGGGGCAGTCTATGTGTGGTATCACAGCTGCTCAACTTGTATCAAGCGCAATAGATCGTGCATGGAGTACTGTTCTCATCTCTGGGACGGATCTGTTAAGTACCGTCGATTGAAAAGCTGGTCAAGAAACTCATCGGCAATGAGGCACTGGTCAAGTCAAAGCTCCAGAGCCTTGAACATCATCGCCGAGTTGCCAGCTTGTCGGTTTTCTATCGGTTACATTTCGGGGAGTGTGCGATGGAATTGCATGATTTAATTCCGCCTAGCCCTTTCCATCATCGGACATAAAAGTCACTAATTATGTTCAGGTTTTAAGGGTATAACCGGAGTTACAGACACAGTGACATTTCAGATTTGTCTCTGGGATGACACCGATGCCTTTGTTATTGCATTTGTCCATAGACAGCGGTGAACACTTACCATAGGGTAGGTCATAGGCTTGTTTCATCTAGAAGCCTGATGAAACTTACGGGAATCCACTGGATACGAGAAGCATAAGACCTTGTAAAGTGGCGATGCTTGGGGAAGACCCATGTCCAGCAGTAGACGTGTTTCGGTTGAATTATGATATGAATATGACTTACTTAGAAGCCAGCTGCTCCAGGAACCGTTCCTTCTGCAGCTCTAGTAATGCTCTGGACAGGTCCTCCTGTAGTCTGGAGCCCTGCTGCACGGCTATAGCGTAAGGCTGCTCCGCGAAGACTTCGCCTACTTCTGTTAGGTTGCAGTTTCTCGTAACCTCGTATCTGGAAAGGAGGGCATTACCATAATGGATTCTTAGAAAAGTGTCACTTACTTTATCTATATATCTTGATTAAACCCTGCTGGTTTGTTTTTTATCCTATTTTACATTCCTTCTTTACTCTTGTATATTTTGTGTAGAATAACTTTCGACTTACTGGCACATCGAGCCAATAGACATTCTATGGATAGGACTATCGTTACAATGTCTTTTCGGCGAAACGGACGTTCGATCTAATGGCTTTTCGAAATTGTGGTACATGGATGCTATGGAATTTCGGCAACTCGGACGTTCGATCTGATGACTTCGGGGAATTAGCCATTAACCAATACAATCGTAGTGCATCACCCATTTGAGCGAGCCGTTTGTCATCATGGTGATCTTTGGGCGAGGCTTCTGTCCAGCAGTGGAAGACTTCGCTGAGGCAATGATGATGATTATGTGTATCCAAAGACTTCCTAGCTTTTCTTATAGGTAAACTTACTTAATTTCAGCGGAATCGTGTATGAAGGCGAAGTCAGCATCGGTGTGTTCGTTCACTTGTTGGAACCCAGTCTTAGCGTCTGGTACAGGTTCTATAAACAATATGATAAGTGTTTTAGCCTGCTAGCCGCTAGGTGCCATGATTATGAGACTACATGAGAATATTCATCTTTCCATCTGCAGGGTTGGTAGCTGAATGGCCGGGTCGCCAAGGGCTTCTTACGAACAGAGAAAGCCTGTATATTCTTTGTAACCTTAACATAGCATAATCAGCCTAAGACATGCCACTGCTGAGACAGGCCTCTTCTCTGTTAGAGGGAGTGGTATGTAATTCAGCAATTCTCGGTTCTAAAATATGCCAATTTCGTCAAACTCGATGTACTTTTGTTACTGTTTTGAAAGCTGAGGAAAAAAAATCAAACCGACTTCCAAAACAAAACACTTCAAAGCGATAAATAACTTTCTTTTCCGAAGTCGGTGTATTGTGTACCCATTGTTTTTCCCATATTCGACACCGAATTCGGAAAAGAAAGTTATTTATCGCTTTGAAGTGTTTTGTTTTGTACATAAGTGGGTTTGATATTTTGTTTTTTATTTTTCTCTTTTAGTTTTGGTAGGTACTTCCAATTAACATGAAAATCATATATAGCCAAAGTACATCTCATGACGATTCCAATAAGCCTAAACACGACGAGAAAACATTGTTTATTTCGGAGTGCCAGTGACCATTGTGGTCTTCTTCATCAGTTCCACCTCACCAAATGATACTTTCTGAGTCCAAATGATTGCATTATTGGTGAAAATACCAAAAGCGCTATATGTATGCCTACAATATTTGAGGAGTTCTCTCGATTTCTCTAGGATCCCATCATCAGATACTGGTTTCCTTATCATGGTACCACCCTTTGGTATATCTTATTTCCAACAAAAGAAGAATCATCAAAATCGGTTCATAAACAACGAAGTTATCCGCGAATGCACATAAAAAAAATACGGTCGAATTGAGAAACCTCCTCCTTTGGGCAGTCGGGTAAAAACACACATTAAAGTGGCTGCATGTGTTTGACTCTATGATCTACAACTCGTAACCACTGGACCACTCGTCTATAAATATAATCATACCTGAAGCGTTGATGGCCAGAAGGATGTGTCCATATTGTTCCCTGATTGGGTAGTCCCACACCCTGTACTGTGCCTGGTCTGATGTCGCGTTCAGGGTTATTTCTTTCCACACCCTGCAAGAATACTAACGTCAGTAGCAATATCCACACCCTGCAAGAATACTAACGTCAGTAACAAGACCGCTTTTACAGCAACCATTCTATAGTCAATACCATGTGCTCATGGAAGCCTAATGATGGCCATTGGCTTCATACCATAGGTAACTAGCAAAATTTGGATGTCCTGCTTAAATATACCAAAGTTGTCTTACTCCTCCGCTGGTAATTTCGTTGCAGGATCCAACACAGATAAACCGTTTCTCCGAAGCTCGTCGAGCTTCATTGTCTCGGTGCTTTTCTGGCTAACCCATCTGTTCATTCTGGATTTAAGGAGTTACAGTTGTTGGGAATAGTGTGAACGGGTTAAAGCCCTTCTTACCTGATACCTCTGACTACACTTTAAGAGATACTGGCGTGTGCTCTTGTATAGGTACCTGTAAAGTGTATCTTCAGCAAACTTCATATTGATGAAGTACTGATGCACAGAGGATCCTTCCACCACAGTGTAGTTGATCCTGCTCTGACGAGCCAATTGCTCCAGGGATGATACTGGTGTCTGTATGACAAATAGAAAATCGATAATTATATCAGGCTTATGATGTTGGAGTTGGAGGCCCACACTGTTGGAGGTCAATCCTTCCGTCCAGGTAAGGCCTACATCTAGAGAATACTATCCCGGGATTCCGGATCTCGGGATCCCGGCCGTTTTCCGGCGCCGAAAATCCCGGGATACTGTACTTGGCTAATCCCGGGATTTTCGGGACGCCACAAGCAACTCAAATTTGTATTCCGTAGTCCATTGAGCAAGTTTGATAATGGAGGCGTTCGTGGATATCACTTAGAAACAGCATATAAGTATCTATTGTCTATTCCTCCAAATAGCGTAGAACCTAAGCGAGCGTTTTCAGCTGCTGCTTATGTTGGCATAAACTACGAAGCAGGCTTGGAACTTTGAAAGTCAAACATTGGATGCTTCGATATTTCTGCGATTATATTTTCGAAATTCTAAATAGTTTATATGTGTTGTCTTTTTGATTTCTTGCAAAAGTATAGTTTTTTTGTTGTCTTTTTTTATTATATTGTGATTTGTGTTGTGCAAAGACATTTTTTTTTTAATAATTCATGTTTTTTTTATCATTTGAGCCCAATTAGAAACCGCATAGTCTAATCCCGGGATGGGCCCGGGATCCCGGGATTACTAAAGCGTATTATATTGCAAAACATGCTCGGGATTGTATTCTCTACCTACATCGTAGCACGCAGTTCTAAGTATATTTAGGAACCCTGAGTAGTCTAGACATAATGAGAGGGAGCAACCTTACACCTCTATAATACTTTAGTGTCCCGTTGACGACACTGATGAACAGGTCCCTAGATCTTCTGTCATCAGAGTCAGCTGATGGTCATGGAGAATCGTCGACCCTCCAAGTCTCAGGTGGAAAGTTACCCGTCAGCTGTTACAAACAGTTTGTCCACAAATACACATCGGGGTAGGTAATCTAAGTCGGTCAAAAACGGTAAGCGCTTGATTTAAAAAGTCAAATACCTGCATTCTCTCCACAGTGAGAAACGCAGCCAGATTAGCAGTAAACGTAGCCAGCATTAGCACCACGAACAGCCAATAAGCAGCCACTAAGGTTCTCCCTGACAGTGCCTTGGGCGCTTCGCCCCCGCCTTGTGGTGTAAACGACGTTAAGGCGAACCAGAAGCTCTCCTTTAGTGTGAATTCCCTGTAAATGGATGCTGGTAAATTATTTTGTTGGTAGTTAGTACTAACTAGTATCTATAGTTGGAGTAAAAAGTCAAGCTAGTGGCAAAACTAAAGGTATTTCGCCAGCCAATCAATCAATAATTGTCATAACTTTCATTAACCCCCGCCGGAAAAAGAGGGGTGTTATAAGTTTCACGAGTGTTGCTGTGCATCTGTGTGTCTGTGTATCTGTGTGTATGTGTATCTGTGTGTCTGTGTATCTGTGTGTCTGTGTACCTGTGTGTCTGTGTATCTGTGTTTCTGTCTGTGGCATCATAGCGCCTAAACGGGTGAACCGATTTTGATTTAGTTTTTTTTGTTTGAAAGGTGATTTTGTCGAGAATGTTCTTAGCTGTGAGTGTTATTTATATATTCTTCTATTTTATTTTTCATTATATAAGTCCTGTTTCCGTAAGTGTGTCCGTGGCATCAACCTGGGCCCTATCAGAATATCAGCGCAGCGTTATTACCTTTTTTGGATATCGCTGCACATGCTGTGATAGGAGCCTTTTTGGTCTCGCACGGGGTTTTTTATTTTATTATCGGGTCACACTTAAATATTTTTCTTTCTTTCTTTCTTAGCTATGTTTGAATAAAATCGGTTCAGCCGTTCATAAGTTATGGGCGTTTTACTGTTTGAATCAGGGTGTTTTCGCAAGATAAATGTGTCGGGGGTTTTTTAAATTTTGAAATTTTACTTGTTTTAGAAAGTAACTTTTTCGCTAAAGACAGTTCCCGTCGGCAAGCCACATGAAGTTTAAAGGATTCCGCAGAAAGACTGGGAACGACGTGACTTACGACACTGCGACATCCATTTATCACACTAATATTATAAAGGCGAAAGTTTGTGAGTGTGTTTGTTACTTCTTCACGCCAGAACGGCTGAAAGGATCTGGATGAAATTAGGCACAGAGATAACAAATACTGCTCTTCGCATAATCTTCTTGTTTTCCCTATGCTTTCCAAATCATTCTATGACATATATTTGGGACTTGTGTGACATATCCTTTTGTCCAACGATTTTTTTTCTATTTGTAGAGGCCTGAAGGTGTGTTTAGACGGTTGGCATACCACATTCTAACAATATATCAATCTGCCTAGCCTTTTCCCAACTATGTTGGGGTCAGCTTCCAGTCTAACCGAATTCAGCTGAGTACCAGTGTTTCACATGGAGCGACTGCCTATCTGACCTCCACAACCCAGTAACTGGGTAACACGGTACCCCTTGGCTAGACTGGTGTCAGGTCTCAAGTTTCTGACTACTCGATAACGACTGTCAAATATCTTCAAATGACAGCCGAGACCAACGGCTTAACGTGCTTTCCGAGGCACGGAGGAAACCCGGTATGTTGAAAATGGTCACTCATCCACGGAACGACCTCGTCAAGCGTTGCTTAACCTTGATGATCGACCCGTGCGGCTGTTATTGTTTAGCCACGAGCTCCTCTAACTAACCACTTTCTAACATGAACACAAAAAACCAGACCAGTAAACAAAGTCCATAAAGTTCAAAAACCTTACGCCATCACAGCAACCACAACCCACCTGCACGGATAAGGATAAGCATCAGGATTATTCCTGGCCGAATAAGGAGAGTATTTATCTAGCAGCCAGATCATGAACCCAGTGAGAACCAACGCTGCCACAATACTCAGCCACACTTCCGTTCGAAGGACCGTCATGAATTTGAACAGGGATGTCTTTCTGATGGGTTTTCTGATCACTGTAAAAGAAAGTTGGTTTTTGAGTTATCATGATGAGCTTATAGTACGTAGTCTACTGGTGGATACAGGCCTAATGGCACGCCATTCATCCAGCTGCTACCTACCAACTATGAAGACAATTGCTCCGCTTTACCTGAGGGTGTCCCGACCTTACGTCCGCCGATTCGCGGTTAGCACAACACGTTATCTTCTGTCATCTCCTATCAATTGTCACGATATACACAATCCTTAAATCTATCTTTTCTTTGCCCTCTATCTCCCTTATTCCATCAGATGATCACGTCACGGCTCAGACCTCAAATGTGTATGCAGCGTTTCGCCACAGAACATGGCCCTTCACTTGTAGGTACACTTTAGAATCTTATGACTGCGTCAACCAGCGGAATTTCAACCGTATTAAAACTTACTTAGCATTTTCTTTTGTATATGCCATCGAAACTCTTAGAAGAAGGCGATCATCACTTACCAATCAGTATCCCAGTCTGTTCAAAGTAAGGAGCCACAAAGTCTATGATCTCTTCTCTCTCAGCCGTCATCGTTAACGCTGATATCGCTATATCAGTCTCCTGTGAAAAAAGGACCATTTTAACATCAGTCTTTCTCGCGATATCGCTCCCGTGATCTTTCTCAAGAGAATGCATTTGTCCAAGCCTATGACAGTGACAGTGGTGGCCCAATGTCTAAAGAACTCGCCTCTCGTGTTTGAGGTTGTGAGTTCAAATCCGAGCAAGTACCAATGTGAGTTTATTGGACAGCGCTGACAACAGTGAAGGAAAATATCGAGAGGAAACCTGAGGTTTGAGCATGCAATTTAACCCCGCGCACAAAATAGTTCGTGCCGTCGACTGGGGCAACCTTAAGAGAGCCTTGAGTAAATAGACCTTCATTATTTCTTAAAATGAGACGTTAAAGTGCTTTGCCTTTAGCTTGTTTGAGCGAATATTGAACCTGTGCGTGAGACATTATAGTTTACCGGTGCGAGACCTTAAAAGACTTCCGTTTAATTGCTTTTATATTGTGTCTCTAATTACGCTAGATGAGTGCCTATTTAGGTGAACAAAGATATTATGCAAACTGTCAGGACACCATTGCAAAACAACTGGTCAGGAAAATCAAAAGAGTTTTTTTAACACATCTATTCAAAAAGTTCTAGTTTATTTTTCGTAAACAGGGACTAAAATAGCTCATTAATCCCTAGGGACTAAAAGTCATTTGAATTCAGAATGGTGGAAACGGATGGAAAGGTCGACTGGTAGAAAATGCCTTAGGCATTAAGTCCGCCTCTTTACGTTTGTGTGCATATTCAATAAAAAAAATAAAAAAATGTGGATATTGTTAGTAAATGTTCCAATTAACAAAGAGATGAATCACAAACCATGCGGTCCAAAATAAAATTACATCGCTATAATCGATTACGACGAATGTTGAGGTGAATGGCTAATGAGTGATTGGAATTCTATTTCGGACCGCATTGTATTGAACAAGTGACTGGTTGGAAAACCGCGCACGAGCCAAATTAAAAAAATAAATCTATAAATGTAACGGATAGTATGTAGGTTTTATTTGTTTAAAGTTTTTATATTTGAACAACTGTAACGGATGGTACGAATAAAATTGTTACGATGCACTGCCATAATAGTTCAAATATAAACATTAGCCCCTAATTATTTCTATGTTATTATTCGAATACGGAAAACAAAAATGAAACATATAATTATGAAGTAAAGGATTTATTATAAGTATGTGTCTTTTCCTGTAATAAATCTTCGGAATTCAGGTGAAAGTTGAAGACAAGTCTCAAAAATATCAAGAGTAAATGCCAAAAATCCACTATATCTTGCAATTCGCATGAAAGTCTTGAATCTCGGACTATTTTTTTTGTTCATTCTTCTTCTTAATTTGATGCTTCAAGACTCCCAAAATTGTTTGAAAACGACGCAGGAATGCGCAGGACATAGTAATTTGAAAACATTGATGTAAACATTCTTAAGAAATGACCAATGACAAGAAAACGCCCTGTCAAAGTAACACACTGGCACTGACACTGGCAGAAAACATTTTGTCAGCTAATTCAAAAGAGATTTTATTCGACGTAGGAAATTATAAATAGATGAAAAAAAAAACAAATAAGTTCTTGGTTCTAGTGGTAGGCAGTGGCGTATTCACCCTTGGGCCAAGAGGGCCATGCCGGCAGGTTACGAGGGGCAGCAAAAGCCACTTCACTAGCCTCTTGTAGTGAAAGCACTGTGCGACATGCTGCTCTTCTATCGCTCCTTAATTTATGTTCGTCTTTCATTCTTAAGTCTACAATTTTTTTTTTATATTTGTCTCGTATTCGATGCGGGATGCTAAAATTTTCGAACTTGCTTCACTCTTGCTTGAACTCACTCATTCTCAAGTTTTTCTATATAAGTAGGCAACGCCAAAATTGTTTTTTTTTGTTTTCGGAATACTATTACTATAGCGAAGAGTTTAAATTTCCATGTTTATTATGGGGTGGCAAATCCCATATGGCCCAGGGCGCCAAATCTTTAAATACGTCACTGGTTCTAGCGCTTACAGGTGCCATTAGCATCTGTAAGCGCTTCTATAACAAATGGGATGAAGATTTGCTAAATCATCAAAGGAACTTGTTTTGAAAACCAAGATGGCGGCGTTAGTTCCAATTTTGGTCACGCGCTCAAAGTTCCTTGTGGCGCTTGTAGTGTTGGTTTGCTAACCACATTACATTACTCTGACCAAAAAGTTATATTCAACTACTACCTACTTTTAAAACTATACTAGTTACTAAAGTACGAGATAATTACCCCTCTCATGAGATCACCAACAACGCCATCCCATGTCCCATTTGGTAGCTTTCGTCCAAAATCGCCAGACTTCGGAGAGACAATCTCGTAGTCAAATGACATGGTCTGTAAACAAGTAAAATTTCACAATTTAAAAAACCCCCGACGCATTTATCTTGCGAAAACACCCCGATTCAAACAGTAAAATGCCCATCACTTTTAAACGGCTGAACCGATTTTATTCAAACATAGCTAAGAACACTCTCGAAAAAATTACCTTTCAAACAAAAAAAACTAAATCGAAATCGGTTCATCCGTTTAGGCGCTATGATGCCACAGACAGACACACAGATACACAGATACACAGCAACACACGTGAAACTTATAACACCCCTTCTTTTTCCGGCGGGGGTTAAAAACAGCCCGATTCAAACAGTAAAACGCCCATAACTTTTGAACGACTGAACCGATTTTATTCAAACATAGCTAAGAACACTCTCGACAAAATCACCTTCCAAACAAAAAGAACTAAATCTAAATCTGTTCATCCGTTTAGGCGCTATGATGCCACAGACAGACACACAGATACACAGCAACAGACGTGAAACTTATAACACCCCTCTTTTTCCAGCGGGGGGTTAAAGAGTGCTTTTTTTATCATGTCTTAAGAAGCTGCTGCACAGCAGTCCAAAGCCAGAACAAAACTAAGCTATGCACGTCTAGGTACATAGCATAACTTTGTATGAAAAAAATGGCACTTAACCGAGCATTTTTCCAGGATAAAAAGCTTCATAATAAACAAGTAAAATTTTAAAAAATGTAAAAATCCCCGACACATTTTTATTTCATGCTACATAATTTATCTAGTACATAGTAGATACGCTTCGATCGACAATCTATTGAACACGTAATTATGACAATATATCTTGTGAAAACACCCCGATGCAAACAGTAAAACGCCCATAACGGCTGAACCGATTTCCATCCTACATAACTAAGAACACCCTTGTAAAGTCACCTTTCAGACATAAGAAACTAAAATAAAATCGGTTTATTCGTATAGGAGCTATGATGCCACAGACAGATACACAAGTACATATAATACACAAACACACAGGTACACACGTCAATCTTATAACAACCCTCTTCTTCCGTAGGGGGTTAAAAAGCTTTTATATAAAAAAATGCATTGCCACGTGCAAAAAACGTGTGTGCTAAATTGCTGTTTAATTGGACACGATAGGTGAACGTAAGGCTCTAGATAGACAGACGGACTGCATTTTAACTGCACTCCGACTGCATTTCAACTGCACTCCGACTGCATTTCAACTGCACTCCGACTGCAATTTTGCAGTTTGAATGCAGTGGTCGTTGGAACTGCACGCCAACTGCACACTGTTACAATCGGATTCCACGGTTGGTTTTTAGTTTTATTGCAGTCATACTAATTGCATTCAAATTTGCAGTGGGAGCGCAGTTGAAATGCAGTCGGAGTGCAGTTAAAATGCAGTCCATCTGACTAGAGCCTAATTAAAAGCTTGTAAAAAGTTGTCTATGACACTTTCATATAATGTAATATAATATATGTAATATAATTTCCATATTCTAATAAGTAATTAATTATAGAGATTACCCATTGCATTTCTTTCTTTCATATAAAAACAATTTTACATCTTCCTAATATTAGCTAAGAGTAACATAAATGATGCTACTTCACTTACCTCAGACAATCTAGCAATGAGATCGACACAGTATCCTTCATACATTGGTTGTCCGTCTTCATCATACATCTGTTCCCCAGTGTTCGGGTCTATCTTAATCAGGGTCCAGGGTACTGCCTGTCAATTAACAAGAAAACCATCATAATCATAATATTTATTTCTCCTCCCGTCCACACAAAAACATGACCTTATCACAAAGTACGGAAGCGGCGGCGCGCCTCAGACAGAGGGGCCACTCTCACTTTGACATTTCGGTTTTACAGGGAATATTGGGCAATATTGGACCGAGCTCAGTCGCGGCTGTCATGATTGCTTTGTGCAGGCGTTTGTCACGTCATTCATACATTAAGTACTGTAACGAGGTTGGTTGCATTGCATGGGTTACCTTTATTATTTGTTACAGACCGAATTTACTTTTTTGTTTTAATTCTTTCTTTCAATTATTTTTAAGTTATTAATCATCTTTCAAGATGACAAATTAGAAATTCATTATTTATCTAGGATTATATTAAATAATTTTAAGCCCATAGATGAAATTGGGAACTTGTCATAATAATAGGGTTCAAGTCATACAGCTTACAAATATGTTTCCTCCGACTGCACAGCATAATTTTCTTCTTGTTTAAGATCATCTTTAATTTTTTGATTTTATTAGGTACCTGTTTTTTCACATTTATATTTTAGTCGAGCTTGGAGCTTTTTACAATTTAATTTTTTAAGTGGGATCATTATTACACTATTACTACGTCTTTTTACTCTCCAATATTCATCGTATGTGGCGTAATATTAAATGTTTCGTGATATTAAATGGATATTTGATGCCCTGTCTACCCTCTAAGGCATGTAAGCATGATATGATGTATGTTTAGGCGAATCTATGTATTTATGTTTGTAACTTGGGCAACCTACTATTTTTTTAATTCGGAATCAATATAGTAGCAACCCTAGTGAATCTGTCAAGTTTAGCTGTAAATTTTCTAAACTGCGTGAGTGGCCCTTCTGTATACTATCTATTTTGTGACCTTATGGAACAACTTATAATTACATTTAGAAGGGAACATTTTGCATTCAAGTGAGTGTGCGGAGCTGGTGTCTGATATAGGTGTTAACCTGTATTACTGATCACCAGTTCCTCACCCCATGAACAACAGGTATAACATAACAAATTATTACTTAAATAGACAAGCGTTTGATGGAACTTTTAAAATACTAGCTGACCCCCGCGGCTTCGCTCCCGTCAAAATTGTAGCCTACGTAACTCGGCAATAATGTAGCTTGCCATAGGTGAAAGAATTTTTTAAATCGGTCAAGTAGTTTCGGCGCCTATTCGGTACAAACAAACAAATATACAAACAAACTGATGTTTCCTGGGTAGAAAAATGATAGTTTTATTTAGTCTGTCTGTGAGATTATCAAATAATATTGGACCCTTATTTTTTGCTTTAGCAAATATATAAAAGTGACAAAGATATAGCGCATCAAAGTTCAGGAGTGGGGGCTTGTGACGTCACTTTGTCAGTATAAAGTGTAGCACACCGTGACGTCACACGATATTTCATCGCACTGTATCGTCGTAATTTTTTGTTTACATGGCAAAAGAAAATACGTGTCCAATATTTTTAGATTATCCAACTGGTCAACTACCTTATTGTAGCTATTCCGTCCAGAAACAGTTCCCCAGCTTCTGAAATGCTATTCAATCCATAGTCATACTATAAATTCGAAAGAAACTCTGTCTATCTGTCTGTTACCTTTTCACGCCTAAACCACTCAACGGAATTCAATGAAATTTGCCAAGGAGATAGATGGCATCCTGAGAAAGGACATAGGTTACTTAAAGTAAGAAAAGAAAATTGTGTAGGGTGGGGTAGAGTAGGTAGGGTAGGGTAGGTAGGTATGTAGGGTAAGGTAGGGTAGGTATGTAGGGTAGGGTAGTGAAGGTATGTAGGGTAGGGTAGGGAAAGTAGGTAACCAGTTGACGGTAGCGAAGCCGCGGGGGACATCTAGTTAATAAATATTTTCTTAATTAATAATTCTGAAATCCTACCTAGTCAAACCTCATGTGATTTTTATAATTCTTGTAATTTTAGTCAATTGCCGCAACTAGCGGGTCGCCTGAGGGTCATGGCACACTTATCAACTCGGAAAGGGATCGTGACCGTATCGCCTTTCACCTCGCCCAGCTCCGGTACGTCGACTCAGTTACGGCTAGGCAACGAAGCCGCGCTTACGGCTCGCTGACCGCTGGTTGACGTGGCTGGCACAAGATCAGAAGACGAGCCGTAATCGCGGGGACGACGAGCCGTAAGCACGGGAACTGCTAGTTGACCACGCACCGCACCGCGGTTCGTGAGGGCAATTTCGTTACGATTCCGATTAGTGTCATACAAAGAATACTGCACGGCTCGAGTTGATACGGTGACGATCCCTTTCCGAGTTGATAAATAATTAATAAATAAATAAATTTATTTGTACCAAAAATTTACAGATTTACAGATTACAATTTTTCAGGTCTATAAAGTAATAATAATAATTAAATTCATAATTTCAATAACTACTAATAAAATAATTACAACTAGACGGTAGAAGAGACTTAGATAGGTGCTGGATGAACAAGATCTGTACACAATTAATGAACCCTGCCTCTCAAACTAGGGTTACCGGTATCTTAAGAGACAGTGGTGTGTTATTCACTTTATATATTTAAACAAAATTTGTGAACTGAGTCGATCTACCATGGATTGGGTAATACATTAATTACAATCCATACTCTCTGTCATCTTTGTCTGTCTGTCTGTCTGTCTGTCTGTTACCTTTTCACGCTTAAACCGCTGCACCGATTTAGATGAAAGTTGGTATGAAGATAGTTTGAGACCAGGGAAAGGACATAGGCTATATAGGTAGGGTAGGGTAGGGTAGGGTAGGGTAGGGTATGGTAGTGTAGGGTAGAGTATTGTAGGGTAGTGTAGGGTCGGGTAGGTTAGGGTAGGGTAGGGTAGAGTAGGGTAGTGTAGGGTAGGGTAGTGTAGGGTAGGGTAGGGTAGTGTAGGGTAGGGTAGTGTAGGGTAGGGTAGTGTAGGGTCGGGTAGGGTAGGGTATGGTAGCGTAAGGTAGGGTAGGGTAGGGTATATAGTGTAGGGTAGGGAAGGGTAGGGAAGGGTAGGGTAGGGTAGGGTAGGTTAAGGTAGGGTAGTGTAGGGTAGGGTAGATAAATGTTTGGTCTTTTTATGGCAAAACAAAGTTGGCCGGGTCAGCTAGTTAAATATAAATTCAACTTGTATATCACAGATTAGGACAAGTGAGCGTATGTGTTGTTGAGTGTGTGTATGTGTGTAAGGTGTATGTGGGGAGGTGTGTGTGAAAATATGAGTGTACAGAGTATGAAAGATATTATCAAATCAAGCAATGTATGTAAGCAAAGACTCGGTTTGCGAATAGTCCTGTTTGAGTAGCCATTCCGTGCAGTGTGTCCTCTTCTTGTGTGTGTGTACCTTGTTGTAGCTTGCCCACCGGCAAAAATAATCAACTTCAGTACAAAGTTTCTGCCCCTATTTAAAATGGATAGGGGAATCAGAATCAGAATCAGAAGTCTCTTTATTTTTTATCATTTCGTGTTACAGTTGTGTCCCGCAAGCAGGGTGTGTGCTTATTTTTATTGTGTAGTACATCGTAAAAAATAAATATATCGAAACAAGAGCCTAAGCTTTTATTTCATTTGGCCACTGCCTATGCCAAAGCATTAAGCAGTAACCGTTTTATGTGCGATTTGTTCCGTGTCCTGGTCGCTTGCTGACTGGGACCCTCCGTAGCGCTTTATTAATGTAGTTTATTTCACCTACACGTTGGTCGTACAATAGCGGGTTATATCGCCCGTATCTTGCGTATGCTGGCCCAGGGACTTCTAAGTCAGGGACTTGTAGCTCATTCATACGATCAACCATATCATGGTGTAAGTACGTCGCCCTCTCGGTCCACTTATCAACATCCATCAGTTTCCAGAGGATGTCAGACTCCAGTCGCCTCGGTAAGCCCGCGGCTGCTTTAAGTGCCATCTTGTATTGTGGCTCAATTTTGTTTCGCAGGTATGGCGCTATACAGGGCCACAACTGAACTGTTCCATAGTCAAGGATAGGTAGGAGGCACGATTGTATCACTGCCATCTTCGTGTCGAGGCTTGCGCGTGATCGGTACCCGATGATAGGTGCTAACGCGGCGTGAGTGCGTCTCGCTTTTTTGATTACCAATTATCTTTATCTTATCTTATCTTTTTTAAAAAACGTTGCCCCACACTAGGAATTTCTTCCTGTATCGTGGGTGCGTTTACAAACATATAAACTCACATACACAAACACCCAGAGCCGGAACAACTATCTGTAGGTCATACAAATATTTTTTCCGTGCGGGAATCGAACCCGCGACACGCAGCGCAGCAGTCAATCGCTCAACCACTGCGCCAACCGTGCGCCCCACAATTCAACGTGCGGCTTCATTCGCATTGTCTTGTCCAGTATAACGCCGAGGTATTTTACACTATTTTTGTATTCAAGCAGTCTGTCTCCGACTGCTATTTTCTTTTCATAGTTGTGCCTACGGCTGGTAAACATTATGCAATCTGTCTTTTCCACGTTGCACTTGAGCCCCCATCGTTTGTAGTAGGCTAGTATCTCTCTCGCTACCCAGGATGTTTTGTTAGTGGCGATATTCGGTTGTTTGGAGGTGTTCAGCACACAAAGGTCATCTGCATATTGGGACATCAGTAGACCGCTCATTCGACTGGTGTTGATGTCACTGACGTATAGGTTAAAAATTAGCGGCCCCAAGATCGAGCCTTGTGGGACGCCGTGTGGCACGGGTTTCTCGGCGCCGGTCGTGGTGCGAATCTTACCTCTGATTTTGCGCCCATCTAGATAGTTCTCGATAAGTTTTATTATGTTGTTAGGGATGTCTGCAAGTTGTAGCTTTCGCACAAGACCTCTATGGTTTATGGAGTCAAACGCCTTACTAAGGTCCGTAGATATCATTGAGACGCTATGGCCGTCATTGAGGGCGTCTGTAATGTATTTGCCTGTCCTAAGTATCTGTGTAGCCGTCCCGCGTTGCCGAGTGAAGCCATGTTGATGCGGTGGGATGAGCTTTTTGCAATGTTTTGTTATTCTGTCGTGCATGATACGCTCGCACAGTTTGCCCATGATGTTAAGCAGAGTGATCGGCCGATATGAGGATGCAGATCTGTGGTCTTTACCGCTCTTGTGTAGAAAGATGCAATCGCCCAGTTTCCATCTTATTGGGTAGTATCCCGTCGTAAGGTTGTAGTTTATAACTCGCATAAGTGCCCGGAGGAAGGCTGGTCCAGCGAGTTTTAGTATTTCAGCCTTAATCCCGTCCGGACCAGGGGCTTTTTTGTTTTTAAAGAGAGCTAGTGCTTGCTTCATTTCTTTCCACGTAGCTTCTTCTATTGACTGAAACGGTGTAGTGAACTCTATCCCCTGGTCATGTTCGACTATTGGTGCTTCGTGTACTATGGCTGCGTTTACGAGACTATCGATTATTTCCAGTTCCGAATTACAGCCCGTGATGACCGGTAGTTTAGCAATGGGGCGCTTCATAGTGCGTTGGATTCTCCACATCTTAGCTCTCGAGTCTTTCGGGTCGTCAATGATTCTAGTCCAGGTCATCTCCCGGTACTGTTCTAGGACGCGAGACGTGTGCCATTTGGCTTCCCAGTACGCACGCGCGTGATCTTGATTGTCAGGGTGTCTACGGTGTAATCTTTTGAGGCGATTTCTTTCTTTGATTTGATGTTGTATTTCTGTGGGTAGCATATGCCGGCGTTTGGTCTCTTCCAATGGGGCCAGCTCGTTCAAAGCAGTCACGACTGCTTCTTCCAGCATTTGAATGTACGACTCGCATTCGTCGTGGGTGGTGATCCGACGACTGAAATTTATGTTTTGGTTGACGGAACGGATAAATTC
The DNA here is from genome assembly GCA_949775005.1 of Orthosia gothica. Lineage (NCBI taxonomy): Eukaryota > Metazoa > Arthropoda > Insecta > Lepidoptera > Noctuidae > Orthosia > Orthosia gothica. The sequence goes on from OX459061.1 coordinate 16,731,369, forward strand.
TTTCCGCGTTTCAGATGTCTGTGTGATGTTAGTTATTCTTCGTGATAGTTGGACGTCTACCTCAGTCTGGATATTCGTGACCATAGTCCATGGGATATGGTCCGACGTGATGGCGTCGACTCTGCGGCATGTCGTAGTGATTTCAAACCTCAAGTCACCTGTGACTATGGCCAAGTCGAGAATACCTTGGCCGGAGCAGCCCGGTCTTGACGGTAGGTTGGTATGGTGGAGTGTAAGCAGTCCGTCGTCTAACTGCCGACTTACCACCCCACCAGCTGTTGCGGTTCGGCGTTGGCCGAGCTGTACCATTTGTAGATTGAGGTCACCGATGATGATGTTGTCGTCTACGTCTAGTATTTGTTGGAGCTCGTCGGTGACGGCTGCTGTTTGTTGTTGTGGGATGTAAATACCGCTGATAGTGACGGCTCGGTCGCGCGTGTGATCGATGACGAGTCGCACCGCCACTCCCTCAATGTCACGTTGTTCGTCATTGCTTTGCCCGGGTATGAGCTCCGTTTGTGCCCAGCGTAGACCGCGTTTTATGTACATAACAGTTCCGAGGTGGTTTTGGCGCTGGTCGGTAAGCTTGTCGTAATCGTTGAGGTTGTATTTATACTTCTCAAAGTCGACCCGACATTCGTTGAGCACTACAATGTGTGGATTATGTTTGTCGATCAGGAATTTCAACTCGTTATGTTTTCCTCGGTAACTTTGCACATTTGCGTGAAGGAACCGTAATGTTGTGGTACGCTTCTTGTCATTATTGCTGAGCATTAGTGAGCAGTTGAGCAAACATCTGCAGCATGTTGTTTTGCTGCTCCATTATTTTTTGGATCATCGACAGTAAGTTATCAGTATTATCCAGCCCTTTTATAGTGGTGGCTGTTTGTGTTTGCAACGCCATTGTGGCGCTTCGGTTCGATACCTTTTGACAAAAGTGACTCCGGGATGCACTGTGTTCAAAGGTTTGGTTGCCGTCTCAGTTTGTGTTTGTCTGAAGACTTTTGACTGTTCACGCTGTTGTTTGTTGAAGGCCTCTCTGCGTTCCTTCTGTCGTTTGATCTCTTCCCGAAAAATTGGGCATTTTGCCTGTCTTGCTGTATGGCCCGTTTGACTGCAGTTAGAACATGCTTCATAGCTGTTGCCGTTTTCGTTGTTGATAGTGATAGTGGCTTCTCGTTCTCTTTGGCCACTGTGTGAAGCTACATGACCAAAGTGCAGGCATCTCTTGCATTGTGTTACCGCCGTGATTTTAATGGATAGGGGATGAATTATCAAGAATACTTCTATGATGCTCACATTGTTTGTTTATGAAACTTTTGTTTAATTTCAACGAACCAACCAATGATTTAGGATGTGTGTTAAGCTTACGTCTATGAGTGAAATAATGAATGAATTAGCGATTGTTCGGGGAATACCATAATTATGTATCTTTTTGTCTTTAAAAAAAACTTTGCCCTAAACTAGGAATTTCTTCCTATATCGTGGGTGCGTTTACGAACATATAAACTTATATACACAACACCCAGAGCCGGAACAACTATCTGTAGGTCATATAAATATTTGTTTCGTGCGGGCAACGAACCCGCGACACGCAGCGCAGCAGTCAATCACTCAACCACTGCGCCAACCGTGCGCACAAGACCGGAAGAAGTCTTCCAGCTGAACGGAGACGACGAACGTGGGCGTATCCACGGTGGGCAGGTGGAGCAACCTGTTCACCCTGACTTGAAAGAAAAATCAACTATTTCTGGTGAAAAACTATCAAATGGGTGCCAACATTTTCGAGGTCTCTTCGCTCGCCCCTCCTGTGTGCTGTTTCGAGGATCCTTAGTTGGTTTTGCCACCTTGGGTCCCCGAGATGCATAGTCCAAACTAAAGCTTAAACAATTTTTTGATTTACCTTCCTTTTACCTTTAAGCAAATGCTGGATACGCCCATGCAGACGAAGAATCACAAAAGCTAACTCGAATTTCGGCCAAATTCTGCGGTGACACAATACGGACTAAATGCCATCGGCACTCTAAGAAGAAAGCAGTAGAGGGGAGGAGGGTAAATTGGTTCATGTTAACTGGTAACTTACCGGTGCAGTCCCAATCCTAAAGAACATCTTCAAAGGTTCCAGCTCGACTCCTGGCAGCAGCTTGTACTCGTCATCAGCGGACCAGGTGGCGATGGTCTGCTGGCCAGCTTCGGGGTCGTAGGTGGTCAGGATGAAGTGGGAACGCAGGAAGAGACCGGATCTGGCAAGAAGAGGTCTAAGCTACAACATTATTCTCTCTAATGAACACAATATATTTTATAGCCAGTATAACCGGGCTTGGTTCAGAATCCACGAGACCTTATTTTAATCCATCCCACATCTGAGCAATACTGATTATGTAACCTCATCGAAATAGGTACGGTACCTATTTATTTAAGTAATCTCACCTCTCCCTATCCCTCTCTCTATTCCACAAGAAGTCTGGTTGCTGATCTCCGAGCCCACAGCGAACTGTCTGTACAGTGTCTCTCTCTGGTGCTGTTAATGACAGACCGTGCCTCCTCGCAGCCTACCGCGCTAGTTGTCAGATGGAGGTCTCTTTCCAGTTTCGAGAAGCTCTCTAACTGTTACGTTTTCAAATACAAGACAACTCATTGGAATGCGACAAACCTCTTCAAATTGCAATTATACATAATCAGCCTATTACGTTCTCATCGCTGGGACCCAGGTCGTTTCTTTATAAGAGAAGGGGGGCCATGATCCAGCACACCGACTCAGTGCGGGTCGGTAGAAGACACATGTCTTTTTTTTTTGGTTCCAGGACAAACCGTTCTCCTCACGTTGATCTCCTTTACCGTGGTCATTCAGCAACGTTCTTGCTTCTTCATTTTCTTCTCTTCTACTGATGCTTTCTGATTTCTCTGCCCAGTATCTATGTCCACATATATCCGCGCCTACCTTATCCGCCAAATACCTTAGTAGCCACTTTGTCCACCCAATACTTACGTAGCGACCTGCCTTTTTCCTCATAAAAGTCCTGTCAGTAATCAGCTATAAGACAAGATAATCAGATAGTCAAACAAAAACCTGCTTACCTCTCCCCATCCCAAAAGAACAGAGTCTCGTTGCTGATCTCTGAATCCTCGGCGAACTGCCGGTACAATCTCTCTCTGGTGCTGTTCATGATAGGCTGTGGCTCCTGGCAGTCCACCGCGCTGGTGGTCAGGGGAAGGTCTCTTTCCAGCTTCGAGTAGACCTCTGATATGTACTGGATTAAGGCATTTAGGATCTGCTGTTTGCGCTGGAAAACAAAATTGTTATTTATTTCCTGTTTTCTGATGAAATCCTCTCGGAGTGATTATTATAATGAGCATAAGGCTAGGAGGAGAAGTTCAAAAAACAATTTGTCGGTCCCAGCATTAAAATCTATGGTAGTCTTTGAATCTTTACTGGTTCTCGGCATATTTATGGTTTGAAAATTATCCGAGACCCAATAGAAGAACAAAATAATCCTACCTGAAAATCCGAAGGACATGTGCACTCCTCTCTTTTCATGAGCTTGCAGCATTCCACCTGGTCTGCCTGGAGCGTTACCGTTGGGAGTACTAGTTGAGTAACGTCTGGGGCTGAGTAGTCAGTCATAATCAAGTTCCAGCGGTGGCTGCGACGGACTAGCTTCTCTTTTACTGCCTACAAGGAAATTGGTATAAATAACTCCCCTAAAGAAAATCCCAGCAGCAAAAAATGACAGCTATGAGTAGATAGATATTAAATCTGGTGTACGGTAGTCTGCAGGTCAGTGGTAAGAAAAACCAGTGTTAGTTGGCCTGCTTTCTATTGTAATTTAGGTACCGCTGGGGGACTCTGTCCGCCCACCGAGTGACTTCAGGAAGGATGGCAGCACAGTGATCAGGTGCTGCCGTGCACAGCGTGGCTCAGGGAATGTGATTCTTACAGCCTCCCCAGGGATGTGTTCTAAAAGGCGTTGCACAGAGGGGGTCCCGGGGTGGTCTTTTAAGAGGTGACGGGGCCCTTTCCAGGTGCTGATGGTAATCACCGGTGTGATTTTACTGAGATAAAAATCCCACACTCCCTGGTCTTTTCCCCAAAAGACCAGGCGCCTTTTGAAAGTTACCCCCGTAAAAAAAAATTGTATCGCTGGGCCATCCCAAAGTCAAAGAGTTACAATCGACACGCGGTCTGCTGTGGCTACTTAATAGCTTTGTATCAGGTTTAGAACAAATATTTCATGAACATGATTACAACTCGTTCTTGTCCTAACGTGGAATAATGGTGATGATCTGATGGTGGCGCGTGTGTTGTGTCATTCGGTTCCCTTCATGATGGTTGAGCTGGGTGGTGCCGATTCATGCGTCATGTTCGTGAACGGGCGCCGTCAGTTGGGAATGTTGGGATTGGTCATAACGTAACTGCTTTGGATGTTAATGTTTTTCTAGTTCCTATCATATAACTGCACAGTACATGTGTGAGTACTTTTAATACTTTATACCTGTTCTGGGTGCATCGTCCTCACTTATTATGAATTTTTTAATGTGTACCTAGGTACTTATGTAAATGTTGTAAAACACTTATTTAAAAAAAAAGTAAATATGGAGTTTCTTGTCCGTTCTTCTCCATAACAATTTATTTTTCGAATGGACGGTAGAATAAATTTTTATTACTTGTAAATTTTAATTGTTGACATTCAAAAGTGCCGCTTATTGGCCGAGTTGAAATAACTATATTTGACTTTGACTTTAGAATATTTGGGATCCCACAATAACCCCGGTCACTCACGCCATTCATTCGCAAATTTAGCGGATATGCAAATGGGTTCGCATACTCAATTTGCGAACCCGTTTGCGCTTCCTCCTACACATGTTTACGAATGTCTCAGTCTTGCTTGCTTTTTATGGGATTTTTTTGAGGATCCCATATATGGTCGATTCATTCTGCAGGAGTTCAATGAACTCCAGCACATTGGGGTTGCATCATGAAGTTAGTTTAAGTACGTACGCTACACAGTAGAATTTACGAACTATGAAAATGGTGAACCGTCCGTTACCTTCGCAATCGTGTGCGCAACTGGTCGCACGAATGTGTGGGAGACTACGCGAAGGATGACGAGGTTCGCGCGCTTTGATGTCCGTTAAAAAACCGAGAGCTTGGGAAACCGCGAAGCCTAGCAGTGACTGGAGCGTCAAGTGTTCTAGTTTAGAAAACGTGTGAAACATTTTGATGCAGCTACAACTGCGATCAAATTCTAAACTTGGTTACCAGTCGCCTATTGCAAAGCAGTGCATAAAAAAAACATCAGAAAAAGAAGTCGGTACCTGTTGCCCAAAACTTACCCTCCTATAAGTGTCCATAACAAACCCGTTCTCCCCCACAATGATATAGAAGCTAGGTTCAGGTCTCATGGTCTTCAGGGCTTTGGCAGAGTCTCTGGTCAGGCCAGCGTGAACCCAGACCCTGATATTGGAGGCTCCTAGCAACTCGTATAATGTTCTGTCTACATCTGTCAAGATTAAGCAGAGTTAGTTGGCAATTTACAATTTCGTAGCACTGTTCCATTATAATTTTTGATGTTGGGTTAACTAATCTGGCGGTAATCCAAAATATCGTAGCGTAAACGGAATGCAGCACAGGCACGTGTAACCGGCAGTACTTCATGTTAGTACCTAAGTTATAACTGTGAAAATTTTTCTGTGATATTATTTGTTATCTGTGCTTGTGTTTTTATCCCTAATCTTATTATGATATTTGATTTTCTGTGATATATCGCTCACTGTATTATGTGATAAACAGCACTTTTGAACAACCTGAAATAAATGGCACCTTTTGCTCAATTTGATATAATAGCACTTCTTTGCTCAATCTGTTAGCACATTGTATTTTATTTTTAATGTGTTACTGTATTTCATATTTTTATAAGAAATAAATTTTTGCCCGTAGACTAGATTAATAAAAGTGGGAGTAGTCCTACCCACAGAATCAGTATGAAAAATGAAAGTACGAGAGGCATAAAAGATTGACCGGAATGGAAGTGTTTGCACTCAATAGGCGCCAATTTTGTTGGTGGGGATTAGAGTTAAGAAAAAAAAAAAAAAAAAAAAAAAAAAATATCACATGAATCCTCAGACGGAAGGACAATTGAAGAAATCAATGGATTCTAAACACATTTCTTATTTAATTTCCAAGTACTAGTTTGCTCCGCATTTATTCGTTTAGCAACATTTTTTTCTCAGACTGCCGAAGGAGGGTAATGTGTTTAAAAGTCTATGTATGTATGTATGTTTCTTCCTATGTGACGTTCCAGAGACCAAACGCGTTGGCCGATTTTGATGTTTCATACGTCAATCGATTCGTCTTAACCCTGCGAGTGCCACTGGCTACATTAAAATTGGAAATAAAAAAAAAGTTGGATTTTGGGCGCCATTTTGTGGGTCTTTTTGTCTTTTCTTCTATACCCATCGTGTATCAAAATAAAGTGTTTTAAGATGTGATTTCAAAAATATAAAACACTTATATGTTTAAATTTAAATGTACTAAATTCGAAAAAAATATAACTAAAAAGTTGTAAATAGAAAAACAGATTAAAAACAGTCGGAGGATACATCTGGTTTTGGTCAGCCAGCTCGCGAATATGTATCCTCCGACTGCACATCATAATTTTCTTCTCGTTTACGTCCTTTTAGTTCACTTTTTAAGCAGTCTGGTTTTTAGATTATTTTAAACTAGCTGAAAATTATAGCCTATGTTACTCAGGAATAATGTAGCTTTCCATAAGTGAAAGAATTTTTAAAATCGGTCCAGCCATTTCAGAGATTAGCCGGCACAAACAGACAGAAAGACAAAAATTTAAAAAAAATATTTTGTCGTATATATATTCATATACATGTAGTAAAAAACGGTTATTTCAATATTACAAACAGATACTCCAATTTTATTATATGTATAGATTAACTTTTTCTATTTCCTCTAACTTACCACTCTCGCTCTCCAAAATAATTGCAGCATCAGTAGCATTCCTAGACTCCAAGTAGTCATCTAAAGCCTTCACAAGTTGCTGTGACCCTAGCAAGGTCCTGATGAGCGGTAGCCCTGTTTCCAAAGCCAGGTCTTCAGCCATTGCCCACGGAGACCAGGAGAGGTCGATAATCATGGATACGCCCTTGGATACAGCTGAGCATACTGTGAAAATAATTGCGTTTCTTAGCTACCGGATTTAAAAGGAAATTGTAAATAAACGGGATATCAAACATTATGTCCAATTTCTACAGCAATAATACCACCAAAGTGTAAAACGATTTTTTGGAGAATAAGATCGGCAGCGCAAATACCACGTATGAATTTGCCGCTAGAGGCGCTGGTGTGGCGTGAGGTCTCCGATATGTCAAATTTCATAAGTTTTTGGCTTTATTTTCCAAATATGGCAGATTAAGATAGGTACAGGATTTACTAACAACTGCTATAATAGGGTTTTCATCATCATCATTTCATCCGAAAGACGTCCACTGCTAGACAAAGGCCTCCCCCAGGCGTCGCCACATTGACCGATCCCGTGCGTCTCGTATCCAGCGTCTTCCCGCAATCTTAACCAGGTCATCGGTCCACCTAGTGGGAGGCCTTCCAACGTATCGTCTTCCGGTTTGCGGTCGCCATTCCAGAACTTTTCAGCCCCATCGGCCATCCGTTCTGCGAGCAATTTGCCCTGCCCACTGCCACTTAAGTTTGGCAATTCTTCGGGCTATGTCGGTAACTTTGGTTCTCCTGCGGATATCATCATTTCTGACGTGATCACGCAAGGAAATGCCGAGCATAGCCCTCTCCATTGCCCTTTGGGTGACTTTAAGCTTTCTGATAAGGCCCATTGTGAGCGACCACGTCTCGGTCCCATAGGTGATCACAGGCAACACACATTGGTCATAGACTTTTGTCTTAAGACACTGCCGTAAATTGGACGAGAAGACACCACGCAACTTCCCGAACGCCGCCCAGCCGAGTCGGATTTGACGGTTGACCTCTTTTTCGAAGTTGGACCGACCCAACTGGACCGTTTGTCCCAGGTAGTCATAATCGTCTACAACTTCGAATGTAGAGTCTCCGATCTTGATAGGAGTTGTCTTACATGGGCATTCACCATGACCTAGGTTTTGTCCATGTTCATTTTAAGACCCACTGTTTCGGTAGCTATACTGAGGTCATCGAACATTTTACTGAGGCTCTCCATGGTCTCAGCCATGACCACTATGTCGTCGGCAAACCGAAGGTGAGGATGAACTCGCCATTAACGTTGATGCCAAGCTCCTTCCAGTCCAGAACCTTGAAGACGTCCTCCAGCGTAGCAGTGAACAGTTTCGAAGAAATGACGTCTCCCTGTCTCACGCCGCGCTGGAGAAGGATTGGTTTCGAGGTCTGATCCTGAAGACAAACTGTCATGGTGGCGTTTTTGTAGAGACACTTCAACACCTCTATGTACCGGTAGTCGATCTAGCACCGTTGGAGAGACTGCAGTACAGCCCAAGTCTCGATCGAATCGAAGGCTTTCTCGTAGTCCACAAACGCTAAACAGAGAGGCAGGTTATACTCTTCGGTCTTCTGTATAACCTGCCGCAGCGTATGTATGTGGTCTACGGTGCTAAAGCCTTTTCGGAATCCGGCTTGTTCGGGAGGCTAGAAATCGTCAAACCTGCGCGCGAGACGATTCGTGATGAACCTGAAAACAACTTGTAGACATGGCTAAGAAGTGAGATGGGTAGTTCTTCAGCCGGGCATTGTCGCCCTTCTTGAAGAAGAGTACCACCACACCCCTGCACCATGTGTTGGCGTATGGCGTTTTGCCCTCGAGTATGACGGAATCAAATAGCTTCTGAAGGGCCTTGAGGACCGGTTTCCACCCGCCTTCAGGAGTTCAGCCGTGATTCCGTCATCACCCAGCGCCTTGCTGTTTTTAAGCTGTTTCAGAGCCATCCTAATCTCGTACAGGCTGACGTCCAGGATATCTTCGGTATAGTGTCGGGTCAATCTAGCTCTTGGGTCGTTTGCTAGACTCGCAACGGGTTTGCTGATTGATGTGTACAACTGTCCATAGAATGTCTCGATCTTCCTCAGAAGCTCTGGTTTGGCGGATACGATCCTGCCATTGTCGGTCTTCAGTTTCCTGAGCTGGCTCTGCCCAATAGCCAGATCCCTTGAAAAAACCTTGGAGCCTTTATTTCGCTCAATCGCGTCTTTAATACGCTCGGTATTAAAGCGGCGGAGGTCTCTTTTCAAGGATTTAGAGATCTGTCTATTGATCTGCCGGTTTTTGCACGACTCATCTGAAGACTGCAGGATCATCTCACGCCTCTCCTTCATAAGCTTGAGGGTATGATCAGAGAGCTTTTTGTTTCTATTTGTACGACGGGTCTTGAAAAACTTAGATCCGACCGTATGGACAGCTTCCACGAACCCGTCGCTGTATTCGTCCACGGAGCTCCCTAGGTACTCGAAACGATTCTGGAGTTTGAGCTGAAAGCTCTCAGGGTTTTGGACCTGGATCTGTGCTGAACGGAGCGTGGACTTCATCAGTCGAGACCTTTCAAGCTTTATATTAATGTTCAATGTGCCTCTTACCATGCGGTGATCGCTCCCGGTTTTTACCGAATTGATTACAAAGACATCATTGAACATTTACTTCTTGGTTGACATGATGAAGTCGATCTCATTTTTTGTTGCATGATTGGGGCTCTGCCAGGTCCACTTCCTGTGTTCAAGCTTTTTGAAGAAGGAGTTCATCATATAGAGACCCTCCTTCTCCATAAAACAGCCCAGTAGGTGATCCCAGTGGTTCCGTCGTCCAACTCCAAATTGCAGCTCATCCTCGTCTCTTTTGCCCAGTTTAGCGTTGAAGTCCCCCATGACAACGGTGAAGTGAGTTTTGAAACCATGCATGGCTCATACATGGTCTCTACCTCGTCGTCGGGGTGTGCCGAGGTTGGGGCGTAGTCCTGTATGACCTTCAGCGAATATCTAGAGGATATTCTGAGTATAAAGGTACGCCAACCTGCAGCCTAATTGTGTAAGTGAATTCGGCAAAGGAAACAATCTGGTTCTTTCCCAAAAACCAGACAGAACCAGATTGTTTCCGTTGCCGAATTTACTTACGCAATTAGGCCGCTGGTCGACACATTCTCGATCTTCACCACGTTGCTTACAAGGGACTTGTGGACTATAAACCCGACACCACCCTGGGACTGCCGGTCACCCTCTCGGCAATAGAGCAGGTTACCGAATTTGAGGATTATCGAGTCTTCAGACTTCAGATAACCCTATAATACTCCATCGCAACCTGCTCAATTCCTCTTCGAGCTCGGTGATCTTCTCGTCGGTCCGAAGTGTGCGCGTGTTGTACGTTGCCTGGTCCAGTCATCGGTGATTGTTGGGGTAGCCGGTTCTCGTCCGGAGATTCTTAGCACCCCTTGCCATGCCGCAACCTCGACTGCTACCGTAGTCGAGGGTAGGCAGGCTGCCGGGCACTAGGGGGCATTTTTTATTTGTGCTATTCATGGAGGGGGTTTTGCCATAATCGCCACGCTTGGCAGGCGGGTTGGCGATCGCAGTATGGTTGTTATAGAAGCACAGAGAACGCTGCTGCCCATTCTCTGGTTTGTCCCTTAGTCGCCTCTTACGACACCCACGGGAAGACATGGGATGGTGAAATTCTTAACGTCCGGCACCATACGGAACAGAGAATAATATATATTCTCTATACAGAATAGAGTTTTATGTTTCGGAAAATGTTATTCTCATATTTTTGGGAAAAATAATGGCTGCGCAAAACTGATTTTTAATCGCACTTCTACGGCATTAGAAATGATTTTAATTCAAACTTTGCTTCCGTGCGCGTTAAAACAACGTTTATACAGGGTGGCAAAAAGTCGTGGATCAAACGCAACAAGGGGTTAGATGGGGCCATCAGCTGCAAAAAATTGTTCTACAGGAGGTCCTTAAGGTCAACACTGCAGAGTTATATAGCCCAGAATATATATTATTCTCGGCATTCTCGAACAAAAATTCTTGTACAAACTAATTCAAAAGATAACCCTGAGTTAAACCAGATATTTTTTAAGTACAAAAGATTTTAATCTTAGCTAAAACAATGTATGGCCTTTAAAATACTTACGTATCCTATAGCTCTCCTCTTCCTGCTCTCTGTCCAAAGTGACAATAGCATCGTCCACTTTAACATCAGGCCGGACAGTTTCAGATAATTTCAGGGCTTTGCCGACGTTCTGCTTCAAGTCTTGTTCTTGGCTCTCTACTATGAAGACTGGAATATAATATAATTATTATAACATAATTATCATCATGTCTCGTCCTCGAAGGGCAAGACAGAGGTATAAATTTAATCTAAATATGACCTAATTCTTTAAAATGTCTTTAGCAAAATACGCTTAGGACAAGTCATGAATCAATTTTGTTGATAGTACCTATATATAACAGACATAAATCTAACTAGATAACGCAAGTCCCTCCATCTGTATGAAAACCATTCTCGCCACTTTTTCACACACAACTTAAAAACAAATTTACTTACCAATGAAAAAACATTGCCAATGCCTCGGCCAACTTTTTCTATATATTCTTTACAGCTCAATATTGCATAAAAAGGCATTTTTCCAGATTTCGGTGGATTTCCGGTGCCGATAATGGTAAATCTAAGATTATTGATCGACGAAAAGCTCAGTTTACGATTATTGATAGTAATTTTACTCCGTTTTTTGACACGCGAAGTACATACAATCGCGTTATCTAGTTAGATTTATGTCTGTGTATGGTACACTCAAATTTTGTTAGCTATATTTAAGACGGTACCCTGACCAAAAAATCGGCATGCGATATGAGCATTCCTATTGGTCTAGCGGCACTGATGGCGCATGAATTACAGTAGTGAATACGCCCAGATTTTAGAAAAAAATCTTTAGAAAATCGAATTTTGGTATTTTGAAAAAAAAAAACGACAAAAATCTTCGTTATTAAATTGTCTATCCATTAGTGTTAGTACAAAAAATAATGAATGAACACTTTACGAGGAGATGCATGCTATCAGTAATTATTTCTCATTTTTATGTTTTTTTTTTTGGGAGGAGATTAGTGAAATATATTACAACATTAAAAAAAAACTAAATCGACCATTTTAGAATCAATTTTATGTAGAAATTTAATGTTTTTTTATTAATTGATATTTCTTTTTAAATAACGAGTAGATAGCTCCTAAAAACAGCACGAAAAACGGCTTGCGCGGCGTTTTGCTCGGGGTACCGCCTTAAGTAGTTAGGGCGAGCTTATTTCTATCGGGCGGACTCAAAGCCAGACCTATTGAAATAATTAAATTGACCGGGCTTTATGAATAATGTCCATCGCTGCAGGGTTATAAAATATGTGTTTTATTGACAATGGAATCCTAAGGATGTTTTCTAAGAGGCCAGACCATGAGGTGCTGGGGAGATTCATCCAGCTTCACGTGACGAGATGATGCTATTACAATAAGTTGACTAACATAGTTTTAAGACCTTTGTTACTAACAACTATGGTCATGTAATTAGTCTGCAATAGAAGTATTTTTTTTTTGTTTTTTTATTTTTCTTGTTGTTTTTGTTTGTTTTGTTGTTTGTTTTTTTGTTGTTGTTTTTGTTGTTGATATTCTATTTTATTCTATTGATTTTATAAGTACGATTACTATTTAGCAACAAAGTCGGGCAGCATTTACTAGATCCGGGAATCGAAACCGCAGGATTTCGTGCTCAGAAATAGCGATTGTACAAGACCAAAGAATTAAACTTTAATTATCGACTTTCTTGGTTGTGTGTGTGATTTTTTCTTTGTTGATTGTACTAATTCCTTTTTACCCGGCTGTTTAATAGGTGAATTACAACTTTAAGTTATTTGAAGTAGGTATGCGTGATTTTTTGAAAAAATATTGCGGCTGCGATAACTTTCTAAGTATACCTATTTATAAAGACTAAATTTACATAAATCTTATTTTGTTCGTGTGAGAATGTGGCCACCTCTGGTGTCAGAGTTAATTAAGCCGCCTCTGGGAACCCCACAGGTCTCTGACTTGGCTATTTCAGACTTACATTAACTATACAAGTCCAGGTTTCCTCACGATGTTTTCCGTCACCGTTGTCTGTGATGCCCAAGGAAGACTTAGAAAGTACATATGAATTTGAAAAGTAAAATTGGTACTTGTCCAGATTTGAACCCACGACCTCAAGCATGAGAGGCGAGGTCTTAGCCACCGGGGTACAAAGATAAGAAAAATTCCTATAGATTATTATAAAAATTACTTACCAAACCGCAAACTCAGCTCAGAGATAACGCAGCCCAAATTGATAAGTAAAATTAACAGAAACAAATAATAAAACTGCATTCTGATATTTTTAACTTTCCATTTTTAAAGTTTATGTAAAGAACTCAGATCTTTTCAATAACCGCAAGATTTGCAGTTGCACGTTCTTATTTTATTTATTAGAATAGCTGAAATGTATTCTTGCAGCAAATATGGAATTAACAGAGTTAGTAAGACATAGAATATTATTCTTAATTTTTCCAACATTACTCTCAGGCTGCCATATTGGATTTTCAAATTAGCTGATTTACAGTTGAAAATATTACAGTTAGATCTAATTTATTTATCATGCAATTTGAACGAAAAATATAGGTATCTTAATTTTATTAACTAAAATCAAAAATGAAGAGGCGTCCAATAATTTTTACTATTTGTAAGAAGATGTCCTTGCCCTTCAATAATTCTTTAACTACTACCAACTTTTCAACGAACTTAACCAATGTCTAGCTGTATAAAACTGCACCAAAGAGAATATTATAAGTTATAAACTAAAGGGTTTATGTCAAGGGGCGTATAATGCATTAAGATTGCCATATAATTTGGTAAGCAAGACAAATGATGGGTAAACAATGGACATAACATGTTGTTAGACGGTATTTTAGGTCTTCGGTAAAGTCGCGTACAAACGGCTTAAGGTTACACTAGTCGAAAATTCTTCCATACAATCGTAGTCTAGCGATTACTCCACTGTTTGACGACTTACCTACGTTCAAAATAAAAAATGATATTAATTTGTCTAGCCCATTATGGAAAAAAATAGTAAAAAAAACATGTATTTGAAAGTTATGAGCATTGAAAGTTCCATATTTTAACGCATCTTTGGGCGAAAATAAATACCATAAGAAGAAGGAAAATTACAAAACGACCTCCATACAGGGATAGATTAGTAATTCAACAATGCAAATAATTTTATTTTGAAAATATACATTTAGTCTTTTTTTCATGATATTTAATAGACTTGCAAAGGTCATTTTCTTCCTAAATCATCATCCATTTCGATACAAATTTGCAAAAGTGCTAATTCGTACGCGAACAAGCTTCTTACTACTCATCACAGCATCTATCTCTTTCGCACGTGTTGTCGGATGAGATAGCATGCATTTTAACCTCACGCACAAAATATTTCGTGCCGTCGACTAGGGGAACCTTAACGAAGATACCTAGATACAAGGTTTTTTGTGTCCCAAATTAATCCCAATCCCTGTAAACCGGAATATAGAGACGAACAATCGGAAAACCCCCAGATTATGAAGATTCACGAGTTCCGGATAAATGGTTAATTTGATGAGCACCTAACTGTCTTGAAACGGCACTGAAATGAACACCGAAATTGAAATTATTAAGATAATTTATAAAATAATTGGGGACCGACTAACAGAAGATGTAGACAGACGGACCAACTATCTTAAATAGATCATCATCAGCCTTACAATGTTCCCACTGCTGGGACGCAGACATCCTCTCTGTGAGAGATGAATAGATGGATGATTTCTTAAATGATGATGATGATTGATGGGCAACTTGGATAGGCCATGTATTTATGTCCAGCAATGAACTACAAAAATCTGCGTTGGTGAATTTTTGATGTAGGTAACTATCAGACACCTTCACGGTGAGGGTCATACAGACGGGTTACGTTCAATCAAATAAAAAGTCAAGATGGAACGTTGCAAACAACAAAGTGACGCCGGTTCAAACTACGCCTTGCCGTACAAATACACAATTACACGCACACACGTACAACGAAATTACGCCTTAGCTTGTCATTCGAGCTCACAGATCAATTAATAAAGCTCGACTGACAGGCTAAGGGGTAGTTTCGTTGTAAGTAAGTGTGCGCGTGTAATTGGCGTAGTTTTAACCGGCTCCACCTGTTGTTTGCAACATTCCATCTTGACTTTTTATTTGATCTGAGCCCCTACAAGAATTATTATTACTCAGACACCTTACTGTTGATAAGTTTTTTGTTGAGGTCGCTATCAACTTATTTATAGCTAGACTTGCTCGTACCTTGAGACCGCGTCTAGTAAATAGGTATCTACTAAAGCAGAGACTATGGTAGTCAAAAATATTCATCAAACACTTCTGTGTCCAACGATACACACAATCAATTATTCACACATAACCGCTTCGCGTAAGCCGCCGTGATTTTCTTAAGGGTGGGAATAAGGACACGTGGCGTCTTGGACACGCAAGCCTAGAACTATAGTTCTGCGGTTACAGAAGCGTAATATGGGGTAGTTCGATTACTGGCTAATTTTTATTTTAGGTAGATACCTATGCCTTTTGCCGAGCAACCTTCGCGCAGCTGAGACCTGTTTTGCAATCGCGGAAACTGATCAAAAAATCTTCGGTTCCAACGTCAAATCCGTGCTGCTCTACGGGTGCGAAACGTGGAAGGTCACAAAGGACATCTCACGCCAAATACAAGCCTTCGTCAACCGCTGTCTTCGTCGCATTCTCGGAATTTACTGGCCCGAGACCATCTCCAATGTAGAGCTGTTGGAGAAATGCACGGGAGCCCGATCGACCGCCAGATTAAGCGTCGCAAGTGGAGATGGATTGGCCACACGCTCCGAAGGGGTCCCGATCACACAAGCAAGCTTTGGACTGGAATCCCCAAGGGAAAAGGAAGCGTGGCCGTCCCCTTCAAACCTGGCGTCGCACCGTGTTGGCAGAAGCGACGAGCATCGGAATGACATGGAGCGAGGTGAAGCGTGAAGCTCAAGACCGATCGCGATGGACGACATCTGTGGACGCACTTTTCCCCATCTAGGGGTTATAGGACATTAAGTCAAGTAAGTCACCTATGCGTTTGATTTTGTCTACTCAATCAATAAGTAATGGTAAAAAGTCGCGGTTCATTTGTTTTCTAGCTAACACGTCGCGTCGTGCAATGCGTGGTCGTGGCTCACGCTGGAAGGTCCCACCTACATTTTCCAACAGCACTGGTGGTGAATCATGACTTGTACTCTTTCACCGTAGGTATGTTATTAGAGTGATATTATCGAGAGTCAATATAAAACCGCTACTAGAACATAGGCCAGAGATGGCGAATCTTTATTGACTGTAGTGCCAGTTTTAACAGAGTTTCCAAAAAGGAGGAGGTTCTGTGTTCGACTTCATGTTTGTTTTTTTTTTTTGTCAAAGTCAAAGTCAAAGCCATTTATTTGCATTAAATGTGGTACAAAAGATGGTATAAATAAGTTATTAGCACAATGACACATTTCGCCATAAGTTGGCATGCAAATATTATATTGTGTTAAGGTGCTTACAATAAGCAGATCTCTAATAATCTAATAACACATAACACATCATTTATATTAGGTATTTAACCTGTTAAGTTTAATAAACTCTTCAAAACACTTATTTTACTTACTAGACTATGAAATTATATGGTTAACAATACATAAAATATAAATCAAACAATATCATAAAAGGCAGTAGGTAGGAATTACAACAACTAATAACAAGATAATCTACAATGCATTCCTGTAATGATAAGATTGACATGGTGATCTTTTTAGAAATTCGTTTATAGAATAAAAGCTGTGTGAAATGAGCCACTTTTTTAAAACTATACAGAATTTTCTGTAAGGGAGATCGGTTATAAAGGTTGGTGTACAATTATAAATAAGAGGGGCCATGTAAACACAACTACGCCTAAATATGATATATTGTATGTTCACCGATATCTCCGTCAAACCGATTTTAAAAATTCAGTTTGGAAAGAGTGTGTTTCCGAATTGGTCCCGTTTAAGAACTTCGGAGATATACAACAGAACTCTTCAATAAATGACGGCAAATCTCTCGGGATTGCTGCAATCGCATGCCTTTTTATTGTTTACACCATTTCATAACATACCATCAGGCCAGTACGCTCTAATAGGTTACGTAGATATGTACAGTTCATCCTGATATACTCTCATTCCACCCGTTATGTCCAAGTTACATGTTATTCAGTTAATCTATTCTGGCATCACTTGGGGCGTTATATGTACTTTACTATAGAACTTGCCCATTATGTAACTACCTTTTTTTTAAGTATAGAAATGCTCATGCATACAGCGCTACCCCAGGGAGATAAGCGCAGTTATGTGGGACTCCAACCCACTAAAACTCCTCGGTGTCGTCGTTATGGGAACACGGGCACGCGTTAGCACTCACCGCGAACCCGCCGCGGCTGTCCATCACCGGACCCTCCTCTGGGGAGTACCCCATTAACACCAGAACACACTGTGCACCATGACCACCCCAGGACCAAACCAGCACATGGGTGCCAGACGACCCCGTGCATGGCACCCTTGGTCCCCTTGTGAAGGGTCAAGGTAAAAGGCCCCACCATCACCTACCATTTTTCGGCCGCAGGGGATAGGGAGAGCGGTAACGTTATACCGACACTCCTCCTCCCCTGCGGCCCCACCGCGTCCGCCATCAGACGGTGGCGACCTCGTCCAGACCGCGGAATGTAGGGAGAGCGGCGCACCGCAATACCGGCACTCCTCTCCCGCCGCAGCCTCCATCCCTCAGCCACGATATCGTATGGGTATGGGAGACCACATACAACATAGTAGCCTGCCTCAGTTGCGATGTCGCCCAGGCAGCACCACAACCTACATGTTGGCCGCTACGTCGTCGGCTTATCCACAAAAGCGCTGACAAGCGGCCCTTCCTCGGGTTCCTTTTCGCTTCACCGTGGGTGACCAAGCCACGGCTACTGAGCCCCTCCGCCTCGCAAAGCGGGAATCCACGGGTTTTTTCTAAAATGAAAATGTAGCCATGACGCAAGAATCTTCATTGATTATGGTGATTCAATGGCCAAAAAAAACTAGGTAATCGAAATTCGTAAAACAATCTGCAACAATCGTATCTATTCAAATCATTCATTAAACGTAAGTTGTGCCAGAAAACGTTTTATACTATTAAAGTTTACGTTGAGGACAAAAAGGGTTGGGATTGAGCTGCTCCAATTATTATTATTTTTTGCACTGTGAATTTTGTTTTTAATTTTGATATTTTCTTTTTTTTTTGGTTTTTTTGCAATGACAAGAATATTTACTTTACCCTACCTACCAGATGGTATCAATATTATATATTTTAAACGATAGGCCTAATGAATGAAGAGCAGAGGTGGCTCAGTGGTATCGGCCGCGACTTACAAGTTGTAGGTCGTAGGTTCGAGCCCAGGCAGGCGCTTTACTTTGTGTAAATTATTTCATCACCACTGCTCTCAAAACGGTGAAGGAAAACATCGTGAGGAAACCGGCTTGTCCTAGAACCAAAAATTCGAAGACATGTGACATCCACCAACCCGCACTGGGCCCGCGTGGTGGATTATGGCCCATTCCCTCTCACAGAGAGGAGGCCTGTGTCCCAGCAGTGGGAACATTAATAGGCTGATGATGTGATGATGTGAGGCCTAATGATTTTCGATTAAATAAACGTTATATCCAATAACGTTATACGAAATAAGTTTTAGAGTAAATAAATGTTATGTCTGAAGAAATTATATCAACAATTGGTATAACTCACGTTTACTATATCTTGTGAACGTTATTAAAATGAAATTCAAATATCTAACTTTAAAAGACATGAGACGCACCCTCCGGCAACTTATAACCAAAAAATTACATTGTTTCCTGAAGCTGTGTTCTCTCTGATAGTTCCGCTTTATCCTTTTTCTGTTATAGTGAAATATACCTACACGAATTAAATACCTAGTTGTTCGATGACAGTTGTCTTTTATTGTGATCACACCGAATCAAACCTTGTATCCAACAGTGCCCGAATTACTTTTTCACACACGTGTCATAAGTTCGCCATCCCTGATACTTGGTAGTTATTGCATACGAGATTCTAGATTAAAGTAGAAAATAGTATATTATGCAACTAGTGAATAAAAGACGGATTTAAAGCGAGGGCCATAGATGAATCAAGAGCAAGTGAAGGATTCTAACGACTGAATCACGACCGTAGGGAGTGATTCATGATGATTGAATCACGAGCATAGCGAGTGATTCAAGTGTTAGAATCATGAGCGACGCGAGTGATTCATGGTCCTCGATATAAATCCGTTTTATTCAAGAGTTGCATACTATATTTTATACCATGACTTCGAGAAAAAGAAAGATTTAAGCGAAAAGCACAAGGAATATTACGAGTAATAAATAAATGAATGGTTTTTACCTTCAAAATTTACATAAAATGTGAAACCCTGACCCCTGAGCTAGGTAACAGCACCTGTGTTTCAGGGGTCACTGACCACCTCCGTTACGTTACATAATTATAATTAATTAAATACCTTTGCAATTAATATAAGAATTACAATCCAAACAAGTACTCAATAAATATCTTAGACTAAAATCAAAATTATTATTAAAATCCTAAATAACAAACTCAAAATTAAAATCGAAGAAGGAATTTGTGTATCGAGTATTTTTTGCATTAGTTTCGAAATTTCGGACCTTATTTGCATATTTATTAATTTCGAAATTGACACCTCTAATTTCGAAATTTCGAAACTTGATCAACTTTTGGGATCAGGAATCTGTGCATTTCCTGATGGCCCTTTCTCGACTTCACGGGGCTGGGATGACGGTACGGATTAAATGAAACACCACCGTAGATTCTCCAACAAGCACACTTTTATTGTCGAGTTTCCAATCTTACATTTTGTACAGTTCTTATTGTTAAACGATTAGTCGTTGGAAGAACGGCAAGAAAACAGTTGGATGGGATCGGTTGTATAAACGTAGCTTCACAAAGAATTTGTGAAATGCGAGCGCTGTTTTTACCAGACCCGAGTTCCCGTGTGTTAATAATTCAAAATTGCCTCTCTTTGACCATAGATTACATCCCCCCAGGGAAGGGGCCGCGCGCACCTAAATCTATCGGTTTTACTAGTCGTGTGCGCGTGACCCACAGATTATAAATCACCGCGAGTGAGCGTTCACAGAACGCTACAAACTTACCCTCTTACAAATAAACGCAGAATAAATTTATACCAGGTATAAACCTATGAAAATGTATGGGTATACCTTAGTTATACCTGGTATAACTTTATTCCGCGTTTATTTGTTAGACGGTTAATGTTTTATTTTTACACAATTATTAAATTTATTATTGAAACCAAAAGCGAGGATCATCTGAAAATGAATCTGAGTACGAATATAAAGCCAATGAGACCGTTGTGCCACCGTGTGACCATGTTTGCTAACATTTCAATAAAAGAAAGGCTCCCCATGGTCACGGGCACCCAACGCGAAGAAATATAATTTGGTTCAATTGAATTTCACTAGATGGCGTGTTAAGCTTCGTTTTGTTATTGAGTTTTGTGAAATATTAAGATTTTCTAGAGACGATTATAAAAAATGTATGTTCTTGTTTAATTAACTCTCCGAAATTAAGGAAAATTGGGTTCTTATGCTCTCTTCATTTCAAAGATAATTTGAATAGATCATTTATAATTGATTCTAAAGATGGCGTGTTTTTTTTTAATTTCTGAGGCACCCATTCGATGGTATAATAGTATATTATGCAACTAGTGAATAAAAGACGGATTTAAAGCGAGGGCCATAGATGAATCACGAACAAGTGAAGGATTCTAAAGACTGAATCACGACCGTAGGGAGTGATTCATGATGATTGAATCACGAGCATAGCGAGTGATTCAAGTGTTAGAATCATGAGCGACGCGAGTGATTCATGGCCCTCGATATAAATCCGTTTTATTCAAGAGTTGCATACTATATTTTATACCATGACTTCGAGAAAAAGAAAGATTTAAGCGAAAAGCACAAGGAATATTACGAGTAATAAATAAATAAATGGTTTATTACCTTCAAAATTTACATAAAATGTGAAACCCTGACCCCTGAGCTAGGTAATAGCGCCTGTGTTTCAGGGGCCAGTGACCACCTCCGTTATGTTACTTAATTATAATTAATTAAATACCATTGCCATTAGTATTAGAATTACAATCTAAATAAGTATTCAATAAATATCCTAGACTAAAATCAAAATCATTATTAAAATCCTAAATAACAAACTCAAAATTAAAATCGGAGAAGGAGTTTGAAAGTCGAGAGTTCTCTGCACAAGAAGTTTGTATAGAGTATTTTTTGCGCAAGAAGGCGCAAGGAGGTTATATAGCATTGAGATGGAGGTCTAATACATTGGTGTAGGTATACACGAACCGAGTTAACTCTTTTACTTGCAAGTCGCTGCTAACACCATCTATATCCGTGGAATGAAACCGAACGCGATCGATGTTCTTAGGAAAATAATCAGTTTAATCAGACGAAAAACGCTAGTTACGTCGGCACGGTTTCTTCATATGGGACTAGCTGACCCGGCAAACTTTGTTTTGTCATAAAAACACCAAACATTAATCTAACCTACCTATCCTAACTACCATGCCCTACCCTATCATCCTACCTACCCTACCCTACCTACCCTACCCTATGTCCTTCTCCTGGTTCTAAGCTACCTCCCCACCAATTTTCAGCCAAATCGATTCAGCCGTTCTTGAGTTATAAATAGTGTAACTAACACGACTTTCTTTTATATATATACTAGCTGACCCGGCAAACTTTGTTTTGCCATAAAAAGACCAAACATTTATCTACCCTACCTACCCTACCTTATACTACCTACCCTACCCTACACTACCCTACACTACCCTACTCTACCCAACCCTACCCTACCCGACCCTACACTACCCTACATTACCCTACCCTACCCTATCCTACCCGACCCTACACTACCCTACATTACCCTACCCTACCCTACCCGACCCTACACTACCCTACACTATCCTACTCTACACTACCCTACCCTACACTACCCTACCCTACCCTACCCTACACTACCCTACCCTACACTACCCTACCCGACCTTACACTACCTTACACTACCCTACCCTACCCTACCCTACACTACCCTACCCTACTCTACCCTACCCTACACTACCCTACCCTACCCTACCCTAACCTACCCGACCCTACACTACCCTACGCTACCCTACACTACCCTACCCTACACTACCCTACCCTACCCGACCCTACACTACCCTACCCTACCCTACACTACACTACACTACCCTACACTACCCTACACTACCCTACCCTACCCTACCCTACCCTACCCTATGTCCTTCTCCTGGTTCTAAGCTACCTGGGTCGCGGATAAATTTGAAATAGAGTTACCGCGGCCCTGGCGCAAGCAACTGAAGGAACACGGGTGGGTTTTAGTCAGTAAAAGTCTGACACGCCCTCCCGCTTCACCCAGGGCGGGAGAAGTCATTGGATGATTTCCCACCCAAAAAAAAAAAAAAAAAAAAAAAAAGCTACCTCCCTGCCAATTTTCAGCTAAATCGATTCAGCCGTTCTTGAGTTATAAGCGAAGTAACTAACACGACTTTCTTTTATATATATAGATAAGATGAGGCAACTGTATGCTAGTATTATATTATCTGTGACATGGTGTTAAATAACTCAAGGGTAGTGAAAGAACCTCAGCCATAAAAAAAAACCGTGCTTTATAAGAATGGTGGCCAGCGAGGGGAATACATTGACATGGTCAACAATGGTTTGAAAGAAAAAAAAATATTTGTGACCCGCACAGGAGACACGAGAAATATGCTGAGAATTATCAATTTTTTTTGTTATCGGGGGGAACCTTCAAGAGTCGACAATCTATCGAAACACAATATCTTGCTTATAACCCAGATTTATAGAGTAAAATGCGGATAAGTTTTGAACGGCTAAACCGATTTCAATCAAACATAGCTAAGAACACTCTCGACAAAGTCAAATGGTTCATCCGTTCAGGAGATATGATGCTACAGACAGACACACAGATGCACAGCAACCCACGTCAAACTTATAAACACCCTTCTTTTTCCGTCGGGGGGTAAAAACAGCGCGGTGCTACGTCACGGCACCGCGAGCTTTTGTGGTGGACAGGTTTAAACGTATTTTGTATTGCTGGTACATCGGCCAGTGACGATCCCGGGCCGAGGTCTAGCCGTCACGCCGATGACGGCGGCCGGGATGACGAGCTTGCGGTGGACAAGCGGCTATAATAAATGAATGTGTCACTACATCGGGCCGTCATCACGTTCTCGTGGAGGAACGCACTTAGTTACTCTCTTGTGCCTTGTAAAGCATAAAGGCGCTGATCATGTACCTGAACTTTCCCCTTTTGCGCAAGTGAATTCGGCAAGGCGAAGGCAATGGTGTCTCATCCTGACTATACCGATTATTTTTTATGCATAGATCCCGTTCCGTTCCACGGATATAACGGTAGAACGGAACCGAACGCTATAGATTTACAAAAAATAATCGGTATAATCAGATGAAAAACGCTAGTTACGTGGCACGGTTTCTTTGTATGGGATGAGGCATCTGTATGCTAGTATTATATTATCTGTGGCGAAGGATTTAACCCCATCAAACGACCAATCACGATTTCCATAGACGGAAATCCACAACGCGTCTGTCATCTCGTACGTGATTGGTCGATTGATGGGATCAAATCCTTCGCCTAGCAATTAAGCTGCGGTCTGATTGCCATTCCATTCGGAGTATGAGAGTAAGCGAACAGTGCGCCTTCTGCGTACTCCGTTGATATTGGCCCAGCCCGAATTTCGGTCAGGTCCTTACGTAAGATTAGGGTTACTATTTTAGAAATAAAACGATCAATGTCTTTAATATATAATAACTATTTATGTATGTATATAAACATGACATCAATATGATAAGAAAAAAATATTCATTTATCTAAGTCACAAATAAAAGGAAATAAAAAGAATTATACCTTAACTGTAAACAAGATACAACCTCACACTACATGTATTAATTAATTATTTAATTAATAATATTAAACAAAAATAATTAATAATCATCATAATAATTTTTGAAAAAACTTTTTTTTTGCATTGTTGAAATCTATTTTGTGTTAACGTTACATTCTTAATGTCTAATTAATTCAACGCTGCATAATATACAATGTTTGGGTCCATTTAGTGTCAAGTTTAAATAAAAAAATAATTTGAAAATAGAAGCAAAATTAAAAAAAAAATCGTCATCCAAAGGTTTGATTTTATTTACACATTTTTTTTTAATAAAAGAAAAAGCATTTTCGTCCGAATTTTTTTTGTTCGAGATTCTTGGTACCAATTTTAGAGGCGTCATTTTCTGTGGTCACTAAAAGAACCCAACTTTGCGCAGAACTATGGACAGGGCGGCGCCCCATATTACTTAAGAACTACCTCTCCGAAAAATCTCTAGTAAAATCTAATTTATACAGATTTCCACACACCCCAAAAAGAAAAAAAATACCTATGCTACATGAAAAATACCAGAATGAAAAAAAAAACTACAACACATTACTATCTCACGGTATAAATTTTTTTCTGCATAAAAATCTCCACCCTGACTAGGGACGGGCAAAATTATCGGTACTTTCGAAAAATTTAAACTTGTTATCGGTCGATATCGATAGTTTTGCACAGCCCTAGCCCGCTATTACTAAACATAGTGGTTACCGCGCGACAATTATCTGTAAATCGATATAATTTAATAAAAATGAATAAATGCTTGTTCCGGAGTGAGAGGAATTGTCATTACCACTTTTCCGTTGCAAAAATTCTATCGCATTTCGGAACTTAAAAAAAACTGATGCGATACTGCGTTTGGGATACTAGACGTTGACGAAAACCAATCTTAGTCTGACGGATCTCCATGACAAATGTTTTTTTTTTTTATATTATACATATTTCAATAAATACTGACATTAGTAAGACCAGACTCGAGAATTAGACGGTTAATTAATTATATTTTATTTGAATTAAAACTTGCCAGTTTTCATGCTTCAACCATTTGCAAGGCTTTGCTGCTTCACAAAAGTGTCAACAACGGAATGGCGGCGATTCTAACCAAAATAATAAGAGACGGAAAACCTTAGAAATCCAAACTAATTCACAAGTTACACTTGTAAACTTTAGAAGTTAATCTCAATTCGACAGCTCTATAGTTTGCCGTCTCTTTCTTATTTAATATGCGAGAAAGGGACACCGTTATTTTTAGTTCGACTACTATCCCAAATGCAATACCGCCAGACGCACCGATATCCAGATTAATTTTAATAATTCGCGTCCTTATAAATTAAAAAAAATACAAATCTAGGAACATTAAGAGCTTAAAAACAAAATAATGCTAAATAATTAATTTACCATTTTTTTAATTTAAAACCTGGAAGATAAATTGAAGTTTTTAGCATAGAAAATGGTGTAACCCTGAGATTTTTTATACATATGTACATACACACATAAACACACTCGCTTTTCCCATGGGGGTAGGCAGAATTTTTTTAGTTATTTTTTTAAGCAATTCACAATTTTCTTTAAGTTATCCTAACAAGAGCAACCCAATTTTTCCCGGATAAATAAAACACTAAACATGTATAGTAATTTTATCATATTTTTCGTGATTTGATTCTTATGGCAGCCCCCATTTTTAAAGTACATGTCAATATTTCTCCCAAACCCCGGACTAACACCACTTTTATAGCAAAAAATCTCAACTTTTAATACATATCAACGCACTTGAACATTTAAAAATCGGTGCGTGTGTCGTTTTCTTAAATTATAAAACAAAAAGGCTTCGGTTGCGTTGATAAATGGTGCTAAACGAGCTTTTGGTTAAAACTTGTTGCGAGTCTAAAACCCCGTTTTTGGAAATAAATTACAGACGCATCACACGCAGGTGACGCGATTGGTTGTTGAAAGATCATTCAAACAATCACAGCAGCTAACGAGCGTTCGACAGTTATCACATTCATATAGTGAAAATTTTCGTTCGAGAAAATGTGTTGGGAAATCAGCTGATAATAATCTACCTGAAGGTAGGGGCAAGTGGTTTTTACAACCTATAGACATTTTTAACAGCGAAACATTTAATGTCTTAGATCAATTTCGTTTTAAGTCGCTGAGTATAAATCTCTTCTTTGTTTTTTATTGAGAGGCTCTCGTTTGACCACTACAGGGAGCGTGCATGCACGATAGATGGCAGCACAGAAAAATTGTTATAGGATAAGAGGTTCGAGTTTCCATCAATAGATGGCAGAGTCTACGCATAAGGAGAGTGCGTATACTAGATTTATTTAATGGAGCACTTTCTTATAATAAACTCACTGTTAGTTCAGGTTTCCTCACGATGTTTTCCTTCACCGTTGCCTGTGATGTCCAAGATAAACTTAGAAAGTACATATGAATTTTGTAAAGTCACATTGGTACTTGCCCGGTTTTGAACCCAAGACGTTTGAAGCACGAGAGCCGAGGTCTTTGCGGAAGGGTGATGTGAGATACTTAAAAAGTACATACAAATTGATAGTCACATTGGTATGAAACCGGATTTGAAACCGTCAAAAATGAAATGTTAATGTTATAGGTTTGAAGTTTCGCCACTAGATGGCACCACTATGCACGTTCCCTATCTCACCTGATGGTAAGCGATGATGTGGTTCACGAAGGAGCAGGCCTGCCTAGAAATAATCTATTCACTCTTGAATTATGGAAGTCCAGCCAAAAAAAATATCTCTGAAATATAGCTCGTCTCGCGTTTTATAGAAGACATTTTGGTCTTAAATTTACAACCGAAGCCACAATTCACATAAAAGTTCATAGTCAAAAATTAGTTCAAAAAAATAAAGACCTTCATATTACTAGTACATACATAATAATTTTATTCGAAATAAAAAAAAATCTTTATATAACTTAATATTGTTAATACATAATACATCACTCTGAACTGACGGTAGCGATGACAAAGTAAATACAGGCTGTTCTAACTGACGACAGGAAACTTTGAAAAAGAAAAGAGATATATTATACGGTAGTTAGCTCAATCATTGCCAGATTCGAATAGAGGATAGCTCTTCAAAAATTGTGTCGTCGAATTGAACATACTATATACAAAAGTGACTTTTCGATCACACATAGTCGCTAACAGTACAAAAGTAGATCTAAGGGCGCGGTCCCAGTGAGAGCTATTTACTAGTTGTTTTGTAGTTCAGGAAGAAGCTACATTGCAATCAGACACAAGGTTAGGTTAGATAAAAATTCCAATAAATAGTTCACTAGTTTGGAAGTAATAGCTCTAGATGGGACCGCGCCTTCAGTGAGTCTTAGTGAAAATGTAGGTTTTTTTTGGGAAAAGGAGATTTTTATTTCGACACTCATTTGAATTAGAGGAACATATATGGATGGAGTAATATATTAAGTACCGTAGCAACTATGAGGTACATGATATAAAAGTACCTTCCACTAAAGAACAGAAAAGCCTCTTCTGCAACTATTTACTTCGTCAAAACCTTCAGTCAATAACAATAATGTCAAAACAAACTGTCAGTAAAAAAAAACAAGTCAATCCACATTATCTGTACAAAATAGACGTCAATCTAACTGACAAGTTTGACTGACAAACTCGTTACTGACTGACGGACCATCGTCATGTTTAAGACTACATCACTACCAAGTGCATTTGGGAGTTCGTTCTGACAGTTTCATTAAATGGCAGTTGGGAATTGTTATCTTATTTTTTTTATGTAGCTGCGAACCAAGATTGCCTGGATTTAAGTTCCAGAAGACCATGGTCAAAATGTCAGGGAGGAGTATGAAAATGCTGATTAAAAATATATAATTCAATTTTTTCTTTTTAGGTACACAAGTACTCTATTTATACAGCTAACTGTACACGATATGAAACTGTCAAAAAGATGAGAAATAAAATCGGAAAAGATATACTACACCGGGCTAAATTAAAAATAATAAATAATATTGTGCAAAGGAAAACGCCGAAGGAAAGGGTATTTAAAAAATACATTTTTAACCATCAGACCGTTGGAACGCAAATAATAAACGCGCGCCAACTCACCAAACCGCTGTAATTTTGAGATCATAAAACCTTTTTATACTAAATAGTAACGTAATTTTATCAAATTTGATTTAAATATCCACTAGTCCTAAAGGCATATTAAAATTTTGTATAAAAATTCAACACAAATATTCCTTGGCTTCGGAACTCAATACCAACATGGCATCGACAAAATCCGATACCCAAAAAACTTGGTATCTAAAACATCGATACCAAAAGAAAAATGATACCGAAAATTCCCAACACTAGAAGTGGTATAAAAATTCCGAGACCAAAAAATATCGCACGATGATACCATCATTCGGTACCACAAAATTACCGATACCAATAAAATCGGTACCAACATTTTCGGACACATAATTACTGCAAAAGTGTGATTTTTTCGGCACAGAGTACAGAAAGTCTCGCCGGCTAAGAGTAGAGACGCCATTGCTAATAATATATTCTGAGCAGAAGTTTCTGCTGTTTTAGCCATATTCAGCATTATTAGACACGCTCAGTTTTTAAGGAAAATATTAACAATGTGTCTCTAGAAGTGGCCAGCGAGGCGTCTCGGTACTCTGTGGGCTTAGTGCGAGTTTTTAAACTTACTCAATCGCGGTAACGTAATCGCCAATCTGTATTGAAACTAGACAGGCACCGTCTAATGACAGTAGAAAATCCTTTTGTGTATACAAATTGACGCGAACGTTTACTTTAACGCAATCGAGTGAATTTAAAATCTCACACTAAGCTCTCTTCGGCAAGTCGGCGGCGCGTTCGGAAATTTTGAAAGAGAAAAAAATAAAACCGTTCACTGCATGAAGTAGTCCGGATGTTCGGGGTCCTTCTCGAATCTCTTTGCCTCTTCCTGCATGCTTTCCTTTATCTTCAATATCGCTGCCGATTCCGTTTGGTCGTTTTGGTCGCCACCAGGGCCACCGAAACCTGGTTTTTAAAAATAAACTATTTATGATTGTCGATTGTTGTTACTGTGCATTTTTGTGCAATTGTAAAGTTTTAGAGGTCTACAATATATACAGGGGTGAGTCAAGATTATTTACATATAAAACTATATATAATAAGCCTCTAAATTGAGATCCTTACTTCAAATTTTCAATTAGGAAACCAGGGGCTCATCTGTGGCCAGATATCACATGAATAATTTCAAGTAATTAACTCCCAATACAAGTAGCCGTTGACCATATAAGCAGCTGTATTTACTTGATATTAAAATATTATTAATTTGATGGTCTTTAGATATCAATACTGATGAAGATATTGGAGTTTCGCTAAGCCCCCTTACGCACTAGCGGTTAACCATGGGGGCTTTTTCAATTTAATATGCAACCGCTTGGTATCGTACGCACATAACCGCCACAAAATGTCAACGGCGTTTGACCGCGGCTGGCCGCCATCTTATACGCAGTGGCAATTCCTGGGAGGTTTAGTTTGCAGCAAACCGCCGTTGGCGGTCACCACTATTCCAACCGCTTCAGGCAGCTGGCCGCTCAAATGAACCGCCTAGGCGGTCAACCGCTATTGCGTAAGGGAGCTTATTCATTACACCTGTTTTGTATATCTGCCATAACATAAAGCTTAGCCAAGTGGGAGTAAGTATGCTACCTATTTATTGGTACGGGGAAAAATTTACAGAAATATATACTCTTCTACCCCCGTTTTCTCGATACTTTATATTAGATTTAGGTGCTACCAATTATTCCCTGTATCTTTGAATAGTTATACTACTTTTCTACATATTACGTGTGCAAGTCCCAAATAAAAAATCTTTTAAATATCATTATGTACAAGAGCTACAGAAACAGCGGGGTGCTAAAGCAAAATGTAATACTTACTTAAGTTGTAATCTCCCATGCCTGATCCTGAGTCTTCTCGGGGAGTGCCAGGCCCTCCCCCTCCTACTCCCCCCGGCGAGGACTTCATGCCGTCGACTCCTCCCAGCCCTGAGACAAGAGACCTGGAGGTTACCTTTATCATCACGTCAGGGTACTGAGAGACACGGTTTTAGATAAACTTTTAATAGCTATTCGACCACAGAACACCGAGAAGCCTCAACGCACTCAACAACGCCAATGCTAGAGACGGCATGTTTATTAAAAAACTTAACGTATTGCTATAAAAACCAAATGTCAGTGAGAGCCTTTTATGTATACAAATTGACAGCCCTTGGCTTATGACAGCCTAAACTTGTGCTCCATGGTCTAGAATTTTTACCGAGGCGTCTCCGTTCTCTGTGGTCTAGTTTACGAACCAATACAGGGTGACTTGTAATTAGAGCACAACCTTGTAAGGGGATATAGTACAGGTCATTTGCAACAACTTTTGTAGGAACACTCATATGCAAAAGTGCACCAACATTGAGTTATAATTTTTTTCGTGTTATTTTGAAAAACTCTTATGGGGTAACCTTAAAAATTTAATAAATAAAAAACTTGACATAATTTTGTTAATTTTCTTTTTATTATTTAGTCTATAACGTTCCAGTTACATGTCAGCATCATCAAATGTACATTATTGACATTATTTTAGACACAGTGCTCCAAAATCCAAAAAACTTAAACAAATTTTACTGGCATTATTACACAAAACAGCCTGTTTAAAAAAAAAATCACTATGACACTTACTCTGCGTATTATTAAAAAAACATCTACATTTCATAAGCTTTCAAATGAGATATAAAACCCTAACATAGCTAGTCCAATAGGGAAGATATTCGCATAACAAAGGCGCACGGCCAAAAAAAGGTCTGTTTCTACTAAGCAGGTAAAAACAGCCGGTCATTGTTTAATCTCTTTTGTGTTGTTTAGGTTAGTCCGTCCTTGTGATTCGTTGCGATCGGATGCTTTTGTGTGTGCTCTGCAGTTTTGTTTTATCTCTGACGACCCGGCTTGTGACTGTTTTTGTGATTGATTGCTCTCCTGATGACTTGGCTTTTCAACTGGTTTCCGTGTGTTATGCTCATCTGTGGTTTTGGCGCGTATCAAGGACTATGGCTCAAAGACAACGGGCAAATTTTACGAATGAAGAATATGCCGATATTCTGTACACTTACGGCGTAGCTAGAGGCAATGCTTTAGCTGCCCAGCGCGAATATCAACAGAGATACCCCAATCGCCGTTTACCTGATGTAGGCGTGTTTTCCCGAGTTTATCGACGAGCCCGGGAGACTGGACGCTGTTTTTACCTGCTTAGTAGAAACAGACCTTTTTTTGGCCGTGCGCCTTTGTTATGCGAATATCTTCCCTATTGGACTAGCTATGTTAGGGTTTTATATCTCATTTGAAAGCTTATGAAATGTAGATGTTTTTTTAATAATACGCAGAGTAAGTGTCATAGTGTTTTTTTTTTTAAACAGGCTGTTTTGTGTAATAATGCCAGTAAAATTTGTTTAAGTTTTTTGGATTTTGGAGCACTGTGTCTAAAATAATGTCAATAATGTACATTTGATGATGCTGACATGTAACTGGAACGTTATAGACTAAATAATAAAAAGAAAATTAACAAAATTATGTCAAGTTTTTTATTTATTAAATTTTTAAGGTTACCCCATAAGAGTTTTTCAAAATAACACGAAAAAAATTATAACTCAATGTTGGTGCACTTTTGCATATGAGTGTTCCTACAAAAGTTGTTGCAAATGACCTGTACTATATCCCCTTACAAGGTTGTGCTCTAATTACAAGTCACCCTGTATATTAAGAATACCTCAGTATATGGCATAGACAATTTGCAAAACGCTTACTTGCTCGGAATATTCTGATTCCAAGTAAGTTAGAACGAAATGGCCATTTGGTTAAAAATCTTTCATGATTCTTTTCACGATGCAAGTTTCTTGCACTCAGGTATAATGTCAAACGTACTTGAAGGTCGCAATGAAATTTGCTGTTAACATTTTGAAAAGATTGGTATGATAGTATTGTTGACCTGTACGTTATACTTGAGTGCAAATTACTTGCAAAATGGATACCCAGTTAAGCGAAGACGACAAATGTAAATATTGTCAACATGCACAGACAGCCGACCTAAAAACTTTTCAGGAAATTGTTTAAATATAAACTATAGGTTCTAACTTGCTTCATTCTCATAACGCACAAAAAATTATAATGTTTAAGCATTTGGGGACTGTTTGCTTCATATAGCAACTGCTCCAAGTGGTTTATCTATAATGTCAGTGTGTTTTAAATACGACGTATTAGGGCGTAATAATACAAAAAAAATGCACATCTTGCATTCTGCCCAGCATCATTGGGCCCCTATCAGAACCGAGTTTCGGTCTCGCTCTGGGTTTTCTTTTTAATTATGTTTTTTTCTTTGTGTACCTCTTGTGCGAGTCACAAATAATCAGCCTTATTTTATCTCTGTACCACCCTAAGGTCGACTGGTAGAAAATGCCTAAGGCATTAAGTCAAGGTCAAAGTTTTAATAAATAAATATATATTTTTCTTTCTTTCTGCCAAATACTGTTCACAGCTCATTCATTCGAAAATATTTTTTAAGTTTAAAAAGACAGAATCAATCAAGCTCAAAGCTTTACACATCATACTTAACGAAAAGGAGCCCAAATATTAGGGAATATGCATGTAACTTTTTAATGTGCTAATTGAAATACATTTGAAAGATTTTTTAAATATCTTGATCAGAGACGAAGTTATTAATAATTAGAAAGAGAAGTCCGACGTGCCATCTGACGTCAGATAGCACGACGCCAATACAACTGCCATAGAAAACGGCGTTTTCTTAGAGAAGGACAGATATATTTCTTGAAATTGTTAAATCTCGTCGGTTTCCGATGAGTTTTGATTCTGTTTTCAGTATTAGTATCTACAGCGATAAAGTGGTCAAATACCAATTTTTGTTTTCATGCATATTCCCTATTGCTCTAAATTTGACTAAGGACAAAAAGCAAATGTTATTTGTTAACTGCAGTCCGTTTTCTTTAGCTAATTAACAATAAAAAGCATGAATATAAAAATGACAATTTAGTTATGGAAGAAATGAATCTTAATATTTAATAGAAACAAAATTTGCGAAAAAAAAATTGTTAAACTAGTATTGCAGCAAAAGCGCATACAATTCTTTTTCTCGTGCTTTGACATTTCTGGACTCAGCTTGGCACAGTCACTTACAAGCGATAATCTTACCAATTATAGCCACTATATAACACATTAAATTGTGTATTTTTTTTCAATTTTTCTATATAATTAGCTCTGTAGGGATGGGACACCCGAACAAAACCGGTACCCTAGTATCGATAATCTCGATACCAACAAAAAAAAAAACACAAAAATAAAGCAGGGCTCTGACACGCTGGTATCAAGCGCGTTTTAAAAACATCGTTAAAGCAAATATTTTTTTAGCATCATAGACCAATAAAGCGACACGAAACGGCGCCGCACACCATCGCAACCAAACTCATTTTTCCAAAATTTTTTTTGTTAATTCTTTAGTTTTTTTTTCACGCTAGTGTCAGAGCCCTTATGGCTTCTGTACACATCGAGCGATGTTGTTGCTTAAGCACATTATATGTTTCTTATAATAGTATATTTGTGTCAACGACACTGTATTTTAATTTTGTGCAGAGTCAATTTAAATTAACCCAGACATGAAGGCGTTTGACATCATATGATTATAAAACAAGAGTATGAGTAATTCTAAACCTTTAAATTCAAATTAACTACATTACCAGTGGCCTTTGGCCCGGTATGCAGTTGAAAATAATAATACCAGCCTGTAATTTGTCTCTTCTCATACAGAGAAGATCGAAGTGGGATGTTTTGTTTTGTTTTATCGTCATTTGAAATCGATACCAATCACGTCTGCGGAGTTTTGCTAATTAATTTTACACAAAAGCATAGTCTGTGTCCAACATGGGCCATAGTGTGTACAGAAACAACCAATTCGACACAGGCGATTATAGGATCTATTTTATGTGACATAAAATAGTCTTTTTTGAGTCCAGGGGCCGTATCATGAAGTAATAGTGCTATCATAATTCTCGTCCGAAAAAAGGGATGGCGACGCCATCTCTCTCTCGCACTGGAATCCTGGTCTAAGTTCGAGTTTTTATACTTACTTAAACGCGTTAAAGTATACTTTACACACGGAAATTGCATTTAATAATTGTTTTCTATAAGGTCCTATTTTATTTATTATATATGACAATCCGACAATGTTGTAATTGCCTTTCATACATTTTCTGCTACATTAAATAGCATCGGTCGCATTTTATGGCATTATTTGTGTAATATATAATCGTTTAACGTAAACTGCAATTTGTACACAGATTGTGAGTGAGTGTTGTTGTTTTACAGAATAAGCGCCATCTGTTGAAAATAATTGTAATCCCTTTTTTTGTTGTATAAAAATTGATTTATGAGAACGTTCACGCTGACGCATTCGAGTAAGTATAAAAAGTCGCACTCGGAACAATGATGGCGCTAAAACGTCATGATACGGCTCCAGAGGCCCACCTTCACTGGGTGGCGGCTGCGGATGGTGCTGCGACGCCGGCACGTGGTCCCCAGCCAGAGGGAACTCCACCCCCAGAGGTCCAGCGCCCACCGGCTTCATCAGTGTGTACATGTTGTCGCCCCCTGCCAGCGCATACATTGTGCGTGACTTTTATTTACCGATACCGATATTTTTTGTGGTATCGATATTTTTCTGGTACCGATATTTTTTCTGGTATCGATATATTTGTTTTCGTGTCATAGACAAAATCATTTTTTTGTTTGTTTGCTTATTTGGGTTTGTGTGTGAATTTTGTATGTAAGCGAAAATAATAAAAAATGCGATGGTAACTTGTATTTACATTTTTATTATGCGAAAAATAATTAAAATAATAAACTAAGTAAACAATTTTGTCTATGAGAATTTAACTAAAAACTATGGTACACATTGTTTAAGAAACTTGAATTAAAAGTCAGAAAAAAAAAAAAAAAATTAGTATTTTTTTGTATTTTTCAAAATAATCATGTAAAAACTGCGACTTCTAATAATAGTTTCTACTTTTTCTCAATTAGAAATATGTATATTCATTTCTATTATAATTTTCCATTTGAGAAATATCTTAAACTTAAGAAAGAATCTATACATACACAAAACAGAAAAAGATTGTTTACAAAAAAAAGATTAAAAGCATTGTACAGAGGTGAATCAAGCGTGAATGAACCAATGTTATGCGAGAATGAAGCAAGCGAAACGGAAAGAAAGATAAAAGATACATGGTTTTTTATTAAAAAAAGATAATTATGAGTGAGATGGATCTTTTGGTCAGTTACAGATCGCATCGGATGAAGATGAGCATACATTAATTTTTAATAATGCATAAAAAAAGCTAATTTTACCTTTGTTGTCAGCTGATCACGAGGATTATCGCTAAAATTGGATGAATAAACTACCCTATGGGCGGTTACGCACTGCATCTGACTCGAAGCCGAGAAATTACAGTTCCGAAGTTCCGAAATAGGGAAGCTGACGCACTATATCCGAACTCTATCCGCCATAATTCAGAACATTTTCAATTCGGATAGAACTCGGAACTCAAATCACGTTCTCGGATCGCATGTAGTCCGTAACCGCCCTTAATCTTATTTTTTTTTATGAGACAGAATCTAAAAAAAAATCGGAACCAAGGTGCGGCGTATCTTTTTTATCCTTTAAAATAAATTAGTATATCTTTTAATCATAAAAAAAAAAAAAACAGACGAGTGTTTTATTAATGTAGTCTCATCTTCTAACAGTTCATATAAAAGTGCGACATTTAAATACCTTGCCATAAACCTGCAAGCTTCTCAAGTTTTTGTTAAAAATAAATTAAACTTTACTGGTTAGGATGTGCGTGAGTTTTCTTCGAATTTTACTGAAAAATAATGTTTTAGGCGGCAGCAGGGATTTTCGGCGAAAATCGTTTGACATCTTTTTTTATTAAAAAAGATAAAAATGTCAATAAATTTTCTTGCGGGGACGGTTAACACATGAAGCGTTTTATGCGGGCGTCAAGTTTTTGTTTCTAACACTACAATACTGTTAAAAAAACATAGTCAAATATACAGGAGCGTCCTCACTGGGAGCATTCTTTCGTGAGCATTTGTAAACAAGCAATCGTATGCGTAACAAATGCTTCCCAGCGAGCCCACCATTCACTTTCGAGCAAAACTATGAACTTTCGAGTCGAACATTCCCTTGCGAGCTTGGAGCAATCGAATACGATCTCGTTAAATGTCATTCATTCGATAATACGATTGACCAAGAAGGTCACAAACACTTAAGATCAATGAACTGTTCCTTGCTTTACTCATTGATTTCATTATTTGAGTACTCGCTTTTGAGCGTTTTATTTGCGTGAACATTCGAATGCGAGTTTCCGCGAAAATCGTTGCGACGTCCACACCGGCCGAAGTTTGCGCTTGCGTGTAAGCTTTGTAACGCTCGGCTCAACGTCCATACCACTCGAATATTCGACGTCGAATGCTCATTACACGTGAATGCTCTCAGTGAGGACGTCACGTACTTTTGTCATTTCATTTTTCTCATATCTTTTTTTATCTTTTATTCCAAAAAAAAGTATTGATTAAAAGATTAACCTAATGTCGGCTTTAGCCAGAATTTAATCCATCACCCTTATTATATAAACTAATGTCATTGATTTTAACTAAAATATAATTTTACCTACCAAAAAAAAAACTTGAACCCACAGAACCATTACCCCGCCACCTTCGTCCAATCGTGGAACTCACCGGAATTTGACGAGTCTTGCGGGCTTGGCATGATCGGTGTTGGAGGCCCCGGGGGGCCGTTGCTGCCCGGGGGGGCTCCGTACGCGCCCGGCGAACCCCCGGAGTAGTTGAGGGGGGCGGCGCCTCCGCCTCCGCCGCCACCGCTCCCGCCGGCCCAAGCGCCTCGCGGGCCCATACCCATTGGTGGCATACCTGGATGAGATGGATGTATTAAACTACTGGTTGGTACTACCTGGTGTTAATTTTTGTTTTTTTAGGGTTCCGTACCCAAAGTGTAAAAACGGGACCCTATTATAGCTAGACAGTTGAAATTTTCCCAGATGATGTATTCCTGTTAGTATTTGTTGTTCCGCTATAACAACAAATACTAAAAACAGAATAAAACAAATGTTGAAGTGGGGCTCCCATACAACAAAAGTGATTTTATTGCCGTTTTTTGCGATAATGGTACGGAACCCTTCGTGCGCGGGTCCAACTCGCACTTGGCCGGTTTTTATTTTTACTCTGGAAGATTTTAACGTGTACGATTTTCTAATGAATGGGGAAAACTTGCCCTTTTATGGTATAATCGAAAAGCTTGAGTTTCCTGTTCTCGAAGAATAAACAAAAATATTGAATATGTTAAAGTTTATGAAGGAAAACATAGTGAGGAAACCTGGACTTATCTATACCAATATTATAAGAGGAAAGGTTATTTTGTTTGTGTGTTTGTTTTTACCGAAAAGGCTCCGAAACTACGGGACAGATTTAAAAAATTCTTTGACCTATGGAAAGCTACATTATTCCCGAGTAACATAGGCTATAACTTATTTTCAGAAAACATTGAGATCCTTATGAAAATGTCAATAATGTAACCAAAAGTAGCAACATTTTGCCTATAAAATTCATTATTTGGCGTGCGCTGAGAAAACTATTGATGATACATAAAAATTATGTACTACATGATTAAAGTACTGACATTATCGAGAGTGTTCTTAGCTATGTTCGATGAAAATCGGTTCAGGCGGTACCCCGAGCAAAACGCCGCGCAAGCCGTTTTTTGTGCTGTTTTTAGGAGCTATCTACTCGTTATTTAAAAAGAAATATCAATTATTAAAAATACATTAAATTTCTTCATAATATGGATTCTAAAATGGTAGATTTAGTTTTTTTTTAAATGTTGTATATATTTCACTAATCTACTTCCAAAAAAACATGAAAATGAGAAATAATTATTGATAGCATGCATCTCCTCGTAAAGTGTTCATTGATTATTTTTTGTACTAACACTAATGGATAGACAATTTAATAACGAACATTTTTGTAGAATTATTTTTTTCAAAAGACCAAAATTCGATTTTATAAAGATTTTATTCTAAAATCTGGGCGTATTCACTACTGTAATTCATGCGCCACCAGTGCCGCTAGACCAATAGGAACGCTCATATCTCATGCCGATTTTTTGGTCATTGTACCGTCTTCAGCCGCTCAAAAGTTATGGGCGTTTTACTGTTTGAATCGGGGTGTTTTCGTAAGATATCGTCTCATAATTACGTGTTTAATAGATTGTCCATTAAAGCGTGTCTACTACTAGATATATTGTGTAGCATGACATAAAAAAGAGTTGGGGGCTTATTTAATACTAGCTGTCCCACGCGGCTTCACATTCCGTCAACTGGCTACCTGCTACTATTTTTAATTTATACTCTGCTCGTATTGGTCGTAGCGTGATGATATATAGCCTATAACCTTCCTCGATAAATGGACTATCCAACACAAAAATAATTTTTCAATTCCAACCAGTAGTTCCTGAGATTAGCGCGTTCAAACAAACAAACTCTGCAGCTTTATAATATTATGTATTTAATGTATTTATGTATTTATTTTGGGGGGGATGT
Organism: Orthosia gothica; assembly: GCA_949775005.1. Lineage (NCBI taxonomy): Eukaryota > Metazoa > Arthropoda > Insecta > Lepidoptera > Noctuidae > Orthosia > Orthosia gothica. The sequence goes on from OX459061.1 coordinate 16,770,299, forward strand.
TATTGGAAAGAAAACAATCCAGCACATGGCAGTCCACCTGAGTTGTAAACTGCCTGCATTTTCACTCGCACACTTTATCATGTTTTAATTTTTTTTTTTTTTTTCTTTATTCCGGATAACTTGTTGTGTGCCTCTAAGATTGTGCTTAGTAAATGTATTTTCTTTCTTTTAACCTACATATTATAATATAATAATACCACTAACTTGCAGAAATTAGGCTTAGCAATAATATAATATTCATTATTTTTTAATTTGATTTTCATTTTAATTTAATTTTCCTTTTGGTACTAGTATTAATTATAATTTTGTTTTAATTTATATTTTGCCATTAATTTATTATTTGTATTTTAGTACAATTGATTACACACATTAATTTATTATTTGTATTTTAATTTTAATTGAATTTATAGTTGAAATCTCTCACTTATGTATTGCTAATGTAAACCGGAAGAGTGGCAATACCTAATACAAGCATTTGTTTGCTTAAAAGGTACTTTCTATCATTATATTGTAATGAAGTATATAAGTTGTAGAAATAAAGGATATTTTTTTTTTCTTTTTTTTTTATGAACGATGAGGCCAATAAGTTTTAGTTTTATTTAGAATAACGGTTTTTCTCAATTTCCAATCTACTTATTAAAAACATAAGTACCCGACTACCGAAGGAGGGTAATGTGTTTATCAGTCTATGTATGTATGTATGTTTGTTCCTATATTGCGTTTCAGAGACCAAACGCGTTGGCCGATTTTGATGATTCGTACGTCAAACCTTTCGTCTTAACCCTGCGAGTGTCACTGGCTACATACCAGGCCCCTCAGAAAGTATTGCGAAAAAAAGTTTTTATATATGGGAGACTGGCCAGTTATAATGTTTTTCGAAAATATGATTATTTATAAGTAAAAATAAGTAAGTTCCAATTTCAAAATTTCCCTCCACATTTTTTGCGAGTTAATTCAAAGTATTGTGTCTCACTGAAATATGGATCTGCGCCGGGAACATTTTAGAGCTATGATTTTATACGATTTCAAGTGTCGCCTGAAACCGGATGAATCGTACGATAGACTTCAAATGGCATTCATGGATGAAGGCCCTTCCAAGGCAACCGTGTATCGTTGGTATAACGAATTCAAGCGCGGTCGACCAACTTTGGGGGATGACGAAAGAAGCGGTCGCCCTTTGACGGCTGTTACCGAAGAAAACGTGCTAGCAGTGAAAAATTTAATCCAAGACAATAGGCGAATTACATATCAGGAGATTCAACACATATTGAAGATTGGATCGGGAAGCGTTCACGAGATTCTACACAGCCATCTTCGCGTGAGGAGGATAGTATCACGCTGGGTGCCGCACAACCTCACCGATGCTCAGAAGCAGGCCCGGGTGGAATGGTGCCGTGATATGCTTAACAAATTTGAAGCAGGCTCGTCTCGGCGTGTTTACGACATCGATACAGGTGATGAGTCCTGGATTTATCAATACGACCCAGAAACCAAGCGCCAGTCGACTGTTTGGGTGTTTCAAAATGAGCCAACGCCTACCAAAGTGAAGCGATCTAGAAGCGGGGGTAAGATTTTGATCGCTAGCTTTTTTAATTTGACTGGCCACTTGGTATCAATTCCCTTACGGGATCAAAGAAGCATTAATGCCGAATGGTATACTACCAAATGTTTGCCAGAAGTTTTCTCTGTTATAAGCAACAAGCGACCAAACACAGGGCTCCGCGGGCTACTGCTCCACCACGACAATGCACCTGCGCACACCGCACTCAAAACGAGGGACTTCCTGGACAGCACGCCAGTCAAACTCCTGGGTCACCCTCCTTACAGCCCTGATCTAGCACCGTGTGACTTCTTTTTATTCCCAAAAATAAAAAATCAGCTCAAAGGGATACAATTTTCGTCGCCGGAAGATGCGCTGGCTGCGTTCGAGCAGGCTGTAAACGAGGTGTCTGCGGCGGACTGGAAAAAGTGTTTTGAAAACTGGTTTAGGCGCATGAATCTTTGTATAGAGGCTGGTGGAAAGTACTTTGAAAAGATTTAATAAAAATATATGTACGTATAGAACAATTTTTTTTAGTTTCGCAAAACTTTCTGAGTGTCCCACGTACATAAAATTGGACAATCGAAAAATGGCGGCTTTTGGGCGCCATATTGTGGGGTCCCAATTTTTTTTTCCTTCAAACCCATCGTGTAGGGTATCAAAATAAAGGGTTTTAAGAAGTGATTTCAAAAATATGTGATTTGTATGATACTTATATGTTTAAATGTACATAATTCGAAAAAAAAAACTAACTGAAAGTTATAAATAAAAAAAGTTAAATAAAAAAACCCGGCTGCTCGGGTTTTTTTTATTTAACTTTTTTTTTCAGAGTTAGTTACTAACACGAGGTTAAATTGACAGTTTGTCATACAATTGACAATTTAACCCCGTGTTAGCAACTAACTCTGAGTTAAGTTTTTTTTGGAAATGGGCCTAAGTAAAATTTTGTGAGCCCCTACAGACACCCATTCAGCGAGTCACATACCTGGTCCCTGAGGCGGAGGGCCGCGCATGCCAGCTGCGTAGGCCCCGGGACTCATGGGGCCCATCCCCGGCCTCGGGGGGGTCATGCGCGGCCCGCCCAGCACCCCGCCGCCGCCGCGCTCCAGAGAGTTGCCCATCATGCCCTGACCTGTGAAGGGAAGCTAGTATGGAGACGGCTTTTTACGAGTGACTAACTTAAAGATAAAATATATAATAGTACATTATTGAAAAGGCCGTGCAATAGGCAATTGCAGGTCGAGTATGAGTTTGACTACTAATACGAGACAGGCAATTGCGATTTCCGCCGAGGCATATATAGTGATTTTCTCAAAATAATGCAGGGAAATAAAACATACTTTTTATTAAGTACGTAAAAAACAAATCGAGACGTATTTTCAGCTTTGCCGCCAATTTTCTATTTATTATCTGTGCCGAAAGGCAAACGCTTTTATGGCTATACAGCCACGTGAACGCAATTTGTTCTAAGCAAAGAAACCTACCATATGGTATGCCAAGAATGATAAAAGAGATCCAATGAAAGAGTATTTAATAACCCCAGCACGCCGTTTCATACAACATTGCTGGAGCGTTTTGTAATGTTCCAAATTCAAATAACGCTCCTGCAATGGATTTGATTTTCTTTGTCCGTAAATTCGGTACTTCGCGTGTTCTTTTTTCGAAAATAATGACAATATTTCCATGCATGTTTGCATGGAAGTTGCCGCTCTGAAGTTGACTTTCTGACGCGCATGGTGTTTTTTTTTTCGATTAAATTGTACAAGAAGTTGCCCATGACATTCCACTGACTATCACGGGCTACTTCTTGACCCGAAAATTTGTGTGGGCCTCTGTTGCAGGCTACGGGAGAGAATAATAACCAATCCGAGAGATACCTCTAGCGAAATTAGAAAATCAGATACTCAGCCCTACCAAGACTGGGTACACAGATTTGTCCACGAACATTTTTGCTCATTTAAATTTTTTATTTCAATATCATCATCAGCCTTATAATGTTCCCACTGCTGGGACACAGGCATATCAACTCTGTGAGAGAGGTAATGGGCCTTAATCCACCACGCAAGGCCCAGTGCGGTTTGGTGGATGTCACATGTCTTCGAATTTTTGGTTCTAGGACATGCCGGTTTCCTCACGATGTTTTCCTTCACCGATTTATTTCAATATGTATAAAATAAACCCAAAAAAATAAATATCTACTTGTACTTTCGGAGTTGATGGCAAACTCTTGAAATATTATGAGCCCAATATCCTACGCCAATTGCAGCGTTGGTTGCGTTCATTAGGTCTCCTAAAGTTCACTCCAGTATGTGTACTGCACAGGGGTTGGTGTTTTAAAGACCTAGCACCCAGTGCAACTGCGGTGCCTCTGTGCAGAATATATCTACTGAGTACATAGTAACAATCTGTGCCCATTTACTGGCCTCCTAAAATTATAGTTTGACCTGATTTCCCCAAATCCTTATCTATCACCATGGCTTGCGATCAAAATTTTCCTTATTATGTTCCAAAAAACGATCACACATACTGCCAGTATCAATTTTTCTGTATACTTCCTTTTAAATGCATTATTTTCTTACAATTAATTTTATTGGGTTTATCCATAACGGATTTCTAAGTGGCAGTTTGGAAGTTGGTGTTGTGAAACCCTCGTGCCTCAGAATGCACGTTAAGCTGTTGGAGTAATGCACTGATGGCTAAGTCCGCTGTGACCGCAATCCAGTCTGGAGGTTTATTTTTATGTTAGTTTTCTTACCTGGAGGCCCATTGAAATCATTGCCCATCCCCATCCTGACGGCTCCACGAGGTCCTCCACCGGAGTACCAAGGTCCTATAAACGGTTGTCCAGTGCCCATTAGCTGTGGTTGTGGTCCATGAGGCGACGGCTGAGATCCGGGGTGAGGAGCAGGCGGTGACGGTCGTAGTGGGGAGTTCGGGAAGAATCCTGGTGGCATTCCACCGCCGCCCATGCCTGAAAATTGTGAGAAGTTCTTTTACAACACTGCACAGCTCTAGAACATTTTTTAAAGTATTTAATTGTTCTGCAGTGGAACAATTCAGGCTGAAAAGAATCCATCCATAATAATATTATAAAAGTGAAAGTTTGTTTGTTTGTTTTCTTTTTTTACTTAGGATAGGATAGATGTACCCCTTTTCTGCACTTAAGACTCGCATTTCGGTATTCTGCTTGCAGGGCTCCTCTCTGTGAAAGGGAATGGGCCATAATCCACCACGCGGGCTCAGTGCATGTTGGTCGAAGTCATATGTCTTCCAATTTTTATGTTTTCCTTCACCATTTGAAGAGAAGTGGTGATGAAATAATTTACACAAAGTAAAGCGCATGCCTGGTTCGAACCCACGTAAGTCGGGGCCGTTTCCACTGGGCCACCACTGCTCTGCCTTTCTAGATTAAATCTATTAATTACTAGCTTCTATCCTCGGCTTCGCCCGCATAATAAAAGGTGTTTTTCCAGCCCAAGGGAGCACACTATCGGGTTAAAAACTAACCTATGTCCTTTCCAGAGGGGAGGCCTGTGCCCCCACTTCAACTTACCCGCACTACGCCATAATTATGCCAAGTTACATGCTGGGGACTTTAAGACATATTTGCTGCCAAGTTGAGCCATATGTTATATCAATTTGGGATGGCTGAAAGTATTTTTGGTGTCTCGATAATGTTGTTTCATATCATTTTCGTCATTCATCATCATCATTACAGCGAGGCATCACCACCAGGTCTTCCCTTTCTTCTACATATATTATTGCTTGTTGAACTCTCAACATTGCAATAAGCTAACAACAATAAAGTAAAAGTCGATACTATTACAATTTTTTCTTTTACAATAGAAACAATCAATTTAGAAAGTATGCCAACTTTCTATTTTTCTGTTTGAAGAATATAGAGTAAAATTTACAGGCATTTTTTTGTGTTAGCTCTTAAGTTTGGCAAAATATTAAATAGAATTATATTTTTAGTTTGGTTAGTGCTGTACTGCTAGGAAATACAAGTCATATAGGTACGGGGATCCAAATTTAGACGATATGGTCATCAGATCTTGTCGTCAAGGCATGCCTTCACGTAAAATACTTGTAACAAATGCCACCAAACTGTTATATCTATGTTATCAGTGACTAGTGTTTGTTTACAGAGTCGATCTGACAAGGTAATGCTAGCCATGTCATGCATGCCCAATTTGTGGGTTAGACAATACCATACTAAAAAAACACCATAAAATTGCACCAAAACGTGAAAAAAACACGTGAAATTTTCTTAGAAACGTTACAGTTAGCTAAATATAGACTCAAGAATCAGGAAATCTATGTTTTATTAACGCAATAGATAAGAGTAACGTTGGCCTAAAAACACGTAGCAAAAAACACATTTTACAGTTGTAAGCGCGATTATTCGCGTATTTAGCACACATACCGTCGTTAGGCGGCGCCGGGCCGGCGTTGTGGCCGATACCGTTGACTCCGTAACCAGAATTGACAAAACCATAGTCGTGGAAAGCCTTCGCTTCGGAGGAGTGTTCACAAGTGTCCCGTCGCTCTGGTGCGGCACAGTACAGGTCCCAAAACACGCACCACCAGGAGTGGAGGAACCCGGGCGGCTCGCCCAGTGTTATATTCTTCTCCCATCGTATTTCAGACAGAAATGTTTGCGCCGCTTTGGTTGCACCGACATGAAGCAAGTATTCGTACACATAGAGCGCCAATTTCTCGCGAGCCTGAGCGTCCGAAGGCACCGTAGAGCCCTTGCCCTTGGCATACATATCGACTGGAAGCCGACTTTTATGATGATATTGTTTATTATTTACATTAACGCTTTATATCAATAAATTCAACTACACAAAATGTCATTGATCGATGGCGACATTTGGCGTCTGTGGCATAGAGAAACTAGTTTGTTCTCGGCGTGCAGTTAGCTGTCAGAAAATAATTGTTAATAGGTTAGTACAGACTATAAATTTTTGTCTATTGATAAAATGAACTCTAGAAAATATGAATGAATATTATGACAAAATAACCAAATTGTTTAATTTGTTAACTTAAAACATATAAATATTCTTTTTAATGATGACTACGAAGTCATATCAATTTCTAATGCCGACTATGCCAAGATCAGCGCTTTTTACTTTAAGCGACAACTCATGCAAAAAACAAACATACATATTCGCGGGCTGGCTGACCAAAATCTGGTGTATCCTCCGCCTGCACAGCATGATTTTTTCCTTGTTTACGACTTTTTAGTTCGCTTTTGAAGCAGTCGGGTTTTTTGTTTTTTTGAATTAATTTTTTTATTGATAACTTTTTAGTTAGTTTTTTTCGAATAAGATACATTTAAACATATAAGTGTTATATATTGTTGAAATCACCTCTTAAAACCCTTTATTTTGATACCCCACACGATGGGTTAGAAAGAAAAAATTTGGGCCCCCACAATATGGCACCCAAAATCCAGGATTTTTCTATTATCCAATTTTAATGTAGCCTATGACACTCGAAGGGTTAAGACGCATCAATTGACGTATGAACCATCAAAATCGGCCAACGCGTTTGGTCTCTGGAACGCCATATAGGAACAAACATACATACATACATACTTACATACATAGACTGATAAACACATTACCCTTCTTCGGCAGTCGGGTAAAAAGAGTATAGTTCCCAATACGACCAACACTGTGCATTTTCACAGTTTTTGTATCTATTGTTATTAGCTACCGAATGTATTTTTATTTAGGAGGGCATTAAGTCCCAAGAGAGTTAGTAACTTATAAATGGTTCTATAAATTATTTCTCAACTTTGTCCCACTATCCTACGTAAGAGAAAAGATTCTGTACTTTAGCATCACTCAGTGACATCAAGTCATCTTAGCCCTCATCATCCACAGTCTACACTATCCACAATCCGACTTCACCTACATAAACCTAGTACACTACTCATTACACATCCATTCCATCTGTAATATGTATTTGCATGTGTCAATCTTCTAAATACTCGCACATACGCGTTCTCTGAAACGTCTTTTTGTCAACTACTTGCATGAACGCTTGTAGCTTTTTGGTTTAATGAAAGTGCAATTTATCTTTGAACAGAAACAGAGATACATAATATGATCGACTATATTAAGTTTAATAACTCTTTATTAAAACAATTCCAAGGCCACTGAAGCGATACGTTGCGTTCAGAGTACCAGCTCTTTACTTTTTCTCGCGTTTACAATTTAAAGTAGCTCTTATGATCTCTTTTCTTGTCACTGTATTTACTTTGTGGATAAACTTCGACATGTTACTAAACATGATTATTTATATTTATCAGTAATATCATTTTATAAAACAGCGCATTTTTACAAAGCACTACAACCATAGACACTTATTAAAATTTATTACTTTTTTTTCCAACGACGCCGTTGTTTTCCAAAAGAAAACATACTAAAACTCTAGGAATATCTCTGTTTGTCTATTCCTTCTTCCTTTTCGTGCGGCCGTGTCACCGCGTGGTTCACAGCCGTGTTTCAGTAAGAAACATACAAAATGGCAATCCGCCCTGTATACAGGCCGACAATCGTCAAAAAGAGGACGAAAAGATTTATTCGCCACCAATCTGATCGCTATGACAAAATTAAGCGTAACTGGCGTAAACCCAGAGGTAAGTACGCGTGTTCTATGTTGGCATTGCTGCCTTTGATAACCCTAATTTGTCTATCATTTCTACCATAATTTTGATTTGTAGTTTTAATAAATGAGATTTCCGGCTATTCTAGAGTATATAATGTGATAAAGTTATAAATCCAACTTGCTCGATGAGGTTATGATTGGATGGATCATTTTGATGAAACCTTTTCCATACAACTCTTTGGTACAAGAAAGGGATATAATGCGAAGGAGGTTGTTGCTCAAATCTTTAAAACTAATGAAATATACACTAAGAACCACCAAGGAGGCTTCTTTTGCTGAAACTTTGTCAACATTGCCATATTTTTTGTACACACCTTTAATCCTAACCTCAAGAGTTTTAGAATTTAGACAAGTGCTTAGCATTTCTAAACTAATTTAGTTACTAAAATCCCACTTAAAACTGACTAACGAGCAGACCACATGTTTTTCTTAGTTTGTAAACATTACACCCCTGTATTAAGATTTTCTACAGAGAATTTGAATAAAGAATATTTTAACAGATCAAACATTTCAAAATAAATGCCTGTAGTTTCAATCATGGGAGTTGTTACCAAGTTCAGATTTCTTGATTTTAAGAAGATGTGTCAAACGAAAGATGAACCTCTAACATAAAACTGACCAGTAAATTCCCACTGCATTGCAAAAGCCTCTTCTCATTCAGAGAAGGCATTATCATTAATCACCATGCTTCCTCAAGATGGGTCAGCAATTTCACACTTGGCAAGTCCAGGTTTCCATGGAGGAATTTCTTGTCTGTTCTTCTCCATAACAAACTACCTGTACGAATGGACAGTAAACCCAAATTATAATTTTTGACATGAATGAGTGCCGTATAATGGCCGAAATTAAATACCTACATAAATGATTTAACTTTCTTCATGCTTTGCTGCAAATAAAATAAAATAAATATTATGCAAGGGCACTCTGTGTTATACATTTCTATATGATAATTACAATTTGTTACCTTGCTAGATTAAATTCTACCAAATCCTATTCCATGTAGCTTGCATGTGGCTACCTGGTCATAGTGGTAGATACATTTTAGCTATAAACTTGTGTTTTAAAATGGCTAATAAATAAATAGAAATATGACATTTCCATAAATATAAAGTTATAAAAAATTTACAATCTTAACTGGTTGAATGCTGTAACTAAGCATTCAACCAGTTAAGATTGTAAATTTTTTATTACTTTAACTAATGAATCAATTAAAAAGCCCTTGTCATGTTTGGATCCTCGTTTCCAGCAATCAAGAGGCTAATATTTGCTGTACAAATTTTCTATCTTCAACTTTGACCTACAAGAGGACTAGGTATGCAACTCTGCTCATCTGCTGATCCAACATTTTCCACTTACAGGTATTGATAACAGGGTGCGCAGGCGTTTCAAGGGTCAGTATTTGATGCCCAACATCGGTTACGGATCAAACAAGAAGACCCGTCACATGCTTCCCAATGGTTTCCGCAAGGTAAGTGTCTCCAGGACAACACTTCTTTCATCTTACTAATATTTTAGGTATGAAAGCTTGCGAGCAAGGATGATACAGTAATATAGCTTACAGCAACTGAAGGAGTTAATCTATAAGCTTCTCCAGTGGCTTCGTCCGTGGTGTGTGTTTCCTTATCCCAAGGGAACATCGACTATAATTATTTTGTAAAAGGTATTGGGTGGTTTAGACTAATTTCATGCAGGCGGCGGCATGTTAGGAAGATTTCTGAAATGCTTCATCATTTGAAGTTGGGGTATTTGCCAAATTTTACTTCAAAAGTCTGCTCTGCCAACCCTGACGCAAGAAATATTTAATCATCGAGTATACTGCATAGAGTAAGCAAGATAGAATGATGCAAAAAACGTAAGCGAGTGAAAGAGATGGTTATACAATGCTATCTTCACCTTCAACATTGACACAAAAATAGCTCAGCGCAGGGTCTTGCAGCCAATTCAGAGACACAAAGATCTGTTGTGAGTATTATACCCATTCTTAACTCCAAATAAATAATTCAGAAACTGGCCCTTTGGATCACAATTAGACCCGAGGATCATAAATAAAAATTGCTTCTTGGTTCAAAATTGGTTACCATCTCAACATAATAATCTAAGCAATTTCAAAGTATTTTTTGACAGATTGAGACTGAATTTAGAACATAAAATTTTTACAGAAATTGACCCTCTGGTTTTTTTTTTTTTTTTTTTTTTTAAAAAAAAAAACGTTGCCCCACACTAGAAATTTCTTCCTGTATCGTGGGTGCGTTTACAAACATATAAACTCACATACACAAACACCCAGAGCCGGAACAACTATCTGTAGATCAAACAAATATTTGTTCCGTGCGGGAATCGAACCCGCGACACGCAGCGCAGCAGTCAATCGCTCAACCACTACGCCAACCGTGCGCCCATTTGTGTGGTTTGACGCATGTTTATGCAAGACGATTTGATGAAAGTTTTAAGTTTATTTTTTTTACCGTTGACAATTCCTTTGAATATTTCTCCCTATATCCAAAAAAAAATGTTTGAATAATATACTGAATTTTATACCGAGATCCCACCGCAAAACTGCAGGTATTTTGTTTTTGATGAAATTTGATTTCAAATGACATTGACATTTTTTTTTTGGATTCACTTTAAAAACTTTTATATTTGGGGTTAAGTATTAAACATAAATTCCAATTGGTTATTGCAGCTAGATATTGCCAGGCAACCCGGCAACAATCTATTCCACTATCAAGTATCATGAGTCTAATCCAAAACCCTGATTTCTGCAGTTGGATCTTAGGCTATTAGGATTATTGTTTTTGGTCAAATATGCAAGGGCACTCTGTGTTATACATTTCTATATGATAATTACAATTTGTTACCTTGCTAGATTAAATTCTACCAAATCCTATTCCATGTAGCTTGCATGTGGCTACCTGGTCATAGTGGTAGATACATTTACACCTGCCTGACGAGCACGGCCTCTGTGGTAGGCTTGAGACACGCATTTTATCACGGTTTTTTTTCCCAAACTGTGATAAAATTTGTGACTCAATCCTGTCACGGTAGGCCGTGCTCGCCCGGCTGAATACTCAAATGCCACTCAACTAAAGACATTCCCTTGTATTTATCTGCTTTAGTCTTGAGATGGGTTCTTCAAACCCAGTCAATTGCCCATCTACCCCAGTACAGTATGATTCAAATTTATTGGCACATTAGTACATTCATATGACAGTGGGGTGAAGGGTTAGACTGCGCAGCGATTAGCGCCGAATACAGCTGTCATTAAGTTGGATTCGTACTGTAATCAGGTTGAAGAGACAGGCAGCATTTAAGTCATATAACTCTTATTGCAACAAAAAAATTGAGCTACATACATTTGAGTGTTCACCGAAACTCAGCTGTCGCGGTCATAAAACGTGGGAAAGGGACCGCGAACATCACGAACTGGTTTTACGCCAGATAACGAAAAAATAAAAGTCATTGATCTGACTTGTAGTCATTAATTCTGCGATAATTTAGAGGTGAGAAACTCGGCTGTAGACGTAGAACTATTTTATCCGTTTAAATCATGTAAATCGGTCCACGCGTTTATGAGATATTAACTAATTACCGAATGCTAAGTGAAATGGTCGCCCCTTACCGCGATACGTTTGTTTTGATCGTGTTAGCGACACTGCCTTTACATTTTTGTCGTATCGTTTTGAAATATTGGAATACATTGGTAGACATATTTTTTTATCTGGCGGTGACTTTAAAGAACTAGAGACTCGTGTTGTCTCTCTCCCACATTTTATGACTACAAATGACCGCAACTGCCGCAAACATTGGCCTTTATTAGTATTTTATTTTACCAACTACAGATAAGTTGTAAAAATCATTTTCATTGAACAAATTCTCAATTTTCTCAGGTGCTGGTACACAACGTGAAAGAACTGGAGATCCTGATGATGCAGAACAGGAAGTACTGCGCAGAGATCGCCCACGGCGTCTCCTCCAAGAAGCGTAAGACCATCGTTGAGCGTGCCCAGCAACTTAGCATCAGGGTCACCAACTCGGCAGCCCGTCTTCGTAGCCAGGAGAACGAATAAATTAAGGATAATTATTAAAAAAGTTATAAAAATGTTTGTGATTTTATTTTTTTATGCATTTGTATTTTGTGGAGCTCGTGGCTTAATAATAACAGACACATGAGTCGATCTTCAAGGTTAAGCAACGCAAGCCGGGGTTGGTCAGTGGATGGGTGACCATTTTTATATAGTTGCCTCCGTGTCTCGGAAAGCAGTTAAGCTGGGCAGGGCCTCTTATGGCGCCCTCCTTTTACTGAACATTCTGGCGGGTTAATAAGTATCGAGACACATTGAAGCAATGTCGAAGCGAAAATCTAATACATTATCTCGATAATCAGATCGTAATTGTACTGATCAGAAATCAAGTACCTAATTTACGTGAATCTCGATAGAAATGTGTTCATTACACAATGTAAGGGAATGGAGGTCAAGATGCTTCAACCCTGTGTGTGCCTGTGTCAATTTGCTTTGATACAAAATGATGGGATGAACCTGGAGTGGATTCCCGTCTATTCACAGTAGGTTGTTACCACCGCACCGGCTTATGACCCCAGCGGTATAACATAACAGTTGGTGTGACTGACACAGGATGGTAAATTTGAGAACTACCAAAAAATTCGTCGCTTATTTTTGTCGCCAGTGGTGACAAACCCAGTGATTAACAACGATATTAGATCAGGGCAGATGAGGCTTTCCACCCGAAAATACCTAACCAAGAAGTAACCACCCACCTTGCAAGGTACGCAACCTATTACCTTAAACTGACCACGTGGACTGTCGCCGTCAAGGTCGTTCATTTACCCTTGACGTCTTATTCAACACCTGCCTAGCGTCACATCACAAGCAGACAGAGAGCTGAAAACAATCCACGCGCGGATTAATACTTCTTCCCTGTTATGAGCACAGAGGCTTAAGGCCGCGGTTCCACTGACGCGGAGACGAGCGGAAGAGACCAATTATAAGGTTGAAATACTCATCGCGCCACTCGTCTCGTCTGTTATTGGACGATTCCTGCACGTCACCGCTCCTCTCCGCTCAGCTCCGCGTCAGTGGAACCGCGGCCTTAGACGGTTTGTTCCCCACTTGTTTTTCTAAACAGTTCTACGGTACCTGGAAGTCCTCTATCTAACTAATAGGATTATTTTTCGCAATAGTCCTATTAAATTATAAGTTACAAAATAGTAGAACTAATGGGATTATTTATTCCCGCTTGTTCTATTCCCACAGTTCTACGGTAGAAATACGGTAGTATCTTTATGTAGTCTGTGGGTAGAACTAATGGGTTTTTATTCCACCTGTCAAAAACGTATGGGATTGCTTGCGTTATCTGCGTTAGCGTTGACCTTTTTTTATTTTTGCTTTGTAAAAAAAAAGTTGTATTGGCTTAGGCAAAGGTTCACAAAATGCTCGTGCATAGTGCATCAGATAAGTGAGCCTCCACGGTGTCCTCCTGTGCCGCTTATGGTGGGAACACGGGCACGCATTCGAATTCACCGCGAACCCGCCGCGGTGCCGTCACCGGAGCCTCTGGGGAGTATTCTCCATCACCGGCGCACCAGAACACATAGTATCTATGCCGTGACCATCCCAGGGACTAAACCAGCACATGGGCACCAGACGACCCCGTGTACCAGGTCACACAGGATGACCAACAACGCCGCTGCTTCTTCAGCTTAATCGGCAAAAGCCCTGAAGAGCGGCTCCTCGTTTCCCTCTTCGCTTCACCGTGGCTACTGAGCCCCCCCGCCTCGACAATGCGGCAACCCACCGGTGGGTATCCAACCTACATGATATTTCAACCTTCGCCATCTCCGATAGAATTACACTTTGTCTACTAGAGCCTCAGGACTTTAATGACTCAGTATGTGGACAGGAAAAGGATCGGAACCGTAGGCTAATAACTACAGAAATCCAGGTGATAACTTGACTTGACTATTGGCAGTCGTAGAAGCGTGTCGGGCAGACGGACCACAGAGTACATTTTAATATACTGAAAAGACGGACTAACGACTTTGAGGGAACAAAACGCGCACTCGTTTCACACCCGCGCAACCCAAAATTTGGTACTTTCGTAATTAAGGCTCAGATCAATTTGGACATGGCTAAATAAAGTATGGACGACTGCCCTAGCAATTTATAAACATTTTATCTAGTAATATGTATTGCTGAATAGCTGAATATTAGTATTTCATGTGAAAAAAGTTACTGGATCTTTTTATTTCGTCACAATTCTGAAAATAAAATCGTAGAAACGCCTACATTAATAGGTATAAAACTTGTAAAAGAATAAGATTTTGCTATGATATTTTAGTAAGGCGTTTAGAGGAGCTCGTGCCTACTAAGTAATAACAGCCACACAGGTCTATTTTCAAGGTTAAGCAACGCTTGCCGAGGTCATTGCGTGGATCCATCGTGTACCATCTTTTCTTTGTGCCTTGGAAAGCTAGATAAGCCGTTAGTCCTGGCTGCCATTTGGATAAAATAGATAGATCTGTCATTTGAGGCTACACCACAGTTTATGCATCTCATGATGAATCAATACGTAATTTAAACTTAAGACCATACTAGTTGGCTATGTATTAATACATAATACCCGGCGAAAGGAACTTCGTTCAAAGCGAGTTCAAAAACTCGACGTCACCCCCAACATGTGTTTTTAATTTGGTTCTAATCGAATCAAGTCTAATCGGGAAGAATCGATTGTTACTTTTTAGTATCAGCACTATTTAGGTGCGGTTTCTTTCCCGTTTTATAGAAATCATCAATAATTTCTAGAAATCCAGATGAATGCAATTAAATGAATCAACGTGTAGAACGGAATCTTTTGTTCGTTTTGTCAAACAAAACCATGAAAAAAACTTTTAATTATTTGATTAATTCACGAAAGTTCTAGAAGAATATTAACACTGTAGTAATTCATTATTGAATATTTGAATGTTACGAGCTAATTAGAAATTTATATTCATGCTAAGGGCAGTTGTTTAGCCATGTCCACGCTTACTATACTCTATGGTGTGGACGCTTACGGTCAGGGTAGGCGCAGGTAGCGAGACCACGCTAAAGATAATTTAATTATCTTTGAGATGGTGTCGATTTCATTAAAATACGCCCAGCGGTTTTGGTGCGATTGTCGTGTTTGTTTTTGAGCTCTTGGCTAAATAATATCAGCCGCACGGGTCGATCATCAAGGTTAAGCAACGCTTGACGAGGTCGGTCCGTGGATGGGTGACCATTTTCAACATACCGAGTTTCCTCCGTGCCTTGGAAAGGACGTTAAAAATGAGCCGTTGGTCCCGGCTGTCATTTGAAGATCTATGACAGTGGTTACGAGTAGTCAGAAGCTTGAGATCTGACACCAGTCTAGCCAAGGGGTACCGTGTTACCCAGTTACTGGGTTGTGGAGGTCAGATAGGCAGTCGCTCCATGTAAAACACTGGTACTCAGCTGAATCCGGTAAGACTGGAAACCGACCACAACATAGTTGGGAAAAGGCTAGGCAGATTGATTGATTGTCGTGTTTTTGTCCGTTTTAGACATAACTTTACAAATTAATTACACTATGCTATGTTATACGAATAAAAAAACTTTTTTACAAAAACATACTACCGACTTCCAAATTAACTTTCCAAATAACAAAACTACAAAGTGAAAAATAACTGTATTTTTGGAAGTCGGTGTCCATAACCACAGATAATATAATACTAGCATACCTTATCGCAAAAAAATGGTACCTACCAAAGACACCGACTTTCGAAAATACCGTTATTTTTCACTTTGTAGTGTTGTTATTTTGAAGTCGGTAGTATTTTTTTGTTAAAATCTTTTTATATTTCACTTTTTAGTTGAACCTACTTAATAGGCAAGTAGTTACGTAAGGTACCTATAAAGCCAGAATATATTACCGAAATATCATGAAACTGAACATAACCGGTGAAATGAAAGTGTAACAAGGTGATGTGTTTCCCTGATGATGTGTGCCACTCATCGGAAATCACCTACCTTCCGCACTTGTAGCATAAATAACTATTTTATGAATTGGTGCTGATTGTGCAATACATCTAGATAAAACATAATTATAGACGTCAATGTGTAGGTAAAACAATAAAATCTTTAAAAGTTACATGTGTTTTATTTTTATATAATTTTTTATAAATTTCTTACCCTTTCTAAATTCTCGGTTGTTAAATTTTAGTGTAGAAAAAATCCTGAATCTAATAAAAAGTTTTATGAGATATTGTTTTGGAAAACAAGGGCAGGGAGAATCAAAATGTATGTCATTTAAAATTTCATATAGAGTACTACCCGGCCTTTGTTTCATATTTTTTTAAAAATTATGAATAAAAATAGTCTCAAGTTCTCTTACATAATTATGAAACGCATCTGTTGGCACTTTTAACTTTCCGTAAGAAAACGATGTTTTGTTGAATGCTTTAAAATGGATAAACAATCTATTCGTAGATTGATTTAAATCGGGAATGTTCTGTAATTCAGCAACAAAGTCAGGACAGGTATGCTTCTTGCTACATTTAAAAAGTAAATAACCTGATATATATGTTAAGGCGTTATCAGTTGGCAAGTCGAAGCGGTAATCAGTTTCACCACTTAAATTCAAAAGCGAAGGTATACTGCGGCGCGAGCTATCTGCATGTCTCTGTGGTCTCAAACATCCATCGTTTTGTTGAGACAGGTCGCCGCGCCGCGCAACTTGTGTTGGAAGTTTCGTAGGTAGGTATTTGCGCGACTGTACGTCAAATAATATCACAATTTTATTCTAATAAAAATAGCTTTTTAAACGTTGTTAAAATAGTGTTTATGATAAGTATAACGTTTCTATGTAACAAAAATATGTAAATCGGTGTCTGAAAGGCAAGCTAATGCTTAATACCTACATAGTAAAAATAATTTTTAAACGACAAAAAATAGTAAAACCTAATACTTACCTTTCGTCATTGACAGGTAAATGGAAAAATGTTAGGTGTTTATCCCTTCTTTTACTTGATTGGCACCCATCTACAGCACATAAGGCACCAGACGGCATCGTAGGTACGCGTACGAACGAATGGAACTATTAAAATTGAACAGAGTGCGTGCGCTCCGCTTGCGAAAACCGCACTGAATTTGGTCCGCTAGAGGCCCTAGACCGCTAGGTCAGGCGGTAGGTAATTATAGCGCGCAAGTACATGGAGTGACGGAGGCCTGGTACTGGCGTGATTTTAAGTTATTAAATGGTATAAACAATAAACAGTCATGCGATTGCAGCAATCCCGAGAGATTTCCCGTCATCTGTTGAAAAGTTCTGTTGTAGGTATATCTCCGAAGTTCTTCATCAGATCTTCACCAAATTAAAATGGGACCAATTTCGGAACATACTCCTTCAAACAAAAAAATAATTTTCATATTCGGTCCATAATTGACATTGATGAACATAAATAAATAAAACATACTTAAAGTCGAACATAGAACCTCCTCCTTTTTGGTAAGTCGGTTAATAAAACTCATAATTTTCTTAGGTCAAATTATTAAGAAAATGGTCTAATGTACCATTTAGTTTTTCCAAAAAATTACGGCTAGCCGTTTAGACGTGATTGTCATTTTAAAATCAGCTACTCAAGTTGGGAAACTCTGGGCAGATTATCATAAAGATGTATTGGGTCCTAATATCCCAATAAAAGAACCTGTAAGTACAATGTTTTGTAAAATTACGTAAAGCCAACAATACAGCGGTGTGCGTGTTTGTTGTCGCGTGTCTTGCGCTAATATTTTGTGCTTCGGCCCTGTCGCTGGAGGGACGGCGTTGTGCGGGAGGGAAGCAAGAATTTTTGTTTGTTTGTTCTTCTTTTGAGTTAATAAGAACAAGAATATTTTGTTTACTCTAAAACAAATTGCGATCATACATAAACAAAACAAACTAAGTATTTCCACATGCATTAATATAATTTTTACATAAAAATTGCTCAATCTTTTTGAGGTACGGGTGACCGAATCCGAATTCGAACTCTATCCATAGACAACTATTATATCTATCCGTCATAAGTTCATAACTCATAATCCAGAACATTTTGAACTAGGCATTCAAATCACGGACACGGACGTGTAGTACGTAACCGTCCTACCTCTTTTCTTTCTTGTTCAGTTTTGGAATGCAAACCATCAAACGCATGGCAATTACCTACTGTAATTGGTAGACTGAATTATCAACAGCCAATCGGATAGCTTGACATGAGCATAATTTAGACATATCGTTGATTTTCGTTGCAGAAACTTGATACAATTCACTTGTTTAGACCCTCAGGACAACATTGCTTATTATTTTGTTTCCTTTTATTTATACCCACTGGTTTTGCAATCTGCACGGTTGGAAAATGCAGCCCATTCTACTTGTCAAGCTCAGAACTGTGGCACACTTCTACAAACTGTTCAACAAATACAGAGTAGGTACCTATGCGTCACAACCACGCAAAACGGTCATTGCTCAGCATAATGCTGGGACTCGCGTGCAAGACAGAGCCACAGCGCTGGTCTTCAGCGATAGTCGGTGTCGACTGGGTGACGCCGAAACAATGAAACCTTACGGGCAAGTGACGGAGCGAATATGTTCTATCTATATATATAAAAGAAAGTCGTGTTAGTTACACTATTTATAACTCAAGAACGGATGAATCGATTTGGATGAAAATTGGTGGGGAGGTAGCTTAGAACCAGGAGACGGACATAGGGTAGGTAGGGTAGGGTAGGATAGTTAGTGTCGGTAGGGTAGATGAATGTTTGGTGTTTTTATGCCAAAACAAAGTTTTCCGTGTCAGCTAGTTTATAAATAAAATAAAAAATACTTATTCACCTTATAGTTGAGTACTTATATGAGTATATAGTAAATATATGTAGTAACAGATACAGTAAATATTATATTTAATCAAAAATTGGTAGGTAGGATTGTAAAAAAATAAGTTTCAGGTAGGTTAGAATAGAAAAAAAAACGTAGATTATGTCACAATTTGCAAAAATTCACACTTGTTTTTAAATTGCCTTAGAAGTTCTATAATTTATCTGTTCCTTTTTCTTTTTGAAGGTTAAGCCCATTAATTTTCAGGTTACCGCCATAAAAACCCAATAATTGCCTGGTTACTATGGCATAAAGTCGTCCATAATAGCAGATTATTGGCAAAGCTGGGGTTATGATAATATTTTTTTATGATACACGCCTCTTCGTACCAAGTACGGCTTGTTAGAAGTTACAGGGTGTTCACAGTTTTGAAGTAAAAAAAAAACGCCGGAAAACTTTTGAAACTACCCACACAGTATAAAAGGAGCCGCCTTGAAAAAAGGAGGAAGCTTTCGAATCGTCAGAATTTTACGTGCGTGCGGGAATCGAACTGGCGACCCCTAGGTACTTGAAACACGTCTAAACGGCTTGCCGCAATTTTTTGGTAAAAATATATGTTATAATAGACCATTTTCTTAATAATTTGATCTAAGAAAATTTTGAGTTTTATTCGTATAACATAGTGTAATTCATTCATAAAGTTATGTCTAACACGAACAAAAAAAACGACAATCGCAGCAAAACCGCCGGGCGGTTTTTGATGAAATTGACACCATCTCAAAGACAATTTAGTAATATACATTTTAATCAAAACGCGCACTCGTTTTACGCCCAGTTTTTTTGTACTTTCCTTGTTATTCTATGACTTCAAAAAAAGCCTCAAATCAAAAAGTAGATAATTAAATTTTCTTTGATATGGTGTCGATTTCATTAAAATTCGCCCAGCGGTTTTGGTGCGGTTGTCGAGTTTTTTTCCGTTTTAGACATAACTTTACAAATTAATTACACTATGTTATACGAATAAAACTAAACATTTTATTAGATCAAATTATTGTGTACGATGATGTATGTAACATATATTTTTTCCAAAAAAATACGAGTAGCCGTTTAGACGTGATTCTCATTTTAAAATCAGCTACTGAGGGTATCTGCGTCTTAATGTGTGGCGTGTAAAATTAGGTATTATTTCTTTGTCTAACTAATGTACTATTCTATCGTCCCAAAGTTTCGTCTAATCGGTGTGATTTCGCCCACAGATGTAAATGTAAATTACTAGTTTCCCTAGTTATAAACATAGTTTATACCTACCTAATAATACCTGACTTCTGACTAGCAAGGGAATTAAATTGTCACAGTGAAATAGCTTTTAGACAGAAACCATTTAGTATTTTGTCAGTTTATTGTGAACTGGAAATGAGCCAAGATTTAGGCACTTGTCCCACCGCCGACGATTAGCGAGTAGCGAGTAAAGCTATAAACTAATAAAAACCGGTCAAGTGTGAGTCGGACTCGCGCGCGAAGGTTTCCGTACCATTATCACAAAAAAGGCAAAAAAACACGTTTGTTGTATGGGAGCCCCACTTAAATATTTATTTTATTCTGTTTTTAGTATTTGTTGTTATAGCGGCAACAGAAATACATCATCTGTGAAAATTTCAACTGTCTAGCTATTACGGATCATGAGATACAGCCTGGTGACAGACAGACAGACAGACGGACCGTGGAGTTTTAGTAATAGGGTCCCGTTTTTACCCTTTGGGTACGGAACCTTAAAAACGAGTTGGCGTGAAGCGAGTGTGTAGTTCCGATAGTTTTGTCGTTCGGCTAGAAGCGAGTGTTCTTGTGCTACGGGAAATTGTCGCTCCACTCGCTCCAGGCGGCTGCACTGTAGGTAGAAATGACCACTGATTTGGTCTCTCGACGTGAGTTCTGACCGCCAAGCGAGCAAGAACGAAAATAGTCGATAGCTATCGCTTACTCGTCGTCTGTGCTGTGTAAGCGATTAGCTATCAACTATTTTCACGCTAAAGAAACGTACAAAAGATACAGATCCCGTCTCAATAAAAGAGACACATAATTATATAATTAGTTAATCGCTGGCGAGTACTCTCTCACCACAAGTTTGCCGATGTGACAAGAGCTATCGAAGATAATACTCGCTTGGCGATGCTCGCATGGCGGTCAGAACTCACGCCGAGAGACCAACCTACAACACGAGCAGGACTTGACCGCCTGCCCGAGCGAGTGGAGCGAGTATTCGCCCGTCGCACAAAAACCCCCGCTCCTAGCAAAACGATAAATCTATCGGTACTACACCCTCGCTTCTCGCTGCTCGCCAACTCGTATCTAGGTTCTATCTTTACTCGCTGCTCGCTGATCGTCAACGGTGGGACAAGTGCCTCAATATTAATATTCCTGTTAGTAAATCCCTCTAACTAACTAAGAAATCTTTTGAAAAGCCATGCACGTCAATAGTGCAAGTACAACGATGGGCTTCAAACTCACGATCCCTCGTTCGCGAATCTGACACCTCAACCGTTAGGCTATTGGCACGCCACACGCCTAAAGCATTGCTACACAATTTTTCTATAATCTTGAAAGCAACAAACATACCTGTATCGAAGTTTACTAGAGCAAAAATATTAAAAAAGGTGAACTAAATGGAGCACCCTGTACTTTCATATTTGACGACTCTGCTCCTTGGACATCATGCAAATAATTCTGCAGAATTCGGTCAAAATAGACGCGAAAACAGCGAGGCTTGAACGTGTATTTATTAACAGTGAAAAGATTTGTGTTTCTGGTCAAAATGCTGGAGGTCATAAGTACGCGTGGTCGTTAGAGGTAGGCCTTAGTATGCTAGTATTATATTATCTGTGGCCTTACTTAATTAATTCGTTCTTTTTTTAATCTTTATAAGTCGATAGTCGACCAACCTAAAGCTTTTTCGATCTTGAGATTTGACGGAAGCTTTTTCAGGATTTCGGAAGCGGAAGGTTTCTGCTGGGGTATCATTGGTATTGGTATTGGGCTATGTTGTGTTGTTCACACTCTTTCTTTACAATCTATTTTTAGAAGTGATGACTTTTAATTGGCTGTCAGTCTCACGTACTAATTTATATTCTGTTTGTTTTAGCTGTAAGTCGTCCATGATTGTTAAATAAATAAATAAATAATATAAACATAATTATTTAGATCAATGTTATACAATATTCTAACTATTTCTAACTCTACAATAAGGATGTTTCCTGGATAGAAAAATGATAATTCTATTGCCCGTCAGTGAGATTATCAAATAATATTGGTCATGTATTTTTTGCTTTAAAAATCAATATAAATTTACAAAGATAAAGCGCTTTAAAGTTCTGGAGAGGGGGCTTGTGACGTCACTATGTGAGTATAAAGTGTACTAACGGGATGACGTCACACGATATTTCAAAGGACTCTATCGTCGTAATTTTGTGTTTACGTGGCAAAAGAAAAAATAGTGTTTCCAATATTTATACTTTATCTAACTGAAGATATTTTTTGTCAACATTCCACTCTACTCAGTTTAATAAAGCTCTCAAAAAGTTGTTGTCTTTAATCTCATTTTTTTTGTTACGAAATGTGGAATAATTTGTGCTTAAAAAAGTGGTTTTGCAACAGCGATAAATTCGATTCGACGTCTCTGATTCTGATTGATTTGACGCCGAACTGGCTGGTAGCTTCCTGCTGCTCTTTATTCAAAAGTTTAGGATAAAGATTAAGTTATTTAGGTTTAGCATTTTTTAGCGTTTTAGCACTGGTATTGTCCAGGTAATTACTGTCCATACCGTTGATTGGAAGAGATCGCGGAATGCGATAAGGCCGGCCATTGTAGTAAGATGCGTTTTAGTTAACTTTTGAATGTTTCTTAAGGTGTAGATACAATAAAATATATAATAAAAATAATAGAAAATTACGTGTTGTCTGAATTCGCCAATAAGTAAGTATTTAAAGTTGAGTATACACTAGAGTATTTTCGCGAGCATTACAATATTGCAACGTTCCTACGTATGGTACAATACAGACAAATGCTCAGTTTCCTAAAGCATTTCCATGTAATATAACGTTCTTGCAAATGTTTGACGCGCGGCGAGTGAGCATTTATTTACCTGTAACAATTATTTGTACCTTGCGTTCATTATTGACCTCTCTCCACGCCACTTTCGTGCCTTTGCTTGATAAAATGTTACACGAAAACGCTCGTTGGTTTTTAAAATCAGGCTGTAACAAAACATCGAACGTCATGTTCGAAGTGTGGGTTCGAAAATTAAAAAATCAAAATACCCGACTGCTTAAGAAGCGAACTAAAAGACGTAAACCAGAAGTAAATCATGCTGTGCAGTCCGAGGATACGTATTCGCGAGCTGACTGACCAAAACCAAATGTATAAACCCTTATTTTGAGACCACACACGATGGGTTTGGAAGAAAAAAAAATGTAGCCCCCCACAATATGGCATCCAAATTCCGCCATTTTTCTATTTTCCGATTTTAATGTAGTCAGTGACACTTACGAAGTAACTATTTAGTAATCTGTGGTGACACTCGCAAGGTTAAGACGAATCGATTAACGTAAGAATCATCAAAATCGGCCAACGCGTTTGGTCTCTAGAACGCCACATAGTAACAAGCATACATATATAGACTGATAAACACATTACCCGGCTTCGGCAGTCGGGTAAAAAGCAGCGAATGCTCGATGTTCTGTTAAAAGTGAATGCTCTAGCTAGTCTATGCTCGTCTTAATATGTCTCTTCTCTGTACAATTATACAGTGTTAAGCTGGGAAAAAATTATCGGACGCGGCTGACGGACGCGACTTACAGCCGCGGCTGATATGTGATCAGAGTTCAATCAGTCCAGTCAGTCAGCCAGTCAGACGTCCGAACGCCCAAGGTCCCACGTCCGCGACTTACGTCCGATAGTTTGCACAATGTATTGTATATTCAATACCTAGATAAGACGCGGCTGTCAGTCGCGTCCGTAAGCCGCGTCCGATAATTTGTTTCCAGCTTTACCCTGCCGTGTCAGTTGGGACAGTTACCTGAAGTCTGATTTGTTATTGTAGTTTTCAGATGGAGTGAGCGTAATAGTTAGTGAAGATGGTGCATCCAGGAAAGCAGAGGTCTACCCACCACACGGTCAGGTTTACCGGCGATGATCACATGCCCAAGTATAAACCTATTGTTAGTGTAAGTATACCCTACATACATGAATGTTGCGTAACTTTAACCGCTTACGCAGCGCACGCAACGGAAGCTGTCAAAAAGGAATATTTTTTACCGTTTTTGCAACTTTTTTCATTTATGCTCTGCTCCTATTGGTTGTAGCGTGATGTTATATAGCCTATAACCTTCCTCGATAAATGGACTATCGAATACGAAAAGAATTTTTCAATTCGACTCAGTAGTTTCTGAGATTAGCGCGTTCAAACAAACAAACTCTTCAGCTATATAATATTAATATTATAGTAAAGATAAATGCACGTATGGAAATGAGGATCAAATAATTCCAAGACACCTCAGGGTGTTTATGTGAACAGCAAACTGGAAAACCAGGGATTTATTTGGGCATTTGCAGTGGACTCCCTGGATCTCCACCCGAAGTTAGGCTCTCCTCCCCCCCCTTTTTTTATCTTGTTGAAACGCTCATGCATACTGCGTCACCACGGGGAGATATAGCGTAGGGAACTCCAAACCACTAAAACTCCACGGTGTCCTCCTGTGCCGCTCATGGTGGGCACACGGACACGCGTTAGCACTTACCACAAACCCGCCGCGGTTGTCCGTCACCAGACCAACCTCTTGCGGGTACCCCCCATCACCGGCGCACCAGAACACATTGCATGCCGTGACCACCCACGGACCAAACCAGTACATAGGCGCCAGACGACCCCGTGTATGGCACCCTTCCCGACCGTGACGGGTCAGATCAGTGGCCCTGCCATCCTAACACTTTTCGGCCTTAGGGGATAGGGACCATCACCCCTGCGGCCCCACCGCGTCCGCCATCACACGGTGGCGACGGATAGCGAAGATAGGACAGCGGCGCACCGCCATCCGGCACACCTCTCCCGCCGCAGCCTCCAACCCTCTACCGCGATATCGTATGGAAGGCCCTGGGAAGACACTATATTCTGTGCTGGCTATATCCAGCATCTATAATCGGAAGCCATTTAACTCAATCCTAGGTTACTCGCATCCAGAAGCTACTAACCACATCGCGAAGATCGTTTCTCCATCAAGACATCATTCATACCTATGTTTGCTGATTCACAGTCTTCATTCAATAACATGTTAACCTAGCGATCATCGGTTCTAAAGTAAAATGACCGGCTCTTAGCTCTGAGTGAAGCGGGAAGCGGCGTGTCAGCTTCCCATTCCCTCTCGCCCCGTGCCATGGCCTGAACCAGGACCAGACGCGAGAGGTCGCCACCGCTGATCGCTTCCACGAGGACACGGCACGGCGGTGCTCCGCCCAAGCGGGGTAGAGCTCCACCGTATGCTTTACCGAGTCCTCCGGGTGGTCCACACAATGGTGCCACTCAGGCGGTTCCTCCTGCCTTATCCTGAACAGGAACCGCCTGAAACAGCCGTATCCGGCGAGGACCTGCGTCAGGTGGAAGGTGAGGACGCCGTGGCATCTCTCAAGCCACTCCTCAAAGAGGGACCTTATCTCCGCAACTGTGGCGTGTCCAGCGCTGGGTGGGACAGTCGCACTCTCCATGTCGCCATGAGATCCTGCTGGAGCTCCAGCTCCAGCTCGCTGGTCCAGCGAGCCGCGGCAACGGAGTTTCGCTCCAGCGTTTCGTCCCCTCGCGCCACTCCCTATGTGCCCGAGGACTTTTGCCTCCAGATCCCATGGCGGCAATCCGGCAAGCAGACTCGGGAAATTGAAATCCAAACATTAGATTGCGCGTAATTCGGTGACAGCGGGGCAAGCAGAGGGGGGTATGTAATGTTCTCATAAATAACAATCAATGCGCTCTTTGACATTTACACAAACATGGCCGCCCTCCCGCCTCCGTGGTGACGCGACGTCACGAGTTACAATAAATTGATAAAATATAATGAAATTAAGCGTGTTTTCAACTTACTGGTGAAAACTCATTCCTTAACTTTTACTTATATTTCTCGAGTTGTTTCAACAGTATCTCAATACATACGAAGGCATCTTAAAAGAAACAAAACTTAGTACTCAAACGTGTCACGTTGCAGCGAGCCCTTGTCACAGACTATGTGAGTTGGAGTGCGCGCACTGTTACAAACAATTTAGTTGAGGAGTCTCCTCTAGTACGTAGTATGTATAGGTATATTTAACTCAATAGACCTGACTGGCTTTTTTTCTGCCACTCCTAATGTCACTTATGCAACTTACATTCGTGCCGATTTCAAAGATGAACAAAAAACCGGGCAAGTGCGAGTCGGACTCGCGCACGAAGGGTTCCGTACCATTATCGTAAAAAAACGGCGAAAAGTTACGTTTGTTGTATGGGAGCCCCACTGAAATATTTATTTTATTTTGTTTTTAGTATTTGTTGTTATAGCGGCAACAGGAATACATCATCTGTGAAAATTTCAACTGTCTAGCTATCACTGTTCATGAGATACAGCCTGGTGACAGACAGACAGACAGACAGACAGACAGACGGACCGCGGAGTCTCAGTAATAGGGTTCCGTTTTTACCCTTTGGGTACGGAACCCTAAAAACTGTGTCACCAACGTCGTAGTGATTGCGTGACGCAGATTCGGCATTTGATATCCAAGCTTTTAAATTATGCAAAATATCTTTAACCTACTTCCCATAGCCCGTTGCCCTACTTTCAAAAAGACAGTTCCATTCCTTGACAAATCTTAGTCATAACGACTCCCTTGCATGTCTGCACGCAAACTTGACAAAGAGAAAAACTATCGAAATATTCTCCTAAATTTATTGCACCGTCCTGTCATTTGTTTTTTTTTTTTTGCTTTTGCAAAGGCAGTATCGATCGCAATGCCAGTTCTAACGATGAAGTTTTGGTTGAAACCTAATTTCAAGATTGAGATAAAGGTAATTTGGTGAGAAGTTTTTGTCAAGTGAGCGTGCATTGTATGTGGTGTTAGGAATTGGTAGTTTCTGATGTTTTTGCAAGCTTTGAGAGTTTTTATTCCGGGGTGTGGTGATTCTTTTTCAGTAAGTAGTTCTGCTATATCGATTTTTCAATGTAAAAGCATACTTAATTGATAGGATTTCTGTAGGATTACCTATGGAAGTTGAAGTTTGGGTTTTACTGGATAGTTACCTCACAATCTGCCAATCTACTGTAGAGGTATACTGTTTAGGTAACATTCACCACACCTAGGCTATCCAGTCTTATTTTAGGATTATATATGTAGATATTCAGGAACCAAGAATATACCACGATATCTTTAAGGAGGGGAGGGGGAGAACGTGCACAGAATTCACTCTCTAGAGTTTAGGTAAAATCTTTGCGAATCTATGTTTGTGTAACATTTGAAAACAATATAATTATCACGGGCAATTTAACGCGATGATTTCGATTGTTTGTTTACCTATATCGCCAACATATAACATTAAAATTAGCCTATTTAACATTTGTGGGAATTTTTGTGATTTTACATAAATATTTTATTTCAAAAATCCCTTGCACTTATCTGCAAAATAAAGAACTCGACTTTTCAAATCATAAATTGTTTAAATTCTTTTTCCTTTTCTCACTAATAATGAACAAATGGATCAAAATCAGTGGAATTCGTGCACGGTGTAACATGAAAATTCTTGCCTTGTCCGTTCTTCTCCACGTAGGTATTTTCCAAACGGATGGTAGAATCACTTAATCACGATCCAGCCCTCAGTTGCCCCCCCAGCGACGCCCTGAGCCGAGGTTCATATCCCATAGGGGATAGCCCTCAGCGTGGTCGCTTAGGTTAAGCTTTTGTGCTGGCTGGAGGCTCTAGCTTAGTCTCCACAGGGAATTCCGGTTAAGCAGTAGCTCAGTAGATCACTTTGATTGAACAGCGAGACGCCAACCATAACAGTGGTACAACAAAATAATTCTGTGCAGTCGGAGGATCAGGCAATTCGCGAATATATAACCTCCGACTGCACAGCATTATTTTTTCTTGTTTACAGCGTTTTAGTTCGCTTCTTATGCAGTCGGGTTTTTGATGATTAAATTAGCTTTTTTTATTTACAACTTTTTAGTGAGTATTTTGTTTTATAAATACTTTTAAACATATAAGTGGTATATATTTTTGTAATCACCTCTAAAAACCCTTCATTTTGATACCCCACTCGATGGGTTGCGAAGAAAAAAAAAATTGCAACCTCTACAATATGGCGCCCAAAAGCCGCCATGTTTCTTTTTTTTTAACGGCACTTATCTAAGAACACTTGGGCGGCCAAGACCTATCTAACGATGTCTAATTTACAAAAATCCTTCAAGTAGTTTGATAGATACGAGGTCATAAAGAATATTACATACATACAAACAAACATATAAGATACGCGCGAAAAACATAACCCTTTCGTTGCAGCCGGTTAAAAACAAAAAACAAAAAACTCGTGCGATTTTGTTATTTCAACAGTATTCATTGCGTGTTTTACGCTGTCGGGCAGACGAATTTTAAACATATGAAGCAATGAATTAGGATCTGATGGAAACTGGTTTATGTAGTATATTACGCAATTGGGGTGCAGTTTAGCTTACCAAGTTTGGTTGCATTGTGGGGCCGACACAACTGACTGCCAACCTGGAGTATATCTACTTTGCTCTCTCCAAAATGGTCTACGCTCAAGTCAAGTAAACATATCCACCTTACTGTTAGGACAAGTTAGACCTTTTCATCTGCCATCATACCATCTGCTACCTAATATCCCAGTCTTCCTTCCAGGACTCAACGGACTCCCCGAACTATGTCAGCTCCCAGTCCTGCCCTGGCCAGGACTCGGGCGCCCCAAGCCCTGATGCTTGCTGTTTTCAGCCAGCGGTGCAGAGATACCGGCTGAATGAGCAGCGTAAGTAATTTACGACCTACAAAACTTAAGTGGTATGAATGAAAGGAAACGAGTTTATTTGCACTTATTAGGTCGTCCGTTTTTAATGAAATAAGTTAACGTATTTTTTTTCTATATTTTTTATTTCTATTTATCAAAGTAATCACCAATGCAATCAATGCATCTTTACCAACGCAGTGGCAGTTTATTGATGCCCTTCTTGTTGAGATCAGCTGGACGAAAGGCAACAATCAATCTGCCTAGCTTTTTCCCAACTACATTGGGGTCGGCTTCCAGTCTTACCAGATTCAGCTGAGTCAGTGAATCAGTGTTTTATATGGAGCGACTGCCTATCTGACCTCCACAACCCAGTAACTGGGTAACACGCGTCGGTACCCCTTGTTAAGACTGGTGTCAGACCTCAAGCTTCTGACTACTCGTAACGACTGTCAAATATCTTCAATTGACAGCCGGGACCAACTGCGTAACGTGCTTTCCGAGGCACGGAGGAAACCCGGTATGTTGAAATGGTCACGGACCGACCTCGTCAAGCGTTGCTTTACCTTGGTGATCGACCAGTACGTATTTAGGCACGAGCTCCTCAGCTGGACGAAAGGCAACAATACTCGAATTTTAACATATGAAGAAAAAGAAAACGCTAATCGATACACAAATGACTAATTTAGAAAACAAAATTCCATGTTTTTAAAATAAAATAATTTGAAATTAGAATTCTTAGCCAAAATAAAATATTTTGATTTGAAATGGCCAGTACCTACTGCAGAACGGCAATTCGTACGCCACAAGCAGTCACGTCAGTGACGTAAACAAAATATGTGTCACACTCGCATAAAACGACTATCGTTCAGCATAATGCTTAATAGGAAAGAAAACGTTTAGGCGAAGACAAAAAAAACCGAAAACTAGGTAAGTGGAAATGACAAAATGTACCGAACAAAGATATCTCATCAAATAATTCAAGCTACCATCTCTCCATTCCACCCACGAGAAGGTAAAGTTGTTGATAGGTATGTTTCTGTCAAAACTTCAGACACCAGAGACTACTTCTATTAAGATGATTCCTATAGATCTCAGACTCAACTTCAAGATCGAATCTAGGAACCCTTGTTCACAGTAAGGAACCCTTGTTCACCAGTCGTCGCAACCTGAGTCACAAGGCAGTTATTCTCAGGCAATTTCTGTCTTATGTTATTTAGTGAAAATCTATCTGTTCTTTGTTCACTCACAGGCATCAAACTCCTGACTTCAATAAACCAGATAGTGCAACAGCGAGCTGATCTAGAATCAAACAGGGCCACTCTATCCAACCTTCTGGATGAGCTCAGAAGGAAACTCAAGAGGCGGATAGATGAATGCCATGTCGAGAAGAAGGAGCGAATGAAAGTAAGTCTTATGCATAGTCTTCTCCCAAATATATCACTACAAATATTGCAATATTTGTAAGTATGTGAGAACCATGTTCCTATTTTGTCAAATGAATGAATTTACCTGTTAGTGTTTATAATACTCTATATCTATACGTAGTATAGTAGTGTTAGTCTGGGTGCATCGTCCTCACGTAGATGTATTAATGTAGGTATTTAAGACGGTACCCTGACCAAAAAATCGGCATGAGATATGAGCGTTCCTATTGGTCTAGCGGCACTGGTGGCGCATGAATTACAGTAGTGAATACGCCCAGATTTTAGAATAAAATATTTATAAAATCGAATTTTGGTCTTTTGAAAAAAATAATTCTACAAAAATGTTCGTTATTAAATTGTCTATCCATTAGTGTTAGTACAAAAAATAATCAATGAATACTTTACGAGGAGATGCATAAAATCAATAATTATTTCTCATTTTATGTTTTTTTTGGATGTAGATTAGTGAAATATATACAACATTTAAAAAAAAAACTAAATCTACCATTTTAGTATCAATATTATGTAGAAATTTAACGTATTTATATTAATTGATATTTCTTGTTAAATAACGAGTAGATAGCTCCTAAAAACAGCACAAAAAACGGCTTGCGCGGCGTTTTGCTCGGGGTACCGCCTTAAGTAAATATTGTAATACACTTTTTTTAAAGAGTGTGTGTGGAGTTTCTTGTGCGTTCTTCTCCATAACAAGCTACATTGCCGAATGCACGGTAGAATCAATTTTTATTAAATGTAAATTTTAACGTTCAAAAGTGCCACATAATGGCCTACTTGAAATAAACACATTTGACTTTGACGCTTAAGGTTGCTCTAGTCGGCGGCACGAACTATTTTGTGGCCGGGGTTAAAATGCATGGTTTAACTCATCCGACAACACGAACGAAAAGGATAGACGCATGTGATGAGCAGTATGAAGCTAGTGCGCATACGAATACACACTCATGACGCACTCATGGTATAAAAATAATAAATGGATGATGATTTAGAATGAAAAGGAACGCACGAAATTTTATAAAGCGGCCTTTGGGAGTATGGATATCATGACAAAACTACTGAATGTATTTGTTTAAAATAAAATTATTTGAATGTTTTAACTGCTAATCTATCCCTGTATGGTGAATGTTTTGTAATTTCCCTTCTTTTTATGGTATTTATTGCCGCCCAAAGATGCGTTAAAATTAGTGTTGGGATATGGAACTTTCGACGTTCATAACTATATCTTTTTTTTTACTTTTTTGTTTCCATACAGGGCTAGATAATGATGAGACAAATTGATAAATATTTTGAACGTGTACATCGGCAAACAGTGGAGTAATCACTAGACTAAGTTTGTATGAAAGAATGATCGACTAGTGTAACCTTAAATTAATTCCTCCAATCCAGCCCCTGCTAATGCGACTAGGGTATTGTTCCTTAAATTGCACTATACAGGATAGATTAGTAGTTCAACAATGCAAATAATTATATTTAGAAAATATACAAATAATAGTTTTTTCATGATATCTAGACTCCCAAAGATTCGTTTATAAAATTTCGCGCGTTTGTTTTCGTCCTAAATCATCAACCATTTCCCTACAAACTTGCAAAAGTGCTAATTCGTACGCGAACTAGATTCTTACTGCTCATAACAGCATATATCTCTTTCGCACGTGTTGTCGGATGAGATAGCATGCATTTTAACCCCGCGCACAAAATAGTTCGTGCCGTCGAATACACCATCCTTAAAGGAACAATACGTCGATTTACTTCTTCTCGATTGGGAGCCTTGTTTCATAAACTCCTGAGTTAATAAATAGCCCTCCTCTCTTTTATGGCATTATATTATGTATTTCCCTGGCCAGGTTACTCAGCATTTTTTTATCGTGCATGGTGATGTTAAAATTTTAGCAGGTTAAGTTACCAGCAAGTCAACATCCTGTGAAAAATTTTGCATTGCAAGTTTGTTGCAAGACCTACTGCAAGGAGCCTCAGAAAATTATTCAACAACTTCTCATTACAGAATCTAAAACAAGCAAACCAAAGACTTGAAAAAGAGAAATTCAACATAGTGTCAGAGATCGAGCACCTGAAGAGACACTTGGACAAGGAGGAAGCTCATCATTTGCAACACGCCAGGAGTGCGGTCGCTCAGGTAGGAAAGGGAGACAGCAGAGTAGGTACGGAGTATAATAAGGTTTGAAGAAGTCTGCGGTGAACCACAATTAATATTGCAATGTCTACATAATTATGAGGGGGCTAAATGCAAAAGCTCCACTGTCCAGTTTTGCTCAAATTGAACCAAGAACGCCATCTGGTAGAGTGTTTTGAAACCTTCGGATGGTTAAACTCGTTTGAATGCAATTTTACCAGCGCCCCATAGACAAGTAAAATTTCAAAATTTACAAACCCCCGACACATTTATCTTGCGAAAACACCCCGATTCAAACAGTAAAACGCCCATAACTTTTGAACGGCTGAACCGATTTTATTCAAACATACACTCTCGACAAAATTACCTTTCAAACAAAAAAAAACGAAATCGAAATCAGTTCATCCGTTTAGGCGCTATGATGCCACAGACAGACACACAGATACACAGATACACGGATACACAGATACACAGCAACACACGTGAAACTTATAACACCCCTCTTTTTCCGGCGGGGGTTAAAAATAGAGATTAAAAAGTCGGTTGAGAAGCAAAAACGACACTATCCTCAACATTTTAATTGCAAATACGCTACTGTCAAAATTGACCAATCACTGCAATCACAGAACGGTCGGCCATGACACTTTTGTAATGGCGGTGGATGATTTTTGTGAGAAAATCGCCACTGTCCAAGCATACGGATGCAAATCTTACACTTCCCAAAGCTGAGATGCAAAATAATAGATACGTTAATAAATTTATGACAGGAAGGACATGGAGTATAATGATCTCCTTGTAAGCGATAAACAGTTTTTCCTACGTTTCGTAAAAAAAAAAACTTGGACAGTGGCGCTTTTCCTTTCAGCCCCCCTCATATAATGCCATCTAACTACAGTATAGGTAGTCTGACTAATCCGGCACTGTAATAGTCTGGCCGTCCAATAAGCCGGCACCCTGCGTCCGCGTCTTCCTACTCCCGCCCACTCCGCACTTGCGCTGATGCGGCATCAGTACAACCTCAAAACTTATCACTTTCTCCGCATATTCCAGTGTACCTTCCGCTGCTGTTTTCAATTACAAAAGTGTAGCTAAATATGTCTTTTATATGTTTTAGTATCCGGCACCCCCTAGTTTTTATTAACGCTGCATTAGTTAGACTAAATGCCAAATACTAGAAGTAAGAACTGATGGTAAACTCGATGGTACTGATGCCGCTAAAATCATAGCGCTTGATTTTAGACTGACCGAATTAATAGTGTTAGCACTCGTCCGGGTTTGGTACGGGCGGACTAAGTCCGCTCTCAAATCCGTTCTCGCTTGCACACGCTCGGAAATGGTACAGGCGGACTAACTCCGCTCACAAATCCTAGAATTGCCGTATTTAGAACATTATTTTCCATTTTTATTTATGACTAAGTTGAATGTAAAAATATCGGGCGACAATAACCAAAACCAGTAGAGCTCCCATAAATCGGCGACTTTTTCAACGCTGTTCGTAGTTGGTAACGCCCAACCAACCGACAACCGTACACACGTCCGGATTTGGTACGTAGCAGACCATAACCGATGAGTAAAAAAGCGGACCGAGGCGGACTCAATTAATAATAATGTCCAGCGGACCACTCTACACACGCTCGGATATGGTACGGGCGGACTAACTCCGCCCACAAAACCGTGGTCCGCCCGTACCAAATCCGGACGTGTGTTAGCACTATTAGATTACCAACGAGACGCGCTAAAAAGTGTCAAATTATTCTCAAATCCATTGACTGCGTTAGATATTAGGTGATCAATACTCGTTCAACCGTTCTTGTTATATTTAAGCAGAATCATTAGACCAATTTGTGGGCAGTAGTATAGTCAAACGTACGCCGTAAGATTTGCAAGGAGTGGTTTACAGGGTTGGCTGCGAGATTCATTTGTTTTAGCGTAACCGGTGATCGCATCACAATGGACGATTTGACCGACATATATCTTCATAGAAAGCAAAGCTTAATACACATAGCATAGCCATGAGCTGCTGTTCCTTACAGGTTAATATGCATCATTGTGTTTGCGATTGAACTGTTCTCAGGCTATTCAAGGAGTGGTGACGAAGTGTCCAGTCCCTGACAGCTTCTTCTCCCAGTGTTCCGTGGCAGATCTCCCGAACGTGGTCAGTAGGAATGTGGCTAAGAACGCACCTTCTAGGAACGTAAGTTTTAACCTTTAAGACCCGCCTGGCCTATACGGAGTAGGTAGGTAGGGAACGGCGACTTCGCAAGTTGCCAGTTATCCTATGATCAATTATATGTATTATTATTTGAGAAATTTAGCATAAATAGGTAATGTAGAAATCTTTAGGAGATATATTAAGCCATCTTAGAAGCTAACTTAGAGTTTGTTGTTTTTTTTTGGTTTTAAAGAACCACTTCTAATACTTGAGGATGCGGTTCGAAACCTACACCAAACAATCTGAAGAAAACCAGCAGCATACGGCAATGAATATTGAGCCAGTGTTGTGATCAATACTCCTTTCTTCTCTGAATGAGAAGGTACAAGGTCTTTGCCAGGCTAGAGTGGCTAGTCTAAACTCCATCTGCGATAAAATTAGACGTTTAAATTAGTCCATTTTACAGCCCGTTTAACCGATTTTGACTTCTATTGCGTTGGTGATACGACAAATGGTAGCTGAAGTAAACAGTTGGTAACAGGTTTATGCTTTTTATGTCATCCTTATGTTTACGGGATAGAACTCAAAATCGGTTGAACGGACTGTAAAAAGATTTGGAAACATGTCTTATGTTATTTCAAATGGAGTATAGTAAGTTTTTAATATCTTTAGAAGTAGATTCTGTGGCTGGTATTGCATGGTGCAAGCTTGTGTGTGTGTGTGCGTGCACCCAATAATAGGCCTACCGATCAACTTAGATGTTGTCTGAAGTACCTGCGTGGTGTGGAAACGGTGAGCGATACCGGACGCATAATCGTAAGAAAATCTGCCTAGAATGGCCTTTTTTCCATCGTGGTATGTGACAACGAGGAGCTCGTGGCTAAATAATAACAGCCGCACGGGTCGATCATCAAGGTTAAGCGACGCTAGCCGAGGTCGGTCCGTGGATGGGTGACCATTTCAAACCAAGTTTCCACCGCACCTCGGAAAGCACGTTAAACCGTTGGTCCCAGTTGTCATTTAAAGATCTTTGACAGTCGTTACGGGTAGTCAGAAGCCTGAGATCTGACACCAGTCTTGCCAAGAGATACCGTGTTACCCTGTTACTGGGTTGTGGAGGTCAGATACGCAGTCGCTCCATGTGAAACACTGGTACTCAGCTGAATCCGGTAAGACTGGAAGCCGACCCCAACATAATTGGGAAAAAGGCTAGGCAGATGATGATGGTATGCGACAACGGTGAGGAGGACTTCAGTGCGTTCCAATCAAGGAACCAAAGCTTCAGACATCGTCACAGTTACGCGGTATGCCTATAACTCTATAGAAGACAATCCTTTAAGTGTGACAAGGTTTTAGCTAAAGAATAAACAAAGTATTATTTATAATACGTTAACTTGTGTCGTTTAGGCTGACAACAAGCTGGCTGCCGCGCGTTTGATGCGCGACATTGCTGAGCTGAGGCAGCGAGTGCAGCAAGTCGAACAACGGCTTGCTAATGAATTGAGGGTACGTATACAGATTATGTTTAATTAAGGCAAGGCTTAATCAAGGGTCAAGAACATAAATCTCATTCAGGGTCAAGCACAATATCGTCACTCTACAGCATTTTATTTAATCTGTGGAAATCTTCATGGATGCCCTCCTCTCTCCGCGGGTCAGTCAGACTGTAACTGACTAAACCACGCGATGTTCTGCAGCTACCTTTAGCCGGAGTGTTTGAGCATTTCGTGACGGCCAGGTATTGGCCCGCATGAATTCATGCGGGCCCTCTACGACCACACACGACCGCAATTGCACTATAGAGAGGCGCGTGGAACACGGCGCGCCACCATCTCGGGCCTTTGACTGTTCAGGCAACAGACGCTCCAAGTCTACCTGCAGACCCCACACTATGGCGGCCGGAGAACGTTAGTCAATTCTACAGCCGCCTCTTATCCTGTAGTGGTCGGCGAATCATGTTTCTAATTCTGCCGATCCACTATTATCAACTGTCATCTCACACACATATTTTGACCGAGAACATCTTCATGTACCTTTTCCATGCTCACAAACTCATGTGACACGTGACTTTCATCCCTTAAAGTCTTCGCTACTCAATAACAGCATTTTTTTTAGCGTAAATAAATGCTCATGCATACTGCGCTACCACGGGGAGATGGTCAATGGCCCCGCCACCTACCATTTTTCAGCCGCAGGGGATAGGGAGAGCGGCCAATGCTTTACCGACACTCCTTCTCCCCTGCGGCCCCACCGCGTGCGCCATCAGACGTTGGCGACCCCGTTAAGGCCGCGGAAGTTAGGGAGAGCGGCGCACCGCAATACCGGCACTCCTCTCTCACCGCGGCCTCCAACCCTCAGCTGCAATATCGTATGGAATCTGGGATTCTCCATTAGACATCGCGGCGCGCCTCAGTTGCGATGTCCCCTGTTACCAAACGGCACCACGACCTACTAGTTGGCCGCTACGTCGACGGCTTAATCGGCAAAAGCCCTGACGAGCGGCCTCTCCTCGGGTTCCTCTTCGCTTCTACGTGGGTGACCAAGCCACGGTTACTGAGCCCCCCTGCCTCGACAATGCGGGAACCCACCGGGGGGGACTCAATAACAGCTAGGTACCGATTCCCCCGAGACTTTCTGGCCTCTGGCCTCTTTTGACTTTCTTCTAATAATACATTCCAAAGTCTGTCAATTCGTTTATATATATATCTTTAATTAATTTTCCGTTTCAGCTGCCTTCCATTCATCATCCCTCAAAGCAACTCTTAGCCAATTTTACCAAATTTCATCATTTACTAAGTTCTACATATTCCTATTCTTCATTCGCTGGTTGCAAAAAGTACAGGACCGGTAGACATGACGTCAATTGTGGTAGGCCTATGTCCAGCAGGGGATCTTTCGATTGTAATGAAGATTATGGATAATTGTGTCCGTATGGAGGAGAGATCAGATTTGAAAAGGAAACATGTCGTAAAATTATCTGGTCCCGTATTATGAGCCCTTAAAGCAAGCTTATTTTCATTGTGCTGCTTAAGGGTCAGATCATCAGATGTAGACAAGTCCGATGTTCCTTACGCACACTGAATATAATCTTGCTCTAAGATCTAATGGTAGGACCCCTGATGAACTATTTAATAATGTTTCCTTTTAAAATCTGAATTGGCTCCCCAATCCATACGGACATGGTTAATTAACTTCAACGCCATTTTATAATCATTTCATTTCCAGCGCAAGAGACAAGCTGAACAGGACATCATTCGCCTGAGGAAGGAGCTGTCCAGCACCAAGAGTTTCGTGGCCTCCCTGAGGCTCCCTCCACCGCCCCTCAGGAAGCAATGCTCCAAGTTTGCGTAGTGGAAATAAAGGCACATATCATGCATAAAGGCTCGTGGTAGTTTTATTTTTACCTTCATTAACGATGTGGGACTCGTGTGATA
The DNA here is from genome assembly GCA_949775005.1 of Orthosia gothica. NCBI lineage: Eukaryota > Metazoa > Arthropoda > Insecta > Lepidoptera > Noctuidae > Orthosia > Orthosia gothica. The sequence continues at coordinate 16,808,567 of OX459061.1, forward strand.
CATGCAATATACGTGCTACACTTATTGCGCGTACAATTCCATACTGCGGAGGCAACAACACTGCGACAAAATAATACAAGTGCGCAATCTCAAAAGTAGTTCACTGGTTCAATGTTCACAATTAACTTCTTAATGAAAAAAAAACCAAATGAATTAAGTTTACCCTACCTCACGTTAAGGGGCGTCTAAACGGGCTATATTTTACGACAATTTGTGGCTGCAATACTGTGGCCGGCAACATTGCTAGCAATACCGGCCACACTATGCAATATTTTAAGAATGGCCCGGCATTATAGCCACATATTTTTTGGTATGTCAAAATGTTTTTATGTGTAGCCGGCGTGTGGCCGAACGATCGCCTCGCAATCGAAAAAACTGCAATATATCTGGGCCATCTATATTGTTGTTCTGTTTTACTGTATATGCGCGTCCCTTTCTCCCTGCGACGTGAAGTACTTTGCGTTTCACTTTCTGCGCGACGTGAAGTGTGCTGCGAGTGCTTCGACGTCCATCGTGTATAAATCTGTGGTGTGGCGATATTCTGTGCTGTCAGCAGCTGTCATTCTTGTGTTGTTTTGAAAATAAATTATCCACATTCGTGTCCTTTTTTTTCGTTTTTCTGCCAAAACAATGTAAGCGGCTGCGATGAGCGTCATTTCGTCGGCCATTGTTGCTGGATTGTGTGGCTCATTAAAGGGTTCTGAATCAAAGGCCATACTATTGCAGCCATATTGCAACATGTTGCCTGCAATTGATTGCTCAGCCATAAAATGCACTAAAATGTTTTTTGATGGCTGGGCAATGTTTGCCAATAATTGCAGGCACAAATTGTCGTAAAATATGGCCCGTTTATATGTACCTTTAGGCACGTGAAAACTGATGTGTTGATAAAGGGCGAAGAATTGAATCCTGAAAGTAGCACAGTATTCAGGCTTAACTTAGGATGCTAAGCTTCAGTGGGGCCCACATATAGATAAATTGTCAAAGAAGCTAAGCTCCGCAGCATATGCTGTTAGTAAAATTCCTAATTTAACTGACATAGAGACAGCCCGTTTAGTATACCTACTTTAGCTATTTATAAAGTGTAATGTCGTACGGTATTCTGTTGTGGGGAAATGCCGCTGACATCCAGACTATCTATGTTTTGCAGAAAAGAGCTGTTCGATCAATTTATAAATTAAGCCCGAGACACTCTCTCAGAGAGAAATTTAAGGAGATTAATGTAATGACTGTGCTTTCTCAGTATACCTATTTATGAAAATATTTTTTATGTCCATAAAAATGTCAAATTGTTTAAAAAATACAGTGCTATCCATAACTATCCATAAAAACTAGGAACAAACACAAATTTGTAGTACCTACAACAAGGCTCAAGAAAATAAGTGGCTCGTTTAGATGTCAATGTGTACGCTTTTATAATAAGCTTCCAAACCAAGAAAAAGATCTAAATCTTAATAATTTCAAATCATTCATTAAACGTTAGTTGTGCCAGAAAGCGTTTTATACCAATAAAGATTACTTTGAGGAATCATTAGTTGAGGACAAAAAGGCTTGGGATTGAGCTGCTCTAATTATATTTTTTTTTTTTTTTTTTGCACCGTGAATTTTGTTTAAATTTCTTTCTTTAATAGATATTTGATGCTCTCTCTACCCTCTAAGGCATTACGTCTTGTTACCCTCCAATACTCGTCAAATGTGGCGTCGTGATCTTTAATAGATATTTGATGCTCTGTCTACCCTCTAAAGCGTTACGTCTTGTTACCCTTCAATCTTCGACTGTAGCGTCGTGATTATTAATAAATATTTGATGCTCTTGTCTACCCTCTAAGGCATTACGACTTGTTATACTCTTAATCTTCATCGAATGTGGAGTCGTGATCTTTAATAAATATTTGATGCTCTGTCTACCCTCTAAGGGGTTACAAAATCAAAATCATCAAAATCAATAATTTTTATTTCACATAGGCCTACATGGGCACTTATAAAACGTCGACAATGTGCACGGTTCGGGTTGGTCGATTCCTATGGAGAAGAACCGGCAAGAAACTCCATGGTTACTCTTTTAAAAAATTGTTTGGTTTTACAATATTTCCATGTTACAGCAGTACTTAGATGGGGGGACAACGCAGGCCCGATAATAAGTCGTAAGAAACTTAAACAAGAAGTGATTATATAATAAATAAACAAAAGATTAAAAAAAAAGTAAAACGAGATAAAATGTTAACAATCTAGAAGGCCTACAATGTTCACACATTTACAAACCAATCGGTAAAATAATCTATACAAAGTATAACAAGACTAAATTTAACATGTGGCACAAATGTTGTTATCAGTGCTGTAACTATTCTTAGCAAAGGGCTATAAAGATAATTGAAAACCATTGTAAAAAGTCTTATTAAATGAAGAAAAATTAGATTGAGAATAGTTAGAGACATCCACATATTTGTGCCGTTTATGAGTTACCAGGGAAGCCGCATGTGCAGAAGGAGCTAAAACCAAATATTTTTATCTTCAACGTAGTCCTTGATTTTATAATATGCTTTTTTAATAAGGACACGTTTGATGTGATTTTTGAACTTTCCGTCGGTCAGTTCTATAACTGACTTTGGCAACTTGTTATAAAAGCGTATACTGTTTATAAGAAAAGACTTGCTAGTTTTCGTTAATCTGAATCTGGGTAATACAATTTCGTGTTTACTGCGTGTATTTAAATTATGGAAGTCGCTTCTAGTTTTGAAAAGCCCTCGATTTTTGCGGACATACAAAATACATTCTAAAATATAAAGTGAAGGTAGAGTCAGTATATCGATCTCTTTAAATTTCTCTCTGAGGGTCTCGCGAGGACCCATTTTATAGATCGCGCGGATTGCCCTCTTTTGTAATATGAAAATTGAGTCAACGTCTGCTGCTGATCCCCACAGCAGAATGCCATAAGACATAATACTGTGGAAATAAGCATAGTAAACCAGCCTAGCTGTGGCTACATCGGTTAACTGCCTTATTTTCCTTACTGCATATGCAGCTGAACTTAACCTACCCGAAAGAGTTCTAATGTGCGCGCCCCACTGCAGTTTTGAGTCGATAGTAATCCCTAAGAATACAGTTTCAGCTACAACTTCAAGATTTTTGCCGTCAAGATTTAAATTTAGGGCACGTTGTGGTACATTTGGTAAAGAGAACTTAAGACATTTAGTTTTTTTCGCATTCAGTAAAAGATTATTAGCTGCGAACCATTTTGAGAGAATAATTAGACTTTCGTTGACCTGTAAGACATCCGTATCTTTCCTACGTCTTGTTACCCTCCAATCATCGCCAAATGTGGCGTCGTGATCTTTAATAGATATTTGATGCTCTGTCTACCCTCTAAGGGGTTACGTCTTGTTACCCTCCAATCTTCGTCGAATGTGGAGTCGTGATCTTTAATAAATATTTTATGCTCTGTCTACCCTCTAAGGCATTACGACTTGTTATACTCTCAATCTTCATCGAATGTGGAGTCGTGATCTTTAATAAATATTTGATGCTCTGTCTACCCTCTAAGGCATTACGACTTGTTATACTCTCAATCTTCATCGAATGTGGAGTCGTGATCTTTAATAGATATTTGATGCTCTGTCTACCCTCTAAGGGGTTACGTCTTGTTACCCTCCAATCTTCGCCAAATGTGGCGTCGTGATCTTTAATAGATATTTGATGCTCTGTCTACCCTCTAAGGCATTACGACTTGTTATACTCTCAATCTTCATCGAATGTGGAGTCGTGATCTTTAATAGATATTTGATGCTCTGTCTACCCTCTAATGCATTACGACTTGTTATCCTCTCAATCTTCATCGAATGTGGCGTCGTGATCTTTAATAGATATTTGATGCTCTGTCTACCCTCTAAGGGGTTACGTCTTGTTACCCTCCAATCTTCGTCAAATGTGGCGTCGTGATCTTTAATAGATATTTGATGCTCTGTCTACCCTCTAAGGGGTTACGTCTTGTTACCCTCCAATCATCGCCAAATGTGGCGTCGTGATCTTTAATAGATATTTGATGCTCTGTCTACCCTCTAAGGGGTTACGTCTTGTTACCCTCCAATCTTCGTCGAATGTGGAGTCGTGATCTTTAATAAATATTTGATGCTCTGTCTACCCTCTAAGGCATTACGACTTGTTATACTCTCAATCTTCAATCGAATGTGGAGTCGTGATCTTTAATAGATATTTGATGCTCTGTCTACCCTCTAAGGGGTTACGTCTTGTTACCCTCCAATCTTCGCCAAATGTGGCGTCGTGATCTTTAATAGATATTTGATGCTCTGTCTACCCTCTAAGGCATTACGACTTGTTATACTCTCAATCTTCATCGAATGTGGAGTCGTGATCTTTAATAGATATTTGATGCTCTGTCTACCCTCTAAGGCATAACGACTTGTTATACTCTCAATCTTCAATCGAATGTGGAGTCGTGATCTTTAATAGATATTTGATGCTCTGTCTACCCTCTAAGGGGTTACGTCTTGTTACCCTCCAATCTTCGCCAAATGTGGCGTCGTGATCTTTAATAGATATTTGATGCTCTGTCTACCCTCTAAGGCATTACGACTTGTTATCCTCTCAATCTTCATCGAATGTGGAGTCGTGATCTTTAATAGATATTTGATGCTCTGTCTACCCTCTAAGGGGTTACGTCTTGTTACCCTCCAATCTTCGCCAAATGTGGCGTCGTGATCTTTAATAGATATTTGATGCTCTGTCTACCCTCTAAGGCATTACGACTTGTTATCCTCTCAATCTTCATCGAATGTGGCGTCGTGATCTTTAATAGATATTTGATGCTCTGTCTACCCTCTAAGGGGTTACGTCTTGTTACCCTCCAATCTTCGTCAAATGTGGCGTCGTGATCTTTAATAGATATTTGATGCTCTGTCTACCCTCTAAGGGGTTACGTCTTGTTACCCTCCAATCATCGCCAAATGTGGCGTCGTGATATTTAATAGATATTTGATGCTCTGTCTACCCTCTAAGGCATTACGACTTGTTATACTCTCAATCTTCATCGAATGTGGAGTCGTGATCTTTAATAAATATTTGATGCTCTGTCTACCCTCTAAGGCATTACGACTTGTTATACTCTCAATCTTCATCGAATGTGGAGTCGTGATCTTTATTAGATATTTGATGCTCTGTCTACCCTCTAAGGCATTACGACTTGTTATACTCTCAATCTTCATCGAATGTGGAGTCGTGATCTTTAATAAATATTTGATGCTCTGTCTACCCTCTAAGGCATTACGACTTGTTATACTCTCAATCTTCATCGAATGTGGAGTCGTGATCTTTATTAGATATTTGATGCTCTGTCTACCCTCTAAGGCATTACGACTTGTTATCCTCTCAATCTTCATCGAATGTGGCGTCGTGATCTTTAATAGATATTTGATGCTCTGTCTACCCTCTAAAGGGTTACGTCTTGTTACCCTCCAATCTTCGCCAAATGTGGCATCGTGATCTTTAATAGATATTTGATGCTCTGTCTACCCTCTAAGGGGTTACGTCTTGTTACCCTCCAATCTTCACCAAATGTGGCGTCGTGATCTTTAATAGATATTTGATGCTCTGTCTACCCTCTAAGGCATTACGACTTGTTATCCTCTCAATCTTCATCGAATGTGGCGTCGTGATCTTTAATAGATATTTGATGCTCTGTCTACCCTCTAAGGGGTTACGTCTTGTTACCCTCCAATCTTCGCCAAATGTGGCGTCGTGATCTTTAATAGATATTTGATGCTCTGTCTACCCTCTAAGGCATTACGACTTGTTATACTCTCAATCTTCATCGAATGTGGAGTCGTGATCTTTAATAGATATTTGATGCTCTGTCTACCCTCTAATGCATTACGACTTGTTATCCTCTCAATCTTCATCGAATGTGGCGTCGTGATCTTTAATAGATATTTGATGCTCTGTCTACCCTCTAAGGGGTTACGTCTTGTTACCCTCCAATCTTCGTCAAATGTGGCGTCGTGATCTTTAATAGATATTTGATGCTCTGTCTACCCTCTAAGGGGTTACGTCTTGTTACCCTCCAATCATCGCCAAATGTGGCGTCGTGATCTTTAATAGATATTTGATGCTCTGTCTACCCTCTAAGGGGTTACGTCTTGTTACCCTCCAATCTTCGTCGAATGTGGAGTCGTGATCTTTAATAAATATTTGATGCTCTGTCTACCCTCTAAGGCATTACGACTTGTTATACTCTCAATCTTCAATCGAATGTGGAGTCGTGATCTTTAATAGATATTTGATGCTCTGTCTACCCTCTAAGGGGTTACGTCTTGTTACCCTCCAATCTTCGCCAAATGTGGCGTCGTGATCTTTAATAGATATTTGATGCTCTGTCTACCCTCTAAGGCATTACGACTTGTTATCCTCTCAATCTTCATCGAATGTGGAGTCGTGATCTTTAATAGATATTTGATGCTCTGTCTACCCTCTAAGGCATTACGACTTGTTATACTCTCAATCTTCAATCGAATGTGGAGTCGTGATCTTTAATAGATATTTGATGCTCTGTCTACCCTCTAAGGGGTTACGTCTTGTTACCCTCCAATCTTCGCCAAATGTGGCGTCGTGATCTTTAATAGATATTTGATGCTCTGTCTACCCTCTAAGGCATTACGACTTGTTATCCTCTCAATCTTCATCGAATGTGGAGTCGTGATCTTTAATAGATATTTGATGCTCTGTCTACCCTCTAAGGGGTTACGTCTTGTTACCCTCCAATCTTCGCCAAATGTGGCGTCGTGATCTTTAATAGATATTTGATGCTCTGTCTACCCTCTAAGGCATTACGACTTGTTATCCTCTCAATCTTCATCGAATGTGGCGTCGTGATCTTTAATAGATATTTGATGCTCTGTCTACCCTCTAAGGGGTTACGTCTTGTTACCCTCCAATCTTCGTCAAATGTGGCGTCGTGATCTTTAATAGATATTTGATGCTCTGTCTACCCTCTAAGGGGTTACGTCTTGTTACCCTCCAATCATCGCCAAATGTGGCGTCGTGATATTTAATAGATATTTGATGCTCTGTCTACCCTCTAAGGCATTACGACTTGTTATACTCTCAATCTTCATCGAATGTGGAGTCGTGATCTTTAATAAATATTTGATGCTCTGTCTACCCTCTAAGGCATTACGACTTGTTATACTCTCAATCTTCATCGAATGTGGAGTCGTGATCTTTATTAGATATTTGATGCTCTGTCTACCCTCTAAGGCATTACGACTTGTTATACTCTCAATCTTCATCGAATGTGGAGTCGTGATCTTTAATAAATATTTGATGCTCTGTCTACCCTCTAAGGCATTACGACTTGTTATACTCTCAATCTTCATCGAATGTGGAGTCGTGATCTTTATTAGATATTTGATGCTCTGTCTACCCTCTAAGGCATTACGACTTGTTATCCTCTCAATCTTCATCGAATGTGGCGTCGTGATCTTTAATAGATATTTGATGCTCTGTCTACCCTCTAAAGGGTTACGTCTTGTTACCCTCCAATCTTCGCCAAATGTGGCATCGTGATCTTTAATAGATATTTGATGCTCTGTCTACCCTCTAAGGGGTTACGTCTTGTTACCCTCCAATCTTCACCAAATGTGGCGTCGTGATCTTTAATAGATATTTGATGCTCTGTCTACCCTCTAAGGCATTACGACTTGTTATCCTCTCAATCTTCATCGAATGTGGCGTCGTGATCTTTAATAGATATTTGATGCTCTGTCTACCCTCTAAGGGGTTACGTCTTGTTACCCTCCAATCTTCGTCGAATGTGGCGTCGTGATCTTTAATAGATATTTGATGCTCTGTCTACCCTCTAAGGCTACGTCTTGTTACCCTCCAATCTTCGTCGTATGTGGCGTCTTGATTTTAATAGATATTTGATGCTCTGTTTACCCTTACCTACTCCTTTTAAAAAAATAAGATCAAAACAGTAGCAACCCTAGCGAATCAGTCAAGTTTAGGTAACAATTTTCGAGGATGACGGGAGTTGTCCTTCTGTATACTTTCTATTTTACGACTACAGTCACAATCCTATTATACCTAAGCTTAAAAGGGGGGGCAATAAAAAACACTATTTGGTCGTTGGCTTGGCCAAAATAATACACAGAATTTGCGGTTTTATCATATATTTCCATTACACAATCAGCTCATCATCATTATCAATCAGCTGGTGGTAGACCCAGTCTGGTGCTTGACGCTGTGCGCCGCCAGTGACTTCCTGCTCTTGAAGATGAGGAGGCACTCATCACACTGGTGCAGGCCAGAGTGTTGTAGAAGATGCTCTTCCAGCTTCTCGTGAGTTTCCAGGTCTTGGTTGCAAACTAGGGGTGGGAAAGAGAGATTATTTTGATAAAGACCTTAGATTATCGACCGTTGCATTGTGGTGATGGTGTGAGTGGTGATTGTTGAGGTCTGATAGGCAGTCGCTTGGAGGAGCAGTGGTGGCCCAGAGGTAACGGCCGTGACTTACAAGTTGTAGGTCGAGGGTTCAAACCCAGGCAGGCGCTTTACTTTGTATAAATTATTTCATCACCACTGCTCTCAAAACGGTTAAGGGAAACATCGTGAGGAAACCGGCCTAGCAGCAGTCTTCTTGCGTAATAAATTCGGCAAGGCAAAAGGCGAAGATTATGAAAAATCGACCAATCACATGCGGGATGAAAGACGCGATGTGGGTGATACTCTTTGCCATTTGCCTTGCCGAATTTATTACGCAATAAGGGTGCTGGACGGCCGTGGAAAAGATCCCTAAGATAGAACTTACTAGAACAGAAGTTGTCATGGCTATCCCCATGTGCATTCCTCACATGCATGGCCAGGTGTCTAGCCAGGACGTACTTCTTCGGACACTGGTGACATTGGTACTTGTGGGAGCGTGGCTTTGTCATACCATCGGGGGTTACAACCTTTCTCGGCTGATGTGGGACCCTTAAAAGGAGGTTATATTAGTAACCCGTGGAGCTGGATGAGACTTAATCAATCAACTCAACCTATATAAATCCTGGACAAAAGCCAGTCCCAAATTGCACCCTATTCATTGCTGTCCGCATCTAGCTGGGGTCGTCACACTTTACGAGTACCCGGGTCTAGGACCAGAATACTCTGATCCAACAGCTAAACTTGAACAATTTGATTCCGCCTAGCTCTTTCCATCATCGGACTACAAGACGTACGGCCATGCGCCATCGGTACATGGTGGACATCCCTCCCATACGCACAAAGCGTTTTGCAAATACTTTCATTGTGCGCACAGCTAAGGAGTGTAATTTCCTGCCGGAGTCTTTGTTCCCTGATAGCTACAACCTTGGTGTCTTTAAGTCAAGAGTGAATAGGTTTCTGCTAGGCAAGCATGCTACTCCGCAGACCAAAAGAAAAAACCTGACGAACTGACAAACATTATTGCTAAGATTGATATGATGTTAAGTTTTTACGTCTGGGTGCTGAGAAGTATCCTGAAAAGCTAAGAAACTCACCTTTTCCTGTCCTCATCCCTAAGCTTCCCTCTCAAGTCAGCTTTAGCGTGCAAGTCAAGATGCTCACTTATCATATTGATAGGCATCACAATGTTGCACTTCCTACAGAGTGACCCCTTTATTTCGCTGTTTTTCTTGCAGCGGGAACAGATAAATGTCTTGTAGCTGTCGGCGGTATTGACCAGCATCGGGTACCTGGAACACAAACATAACATCTCCCTGTGATCCCCAAAAGTGTGGAGAGAGAGAGCATATCTGTACTATAGTTCTCGCCAAACTTCTTGGCCGCCCTGAAGTTGATCAGAATGGCTGCGCAATATAGTTCTCGCCAAACTTCTTGGACGCCCTGAAGTTGATCAGAATGGCTGCGCAATATAGTTCTCGACAAACTTCTTGGCCGCCCTGAAGATGATCAGAATGGCTGCGCAATATAGTTCTCGCCGAACTTCATGGCCGCCCTGAAGTTGGTCAGAATGGCTGCGCAATATAGTTCTCGCCAAACTTCTTGGCCGCCCTGAAGTTGATCAGAATGGCTGCGCAATATAGTTCTCGCCAAACTTCTTGGCCGCCCTGAAGTTGATCAGAATGGCTGCGCAATATAGTTCTCGCCAAACTTCTTGGCCGCCCTGAAGTTGATCAGAATGGCTGCGCAATATAGTTCTCGCCAAACTTCTTGGCCGCCCTGAAGTTGATCAGAATGGCTGCGCAATATAGTTCTCGCCAAACTTCTTGGCCGCCCTGAAGTTGGTTATAATGGCTGCACATTAGTAAATCGCATACATAAGCAGCCCACGCTGTGCTTTGCGCATAGGAAAGACAACTTCAGGGTTGCCAAGAAGTTTGGAGAGAACTATAGTAAATCTCTTACAAAAACAACACAGATCCGTGCCTTGCAAATCGGAGCACCAGCTTCAGGGCGGCCAAGAAGTTTGGAGAGAACTATAGTAAATCTCATACAAGAAGAGCACCACGCCGTGCCTTGCGCACCGGAAAGTAAATTCAAGGTGGCCAAGAAGTTTGGGAAGAACTAACTATACATCCATATTCCGCCAGTTAAGTTTAAATGCCTTGTAATGAGGGATGTAAGGCGAACCGAAGCGAGACTATCAATAGGTATTAAGAAAATACTTCAGGTTGGTAAGATCGAGACCTTTGATTGCAAAGTTCACAAGGAATATTAATCCTTTTGGCTTTAGCTTCGACCCCCAACCACTTCTTTCCCTCCTCCCGCCTTTTCGCCAGGTCAATAGGCTTTCTGGGCAGCTCATCCTTGTCTGATTTACAGTCTGACAGTTTCGCTTCTGTGTTTCTGTTGACAAAGTTGTTGCTCGATTTTAGCGTGGCAACACTTGATGACACTGGAAATAAAAAAAGTATTGTAAAAAGTTGTAGAGGCTGATGGTGTGAGATACAGCGCTCAATATAATAACGGTTTGAGGGTGCTGCTGCGGCTGCCACGCTTCTGTAGCGCATCGGGAATGTCCGCGAGGGTTTTTTTTTTGTTTTGTGTCGTCTCGCAGTTCATTCAAAGTGATTGGCTACTGCTTAACCGGGTGATCCTGTGGAGACTAAACTATGTAGGCCCTAGTTTGCCAGGCACAAAAAGCTTAAGCTAAGCGACCACGCTGAGGGCTACCCCCTATGGGGTCGAACCTCGGCTCAGGGCGTCGCTGGGGGGACAACTAGGGCTGGCTCATGATTAAGTGATTCTACCATCCGTTCGGAAAATACCTACGTGGAGAAGAACGGACAAGAAACTCCTACTTGTTAACTAATTATTTAACTATGGCTGGCTTGAATATCTTGTCGGGGACGTCGCGGCGGGCCTCAGCGGCGAGGACGGAACGAGGGTGGTTTGTGTCTTCTAATTGTGCTGGTCTCCTTACTGCTCTCTTGGAGCAGGATAGTGACGTCAGCGGGGGTTGTGAGAGTGAGTCTCGGTCGGCGAATTCGGGAGGTTTCGTAGTGGGTGGCCGCTTGGATTAGGGGGTTACTGTGCTTGACCGCAGTGTCAAACAAGCGCTTGGTAATGCGTTTCATAAACAGCTGGATCGTGGGGATTCTAAGGTCGACAAGGAGTTCCTGATTACGGACGAACCAGGGGGCTTCCGAAATCTTACGGAGGAATCGGTTTTGAATAACCGTGCGAAGACAGCTCAAGCATAGGTCATGATGAGACCGCAGTGAAAATGCATACCTTGCACCAAAGTGACATACCGCTGCCTGCGCGCGAGCGCGCCGCCCTATTATGCTTGGCCAAGGTGAGGTTGTTATATAGGGTTTTGAATAACCGTTTGCACGGTTATTGAAAACCCTATATAACCTGCCTGTCTGCCTACCTGTCTTTGAAGACAGTGTAAGCAAAGGCCATGATGTGACGGATAACCGCAGTGAAAATGCGCAGCTTGCACCTAAGTGTGAAGAAGATTTTTTATTGTTTGACTATGTCAGAAGTAAAAAGAGAAATGAAGAAAATTTAATCTCATAATTTGAAACTGATTAATTCACCTTAGAACACTATTTATAAGTTCGATAAGGTGGCTACCCCCCAAATGTCATGTTAGGTACGAAATTAAAAATCAGAGATTACAAGTTATAAATTTTCCAAAAATATATTTTTTACGCCAGTACGGTATACGACTATCGTAATGACAATAAAAAATACATACGATGCGCTGCAGGCAAGCACCGCTCTCTGCTTCGATACGACGCCGTGTGCGGAGGGGCTAAGACGACTCAAGGAGTTAAGAAATCTTTCGGTGTGCGAAAGTAATTTATGTGCCTAAATACTCACGGTCGCTATTCGGATGGTCGAACGCCGCATGGACGAGCGCACGGAACCTCCCCGTGGTCCTCAATGCACGCACACACCATTCACAGATCATGCAATCTGATGGAGTTACCTGGTGATATGAACATTTATTTAAAGTCTCAGTCACAAATCGCCGACGTAGGCAATAGGCAATACAGCCGCCAAACTAAAATGGTAATGGACAGGCCACATCTGCCGCATATCGAAACAGAATTGGGCAAAAGTAGCCACTGACTGGATACCGAATAAAAGGAACCGGCCAGATATAGGTAGCAAGAGACAGGAAAAAATGGCAGGACGGAAGGGTACTTTGCCCTGCAGTGTGACATAACAGGCTCATAATAATAATTACCTACCCCACCGCAGTATCTCTACGTTGACGTCGTGGTAGGGCTTGCGTGCTCCAATGAACCCTAGGTTGATGCCGGTAGATTCTACTTTGCCGCAAAATTTGCCTAGGATGAGGGCCCGGGTCATACTAAGAGAGATAAATACAATCCACATGGCAGCTTTGTGGCGAGCTGGTGATCTCCAAGGAGAAATCTTTATCCTCGTCTCCGGCTTGCTTTTATTGCCGGTCGGTGTGAACACTGACGGAGAACAGATCTCCCACAGTCCCACTTCTCTCTTGCCTTAATTGGCTGGCTTGAGTGGAGATTCACAAGAGCAAACGTGCTCGGAGGGAGTAAGTTAACCCAGTAAGACGCTGGTAGGGTTCATGACCGTACTTCTGGGATTGTCCTGATAGCCGTGGCATACCTCTCCATCCCTCAAGTACATGTTGCCCCCATAACGCTACGTCACTTAAGGCGCCGATTCCCTTGAGTAGCTGATTTTAAAATGAGAATCACGTCTAAACGGCTAGTCGTAATTTATTGGAAAAAATATATGTTATATTAGACCATTTTCTTAATAATTTCATCTGAGCAAATTTTGAGTTTTATTCGTATAACATAGTGTAATTAATTTGTAAAGTTATGTCTAAATTGGACAAAAACACGACAATCACAACAAAACCGCTGGGCGTATTTTAATGAAATTGACACCATATCAAAGACAATTTAATTATCTACATTTTGATCTGAAGCTTTTTTTTTTAAAGTCATAGAATAATAAGAAAAGTACAAAAAACTACTAAATTTCGGGTCGCGCGGGTGAGAAACGAGGGCGCGTTTTGTTCCCTCAAGGTCGTTGGCGTTAGTCGTCGTCTTAAGTGCTAGCGACTATTTATGGGGGGCCCATAAATTAATGTGCAAGCCATCCACTGTCATTTTATAGCGATGTAAATCAACAGTGGTCAAGCAGGGGCTTAAATTCCTTATATAGATTTAGGTAATCAATCCACTAAACCTCCCAAACCCATAGCCCAATAAGTTTTGTCTCTATATTTTTTAATAGTCCTACACCAGCCGGGGATTATCCTTGGGTGCACTTGCGTAGTGCATACAAGGATGATTGTCGGTTGATGTCAAATTTCAAGCTACATGTCTAACAAGGCCTCTGCCAGTTGGTTTCGGCCCCTAGTACACCTTTCAAAGTCCGGTTCCGGGTTTCTAGGCACCCGAGAATCTCAAAGATATTTAAAATTATAATAATAATTTAAAGTCGACCTACCGGTGGAGATTCTGTACATATCTCGTTTTGATGACAGTGTGAAGAGAGCTCGAATTAAACTGAAGCTGTGGATTAAGCTGGTATGTAGATAAGAATGTGGTCTGAACATGTAGGATGATGATAAATGAGCTAAAAGTTGGCACAAAGAAAAAGAGGGCTTGTGTCCAACTTATACGAGGATCCTTCTGAAAACAACTCTATGGCCAAAAAAGGCCAGAGACAAAAAAACATTCAGCATAATCTGTCAACTAACCTTAACTCCAAAGCAGTCATTAAGAAGGTGGTCATATCGTTCCTCGACCCCCTCCCAAACGTAGGTATCTCCGAAGTATCTCAGGTTGTTGTCCCCGCCACAAAGGCGGCAGCAGCGGCCTGGCACCCCATCGCCGTCACCCGAAGGATTCGCGTGGACTTGCAGGGGTCCCTGAATATTTTTTTTTGATATTTATGATAATTGCATATTGAGAGGATGAATGGAAGGTCAGACGTGAGTGAAAACGCCAGGAGTCCCCTCCTGGCGTTTTCACTCACGTCCTACAAGGAAATACAGACAGATTTATCATATTAGGAAGCCCGGTACTTACTTCAGAAAATAATTCATGTAACTTTTGAGACGTGTACAAGACATTCATTTTAGGCTTACGTCTAGGAAAAACTGGTCGGAAAAAATTGGTGATAAAGTATTTGAAACAAACACATAATTTAGCCAATTTTTTATTAAAATTTAAGCAATTTACTTTATAAAAGAAAATACTTGAAACAATTCGCCAATCATCTTTCAGAAATTCATTTCAAATAATGGCTCCAAATGGCTCCATTTTTAAAAAGTCATTGACACGGTCTTTATAACGAAATGTTGCACACTATACGCACACTATTTGAAAAAAAGGCTTGGCTACACGCAGATAAACGCGCAAATTAGCGGATGTTGTATTCAATAAGAATATGTCGACTACATCATCGCTTACCATCAGGTGCACAGATTACCTCCAATCTGTGATCAGGTGAGATAGTGGTCAAGCGCGAGTCTATAGAAAAAACTGGTCGGAAAAAAATTGGTGATAAAGTATTTGAAACAAAAACATAATTTAGCGAATGTTTTTACTAAAATTTAAGCAATTTACTTTATAAAAGAAAATACTTGAAATAATTCGCCAATCATCTTTCAGCTATTCATTTCAAATAATGGATCCATTTTTTTAAAGTCATTTGACACCAAAAATAGTCGTGTTATAGCAGAGAGTTTGAAGATTACTATACAAACTCTTTGTGTTACAGAATAGCCAAAAGCCAAACCTCTAAAGTTGTCAAAAAATAAAAGGCCCGTGTTGACAGCTATAAAAAGCCCGCGCATAGCGCGCGACCTTAGAGCATAAATGCTCTAAGCGCGCGACGCGTGGCATGCTTAATGTTGCCAGCATAACTGATCTTTTTTCCTTCATTTAATCAATAGTCATTTTTCATTACTCGAGACTTAAAGTAATTTAAGTTAAGCATAATTAATAACTAGCTTTTTCTACTTGCATAGAATATGAGGAAAAAAGGTTCATGAAATTATTGTAAATCTTTTATTATTAGTATCTACTGTTAAATTTGGTCGCAGTGGTGAATACCGTTCCTTTCAATTTTAATTCTATATTAATTTCTCCTTCATTTTTTTTTAAAGAAGCTGCTGCCACATAACCCTCTTGAGTTATTAGGGTGATGGTGCGTTCAGAAACGTCTAAAACAAAATAACAATGATACATTATATTACATGACCGGTCCTGTCCCGCTGGAATATATATATATTCCAGCGGGACAGGACCGGTACCACCCAAAAACCAATACTGTCTGGCACCGGTAGTACGAAAATATAGGTAAACTTTAGTATAATGGCATCCCTAAAAGTTACCTGTCAAATAAAATAAGCAACGCGGGCTATTTTTTTAAAACGGTACTGTAGGCCCGTTATTGTCTTGTTAATTTCAAGAAATCATCCCTGCCAGCAGAATAAAAACACGGAACACTCTCTTGACACCTGACATAAATGACAAACGATTAGTTCCGATTTTGGCCGCGCGCAGATTTATCTTGCGCGCACTCTACTGCATGGTCTGAAAAGATTAATGCCATACATACATGTCAGATTGTCAGTACTGTCAATTTTGTAGGGATGAGAAATTGAGGAAAAAAAAAGATTACATAAAAACCGGTTTTTCTCTTTTCAATACTAATCGATTCATTTGAATAAGACATTAATAATACCCTCAAACCTCCGATTCCAAGAATTGTTTAGCTTTAACATTCCACAGTGATCAGTGGTTAAAGCTAATGAGTTGGCCAATTGTATAATAGTGACAGTTTTTTTTAACATTTCATTGTGTTATTTAGATCGTAATTTTGAAAAAGTTTTATTGTGAGATCTAAATTCTCAAGTTCATTCTCAGATATAGGTTATAAAGTAGGATCGTTACGATTATATACAGAAAAATATGAAACATTTATCTTTAACTTTCTAAGCCTGTAAAGTTCCTGTACACACGTCTGGGTACACTCGCTAGATTTTGTAGAGGTAGATAATATACATACATTTAGATTCGTCATGTCTGTCTGTCCGTCCGTATGTCACTGCCTAACTTGGTAAGTAGATGTATTCTGTGAACCGCAAACTGGATAGTTTGCCCCCCCCCCTCCCCCCCAGTTACTTCTAAAATAAGAGAATGATAAAACTAAAAAAAAAATATGATGTACATTACCATGTAAACTTCCACCGATAATTGGTTTGAACGAGATCTACTAAGTAGTTTTTTTTAATACGTCATAAATCGTAAACCGCAATTTACCAAGTACGGAACCCTTCGTGCGCGAGTCCGACTCACACTTGGCCGGTTTTTATATTATACTAGCTTATGCCCGCGGCTTAGCGCACGTTCAAAGTTAAAAAAAATGCCCCGATCGCCACCAAACTTTACAGGATTACCCGCTGGGTCAATATAAAGATTCTCTGAAAATGACAATAAAATCGGTGGTGGTGGTGTACATACATACTTTCTCTTTTATATAGGTATATAGATTACTGGAAATGTTTTCAAAGGATTGTCTTTAAAAGAAACAGATTATTGGCACACTAATGAGACTACCCACGCTCCCATTGTAACTACGAAAACAAAAGAAACAAAACAACAATAACTTCCAAGGAAAGATAAGCGAAAAAACCTTCTCAGATAAGGATCAATAAATTGTTTCTTTGTTTACAATGTTCAGTGGTCTCAAAACTAAAATACATACCTAACAAATATTTATTTAAACTGTTTGTTCATACAATAAAAAAAACCTTAAATTATGTAATCGATTTACTAACAAGCGATTGTTATTACAAATATAAAAATACTCGATTAATGATAATATCAAATTGTTTCACATCCCTGCAATCAATGTGTCAGACGGTCACACAGTGTTTCGCCTAGAACAAGTTAGGTGGACAAAAGTCTGTTTAATTTTTTCTGCATTTGTATCAACTCGTTCGGTTGTTATAAACAACACTTAATTTAAATTTCACAAATAAAATACAAAATTAATATATTTTATGGAATATTTATTTTGTAATTAAAGTATAAAAAAGTAAAGTAGTATTAAAATATAGTTATCTATTTATTTAAACCAAAAAATATGAACTAATCTTCGTCATCAGAATCGTCCGATGAATTAAGACATGCTATGCTATAGTCCTCTTCATTCTTTTAAAATTGTGTCATTTTTTAACTTTTTGTGTACCTATGCTCTGTGACCAGAGGTTTAATCACAACCCCATTTACTAATGAGGATAAACGATGAATTAGGACGCACTTTCAATCACTTCCCCCTGTCCTTCCTTCGCTCAACGGCTTTAACTAACACGGCTTGAAGATTGTAAAATAGACAGACAGATGTCATGTCAGATGAAAATGTCACAGTATAAATTATTCAAATAATTACAAATTAGCAATATAATTTAAGTTTTAGATATTATAACAATAAGAGATAACTAAAAGTATGCTTTTCAGATGATAACAATACAAATAAAACATAAACATGAGTTACAAAAATTATACAATATCAAAAGATATGAAGTTGTGGTTTGTATAGTGTGTTATAGAATGTAAGTAATGATGAAGTAGTAATGATGTGGAATGAATACCACAAGATTCAAACGATTTTTCTTCTTGTTCTCTCTTCTTATTTGTTGTCTTCATTATTGAAGTTCCAGCCCATCTTGAAAAGCTTTGGTGGAGCATTGACGAGCTGCTTCCAAGCCACTCTGCCTTCGGCTCTTCTCAGGGGAGTGGTCACTGTGAATCCTGTAATCGCCCTGATCTAAGGGCTTACTCCGTGGTGTGTGGGACCATCGAGTGGATAAGCGTCCGTGTGGCCTGAAATCATTTATTTCAATGTATTTTTGAATTGTCAAGCAAAAGATGAAGCTAGTTGCACATGCGCAAGCGTCAGTAGGTCTCTATGGATGAGAACGTACAAGAAACTACACAGATACAGCTCTTTCTTATCAGTAAAATTTTATTACAAGTATTTACTTCAACTTACTTTACTTCAGGATCAAGAACAAGGCCAAACTAATAACCCAATAATAATACTAAAAGCCATACTAATATAATATCGGTATATAATGTCGGTATGTTTGTCTGTTACATTTTTACACAGAAACCGCTGAACCGATTAAGATGAAATTTTAATTTGATATGGAGATAGTTTGAAACCCTGGGAAGGACATAGGATAGTTTTATCCCGGACATTATCCGGGTATTTATTATATTAAAGGGGGTGGTAAGAAGGATGACAATTTGTTTTATGACCCAATCATACTTATACACGAAACAGCTTCAAAATCAAAATATAAGTGTCCTCAGATTATTTTTAAATGTTATTTATAATACAAAGGTATTATAAAAGGCCGATACAAGGAAAAAATTGATCCTTATCTCATCATCATCATCATTTCAGCCGAAAGACGTCCACTGCTAGACATGGGCCTCCCCCAGCACCCCCTCCATAATTGCCCGCCTGCCAAGCGTGGCAATTATGGCAAAACCTCCACCCCCAAGAATAGCACAAATCCATATCTGATAAGGTTTATTTTCGCTTATCCTTCCCAAGTGTTACATACTCTTTGATCCTTCCTTGGAACTAAATGTTTTGATTTCGTACAATGGGAGCATGGGTGGTCTCATTAGTGTGCCTAAAATCTGTTTCTTTTGAAGAAAATCCTATGAAAAAAATTCTCAGTAATATAATATAAAAAATACAAAACTATAAACGAAGTTACTTAATTCACAAACTAGGTAGGGATTGTTACGATCGGAACGAGCCAGGTTAGTCGTAATTTGCAAGTTATATGATTTATTCTTCTATAAATAGTACAAAACAAAGCCGCTATCTGCGTCTGTCGTCGGCATTTCGGTTTCTTCACTAAATTCTTCTAAACTACGCAACGGTTTTAGAAGAAGTTAGAAGAAAAAGAACATTTTGATACGGTTTACACTTAAAGAAAGATATATAAAAGAGATATATAAAATAAGATATGATAAACGAGGAAGTTTATTTTTTATATAACTTGTCACGTGCGAAGCCGGGGCGGGTTGTTAGTTACATGAATATTTTATGAGAGAGAGATTCATTTCAGCACGAGTTTGAATGATAACCATGTACTCCTCCGAAGGATAGGGATAGCAGGCCATTTTTGATTTAGTCAAACAGAGATATGATGGAAACACATCGCGTGCTACCTTCATAGATAACTTCCTAGTCTGCTTTTAGAGTGTGTTGTTGATTTGAAATATGGGCAGGGAGCGCCGACTGAATTTCCTAAGTAAAAAGTCAGAGTTCGAGGTTCGCTGTCGTCTATTTCCGCCTCCAATATTAGACCAATTTAAAAGTTATTCCATAAACTGAAAAAATAAGATATACACTATGCCCCTATGTTTTCCTGTTTCATTTAAAGTGCTAACACACGTTCGGATTTGGTCCGGCCGGACTAACCCCGCCCACAAATCCGTTCTCGCTTATAGTGCTAACACACGTCCGGATTTGGTCCGGCCGGACCACAGATTTGTGGGCGGGGTTAGTCCGGCCGGACCATATCCGAGCGTGTGTAGCGTGGTCCGCCGGACATTATTATTATTAATTGAGTCCGTCTCGGTCCGCTCGTTTTCCCATCGGATATGGTCTGCTCCGTACCAAATCCGGACGTGTGTAGAGTTGTCCGCTGGTTTGGCCGGACTAACTACGACTAGTCGTCAGTATGGCCGATGCCCATGGTCTGGATTACCATTATCTAATAAAAAAATAGTATCTCGTTTTGCTAGGGTAAATAAAATACAACTTAGATTTTTTAACTTTATATTAGGACGTCATACAAAGCGTTTTGTGAAAAAGACACTTTTTTATGTAAATATGTACTTAAGTATTTACAAATTTTCCCGCCACAATGTTTTGTCGAACTTTAAAACGACTGATCCAGCTTGCAGAACAATTTGAAGTCGAGAATAACAAAACGCGCGGCAAAAATATTTGCCTATTCATGTAGCATAGGGCCGCTGACAGGTATTCCTTTGTTTCTTATGATAAAATGGGTCATAATAAGCGACATATCCTGTAAGGGAAGTCATTGTATCCGACTTTTTTATAAAGAATTTTATATGAAAACCAAACTTCGTAGTGTAATTACGTCATAATAATCGGTTGGTCAATATAAGCGGCGTCATAATAAACGGATTCTACTGTATTTATATTGTAAATAATTGTTATTAAATCGTTTAGTTCAGACTTGGCATTTCGTTTGAGATTTCGGAATTCTTGAGGTCATACATGTTTACATATAACAAACTGAACCATTTTCGGCAATGGGGTAAATGTAACGAATGATCTATCATCTCGTGTTAAAATTAATCGTGTAATTATTAAACTTTGCAACATTTCAAGGAACAATCGGTTACGTTAGTAATGCATGAAATATTATTTATGCCCCTAAAAAAAGCTCAACTTGGAAATTTTTACCCTAAATTTGGAGCCAAAAGCCCTAAGTTGGCAACCCTGTGCCGTCCGGTCGGTCCGTCGAACCAGGTTCGAGCGTGTGTAAGCGAGAACGGATTTGTGGGCGGGGTTAGTCCGGCCGGACCAAATCCGAACGTGTGTTAGCACTTTTGTCAAATTTGTACACCAAGCCATAGACTATACACTTATATACAGAGACACCAAGCCAAGCAATTTTGAGCCTTTTTAAGGTTCTAGTGCTTCTAAAGATAATTTATCATCAAAAACGAAAACATAGGGGCAAAGTAAATATCTTTCATTTCCAGTTCACGCAATATCTATTAAATTGGTCCAATATAGGAGGAGGAAATAGGCGAGCGCCAAACCTTGAATTTTGACTTTATACGAAGTAAATTCAGTCGGCGCTCTCGGGCCATATTTCCTCATAATAAGCTAATGCTTCATCACCACTTAGTTGTCTAGCACTCTGCACAGAACGTATAGTATGTTTAATATGGACTGATTTGGGACTTTCACTTATATTTCTAATGTTTATTGCAATATTTATATTTCCCGTTGAACGTGCAGCTACTTCTGCATCAGTCATTAATTCTGATTTGCTTTTTAGATTATTCTGTGATATTACGAAAATTAAGTTTAAATGAAACAAACTCAAAGACTAGCGTTCTGGTCATGTTTTTCGTGTTTTGGCTCAATTATGAAAACCCCCATTTTACAAATCGAGTGCATGCGCTCTGTAAGAAAATTAAAAAATAGTTTGACTCAAATGTGCTGGATAAAAATTACATGATTAAAAAACAAAACTTACGTAGCTATTTCATATAAATAATCTAGCGAATGTACACGAGTGTATTTTACAGGCTTTGAAATGCTCTAAGGCTTTGAAAGTTAAAGATAAATGTTATCTAATATTTTTCCTTATATAATCGTAACAATCATAAAATAACTGAGAACGAACTTGAGACTTTAGGATCCATCACTAAAACTTTCACAAAATTAAATAACGATTAGCCACAATTAGATGTTGTCTAAAGTATCGCTAAAATACAATAATTGACCTGAACTGCTTTTACATTTAGCCAATCATTTAACTCATTAGTTATGTTAACTCATCGCTGTGGAATGTTAAAGGTAGACAATCGTATCTAAATCAGATTTCGAGTTTCAATATCTGATTTCAAAACTATATATTTCAATATCTAGATATTGGCCGTACGCGATATTTTCAAACCTGATCCAATACGCTGTTTTTTGGTTGCTACGATATTTGATGAAAATCGGTATTTTAGATTTGTTTATATTAAACTAGATATTGTGCGTACGCGTACGTGTATATATTTTTAAATCTGATATGCAGCCTTATTTCGTAAGTGAATTCGGCAAGGCAAAGGGTTTGACCCCACAAAAGAATATGACAAATTCTCCTTAAATAATTAGGTTTTGCCAAAAATTCATGGACACTTTCGAAATGAGTATCTTCACCAATGAAAGCATCCATTAATTTAATTTAATATTTGAAATGTATGCAATGCATTGTTATAGTTAACTTATACTAAACTATAAATACACGAGCTTGAGATCTAAACTATGTCATTAAAATATGATGAATAAGCTCAAAATCTATTTGTATTGTGTAAATTGTAACAGCGGTTTTAAGATATCGTGCCGACTACCGATATTTATACTTGTCAGAGAGGCGGAGCCAGCAGTACGCATATATCTAAGTTTTCGCACGTACCAGTAAGCGGTTTTTAGATATCGTACCGATATATAGATTTCGTAACTATATACGGTTTGTATCGTCCACCACTATGACTCAGTCCAAAGAGTAAACCAAAGATTACTATTATATACTGGGTATAGATAGGCAACTCAGCCTTTTTTTTGGGGTTCAAATGCAGTGCATGTGTAGCGCCATCTATGAACCGGTACCGGGACTACATATGCATGTGTGTGTACGTATGGATGTAAATGTGTGTGTATATGTATGTCTATGCATGTGTGTATAAGTGTGTCTATGCATGTGTGTTGTTTTGGTGGGTAAATTTTATTGGAAATAAAATAATGAAAAAACAAATACAATTTTAGTCTATTTATTTTAAAAAAAAATACAGAATAAATAAATTCGATCATAATGAGGTTTTTAGTATCAGTATCAGCACAATAAAGAAGAAAAGTAAAATTTTGGTTTACAAAATGCAAAACTTTTTGTTTATTTTTTTAGGAATCACATTTTTATCAATTATTCATTTAAATAACGTATTATCAAAAACCCAGATTCCTGCAGATTTTTCCATTGGGATCTCATACTATATGTATTAATTCTTTACAATTTCAATAAAGATTCATTGGAAACAGGTCCAAACTCTAGAGTCTCTATATGTACAAGTTCTGGATGATGTTATTATGTTTTTAAATGGATAATATTTTTGTATAATATAATAATACACTATGTATGCATTTCTAAAATATTGATCTTAAACCCGTTTAATTGTTTTACTATAATTAAACTACTCGGCGGCCAACAAAATATGTTGCATCAAACAAATTCCAAATTAACACCAAGATAACACTTTTTATTGTAGTGCGCTGCAAATATTCTATTGTAACAATAACTATTTTATTCTTCCCCGAAAAATACTGATCGTGCACCAAATATTAGTTGATCTACGAATAAATTATGGTCAAAGAATCAGTCCAAGAGCGAGCGAAGCGAGCTCGGGAACTTAGGGCACCCCGACACGGACAGGTTAGGTTACTTTTGACCCTGCAGACAGAAATAGGAGCGCCGCGCTGTTTTTAAATTTGGTGTATTACTATTTTTACAAATTTGCAACAGTTGTTAAATAGATGCTCGTTATGACATATTTTAATGAACATATTTTGGTGCACATTCAGTATATTTGGTGGAATACAGGCAAACTTAGGTAAATGAAATGGGAATAAATTGAAGTACTTTTAAATACCATCCTTTTTAAATATCTGCAGGAATCAGGGTTTTTGATATAGAACATTATTTTAATGAATTATTGATAAAAACTTAATACATTGGGTACTGCCGAGTTGTCTTTCGAAAGTTAGTCGCCTTGTACCTTTAATTAATCAAATTGTAATGATTTATTTTTGTATTGTCAACAAAGGCCTACTATAGAACCCAGCAGCAATGTATATTTTTTTTATCAATTATTTATTTTAATTACGTTTCATCAAAAACCCTGATTCCTGCAGATTTTTCCCTTGGGATCTCATACCATATGTATTAACTCTTTACAACTTCAATCAAGATGCAGTGGAAACATCCAAACTCTTAACAGTCTCTAGGCGTAATTAAAATCTGCAGGAATCAGGGCTTTTGATAAAACGTTATTTAAATGAATAATTGGTAAAATTTATATATTTATGTATATAATTATTACTGTACTACCGGGATGTCTTTCGAAAGTTAGTCGCAAACATACAATTTAATTAAATAGTATGTTTTTTTTTGTATTTTAAACAAAGACTTACTAATAGACCCGGCAGCAATGTATAACATTTTTATCAATTCTGCATTTAAATAGTGTTTTATGAAAAAAACTGATTCCTGTAGATTTTTGCCTTCGCATCTCATACCATATGTTTTAATTCTTTACTGCTGCGCTATTTCAATCAAGATGCATTTTAAAAAGATCCAAGCTCTAAAGAGTACCTATGCGTAGTTCACGGTAACTTTACAAGTTCTGGATGTTGTATATAAAATCTGGCGGAATCACGGTTTTTGATATAACATTATTGAAATTAATGTTACTAATATTATAGACTATAGTAAATGGCAACGAAGGCAATACTCCTGGGTTAATGGTGTCACAAAATTTCACGGTTTAAAGTATAGGTAGATTGTAGTTCCATAAATTGTGGTTAGGTGAGGTTGAGACAGGGGGGAGACAGTTAGAACAAGCACAACTTCAGTAAAGAAAGAGTCGCCGTCTACTTTTCTTAACTGAGAAACTAATAGTTTCATAATTATTGATAGATGTCTCTGTAATCACAAATAAAAAACTGAAATAAACTAAGTTCTCTAATTTAATTTAAACTATTTTTTTAGAGAATAATTATAATATTTTTAATCAAAATTATCTCATTATGATTTCATACCTGTCTAGAATTATCGATTATGGCAACCTTGTCACGTAAATCTTTTTTCTGTGATTTATTCTGGCTGGCGACATCACTCAATAATTCAAAGTTGTAAATGTCAAAGTAGCCGCCGCAACTTAAAATTTTCGTCCGCGCTTGTTTGTGTTGTGTGTCCATTTTGAGATTAATTATTGGTATTTAAGTGTTTGTCTACATCAGAAGTCAAGTTGAGTCTCTCTTCCGTCCTGTTAGTGGATTACTACCCATAAACTAATATTTTTCAGTCACTACGTTGTGACATGCAATTTTCACAAAAATTGTGAAAAACTGTTGTGTTATACCTATTTAGTGATATTCTTGCGAAAAGACGCTTATTTTGTGCAGTGTGTGTCTATCAAAATAGATACAATGCCTCACCGTTGCTATTTTGGATGTAAGGACACTGGTAAGTTATTTTTTACAGAACTGCTCAAAAAAGATTTTTTTTATACTCTAATTATTTCTTTGGCCCGCTTAAACAGAATTCTTCTAATAATCATGTTTAAAAACCTTTCGTTCTCTTAATTTTCATCATATTCTCAAAATTAACATTAAAAAAATTGCTTTTCTCAAAGCTTCAAATGTCTAGATTTCGTTTACGTTTTATAAACTAATGTTTCGACTGGCAATTTGCAGACACAATTGATTTTTAATATTGTCCACTGGTGCTTTTTGCCAGATGACGAGGTAATATTCAATCGTCTGTCGTATTCCAACTGAGTTTTCTGTTTTTTCTTTTTCCAGTTCAATTGCATACCAGCGAGATCACTCCAGACAAAAATGAAGTATCTTCAAAATGAAATAGGAAACGAAAACTACTGCCCGAAAGTATTATAATAAAAACTAAAACAGAAGCTAATATTCCTATAATATTTTCTGTTTTTATTAGATTTAGAATTTCCTAAATAAGTGATAAAATTGTAACGCTGACAGTAAAATTTAAAAATATTCCTTCTGTTTAATTTCTTAAAGTAATGAGCTATTTTTACATATACATATAAACTAACGCCTCTTTCCCATGGGGCTAGGCAGAAACTACAGAACGCCACCTGCTAGGTTCTTTACATTCTTTTGCTTCACTCACGTTCATACAATTCATACCTACATTCATTTTTAATTTAGTGATTTATTGCAACTTTTTTAAAAAATATGTTAATTTTTAAAATGGTTTTCTGATGATAGATAATATTTCCCAGTTACTTAACTTGTTTTCGTGTACTTGATGTAAAATATAACATAATTGTTACAAATTACAATGAATTGCTAGAACCAAATAGTAAATAGCTTCGAAGCAGCCGCCGAAATCCAAATTTTCTTATGTTTTTTTGCAGCCGTTTACGTCGTATTTTGATCAATTGTGATTCGCGAATTTAATAAATCGTGTATTGAATCACGATCATTAAAATATCAATCTCGTTGTTTATGTTTTAATGATTGTATTTTAGTAAATGCACCATCATTATATTCGCGAATCGTATTTTGATCAAAATACGTCGTAAACACATCTAAAAAACAGGAAAATTTTAATTTCACGGGCTACGTACAAAGCGTTTTTTTTTTTTTCTTTTTACTTCCCGTTAAGATATGCAGATGGCGTTTCGAATCTACATGCTTCGAAATGACACAAGAGCGCTCTCTTCTCCCATATTATATTATTTTACTCTTTGGGTTGAGATCACACAGTCCTGTAATTTTTTTCTCCTATTATCGCGCTAAAACTGTCAGGCATGCTGTCAAATAAATCATGGAAGGACATGAGTAGATATGCTGCGGCGTTACTTTCTTTTTCAAGGACTTCACATCCTGCAAATGAGAAAAGATATATTAGCACAACTGAAATTCGGCATTCACGGATCGTGTAAAGAAGATAGACAACAGCATCTTTGTTTGTGCTAAGAACATACTGCAATCAGTAATATGCCTGCCAGTGTACCTGACTGATATTGTCACGATTGAAACTGATATTAAACTAATAATTCATAATAGTAAACTGCTTACCTGTCATAAGTCCAAGGGTTACTCCAACTGATTGACTGAATACTTGATTACAATGTTAACCCTTATTTTCGGGATTATTTCCGGCAACACGTGGTGACATTAGCTTAACCACCAGGTTTAAAACCTTTATAACTTGGACACTTTTTAAACAGCTTCACATTGTGGTCCCATTTCGCAATGCATTCTTGGCCGTTAATGGTAAATTTAACGTCTTTAGTGATCAGATTATTTGTAATCCCTTTTATTAGGTGAGGTGATCATTTGATGTGGCAGCTAGGGTCGGCTTGCTTATTATAGCTTCAATGTTGAGTTCTTTTCCTGAAATATAATTAAAATATCTATATTTAGTTGAAGATCAAGTGATTGTGCTTACAGATCAAGAATAATATTAAAATATTGTCGATATTTATTATTTGTTGCGACAAAAAAAAACTTTTTAACAAAAAAAAACAAACTGACTTCCAAAAAAAAACACAGCAAAGTGAAAAATAACTTATTTTCCGAATTCAGTGTTTTTGATACATATTGTTTTCCGTTTTTCAACGGTTTTTTTGGAAGATGGTTTGAAAACTTTTTTAATTTTTCACTTTTTGGTTTTGGTACCTCAAATTACCATGAGAACTATTTATAGTCAAAGTTAATCTCATAAAGATTCCAATAAGCCCAAACACGACTAGAATACATTTTTTTTATTTCCTAGTTCCAGTGCCTACCTTTCGGCTTCAGATCTATTTCATCTAAATATGTATCAATCGCTATATGTATGCCTATGATATGGGACGAGATCCCTCAATTTCCATGAGATCCCATCATCTGATCCTGATCTGATGACCATGGAACTACCAGGAAGTCTCAAACAAAGGAACAGTTTGCCAAATCGAACCAGTCGTTTGAGTAATCGGGCAACATAAATAATAATTAAAAAACTCAGAAACCCAACTGCTTAAAAAGCGAACTAAAAAGACGTAAACAAGAAGAAAATAATGCTGTGCATTCGGAGGATACATATTCGCAAGTTGGCTGACCAAAACCAGATGTATCCTCCGACTGCACTACATTATTTTCTTCTTGTTTACGTCTTTTTAGTTCGATTTTTTTGTTTTCCAATTTTAATGTAGCTTGTGACACTCGCAAGGTTAAGACAAATCGATTGACGTAAGAATCATCAAAATCGGCCAACGCGTTTGGTCTCTGGAACGCCACATAGGAACAACCATACATACATAGACTGATAAACACGTTACCCTCCTTCGGCAGTCGGGTAAAAAAGATTCTGACTTGAGAACCGCCTCCCTTTTTTTAAAGTTGATTAATAAATGCATTGATGAATATATATAAAGTTAACAATTATTAGTATTACCTTGGATATGTAGTGTTCAATTGCCAATTTAGACAGTCCACCAGTCGGATACTTATGAACCTCTTCAAAATGTCTATGACAGACATGTTTGTTGCCATAGATAGTATGATGATCCAATAAAATTAATTCACCACCAATATCTAAAACCCCAACTTTTAAGTTTCTCTTCACTTGTCTCTGGATTCAGAAACAGGTGTAGCGGCACATCTAAAAAACATGAAACAATTAGTTGTGTAACTTAAATCAGTCACTGGAGGAACGAGGAACTATACCTTACTCAGCAAGAGCTTGAGACAATGAACACAATAATCTCTTCGGATTAAGGATTATATAAACTATATTTCGACTAAGCATGATATTCATGACGTTAGTTTTCAAAATATTTTGTTTTATTTTTCCATTAGTCTAATTAATACAGCCATATTTACATAGGTACTTTTAACTCTGATTTAATGTGATCAATGAGTCTTCATTCCACATGATCACTAATAGTTGCACTTGTGTGTAGCTAACTAATTTAACCTAAACTAGCTTTATCAATGCTGTGAAACTCTGTTATTGGCTTATAAGATAATTCTCATCATCTCGCTGTCACTGTGCAGTGTAAGCGGACAATAAGATGCTAGTAACTTTGACGCAAGTACACTGGGCTGTTCATTGACAGTGCGATGAACAATATATCTCATGTAATTTAGTAATAAGCTGTTGAGTTTCCAAATAAATAAAACCTTTCTAAACATTCATAAAAAATAATTACTAACAAAAAGAAATTGTGTTAAGCTAATCTAATTGCAACACTAATTTCCGAAATAAGTTTTGATTTTTTCATAAGATAGTTTTGTATAAAAGAAAATATAGTAAGATTGCTTGTACACTTTGTCCCAAGCCAAGTAGAATGAGTTAGTTTTATATAATACTAGTTGTGCCTGAGGCTTTGCTCCCGTCAACCCTACCTACAGTACCTACCATACTTACCTACCTATTACCTACAATTATGACAACCTACAATAATTATGCAAAGTTAAACTACAGCACACCCAGATACACACCTGGAAGTGCTGTGGTTTAACTTGTTACAATTCAATCTATTTGGGAGACTGGGACACCAGAAAATTTATATTTCATATAAAAAATGGATAAAGTGAGAAATAAGTTTTTGCACAAATTGCACCAGTGATAGAAAATTTTAAAAAACCGTTTGACCTGGTAATGTTCGTACGTCGTGTGATGAGGAGGGATGAAAGGGGTCGGCCCTTTCAGTAACATGCGTTATCCCTCCTCATTACATAACTTACGAACATTACCAAAGAAAAGAGGGATGGACTGTGTGAGGAGTGATATGTAAGAAAAGGGAGTCCGTGATAGCGTGACGGGGGACAGGTCGGTATGGAAGAAGAAAACGTGTAGCGCCGAACACAAGTAACATATAAGGGCAGGAAAATATAGATGATAGTAAATTATCAAGAACAGTCACAATGCAGATATTTTTCTGCAATGAAGAAAGACAAACAAAATTAACTTACCGTCTTTACCAATCACAGTACATCCAGGTACACACTACACAGCAAGAATTTTGTGACATAGTGTGGATTAAGATAAAATATTTATATAAATCGCACTTGCGAAATAATGAGAACTTTATTGCAAAAAGAAAAAAAAATCGCACGGTTAGTTATACTCTCGTGCAGCGGCCATTTGTAATTGAGGTGTGCCCATATAAACAAAAGGTTTGCATTTTTTTTAAACCAAAATATATCTTATGCATTATTTTGCTGATAATAAAAACCTCATTATGTTCTAATTTATTTTTTTCTGTTATTTTCTATATTTACTTCAAGAATAACATGTGATTATAATTTTATTTTTTGATTTAGGTTTTTTTTTTATATCTGACAAAACTCCCAGCATCGGCGTAATATATTTAACTATGGCAGCACCGCAATTTTGGTTCCGGAACCGGTTCATAGATGGTGCTGTTTTAAATCAAAAAACGGAACCGTAATTTTTTTCTAAGTTGCCATAGCATGGAGTAAACTAGTATACGGAAAACTCAGTCAGTCACTCATGACGTATATAATAATAATATTTGCTCATGACTCAGTCAGTGTCAGGCAATGTCAGTAGTGTCAGTGTCTCTTTAACATAGTTTTATTTTCTCTGTGCGTTCGTTAACGTTAGATACGTAGTACTAGTATCTCTAAGTAGTCTGTGATCTTTAGCAACGCGAGCTGTTTACGTAAATATTGTGTAGCTATTTAATTACTCTTTGGCTATTTATTAAAGTTATATTTCCACGGGAATTCTTTAAAATCAGTGACTGCCTGCAAATAAATATCTTACAAACCTTAATAATTCTAGTGATTGAGTTTAGTGTGTATTTGTTAATTGTGTTGATATCGCAATAGTAACCTCTAATAAAACTATAAAAATGGGTGGCAAAGCAGAGAAAGGGACTCCAAAGTACATCGCGAATAAGATAAAAGCTAAAGGCTTGCAGAAACTGCGGTGGTACTGCCAGATGTGTGAAAAACAGTGCCGTGATGAAAATGGTTTTAAATGCCACACTATGTCGGAGTCTCACCAACGCCAGCTCCTACTGTTCGCTGACAATCCTAACAAATACATCGATGAGTTCTCCAGGGAGTTTGCTGACGGGTATTTGGAACTCCTTCATCGTCAGTTTGGCACTAAAAGGGTCAATGCCAATAAGGTGTATCAGGACTATATTTCTCATCGGTAAGTTGGCCTATCTTGTTATTTCGTGGTGTTTTTCGGTAATAGGTTATTTTGCCAAGAAATCTGCGTGATCCTAAGGGTGTCTGGGATTATATAAAATAGATATGTATCATGGAAAACACATGAGAATGTGAAAGTCTTGTTTGGATCTTTGTTTTTCTTGTTATTTATATATTAGTGTTCTTGGGTAGTAGACTATTCTGTCAAGATGTCAGAGCGTCCTAAATGGTATCTTGGGGTTAATATTATGGCAATTCTACTTCTTATGACTTTTTACTTAGGAAATTCCGTTGAATTTCTGCGACTGCATTTCCTCTTATAAGTTAAATATATGTGTTATTTAGTCCTTGTACATTGAGGCTTTCTCAGATATGGTGATGGATCAGACTGTTGAAAGCGTTAGAGTAATCGATGAAGGCTGCTATGTAAAGCGGTTTTTGTTATTCATTGTATTTCTCCAAAATTTTCTTAGGGTGTGAATGTGTTCTATTGTACAATACCTCTTTTCAATTCTTCTTTTGCCCGATGGGCTGGTTCTCATTCTAGTATGTTAGTTATTCTTTCCAGAATCACCTTTGCAAACACCTTGTAAATGTTTGATATCAGACTTATTGGCCTGTAGTTGCCGATATTGTCCATGGGTCCTTTTTTGTGTATATTACTAACCCTGTGAGCAAGATGTCATTAAATATCTAGGTTAGGGCTGGACTTATTTATTTTATTGTGCCTTTCATCGATTCATTTGGTCTCTTATCAGGCCCAGGTGCTTTTTCAAAGTTTTTGTGAGTTGATGGCTTTCACTGCCTTTGATACAGGAATGTGCGATATATGTTCTACTGCTGAAACTATTTTTCTTGGTAGCATCTCACATTCATGATCTATAGCTGGATTTTTGCTGCCAGGCAGCATGGCTTACTGTGCCAGACTTGAGTCACACATTTTATCACAGTTTGGGCTCAGGCACAGGCCGTGCTCGCTCGGCAGGTGTACGCAAAGGGACTTTGGTATAGTCCTCGCCAAACTTATTGGCCGCCCTGAAGTTGGTTTTCCGGATTCGCGAGGCACGAAACGGTGCTGTTTTTGTATGCACAGCCATTGTAGCCAACTGCAGGGTGGCCAAGAAGTTTGGTGAGAACTTTAGTAGTTTGTGTATGATAATAACTATGTTTCTAATCCAAAATCTTAAATTTACCTGCCATGTTATCTCTTCACAACCCTTGTTTGACTGCTAGAAAATGCCTAAACCTTTAATTCCCCTTTGTACCTTTATGCATGAAGTCTCAATAAATTAATTTCCTTCCAGAGACCACGCACATATGAACGCGACCCAGTGGGAGACTCTCACCGAATTTATCAAGTGGCTGGGTCGCGAAGGAAAATGTATAGTGGACGAGACAGAGAAAGGATGGTTCGTCACATACATTGACAGAGACCCTGCAGCGATAGCTGCATCCGAAGCCAAGGCCAGGAAGGAGAAAATGGATAAGGATGATCAAGTAAAGTTATTTTTTTTCAATTATTATCTTGGGATCGGCTTTGGATAAAATTTCCATTTGGCTACCCCCCTGTACCATCCCCACCACTCGGAGCTCTATGGAGGGAGGGAAAGGTTGTAGGGGGGCTACCCCACTGTACCATTCCCATCCCATGGAAACCCATGGTTATGGAGATATTAGATATATTTTATACTTAAATATAATAAGTGAGATAAGAAAATGTGAATTAGTCCAAGAGTGAGCGTCGCTTTGCTCGCTCACTTCAGCTCCCGTCATCTCCTTCATGTTAGGTTACTTTAGACCCTGCAGACAGAAATAGGAGCCCCGCTCAGCGGGGCTCCGTCGACTTTGATTTGTTTCACTCCCTCCCTTAAAACGATGGACATTCATAAAAATTCTAACCTGTATACTTTAACCATGGATATCTCCATAACCATGGGGCTCCGAGTAGTGGGGATGGCACAGGGGCGTAACAAAAGCTCCCCTCTCTCGCCCCCACCC
This sequence comes from Orthosia gothica, assembly GCA_949775005.1. Classification (NCBI taxonomy): domain Eukaryota; kingdom Metazoa; phylum Arthropoda; class Insecta; order Lepidoptera; family Noctuidae; genus Orthosia; species Orthosia gothica. Next base: position 16,841,792 of record OX459061.1, read on the forward strand.
TCCCTGCGCCAAAAAGCGACGGCCCATAATGGAAATTATAACCTCGGCTTTCCAAGCCATTAGCAGATGGGATGTGCGCATGATTGTCAAGTGAGGTTCGTCCTCCCAGCGGAGGAAACCACCCCTTCATTATTTACTTGCTTTATTTAACAAGGTATATATTGTTGCTTAAGCTTTCTGTTGTCTAGTGGCACATTTAGAGCGGTGGCTAAGCTGTTTTTGTTTTATTGTGCGACATTATACGGCTTTTGTATCTCATTGTTTTGAGCTCAATTTCCTCTTTTACGGTTGTTACTTGGAGATGCTCGTGGAGTTCGCTGGTCTTAAGAAACCAAGGTGCATCTGATATTTTTCTAAGTACTTTGTTCTGAAACTGCTGCAAAATTTCTACAAGTACAGATCTTGAGTTAAATTTTGGTGTATTTATTTGAAGTTTATTTATAAGTAACAGACCCAATAGAAGTTGCCTTGTCCATGTTAACATACAAGTCAAACAGACAAAGTCCTATTGACAAAAGAATTTGCCTTTGCTTGTCTCAAGTGATGCGCTTACCAACGAGCAGCATTCTATTTTTACAGCATTTCAATTTTATTTCAACTCAGCCATTTAAAAGGTACTTTTAAATATCGACACTTCACCCTTATTTATAAAAATCACGAAACTGTTTAGCAATTGCTTATAATATTAATAATGAATATTATATTATAGCAGATATTAATAATTTATAATATATTATAGCAGATATTAATAATTTATATTATATTATAGCAGATGATTAATTAAAAATTATATAGAAAATTATAATTTTCAATCCATCAGTTGCTTGTTGTTGAAAAATGTCCACTGCTGGACATGGCCTCCCCCAAGAGTCGCCACATTGACCGATCCCGTGCGTCCCGTTAAACACCGTCTATGTTTTAAAAATAAGGCATTCAAGTCATATAATTAGTTATAACACAGAACTAAAATTTCAATTTGCATACTTATCTTTTTTAGGAGAGAATGCTTGACTTCATACAGAAGCAAGTGGAACGAGGGAGGAAGGCGACGTCTGAGGAGAGTCCTTTATATTCGGAATTCAAAAGAGAAAGCAGCCAAGAGAAGGTTGTGCTCAGTTTGAAAAGGAAGGCTGAGGGTAAGCATCTATCCTAAACATATTATATAATATCTATATATATAAAACAAAGTCGTGTTAGTTACACAAGAACAGCCGTTCTTGTTGCCGACCAATTTTGATGATTTTTGTGTTTTTGGATTTTTCTTCCTCCGGAATTGGATGATGATAAGTAATAAAATATCGAAATAATTATCGATAAAAAAGAAACATTTTGCGAACGCCATCTCTGATACATGATAGAAACAAAGCGCACAAAAATGAATATGGTGTTGTATGCTGGTTCCGGTATTGCCAGTAGATGGCTTTGTCCATTTTTCTGAAATTCATCCCATAATGATATTTAAACGAACAGGAAACACAAATTTCCAGTATTTAACAGAGTCACCAAAATTGGAGGCAGCCTTTGCGCGTGGTCAACTATATTAAAACAAGCCTTTTTTTTTTTAAACAAACTTATGTGCAAATAAAAATTGCATTGTCTCTAGAAACAAACTAATATTTATGTAAATACATATTTTAATGTCTTTTTTACAGAAAAGAAACCAGACACATTACCAGCATCTGCACTAAGACTAAAGGTCAAAGAAGACTCTTCATCTTCTAAAAAGCAGAAGATCTCAGAAGACAGAGAAAGTAAGAGCAAACAGTCTGCTCTAGATGAAATTATAAGAATGCAGGAGAGAGCTAAGGAAAGGGCTAACCGGTAAGAATTTTATTAATTTGCTAAAGTACCAGATATCAAAAAAAAAGTTAATTAAAAAAATCAAAGCATAGCTTCTATCGCGGGCCTTGAGCGTGGAGACCGAATCCAGAAATTCCGTAACGAAAAAACCTAACACCCCCCACTCCGACCGGCACAGCGAGCCATCTATCGATGAATAGCAGAACTTTTAATGACTTTTTGAAATATCACGCTTGTCTCTTTAGTTCAGCAACTCGCCTCTAGGTGGCATTGGTTGTTCCGTTATCAGAGCGGTTGACAACTTTTCTTTCGAAAATATTGAATTTGAAAATGAATAATGATCCACAAGAATCCACAACAAAATACGGGACCACCATTGACGGGGTATTTTCCAGATATTTAGAAGATATGTCACATGTGACATGTATATGATAAGTCTCAAACTTAGGTATGTTTGTTATTTCAGTTACCATAAACCTATAGTTTCAATGATAAATATTCCTTAATAACCTACATGTATTGTAAGATAATAAAAATATTTTGAACTATATTAACTTCTCATTTATTTAATAAAAGAAAAAATTGTTTTCATATCGGTCACCACGCTCAAAAAGTGTAACTTGAATTAATATCAAAGAAAAAAAAAACAAAGGAAAAAAAAATACTGCATAAATAAATAATTATAATTGCTTAAGTTGATAAAAATGCTATGCAATAGCATTACCGCGGCAGTCCCCGAGTGCCCCACGTCTATTTTTTTTTTTAGAATTAACATACAAGTGTTATATATTTTTGAAATCGTTTCTTAAAACCCTTTATTCTGATACCCCATACGATACGGTTTGGAAGAAAAACAAAATATGGCGCCCAAAGGCCGGCATTTTTTTATTTTCCAATTTTAATGTAGCCAGTGACACTCGCAGGGTTAAGACGAATCTATTGACTTAAGAATAGTCAAAATCGCGTTTGGTCTCTAGAACGCCACATAGGAACAACATACATAGACTGATAAACACATATCCCTTCTTCGGCATTCGGTTAAAAATAAAAGTTATGTAATTTGAAAACATGATTTTGTTTATTGAGATATTTCGATAATTTTAATGTCTCAAATGAAAGGTTTAGGCGTAGAACTATTTTATCCGTTTAAATCATGTAAATCGGTCCACGCGTTTATGAGGTATTAACTCATTACTGAATGCTAAGTGAAAGGGTCACGGACGCCCCTTACCGCGATACGTTTGTTTTGATCGTGTTAGCGACACTGCCTTTACATTTTTTTCGTATCGTTTCGAAATATTGGCATACATTGGTAGACGGGTGTTAACGACTTTTATTTTTCTTATCTGTGTGTGTGTGTGTGTGTGTGAATATTAGTAGCACCCAACACGAAGAAAAAAAATGGTAAAAATGGAGTTTTGTGAAATAATATGTATTTCTATTTAAGATTTTCTAGAGACAATAATAAAAAATGTATGTTCTTGTTTAATCTAACTAATGCTCCTCAGCACAAAATTAAGACATATTGGCATCCTAATTCACATTTCAAAGATAATTTGAATGGATCATTTAAAATTGATTCCAATAGATGGCGCGGTTTTAAATTTCTGAGGCATCCACTCGGTTTTTTTAATTTGTTTGTAACACATTTTGGTACAATGAAGCTGTAGAAACGTGCAAAAAAAAACTATAAAACAAATCGTCGCTGTTTTAAAAAAAGAAGTATTCACGAACCGAGTAAACCCTTTTACTTATTTGTCGGTGCTAACACCATCTATATAGGTACAGGAACAGAGCTACGACGAAACAGAAAATCTCATAAGGTTGTCATTCCTATAATACACAACCTATACACGAATTCTCCCCTTTACACAAACTCGCAGAATCACAACTCCACATTCAACACACGCATGAAAAGGCTATGGTTTATTTTGTCTTGTCACTTCTTTAACTTCTGACCCTCTGATGTTTGATATACAACACAAGTGTGAGGATCCTGGTACCCATAACACAAGTTAAATCTTTCTTTGGGTGCCAGAATTCATTTACAAATACTACTGACATACATTGTTACTCGTTGATGTGAATTTGTTATTTATGCGTCATGTTGTTCATAAGTGTTTGATTGTACAAATTTAGTTACAATAAACAATATATTATTTATTTATTATTTCGTTTATTTAATTTTGTGCACATTTCTTAATTACATTTTTAAATATTTCTTTATAAAAACAAATCATAAACAAAAAACATTTAAAAATAAAAAAAATATGGTTTTCCACCGGTGTCGGGAGCAGGATCCAAGCTACCGGTGGTTAGGGCTCCAGAGACAGGAACCTCCTCACGATGCGAGCCGTATCGAGGAGTACTGCCTTCTGTATCAGGCCCTTGATCCAACCGCGCAATGACAGCCTCGACAGATGGTCGTCGAGACTCTTGGCCATCAGGCCGTTGGCCGTAACGACAATCGGCACAATGATCGCCGAGTCCACATTCCACATGTCGACAACCTCGTGTGCCAAGTCGAGATACTTGATTTGTTTCTCTTTCTCAGCTTTCACGAGGTTCTCGTCATGTGGGATGGTGACATCGATTATCATTGTGCGGCGCGCTAATCGGTCTATCACCACTATATCCGGCTTATTGGCAACAATAGTCCTATCAGTGATGATAGACCGATCCCAGTACAACGTGACATGGTCATTTTCGAGAACTGGGTCGGGCACATACTTGTAATACGGTACCTCTGAATCCACTAAATTGTACTTCAAAGCAAGTTGCTGGTGAATAATCCTGGCCACTTGGTTATGCCTGTGTAAGTACTCGCCGTTAGCCAGACGAGAACAACCAGAGATAATATGTCTGATGGATTCACCCGGACGGTGGCATGCCCGACACACGTCAACCGTTCCGTCCTTCATTATATGTCTCCGGTAGTTATTCGTCAGGATAACTTCGTCCATAATTGCACAGACAAAACCTTCAGTTTCCCCGAAAAGGTCACCGAAACGTAGCCAGGATACAGACGCTTGGAAATCTATATCGGGCCCATGGAGAGCCCGATAGAAGCGTCCGTGTAGTTCCTTGCCTTGCCATACCTCTTTGCGTTCATCAGTAGTTAGTATTACAGGCTTGCGCCAGTTCTCTTTAGCCATGGTCAACGGGGTGAGTCCCTTGTCCACTGCGACCACATCCCGATGCATACCCACTTCAGTTTTTAAAAAGTATTCTCTGAGGCTGCACACCTCGCGGTTGTGAAGAGTCTTGGCGTTTAAAAAGCCTCGACCCCCACATTTCCGCGGGATGTACAGTCTCATCACTGATGATCGTGGGTGATGAATCCGGTTTGCGGTCAGCAGTGTCCGGACCCTCCTATCAAGGGCGTCGAACTCAGTCTGAGTCCATTTGAGTATGCCGAAAGAGTACATCAAAACCGGCATGACCCAACTGTTGAAGGCGCGCACCTTATTTCCACCTGACAAAAGGCTATTTAATACCTTTTTCAGGCGGCCAAAGAAACGCTCCTTCAGCAGTTGCTTCATGTCAGTACTGTTAATGCCCAACGCTTCCGACATACCCAAATACTTGTAAGTTTCGGTCGAGGAGAGGTGTCTGAGGTGTATGGAATCAGAGAGTTGAATTCCCTCGGATTCCATAATCTCCCCTTGCTTTACATGCATGACTGCACATTTGTCCACACCAAATTCCATCCTGATGGAGTCACTGAAGGTTTCAGTTACCTTCAGTAGCTCCGTCAGTTGGAATTTGTTGGGGGAAAAGAGTTTCAGATCATCCATGTACAGGAGGTGAGATATAACCTGACCACCTCTTCTCAGCCGATAGCCTAGTCCTGAATCCTCCAGCAGTGTACTTAGAGGATTCAGGGCTAAGCAGAACCAAAGTGGACTCAAACTGTCGCCCTGAAATATCCCCCGCTTAATCCATACAGGCTCATCATCCCCCTGAATTATTATTATTATTATATCCGTGGAACGGAAACAACCGCTATTGATGTTCTTAGAAATGTTATTAGTTTAATCAGACTATAAACGCTAGTTAAGTCGGCACGGTTTCTTGGTATGGGATGAGGCATCTGTATGCTAGTATAATATTATAAGTGCAGCAATTTCTGTTAGGCTTATTTCCCCGATTTTTTTCAACCAACATAACTCTTTTTGTTCTCTTTCAGAAAAGATTACTGGATCTGCGAAGGCATAGTAGTGAAGATCACCACCAAGTCCCTTGGAGAGAAGTATTATAAGAAGAAGGCCGTCATAGAGCAAGTCGAGGATAAATACTGTGCGCATGTGAAGTTGACCGACGCTAATACTAGGCTTAAACTTGATCAGGTAAGATCACCATTTTACCTATTAGGCTCTTTTTTTAGGGTTCCGTACCTCATCGTCTGCCTAGCCTTTTTCCCAATTATTGTTGGGGTCGGCTTCCAGTCTTACCGGATTCAGCTAAGTTCCAGTGTTTTACATGGAGCGACTGCCTATCTGACCTCCACAACCCAGTAACTGGGTAACACGGTACCTCTTGGTAAGACTGGTGTCAGATCTCAGGCTTCTGACTACCCGTAACGACTGTCAAAGATCTTCAAATGACAGCCGTGACCAACGGCTTAACGTGCTTGCCGAGGCACGGAAGAAACTCGGTATGTTGAAATGGTCACCCATCCACGGACCGACCTCGTCAAGCGTTGTTTAACCTTGAAGATCGACCTCAATAGGTACAAAAAGGAGCCCTTATAATATCACTTTCTTGTCCGTCTGTCCGTGTGTCACCACCGATTTTCTCAGGAACGGGTGGACTTAGCTAGTTGAAACCTATAACTTTCATTTCAGACCAAAATTATCAAAATATCTCTATAAAAAAAAAAAAAATTACATGTTTCACGAATTATTCTTTTTCCACTACCTGATGAGCTTACTTAATTAAATGCAAATAATTTTCAAAAACAATTTATTAGAAACGTTGAGACTAAAAACCACAGACTGACAATCGAGAGGTAACAGATTCAGTATCATTCTGCCAGTTACATAATGATCCATACAAAAGTCATTTTGTAACAGTTATTATGTAATTTTGTTTTATTTTTATAATCTTGTCTAAATGTTCATATTTCGAAACGAATTTCTTAGGCAATGTGTTACATAATAGACAAGATGGTGGAAAAAGATATTTATACTTATTTTCTTTTACAGAACCACTTGGAGACTGTGATACCTTCCACCGGCCGCGCCGTACGGTTCGTGAACGGCGCATACCGGGGCGCTAAGGGACAGCTGCGCAGCATGGATATTGATCGCTACTGCTGTGATGTTGAGGTAAGCAAAGCATTTTGATACTAATGACTTCTTCATTCAGGCGATATATACGCCCCAATGTTAACGCAGTACTGGCCGTGCGCCCGCTCGGAGCCAAAGTATCAATATTGAACCTCCTTTTGTTCAGTTTTGTTTGCAAAATATTATTTGATTTGTAATTGAATTTGTATATGTATATGCTATTTCAGTTTTGAAGAAATTCCAGCCTTCAATTTTTCTGTGTAAAAATATTTTTAAACATCCAAGTCGTTTTGGAGGAGTTACCAAAAGTTGCGAAAAGATATCGTGTTGTTTATATTTTTTTTAAAGCAAAACTATTAGTTACACGAAAATAAAATTTGTTTTTCCTTGTTGCAGATATCTGAAGGCCCGCTAACGGGTCGCGTCGTCAAAGGAGTGCAGTACGAGGATATCAGCAAAATTGCGTCGTGACAGTAGATAATTATTTATTAGAAAATTGTAATTTTAGTAGAATATAATATTTTTATAAGGAGTTTTCTTGTTTTATTTATGGAATACCTTTTTCTAGCGCCCACGCCCGCTGGTCGTTGAGAATTAGGCCATGGGCACCTACTATGTGAAATTATCTTTCTTCCTAATCAAGGCCACGGGGTCGCAGCGCTAAGAAAGGAAATTTGGTTCAAATAAATCTCACTAGATGGCGCGATATGCACCGAACTGTTATTAAATGTGTGAAAAATTAACATTTTCGGGAATCAAAAGGTATGTTCTTGTTTAATCAATTCTCCTAAGCACAAAATTTTGGAATGTTGGGCTCTTGAACTTCACATTTCAAAGATTATTTGAACGAATCATTTAAAATTGATGCCAATAGATGGCGCGGTTTTATTTTTCTGAGGCATTCCACTCGATTGTTTAAATTTGCATTGTAACACATTTTAGTGCAAAGAAACTATAAAAACGTGCAAAAAAATACTATAAAACAAACCTTCACTGTATTTAAAGAAAAAAATATTCACGAACCGAGTAAACCCTTTTACTTGCAAGTTGCTGCTAACACCATCTCTCGCCTCCTCCTCCTCATCTATCGCCGTTTAACGAAACCGAACGCGATTGATGGACAATAAAATTAATCGGTTTAATCAGACGAAAAACGCTAGTTTCGTCGGCACGGTTTAGTTTGTATGGGATGAGGCATCTGTATGCTATTATTTTATTACAACATGTATTATACTTTTATTTGTTTCTTTTTAAACAAATAAAAGTATAATACATGTTTATTGCTACTGACATTATGAAGTTGAATGCTTCGGAATTATGAACATTAGAGACAGAGTAGTTAGGAATTGTGATTGTTAGGATGAAAAATGTTAGGAATAACATTTTCGGATTTCCAATTATCGGAGTTAAAAATTTAGGTGAACTTTGGCGCACCCGGCTGTAAGTAAGGTCGAGTGAAGGAGGCCTGTTAGTAGTGCTTGCCACTAATCAACGAGGCACAGTACCTATAATATCAGTATGAGTAGGATAGGATAGAATATTTTTTTTCCGGGATTACAAGTAGTCTATGGGTTAGAGCGGAAGCTGTACGTACGGCTCTTCAAGTCTGCAGTGATAAGTCGCCAGCGAAGCCTTGACGAGGTAGGACCTATGTCACTTTTGTTCGCGCTCGACTTCCCGCTAAAATATCGACCGATTTATTTTGAGACCACAGTGTAACAAAATCAGTAGGTTAGGAAGATTTTTAACAGACCTCAAAGAAATGACGTGGTTCTGAATTCGGTTTCTTTATAATTATTTACCATTTCATATTACTTTGGCCAAAAATATTAAATGCCGGAAAAAAAACAGGTTTAAAAAAATAAAAACAACCAAAGTTTCTGTAAAAAATCATTTATTTACGAATCGAAATAAATGCTTAAAATTAAAATGTTCAAAATACATAGCATAGAAACTTTAATAGTATTGTAATAATTACATTTGACATGCCGTGATGCGTGCGATTCTAACGTTAACATAAAATAAAAATGGCTAACAAATATTGCCATGCCAAAAAATTATAAGTACATTAAACAACTGCAACACACATTGAAACCACAGACGCCATCATAATATTAAATGGCAAACAAGAAGACAATCTACCTGATGACAAATGTTAAATCCCACAGATATAAATCAAACTAGATGACGCGATTGTATGTACTTCGCGTGTCAAAAAACGAGCTTTTCATTTAGCATTATCGGCACCGGAAATCCACCGAAATCTAGAATCCTTTTTATGCCATATTGAGCTGTAATGACTGTAAAGAAAAAGTGCAAAGGGCATAGGAAATGTTTTCTTTTATTGGTAAATAAATTTGTTTTTAAATTGTGTGTGAAAAAGTGGCACGCCTGGTTTTCATACAGATGGAGGGACTTGCGTTATCTAGTTAGATTTACGTCTGTGGTTGATCCCTTGAGTGCCCGAAACGTGGATCCACGCGAGATACAATGGTAATTACGGCATTCAATCGGTTAAAGCACACTCAGCTCAAACGCGACGTGTCAGAATAAATGTACATGGTAAATTGATCTCTATCTCCATCACTTAATGCATACATTCCTATCAAGATAAAAGAAATAGTGCATTCTGTTTGACGCGTCGCTTCGTCTCGACCTTAAGTTATGGAGAAAAAGGTCAATTTATTTTTTTATTACTATAGCTAGGCTCGCGCTTGACCACTATCTCACCTGATGGTAAGTGATGATGTGGTCGACGGTGAAGCACGCTTGCCTAGAAGTAACCTATTCACTCTTGACTTAACAGATAGTACAAGATACCACCGCTTAAATCTGCTGGTAATTGTTCTTATAAATAAACTTAACTTTCATGAATGCCAACAATTTATAGCCACAATTTCTTTAATTAAATTGTAATTTAGTTTTGTCAAAAACACCAGATGTATAAAACAGCAAATGTGGTTTCGGCGTGTATTGCTAAAGCATAAGGATTAAAGATGGCATATATTTTTGAAATAAAGATTACAGCCAAACGCATATTTATGATAAGAATTTGACGTCGACGGAGTCTTTGCACAGTAGATCTAGTTCTTCATAGATGATTTTAAGGTAAGGATATGTCGTGAATTAAAAATGCTATTTTTTTTAAAGATAAGAAATTTTCAGAGGTACATTTTAAAAGTATCTATGTTGCCATCTCTAACCAAAATGCATTAAAAAATCAACAAAATCTAAGATCTAAAAGCTACTTTTGTTAATACACAAAATGCTTCGATTATAAAATCTTTTAAAAATATTTTTAATATTATTAAAATACTATTTTTATAATTATATTTTTTTTTTGTCTCATGCATATTTTATCTGTGCGATACAGTTTTTTTTTATGTATATAGCAAAGGCACAATTATATTCTGCCTATCAAGTGAATGACAGTTTACATTAAAAACATTGTAAATAGCACGTTTCATTTTTAATGATTATTAAAAGCATGTTTAAAAATCCAGCTTAATGTCAAAAATATGGTTTATTTATTTAAAAGTCTAAAAAATAATTACGGATAACCTCGGTTCCTAAAAACCTGAAGTGAAGATGAGATATACCAGATGAACAACCACAATATGAATTTGCCCTATCCGAGAATCGAACCTAAGACTCCATAGTCAGCAGTAGCAGCTTGCAACCACTAAGCCAAAGAGTTTTTTTTTTAACTGATTTCTGTATTCGGCAGTTAAGAACCGAGGTCAAGTTCTACTTACATACATATCGCACAGTTAACTAACTCTAAGTTAATTTGAATAAAACCTCATACAAACTCTCAAACGGAAGGCACTGTATTCTGCTACTGTATTAAATATTACTTATATACTAAAATATTACTTTAATCAGTTGGATTTTTGTATTAATTCAGTATTATATGCCGTTGGAAGGCCTCCCACTAGGTGGACCGATGACCTGGTCAGTACTGTACTGATTATTGATTGTACATCGATTGCGTTCGGTTCCGTTCCACGGATATAGATGGTGATCTATCTATCGCCGTGGAACGGAACCGAACGCGATCGATTTACAAAAAATAATCGGTATAATCAGATGAAAAACGCCAGTTACGTCGGCACGGTATCTTTGTATGCTAGTATTATATTATCTGTGACCTGGCGAAGGTTGGGGGGATGCCTATGTCCAGCAGTGGACGTCTTTCGGCTGATATAATGATGATAATATGCCTATTTTAGTAGTGGTGTGTTACATAGTTACTGGGTTATGAGGTCAGATAGGCCTTCGCTCTATGTAAAACAATGATACTCAACTGAAGCCGGACAGACTGGAAATCGGCCCCAATAAAATTGGGAAAACTAAAAACTCTATGCAAATTGATTATATACCTATACAGTTACCACTACTGGGACAAAGACCCCCTCTCTGTGAGAGGGAATGGGCCGTAATCCACCACGCGGGCCCAGTGCGGTTTGGTGGATGTCACATGTCTTTGAATTTTTGGTTCTAGGACATGCCAGTTGCCACAAGATGTTTTCGTTCACCGTTTTGAGTAATTAATGTATTTTTAAAACGCTTTTATAAGCTTGGTATGTATGTATCTATGTAACGGAATCTTTGATCGTGATTTTCACCGCCTTCAAAACGTCGGATTAATTTGAAACTTTGCACACTTATCAAGGACCAATGACAATGCAATAATTTATATAGTTTGTCCTATTAACCTTACCAGGATCTTCAGGATTAGCGATTGAACTAAAAAAAATGTTATTAAAAAAAACACTTTCAAACAACGACAACGCCATCTACTGGCATTACCGGAACCTGTATACAACGCTATGTTCATTTTGGTCGGTGTTTTGTTTATGTCATCTATCAGAGATGGCGCTGTGTTCGCAAAACGTATAGGAAAATGAATTTTCTTTATAATTTAGTTTTTCGTTAATATTTCCGATATTTTAATAGTTATTCTGTTAATCGGGGCGTAGATAAATCCAACGAATCAAAGATCATGAAAATCGATCCAGTCGTTCTCGAGTATATTAGTATTAGTAATGGTGTAACTAACACGACTTTGTTTTATATATAAAAAGAAGATTATTTACTACGTTTTAGTCGTGTTTTTTTTAAACGTGCTGATGGAAACGTATTAATGAGGTGTACGATAAAACAAGCAAAGCCAGAAGAAAACAAATTACGTATATTATAATTTACTATACATCAAAAATATACTCAGCATGTTCATGCCTGTATATCTCAATGATTAAGGGTGAAAATACTGAATTAAAATCAAAATTCCAACTGATCATATCGTTAACAATTTCTTAAAAGTATCTGTAAACGATTTTTGTATTCTCTCTTCTGTAAAATTATTGTACTGGCTATTGAAATAGAAGAATTGTTTATGTTGTTATAGTAACTCTTCTTAAAATTGCATTTTCGGCCTAAAGGAAGACAGTTTTTGAAAGCCAGTTCTAGGACCAGTTTTTGGGATTTAGTTCGCAAAAATAATTTTAGATAATTTTCATAAAACTTCTCATAACTTATGTAGGATTTCTAAAACCGACGGTAGTTTCAAAATATATTTTTTTCGTGTGTATAAGGAAGACTTGATTTCGATTGATAACAAAAATATTTAACATTTTTACTGTTTTTGTAAGAGAAATAAAATATTCTAAAATAATATTTTTTTAACAACACTTATTTTTATACTTTTACGTAAAATTCCTTTTGTTTTGTTACTTAAAAAAAGGCCGATTTTGTGACATTAACCATTGAAAAAAAGTAGAAAAAACATATTTTTTAAGCTTGGAAAAAACAGTTACATTTATTTTCCTACTTGGCAACCTACTTTTAGTTCTGTCAAATATTTTTTCTAAGTTTTGCTAAGCTCCACATGTCAAACACATTACCTCACCTTAGAGGCAGTCGGGTAAATACAGCTATTTCATAATTTTACCAAGCTTCTTCTAAAAAGTGGCTGCCAAAGTTTCTCTCAGTTAGGATAGGATAGATGAACTCTCTTTTCCGCACTTCATTTGGTCCGTTGTATGTGTAGGCCTCCTCTCTGTGAGAGAGAATGGGCCGTAAACCACCACGCGGGCCCAGTGCGGGTTGGTGGATGTCACATGTCTTCGAATTTCTGGTTCTAAAACATGCCGGTTTCAATGTTTTCCTTCACCGTTTTGAGAGCAGTGGTGATGAAATAATTTACACAAAGTAAAGCGCCTGTTTAGGTTCGAACCCACGACCTACAACTTGCAAGTCGCGAGGCCATGACCACTAGGCCACCACTTCTCTCAGTTATTTTGCCAAGAAGTTTATTTACTACTATAGAACCTAGCTAAAGACACATTGTATCAGCATCAATCTTTCTATCAAAGTATGGCATAGACCATATAATATTTTGGTAGTGTATCTTGGACAGTTTTTACGGTAGTCTGAACCTGAAAAATCTGACTATCTTGCTAAAGCTAGACTTCCAATCAGAGCGGCTCCAGCGTTACTGTCGCAGCGATAGTAACGCGGTTATAGAGCGATAGTAAACAATACAGCAATTATTGAACTAAAATTCGAATGTAGCTCACTGTCACTGCCATTTTTTCGTAGTTTTGAGGTTATGTCAATATTTAAAATATCTAAAAAATGGACTGTAAAAATATATTTATTGATGAGAAAGACAAGACTAGATAAATTTCTCTAAATTACCCGCCATACCACAAATTTTTTCGTTTCCACTCATTAAAACACTCGTGTGATACTATTATTACAGATAAAGCCACACTCGCGTTTTAATAACCTCTATTATTGCATGAACTACTATTTCTTAAAAATTGATGATCGCTATTGATACAATGTGACTTTTTCCACAGCCGAAGACATAAAAAATAATGTTTTTCTACAATTAAACTGGTTTACTGTCTATAAGAAGAGTTAATTATAACGTTTACTTCTTCAATAACTTCTCTTCTTCAGGATTGGCGGATTCCTTGTCCGACTTGAAGGTAGAGTTCGTGTGGGGACTCGCAGATGTTGGTGTGAACTGCAAAAAAAATATATCATATAACAAACTGTTTTAGTGTACAATCAAAATCATTTATTTGCATAAATAAGTTACAAAAGGTTGGAAAAATGTACAAAATTGTTCTCTTATTCTGCCTTTAATTTCCCATGAGGCTACCCTCATGGGAAATTAAAGGCAGAATAAGAGAACTGGCAGAAACTACAAAAGGCCACTGGGCGTAGGGTAGGTATGCAGGTAGGGTAAACATGTAGGTAGGTAGGGTAGGGCACGTAGGTTAGGGTAGGTAAGGTAGGGTAGGGTAAATATGTAGGGTAGGCAGTTGACGGCCACAGCTTGTTATTAATAAAGTGAGTAAAGAAAACCGTTACCATTTTAATATTTAGTTTTAGGAATATCCACATTATTCTAGCAGCGTGAAAAATAGAAAATATTTTTTTAATAGGATGACACAAAATTACATCTAAAGTCACCGCCAGATAACAAAAAAAATAAAAGTCGTTAACAACTGTCTACCAATGTATTGCAATATTTCAAAACGATGCGATAAAAATGTAAAGAAAGTGTCGCTAACACGATCAAAACAAACGTTTAGCGGTAAGGGGCGTCCTTGACCTTGGCATTCAATAATGACTTAATATCTCATAAACGCGTGGACCGATTTACATGATTTAAACGGATAAATTGGTTCTACGCCTAAACCTTTCATTTGAGACCAAAATTATCATAAAATCTCAATAAACAAAAATCATGCTTGCAAGTTACGTAAGGTACAAGTCGGGTCAATGAGTTATTTTTTTGTTATCTAGCGGAGACCATAGTCTATATTCTAGCAAGGATAAGACGGTCTACTGTATGAGAGATGAGGCCACAGGCCCATGTTCCAAGTCAATTTCAAGGACCGAAACTCGATTCTTTATATTCTCTCGATGAATGTATTAATATCAAGGCATATCTGATAATTTGATGATTGAAGTTTTGAGTTGAGTTGGACGAAATGACTTGGAAAATAAGGTAAAGTCTCAGGCTCAGTTTACATTGCCGCGGAATGAGATGAATACGAACGAAATTATACATAGCATAATGAACTTTAGTTCAATTAAATAATAATTATAATAACTTAACCAAATAATAATTAATTAAATTTATTTTTTATTTTTATTTAAGTCAATTAAATAATAATAATTTAATCAAAATCATAATAAATTAAATTTATTTTTTTATTTATGTCAATTAAATAATAATAATAATTTAATCAAAATAACAATTACATAATTTATATTTTTCTTTATGTCAATTAAATAATAATTAATTTAATATTTTTTTTGTTCTTTATTTAAATTACATATATAATAATTTAACAACATGATAATTTAATTTAATCTAATATTATATTTTATTGCCTCAATACGAGCAAGAAAAGATTTCGCGCGTCTTCCGGGGAATCCTCGCGCATTCTCGAGAATTCCCGTAGCTACTGACTCGTATTTAAATTGTACGTTACACAATTGACATACAATTCATTATGCCATGTACAATAGGTATGTTTCCTGGGTAGAAAAATGATAATTCTATTTAGTCCGTCAATGAGATTATCAAGTAATATTGGACACGTATTTTTTGCTTTATCAAATAAATAAATATTGACAAAGATAAAGCGCACCAAAGTTCAGGAGTGGGGGCTTGTGACGTCACTTTGTCAGTATAAAGTGTAGCACTCCGTGACGTCACACGATATTTCAACGCACTGTATCGTCGTATTTTTTGTTTACGTGGCAAAATAAAAAATACGTGTCCAATATTTTTAGGTTATCTAGCTGGCGGACTAAATATATATTTTTTGTCAACTACCCTATTACGTTGTAAAATTCGCTTCCATTAGAATTTTTCTTAAGATTTTTGCATTTTATAGATCATTCGCTCGCTAGATTTGGACAAATCTGCTGTAACTTTGGTACTTAATATAAGTAGGAATATAATATTTACCACTTTCGCGTTATCCCCTGTAGTTCTATCCTCCTCTTCAATTCGGTTGTTCTCGCCTTCGCGAAGAAGCTGAAAAGCGACAGAAAACTTAATGATTTTATTTTCAACTAGCGAACCACCCCGGCACAGTATAAATATACAAACAGTATGGAAACTACCAACAATTGCTCAAAACGGCACAATTACACAGCCATGCGCACCGACGAGATCCCTAAACAGCGTCCGCGGTGGTGTCAGTAGTGCGCGTGTAGGTTGTTTCCGTACTGTTCGTCCATAATTATACTGTGACCCCGGCTTCGCAGGACACCAAGAATTATGCATTAACCATACTTCTTTCGGAAGAAAGCCGTAATTATCGAAACAATTAAAAAAAGTTAATTTAACAAATCTAAAAACCCGACTGCTTAAAAAGCGAACTAAAATGACGTAAACAAGAAGAAAATCGTACAGTCGGAGGATACATATTCGCGAGATGGCTGACCAAAACCAGATGTTTCATCCGACTGCACAGCATGATTTTCTTCTTGTTTAAGTCTTCTAAATTAGTTTTTTGAGCAGTCGGGTTTTTAAATTTTTTAGTTACATTTTATTTTTTCGTTTTTGGCACATTTAAACATATAAGTGTTATATATTTTTTAAATCACCTCTTAAAACCCTTTATTTTGATACCCCACACGAAGGCTAAAGAAGAAAAAAAAAATCCCCCGCAAAATGGCGCCCAAAAGCCGCCATTTTTTTCATTTCCAATTTTAATGTAGCCAGTGACACTCGCAGGGTTAAGACGAATCGATTGACGTAAGAATCATCAAAACGCCATATAGGAACAAACATACATAGACTGATAAACACATTACCCTCCTTCGGCAGTCGGGTAAAAAGGTTCTGTCTGGCGTGGATCCACGTCCCGGGCACTCTGGGGGTTGAACAAGTTAGTGTATGGTGTACATACCTTGTCGACCTCGGGCTCTATCTGCTCGTTGGTGCCTCCCCGACCGAGGACTCCCTTCTCCATCAAAGTGGCGCGTTTGGCCGCTAAGTACATTGATCTGTAATTCAAACATGGCATTAGACATTTGGACTTATTGGTCCATTTAACTAGACCCTGGCATAAATAAAACCGTGCCGACGTAACTAGAACGAAGAAAGAACGAACGAAGAAGAACTCGATTTTCAGATTTGTTCACGGGGAACGGAACCCAAGGAGGGGCTGCTCGTCAGGGCTGGCACAGCTGACGACGTATCGGCCAACAAGTGGGTTGCGGTGCCGCTTGGGCAACATTGTATGGGAGAAATCGCGGCTGAGGGTTGGAGGCAACGGAGGGAGAGGAGTGCCGGTATTGCGGTGCGCCGCTCTCCATGGCCGCCACCGTCTCATAGCGGACACGGTGGGGCTGCAGGGGAGGAGTGCCGGTATAGCGTTGGCTACTCTCCCTACCTTCCGTGGCCTGGACAGGGTCGCCACCGTCTGATAGCGGACATGGTGGGGCTGCAGGGCAGGAGGAGTGCCGGTATAGCGTTGGCTACTCTCCCTACCTTCCGTGGCCTGGACAGGGTCGCCACCGTCTGATAGCGGACATGGTGGGGCTGCAGGGCAGGAGGAGTGCCGGTATAGCGTTGGCTACTCTCCCTACCTTCCGTGGCCTGGACAGGGTCGCCACCGTCTGATAGCGGACATGGTGGGGCTGCAGGGCAGGAGGAGTGCCGGTATAGCGTTGGCTACTCTCCCTACCTTCCGCGGCCTGGACAAGGTCACCACCGTCTGATAGCGGACACGGTGGGGCTGCAGGGGAGGAGTGCCGGTATAGCGTTGGCCACACTCCCTACCTTCCGCGGCCAGCACGGGGTCGCCACCGTCAAATAGCGGACACGGTAGGGCTGCAGGGGAGGAGGAGTGCCGGTATAGCGTTGGCCACTCTTCCAATCCCCTGCGGCCGAAAAATGAAAATTGGTTGGTGGCGGGGCCACTGACCTGACTCGTCACAAGGGGACCAAAGGTGCCATACACAGGGTCATCTGGCTCCCATGTTCTGTAGAGAGCCCAGGGTTCAGCTCAGTACAGCTACCTCTAGGAGTACAGTTGTGCTTACCTCTTGATAGTGAGGTAGTATAGCTCGCCGATGGCACGCACACTGTAGTCGGGCACGAACGAATGGCGGAGCATGGAGTCCATGTTCAAGTTCTGTAGAGAGCCCAGGGTTCAGCTCAGTACAGCTACCTCTAGGAGTACAGTTGTGCTTACCTCTTGATAGTGAGGTAGTATAGCTCGCCGATGGCACGCACACTGTAGTCGGGCACGAACGAATGGCGGAGCATGGAGTCCATGTTCAAGTTCTGTAGAGAGCCCAGGGTTGTGGGAGCTGGCGCTTCAGCTGAAATAGAGAAGATACAGATAGGTTAGTTTTCAATATTATTACACATTTATACAGTTTGCATTTCTTGTCATTTTTAACCGACTTACCAAAAAGGAGGAGGTTCTATGTTCGGCTTTATGCATTTTTTTTTATGTATGTTCACCGATATCTGCGTCAATTGTGGATCGATTTTCAAAATTATTTTTCTGTTAGAAAGAGTATGTACCGAAATTGGTCCCATTTTAATTTGGTGAAGAACTGATTTAGAACTTCGGAGACAACTGAACTCTTCAATAAATAACGGCACATCTCTCGGGATTGCTGCTATTGCCTGTCTGTTTATTGTTTATATCATTTTATAACATAACATCACACCAGTACGCTCTAAAGGGGTAAGCAGATGTGTACAGTTCACCTTGGTACACTCTCTTTTCACCGGTTATGTTCAGTTTCATGATATTCAGGTAATCTATTCTGGTAATATAGGTAGCTTACGTAACTACTTGCCTATTAGGTAGGTACAACTAAAAAGTGAAAAATAAAAAAACTTTTTTACAACTGTGTCCATAACGCAAAAAATTGGTACCTACCAAAGACTTCCAAAAATAAAGTTATTTTTCACTTTGTAGTTTTGTTATTTAGAAGTCGGTAGTATTTTTTTATAAAAAGTTTTTTTACAAGGGATAGGAGACTGGACTCGAGCAACTGTTCGAATCCCAGGTTAAACGAATCTATAAAATTTATAGGTCTAATAGTTTTGGTGTAAATACCGAGTCCGACGTTCTGCGTGAGCGCCTGCACGCCAAAGTAGGTGAAGGGGCCGGCCTCGAACACCAGGTTCTCGCGTCCCACAGTCACCTCCACGCGACCCTCCAGGATCAGCACGAAGTAATCCACCTGGAAACACGACCATTGGTTTAGCATACTTTAATTTATCACACTTTATTACTGAAACACTTTTTAAACAACTTTATCACTTCGCACTATTTCGCTTTTGATCGCAGCCTACCGCTTTCAAATCGAAACTGTCCCACGAACAGGACGAACCCGATCGCTCTTTAAAACACGGATAACATCTCTGGAAAATTCTAGATCGTTCCTGATGCGTCGAGAACTTTCCAGGATATTCGACCGAGAAAGACTCTCGAAACCACTGTTCCCGAATATTCTTGAAGAGCAGACCTAAATATACTAGACTGGGTATACCGTACGTAAGACAGGGCGCATCATACCCACCGACCGGGTATATCACACCCATAACTAGTGACCCGCTAATTAGCAGACATAATAGAAATTACCATTGTCTTCCGCCACAATGGGTATTTCGACGGATGACTTGATAAATACTTTACAATGCATGTCCTCGAAAAGAGCGGTTTTCCAAGCAGCCAAACTGTGCGGAAAGTGTCACTTTTTTTCACTAGTGCTTTTTACTTTCCTGTACTTTTTTAATTTTTAACTCCAACGTCAGCCCGACGCATAGAGTTTTTATTATTTGTGAAAAGTTTTAAAAATTAGTTATGTACAGATTATCATTCTTATAAAAGGTAAAATAAAACTAATACTTTATTTTAGGCGTTTTTAATAACTTTAGATTTAGATTTTGATCCATAAATTAATTTTAAATATTCATTAAATATGTTTGGCAGAACGTATATTTTGCTCGTGCCTTATTGCATTACGATGTGACAGCTATTCGCACATGCGCAGTAGATATGCCCGAGGAACTATTAGTTAATCTGTGGATATGCTGAACGCGCTTGAATAAGCCCGCCATTTTATTAGTTTATTTTTATTAATTTATTTATTTCCTCGCACAATGCATAGTAAAATGTTGTATGATACACGTACGTAAGATGATTTCCGACTCGTGTCGATTTATCCACTCACTCGCTTCGCTCGCTCGTGAATAAATGCTACTCATCGGAAATCACCTACCTTCCGCACTTGTATCATAAATAACTATTACAATGCATGTCCTCGAAAAGAGCGGTTTTCCAAGCAGCCAAACTGTGCGGAAAGTGTCACTTTTTTTCACTAGTTCTTTTTACTTTCCTGTACTTTTTTAATTTTTAACTCCAACGTCAGCCCGACGCATAGAGTTTTTATTATTTGAGAAAAGTTTTAAAAATTAGTTATGTACAGATTATCATTCATATAAAAGGTAGAATAAAACTAATACTTCATTTTAGGCGTTTTTAATTACTCTAGATTTAGATTTTGATCAATAAATTAATTTTAAATATTAATTAAATATGTTTGGCAGAACGTATATTTTGCTCGTGCCTTATTGCGTTACGATGTGACAGCTATTTGCACATGCGCAGTAGATATGCCCGAGGAACTATTCGTTAATCTGTGGATATGCTGAACGTTTGAATAAGCCCGCCATTTTATTAATTTCATTTTATTTATTTATTTATTTCCTCGCACAGTGCATAGTAAAATGTTGTATGATACACGTACGTAAGATGATTTCCGACTCGTGTCGATTGTCACTTTTTTTCACTAGTGCTTTTTACTTTCCTGTATTTTTTTAATTTTTAACTCCAACGTCAGCCCGACGCATAGAGTGTTTATTATTTGAGAAAAGTTTTAAAAATTAGTTATGTACAGATTATCATTCATATAAAAGGTAAAATAAAACTAATACTTTATTTTAGGCGTTTTTAATTACTTTAGATTTAGATTTTGATAAATTAATTTTAAATATTCATTAAATATGTTTGGCAGAACGTATATTTTGCTCGTGCCTTATTGCGTTACGATGTGACAGCTTTTCGCACATGCGCAGTAGATATGCCCGAGGAACTATTAGTTAATCTGTGGATATGCTGAACGCGCTTGAATAAGCCCGCCATTTTATTAATTTCATTTTATTTATTTTCTCGCACAATGCATAGTAAAATGTTGTATGATACACGTACGTAAGATGATTTCCGACTCGTGTCGATTTATCCACTCACTCGCTTCGCTCGCTCGTGAATAAAAATGCCACTCATCGGGAATCACCTACCTTCCGCACTTGTAGCATAAATAACTATTCTAAGTGTATACTTACAGGTTTCCCGTCGGAGAAGACGTATTTCTTGGGATCGTTATTGTCCTCGTCTCTTTTCAGACCCAAATATAATAGACTGGGTATACCATACCCATAGATACTACTAAGGGTGTATCATACCTATATACTAAGACAGGGCGTATCATACCCACAGACCGGGTATATCACACCCATTATGACTTCCTAAGTGTATACTCACAGGTTTCCCCTCGGAGAAGACGTATTTCTTGGGATCGTTCTTGTCCTCGTCTCCACGCAGCTTGATGTGCTGGATCACGTCCTGCTTCAGCAGACGACGCAGCACTGTCTCCGAGATGTGGTCCACGCGGAACGGTTCCACGCCTGGGGGAGAGAAAACACTATTTTTTACCGACTTTCCAAAAAGGAGGAGGCTCTATGTTCGGCCCGGAAGCCAGACAACCAGTCTTATTAAGGTACTCAGTTACTGGGTTATGTTAGCCAGTTTCAGGGTTACTGGGTTATGTTACACAGTTACTGGGTTATGGACGGCAAATAGCAAATCGCTCTATATTAAGTACTGGTTTCCAGCAGCATCCGGTTAGACTGGACCAATGTAGTTGATAAATGTTTAGGAATATTTATTGTTATCATCCTGATGGTCTACTCACTGGTGTTGAGGAACTGGAAGGTGGCCAGCACCAGCTGAGGAGACACGTGCACTCTCTGATGCTCGTGGTGGCCTGCGAAGGCGGCCAGGTCTTGGAACTTGTTCACTGGACGGGTCAGGCGTTTCTTCGTGCGGTTGTCACCTGAAAAAGACAGAAGTAGGAACTAGAAGATGCTGTGAATATGAAAACTTTTGTGGAGTTCCCATGCAAGTATTTGTTTCTACGAAGTCGATTGTGTTGGGTAGCAAGCAAGCTAGACTGTGTGTTTTTGAACCCCTGCTGCAAAGGTCTTGGATGACACAGTAAACATATACAAACAGTATGGAAACTACCTATAAACGCTCGAAACGGCACACCGACGACACCGTTCGTGCACTTTCTAGGTAATGTCAGTACTAAGTGCCGCGTCGCGACGAGTGGTCACGTATTTTTGTGTTATTGTGCCTTGCCTTGTATATTTTTACTGAGCATATGACCTTGAGCATAGACAATATAATAATAGCATACAGATGCCTCATGCCAAAGAAACCGTGCAGATTTTTTGCACGTTTTCATTGTACCAAAATGTGTTACAATACAAATTAAAAAGTTCGAGCAGAATGCCTCAGAAATTTGAAACCGCGCCATCTATTGGCATCAATTTTAAATGATTCGTTCAAATAATCTTTGAAATGTGAATTAGGAGCCCAATATTCCATAATTTTGTACTTAGGAAAGTTGATTAAACAAGAACATACAACTTTTATGTTCAATTCCAGAAAATGTTCCAGAGAATGTGTAGCCATCTAGTGAGATTTATTTGAAACAAATTTTCTTTCTTAGCAATGAGACCCCTTGCATACACTAAACAACCAGACCCAGAACAGCTTTCTCTGTAGAAGTCTAGACCATACAAACATTGTTTCGGGCAGGAGTCGAACTCGCGCAGCGCAGCACCCAAGCGCTCAATCACTGCGCAAAACAAGCAGACAAAAAAACTACTTACTGATAACATCAGTTTCATCCACAATCTCCGCCTGAATCATCTCCTCGATGACATCCTCCAAGGTCACGAGACCCACAGTCTCATACACGGGGTCGCCATCTCCCTCCTCTATGCGTTGCACGAACGCCATGTGTCCTTTGTGACCTAAAAAGAAAAATAAATAAAAGTTACATTAATACATTGTATTTAAATTTACACTAGTCGAAAGTTCTTCCATACAAACTTAGTCTAGCGATTACTCCACTGTTTGACGATGTACGTTCAAAATAACAAATGATATCAATTTGTTTCATCATTATCTAGCCCTGTATGGAGACAAAAATGTAAAAAATATATATATTTGGCAGTTATGACCGTCGAAAGTTCCATATTTCAACACTAATTTCAACGCATCTTTGAGCGCAAATAAACACCATAAGAACAAGGAAAATTGCAAAACGGCCACCATACAGGGATAGATTAGTAATTCAACAATGCAAACAATTTTATTTTGAAAATATACATTTAGTCGTTTTTTCATGATATCTAGACTCCCAAAGGTATGCTTATAAAATTTCGTGCGCTCTTTTTCGTCCTACATCATCATCCTCATTTGCATTAACATTTCAATAAATGAACGACGCGTACGAAAATAGTCCTAACAAGCATTACATTTTGCAGAAACATTTCAATAAATGAACGACGCGTACGAAAATAGTCCTAACAAGCATTACATTTTGCAGAAACATTTCAATAAATGAACGACGCGTACGAAACTAGTCCTTATAAGCATTAAATTTTGCAGAAACATTTCAATAAATGAACGACGCGTACGAAAATAGTCCTCACAAGCATTACATTTTGCAGAAACATTTCAATAAATGAACGACGCGTACGAAAATAGTCCTCACAAGCATTACATTTTGCAGAAACATTTCAATAAATGAACGACGCGTACGAAAATAGTCCTCACAAGCATTACATTTTGCAGAAACATTTCAATAAATGAACGACGCGTACGAAAATAGTCCTTATAAGCATTAAATTTTGCAAAAATATTTCAATAAAGTAACGATGAGTACGAATTTTTTTTATTTTTTTTGTGAAAAAACAACATTTTAGGTGCATGCTCCAACAAACGCCCGAAGTGTGTGTTTGTTAATCAATAACGCCTCAAGTCTAAAACGCATTTTCAAACCAAAGATAATTTTATTCTAGCAGACACCTAAAATCCTTCTAGATAAGGCCTGTTTCTGAATTGAGAACATGTTAATGCATATTTGAATGTTAAATTTCGTCAGATTATCAGGCTAAAGTAGTTTTTAAATAAAATTAAAATTCTAAATTCAGAAAACGGGGTTTAGAGTCCCTAACAACTGTATAAACGTCACTTAATCAATCAATCTGACTACCTATCTGACCTCCACAACCCAGTAACTGGGAAACACGGAACCCATTAGCAAGATGTCAGATCTCAAGCTTCTGACTACCCGTAACGACTGTCAAAGATCTTCAAATGACAGCCGGGACCAACGGCTTAGCGTGCTTTCCGAGGCACGGAGGCAACTCGGTATAATGAAATGGTCACCCATCCACGGAACGACCTCGTCAAGCGTTGCTTAACCTTGATGATCGACCAGTGCGGCTGTTATTATTTAGCCACGAGCTATAACTCTGTAAACGTCACTAATACCTACAAAAATCTCATTACATAATTTTCAACTCGAAATTCTCAACATATTTTTGTTACCTCCACGAAAATAGCCGCTGAAAAATGTTCAGTCTAGAGAGTAGCTCAAGGTGAGCCATAAATCATTACATATTACAGATGGCGTATTTATTTTATTAAGATAATTTATCTGACGGTTAGTGGTAGGAGATTGAACGGGAAAGTGGGGATGCGAATAATACTAGCAATCGATTATTTTCGTCTTTTCAAGCGTCGTTGGATTATGTCGCAATTGGACACAGCTTGCTATATTTCTAAAGCAGATTCTAAATGCTTTGAACGACATACAGAATGATAAATGAACGACCGATTGAAGGTAACTCGGCATCAGTAATGAATATGTGAATGATTGATAGTTTAATGAATGAATGAACGAGGGATGAATGAACACACAATAAACAGCTGCTGAAACATGTTCAGTGTAGAGTGTAGCTCAAGGTGAGCCGTGAATCATTACATATTACAGATGGCGTATTTATTTTATTAAGATAATTTATCTGACGGATAAACCACTAACCGTCAGACAAACACGTGGGGATTATGGATCGAATGGGAGTTTGTAGGCGTACTAGTATAAAGATACCTAAGTTATTGACAAATGCGTGCACTGACAGAATAGTTCCACTCAATCTGGCTGGTTCTTTCCTCAAAAGACACTTTCAGACATCAATCTACATGGTCTTCACATGATCTAACCAAGATTTTGTCTGGACTTTAAAAGAGACTGTGACCTCTGAGTTTGTTTCGGCCTTTCTGCTCAGAGTAGTCAGATAGGAAACGCCTACCTTATCTAGTTTTGAAAATATGATTGACATGTAAAAGTGTTTGTACAAACCAACTTACAGAATTAAAATCATTATCAAGTTTGCTTTGATTATTTTGTTACTCGATGTTATTCAAGCAATATTCGAGCTGTATTGATATTATTCGTATTTTTTAAAGGTTCCTTTAGCAAAAATTTGAATGCATTTAATGATAACATGACTAAATGGTTGGCAAGGAAATTAAAAGAAAACCTACTACTCGGCATTACAATGAATGAATTAACGTTTGACAGTTTAATAAACGAATGAATGAATGGAAGAGTGAATGAATAAGCCCACGCAACAAAAGCCGCTGAAAAATGTTCAGTAGAGTGTTTGAGCTATGAATCATTACAGATTACAGATGGCGTATTTGTTTTATTTAAATCAATTGCTTGACGGTTAGTATTAGGTACACGTGATGACTATGGATTGAACGGGCAAACTGGTATGGTTTTTGTTTTAGCTAGCTTCTATTGTTTTATAGAACAAAGATGCTTACATGATATGAATGGGAGAACGAAAAAAAGAACGAATGAATTTATGAATGGTTGAATTGCCTTGGTGTGTGATTTATGAATAAGCAAACGAGCGAGTGACTAGTTTTTATTTAATTGTGGACTACAACTGATGTAACCATCCAAGCGCAAGTTCGATCATGCATGGAGTACTGCTCTCATCTCTGGGACGGATCTGCCAAATACCAGCTTGATGCACTTGAATCGATCGAAAAGCGGGCCAAGAGACTCATCGGCAATGAGGCACTGGTCGAGTCAAAGCTCCAGAGCCTTGAACATCGTCGCCGAGTTGCCAGCTTGTCGGTTTTTTATCGGTTGCATTTCGGGGATGTGCGATGGAATTGCATGATCTGATTCCGCCCAGCCCGTTCCATCATCGGACTACCAGACGTACGGCGATGCGTCATCAGTACATGGTGGACATCCCACCCATACGCGCAAAACGTTTTGGAGACACTTTCATTATGCGTACAGCTAAGGAGTGGAATTCCCTGCCGGAGTCTGTGATTCCCGATAGCTACAATATTGGGGTCTTTAAGTCAAGAGTGAATAGGTTTTTTCTAGGCAAGCGTGCTTCACCGTCGACCACATCATCGCTTACCATCAGGTGAGATAGTGGTCAAGCGCAAGCCTATAGAAGATTTAAAAAAAACATACTTGTCGGATAAAAAAATTACGACAGACTGTCTTTCATATAACTGATTCAACATAACATCCAAGGTAGTATTTAATGAATGAGTGAGTAAACGAATGAATGAGTTAATTATTGACCAATTGAATGTATTGATGAGTGAATGAAGTACCGTTAGACTGATTGACCGAGTGAATGGAAAGTGACGAAAGACATGATTCTTTATTTTTTCTTACCTTCTTTGAACTGCTTCAACATGACATCCAGCGTGACATCCTCGAACACAAAGTTGCAGGGGTTCTGGTAGTACTGGCACAGCGTGCGCAACGGAGTGTTGTCGTCGGGGTCCACGAACGCCAGGTCCTTGATGAAGAGCACCGTGATGATGTTGCCGCGGGCACCTTCGTACACTGGGATACGCGAGTAACCTGGAATTGGATGAAAATATTTGAGTCAAAATCTGCCTCGTCTTTTCCGAACTATGTTGGGGTCAAAATCAATATTTTAAGGCAGATGTGATGTAAACGCTTCAAAGGGACACCCTAGATAGGATAGGATAGGATAGATCGACCCCTTTTCCATACTTAGACTTGCATTTGGTCCGTTGTACGTGCAGGCCCGCTCTGTGAGAGGGAATGGGCCGTAATCCACCACGCGGGCCCAATGCTTGCACGAATTTTTGGGTCTAAGACATGCCGGTTTCCTCATTATGTTTTCCTTCACCGTTTTGAGAGTACAGTTACACAAAGCAAAGCGCCTGCCTGGGTTACCCACGACCTACAACTTATAAGTCGCGGCCGTTACTGGCTCGGCTACCACTGCTCTCTCCCAGAACGGCGCGGCGGTCGGTAACAGGCGGACCGCGTTCCAGGTCGGCGACGGGCCGGAACTTGGAAAGCCAAATATTATAAAACAACTAACCAAACAATTCAATTTCAATAATATTTTTTGAAAAACTAAATATCAAAGATGTGCTTGCCGAGGTATGGAGAAGTCTCGGTATGCAATATAAGAGTACATACGAAGGGTATTATTTTCTCCACAAGCCTCTCCTTAGAAAGCCTAAGGCCATAAGAAATATCCTCTCCAGATAAAATTTTACTGATGGAAAAGAGTGTCCGTGGAGTTTCCTGCACGTTCTCCATAGAGACCTACTGACGCTTGCGTATGTGCAACTAGCTTCATATTTTGCTTGACAATTCAAAAGTACCTATCAAATGGTTTCATTGAAATAAATGATTTGAATTGAGTTGAAATATTTACAAGTTTTCGGAACTGGGTTGAAAATACCGCATTCTTCATTGAAAGGGAACGATCTTCCGTCCAGACGGGTATAATGAATGGCTGGTGGGCAATCCTAGTCGGATAACTTTGCTTGCGCTATGCAGGATTTGTGTGACGTAGTTCGTATATGGAGCGAAAAATCCGGCTCGAAGGACCAAAATTTTAGCGCCGTGAGCTTTTTGGGATAACTGAAACGCTAACATGAGGGGAGCGGGGCATTTACCATGAAAAGGATAGAACTGTCTAAACAGCTCTTTCCAGGCTTCTCAAAGTGTACAGCGGTGATTCAAAGCCTTGCATTCTCAGGTACTCACCAGATTTAACGATTTCCGACATGGTCTCAAAGTCCAGGACACTGTTGATTGGTAGCATGAAGCAGTCCTTCAGCTTGGTCATCACGTCGCAGACCTTCTTTTTGCGAAGGTCCAGGGCTCCGGAGATAATATTGACTTCTTCTCTGTCTAAGTCGTTTACGTGGTCTGTTACCTGTTGGGGGTTCAAGAGTTAGAATATGCAAAATAGGAGTAAACTAGTCTAAGCGCTTTTTTGTCGTATGCAGTTTAAGTCACATAAATAATAGGTCAAGTTTTGTCGACCGCACTACGGTGGTAACATTTAAATCTTGACCAGGCCTAGTGTACCGTATAATACCAACTAAGTTTATACTGTTTCTCTAGCCACTATCGTGCGGCCTACTGTACTCGGTAAATAATTACTGCAAGTATCCGTCCAGCAGTGGGCATACAGGGTTGGTTTTTAATGGTAATACTGTAGATAGAAAATTTAACTCAAAGAAAACATTCCTTTATTTTAGAAAAGAAAGAAAACTGCAATCAAAGACCTCTCTGTGAGAGGGAATGGGCCGTAATCCACAACGCGGGCCCAGTGCAGGCACGAATTTTTGGGTCTAAGACATGCCGGTTTCCTCATTATGTTTTCCTTCACCGTTTTGAGAGTGTTATGTTTCCCATGACCTACAACTTGTAAGTCGCGGCCGTTACGGCAGGCAGAAGGCGGACCGCGGTCCAGGTCGGCGAAAGGCCGGAACTTGGATAGCCAAATATTATAAAAAAACTAACCAAACAATTCAACTTCAATAACATTTTTGGAAAAACTAAATAAAATGTTTGTCAAAGATGTGCTTTCCGTGGTATGGAGAAGTCTCGGTATGCAATATTAGAGTACATACCGAGGGTATTATTTTCTCCACAAGCCTCTCCTTAGAAAGCCTAGGCCATAAGAAATATCCTGATAAAATCAGATCAAAAACATCCAAGCACATTTCAAACCCCAGGTATTTAAGGAATCTTTTTAAGTGCAGTCGATCGCAGTACGGTAGTAACATTTTAATCTTGACCAGGGCCTGCAGTCTCGACATAGCTAACGATCGTTACGCTAGCTAACATTCGTTAACTCTTACCACAAAATAGTAAGTATACAGAAGGGCCACTCCCGCCGTTTGGAAAATTGACAGCTAAACTTGACAGATTCACTAGGGTTGTAGTGTTCGTGATATTAAATGGATATTTGATGCCCTGTCTACCCTCTAAGGCATGTAAGCATGATATGATGTATGTTTAGACGAATCTATGTATTTATGTTTGTAACTTGGGCAACCTATCCTTTTTTTTTTAATTCGGAATCAATATAGTAGCAACCCTAGTGAATCTGTCAAGTTTAGCTGTCAATTTTCCAAATGGCGGGAGTGGCCCTTCTGTATACTTACTATTTTGTGGTAAGAGTTAACGAATGTTAGCTAGCGTAACGATCGTTAGCTATGTCGAGACTGCAGGCCCAGGCCTAGCGTAGTACGGCCAGGCTGTTTCTGTCGCCAATTTCGTGCGGCCTACTGCAATCGTAACAAATTATTGCAAGTATCCATCCAGCAGTGGGCCACTATGATAACAGGTTACACATGTATAGGTTAAGTACTCTAGGTGCACTTATTCCCTTGAAGACGTCACCCATTCCTTTGCATCGAACTAGTTATCGGCAAAAAGTGAAGCCATTAAATACCTTAAAGAATCAATTTTAAATACATACCCTGACAAGCTCCTTTAGACGCTCTCTGTTGTAATGCGTGCCGATCTCTTCACCTAAGAAGTAATCTAGCAGCTTGCTTGTCGGCCAGGCCAATGGGGCACAGATACCCATCACGATCTGTAAGGTAAAACGGTTGTTATTTAGGAAAACCATACATTCCCGAAAGAGTTAGTTAAGGTGTATATCGTGTAAGTATAGTACAACTAAAGTCTCCTCCAGATAACAAAAAAAAAATTGATTGAAACATTGATCCGACTTGTACCATTAAGGTTACACTAGCTGAAAATTCTTCCATACAAACGTAGTCTAGATATTACTCCACTGTTTGACGATGTACATCCAAAAGAAAAACTTATATCAATTTGTCTCATCATTATCTAGTCCTGTATGGAAACAAAAATGTAAAAAAATAATATATTTGAAAATTATGAGCGTCGAAAGTTCCATATTTCAACACTAATTTTAACGCATCTTTGGGCGGCAATAAATACCATAAGAAGAAGGAAAATTTCAAAACGGCCTCCATACAGGGATAGATTAGTAATTCAACAATGCAAATAATGTTTTTGTTATAAATATACATTTAGTTGTTTTTTATGATATCTAGACTCCCAAAGGTCTGTTTATGAAGTTTCACGCGCTCGTTTTCGTCCTAAATCATCATCTATTCGATACAAATTTGCAAAAGTGCTAATTCGTACGCTAACTAGCTTCTTACTGCTCATCACAGCATCTATTTCTTTCGCACGTGTTGTCGGATAAGATAGCATGCATTTTAACCCCGTGCACAAAATAGTTCGTGTCGTCGACTAGTTCTACCTTAAATCATGTAAATCGGTCTACGCGTTTATGAGATATTAAATCATTATTGAATGCCAAGGACAAGGACGCCCCTTACCGCGAAACTTTGTTTTGATCGTATTAGCGACACTACCTTTACATTTTTATCGTATCGTTTTAAAATATTGGAGTACATTGCTAGACTGGTGGTAAAGACTTTTATTTTTTTTTTGTTATCTGGCTGTGACTTATCTATGCTTATATTATAAAGCTGAAGAATTTGTTTGAACGCGCTAATCGCAGGAACTACTGGTTGGTATTGAAAAAATATTCTTGTATTGGATAGTCCATTTATCGAGGAAGGTTATAGGCTATATAACATCACGCTACGACCAATAGGAGCGGAGCATAAATGAAAAATGTTGCAAAAACGGGCAAAATTATTCCTTTTTGAGAGCTTCCATTGCGTGCGCTGCGTAAACGTTTTAAGTTAATCAAAAATCATGTATGTAGGGTAGGTAGGGTAGATGGGTAGGTAGGTAGCCAGGTGACGTGAGGGAAGCCACGTGGGACGACTAGTTACATATAAATGGACAACATGAAACATGAAAAACTCTATATAGACTCCGGACTCAGTTCGGGCGCAGCGCCTGCAAGAAAGACAACCTCCGCAGTTCTAGGATGTTTCCAATAACCAGTGCTTGTGCAGCGTCTCTCCGCATACCAAGGCCCACCTTTCGTCCTGTACCACATGCCCTATACCTGTATGTGTGAGGACCTTATGGCTGCGTCAGCAAATGGTGTTGCCGTAACTGAATAACATTTAAAAACTGTATTTGCCATCGACACGCTAATACCGACTGTACATTCTGGAGCGAGCGCCCGCGAGGACGATGTACATTGCTCTCAGTACTGAGTTCAATCAAAAGTATTTTGTTTAAAAACTCAATGTACAGCTTTTCCCCGGGCTCTCGCACGAACGTGTACAGTATAAAAAGAAGACTACATATACCCAGTAATATTCAAATACCATGTTATAAATAATGCTAATACTCTTCCGTCGGTGCTCCATGGACCAATTGAAATTTGACCAATTGGTCTATGGGGAAAATTACATGTTTCCATCGTCCAATTATCAACTGGGCTATGGTGAATTGAGAAATGTTCCGCTGCCCAGTTTAAGGAGAAGAAAAGAGGTATAAGTCGATCCATATTTTCCCAGATATGTCCTTTGTAAAATAGTTCCACCGTTTTCATCGGGTACAAATTAATGTAAACTACGGAGTGCGATTGAGAAATTAAAGGATATCGAAACTATTAGCCTAATTTCATAAGTGAATTCGACAAGGCAAAGAGTTTGACCCCATGAAAGAGTATGCCAAATACTCTTTAAATAATTAGGTATGCCAAAACTGATTGGACTCTTTCGAAAAGAGTATCTTCACCAATGAAAGCGTCCAATAATACACAGAACAGCATTCTGAGGGTGTTTGCAGAGAGGCTAGATAGGCCTACGATGGGGAGGTTCATCAGGCTACATGTTGGCAACAGAGCCTGTTAAACCTGCCTGTGATTGTGGTTTTCTTTATTATTTTTGAGTGTTTCTGCATGTTATTAGCATAGTTTTTAAGTAAGATATAATACTAATACCCTATGGGCCTTGATGCCTGAAATTTCATTTTTATTTTTTTATAGTAATTTTTGGCAATACCTAATAATTTAAAGAGTATTTGTCATACTCTTTCATGGGGTCAAACTCTTTGCCTGGCCGAATTGACTTACGCAATTAGGCTGGAGGACTCCAAGCTCAGCAAAGACAGTAATTTTACACCAGTAGCACATAAGTGGTGTAAAGTAATATCTTAACTAGTCGCTAACTTTAATACTTAAATTAGCGTTAAAGTACGAACAAAGTAGCGGTGTCGCGCTAGACTGATCCGCTATACATTTGATACTCCTATATTTATATGTACAGTCAAGGCTCAAAAGAGTCGCACTCTTCTAAAACTTAAGGTTACACTAGTCGAAAATTCTTCCATACAAACGTAGTCTAGAGATTACTCCACTGTTTGACGTACGTTCAAAATAAAAAATTATATCAATTTGTCTTATCATTATCTAGTCCTGTATGGAAACAAAAATGTTAAAAATATATATTTGAAAGTTATGAGCGTCGATTGATGCATCTTTGGGCGGAAATAAATACCATAAGAAGAAGGAAAATTGCAAAACGGCCTCCATACAGGGATAGATTAGTAATTCAACAATGCAAATAATGTTTTTATAATTATTCATTTAGTAGTTTTTTCATGATATCTAGACTCCCAAAGGTCTGTTTATTTCGCGCGCTAGTTTTCGTCCTGAATCATCATCCATTTCGATACAAATTTGCAAAAGTGCTAATTCGTACGCGAACAAGCTTCTTACTGCTCATCACAGCATCTATTTCTTTCGCACGTGTTGTCGGATAAGATAGCATGCATTTTAACCTCGCGCACATCCACAACTTAGTGCCGTAAAACGGTAACTTTCTAAAGCATACTCCTTAGTAACGGCCAGGTTAAAAGGTTTGAAAAATATATATATTTATTATTGATTCATGTACATTATTTGTGAGACAGGTTCTTTCGTGTAACTAATAGTTTTGCTTTACAAAAATTAATAACAACACGATATTTTTTTGCTACTTTTGTATGCTCCTCAAAAACGACTTCGATGTTTAAACATATTTTTACATAGAAAAGTTGATGGCTAGAATTTCTTCATAAATGAAATAGCATGATGTAAATCAAAGAATATTTTGCAAACAAAAATGGTCGAAAAGGAGGTTCAATTTGATCTTCTGGCGCCCAGCAGGCGCACGGCCAGTACTGCGTTAACATTGGTGCATACATACGCCTTAAATACCGCAGAAAAACTTCAATGGCAACTTATAATATGGTTAGAAACCAGTTGTGGACCATTGACCTTTTTCTACAAACTTAGGCATTTAAGTTTAGGAAGAATGCGACTGCTCCTTTGAGCCTTGACTGTACAGTGCGTGGCACGAAAGATGAGACATGACCGCGCCTCCCGCGCTTTGTCCGCCGCCCCGATGACGCCCGGCCCCTCCCGCACTCAGACCTCATACCGCTAAAGAGACCTATAATCGTCTAAGACATGACCGCGCCTCCCGCGCTCTGTCCGCCGCCCGGCCCCTCCCGCATTCAGACCTCATACCGCTAAAGAGACCTATTATAATCGTATATTGCGCAAGTCAAACGACGTGGTGTGTCAAGTCTCATCTTTAGTAGCACGCACTGTACTCATAATTTGATCACCAATCCTTCTGCTAAGTTATTCCAGTCATTGGAAAGTTACTTTTTGGATTTGATCGTTTTATTCTTTGTATAATATTCCCGGGGATCTTTTTGTCTCTGAAGTTGGCTCTGTCAACCATTGCGCAAGAAACAGTTTGTCATCGAGTATACTGCATACAGTAAGCGAGATAGGATGATGCGACAAACGTAAGCGAGTGAAAGAGACAGTTACACAATGCTATCTTCACCTTCAATATTGACACAAAAATAGCTACTGAGCAGGGTTTTGCAGCCAATTCACTGACACAAAGATTTATAGTTAAGCCTTATGATTTTAAATAAACTATTATTATTATTACTTTAAGATGAGTATAGACTAGAGCATTAATTACTTGTAACAGAACATCGAGCGGCTCTAATAAAAAATCGAGCGTCGTGTTCGAAGTGTCGAATGCTGAATGTTCTGCAGTGCTATTCTGTAAACATGTTCTGTAAATCTTTACAGAATAGACCGGCTGTTACAAGTAAATGCTCAAGTCTATACTTACCTTTAAACAATCTTATAATAATTACAACTTCTTTTACAACTCACCTTCATAATCCAAATACTCTTAGCTCCCACAAACAGACCATGCCTTGCACAGACGGCCTGAGGCGTGATCTCGGCGATAAACACAATTGCCAATGTGGAACCGATTACAGCAACCAATCCGGAGGTCAGATCATCCAGGATAACAGTAAACGTACTGTTCACAGCAACGTTACTGAGTAGAATAGTACAGAGGAGGTAGTTTCCGTGAGCTCTGACCGGCATGATAGCTCTGGCGTATTTCCTTTCCTTTTCAGTTCCAGTGTTGGCAATAATCTTCAACTCGGTCCGATCAAGAGCCATGAGACCCAAGTTCAAACCAGAGAAGAGTGAAGCCAACATAAGAAGGACGATGATAAGGACGATGGAAGCCCAGAGTGGGAGTAACTTGTTGTGCGTAGCAAGGGTCTTCCATTTCTCGGGACCCTGGTGGAGGAAATGGTCGTTGTCGGAGTTTCTGGCGCAAATGTAGAATTTGTAGTCGTCTAGTGGAGGGGGCGCTGACAGGTACAGGAGGGCTGAGTCTGATTCCGCGAAGAGTACCTGTGTAAAAAAAAAATGGTTAGATTAGGGTTAATAACAGGGCTTTGTATGTTTATTTTTACCCGACTGCCGAAGGAGGGTATGGGTATGTAACTGTAGAAACGAGCAAATAAGTTCTAGAGTGCGCGCAAGTTAAGTCTGCGCGCGGCCAAAAACGGAACTAATCGTTTGTCATTTATGTCAGGTGTCAAGAGAGTGTGTTGTATTCCGTGTTTTTATTCGTTTCCGCAGTAAATAATCGCCATCATTATGCTAAAAGTAATTTAAAGTGATGGCAAGGATGTTTTCTTCAAGTGCACAAGACAATAACGGGCCTAAGGTACCATTTTACAATGATAGAGCCCGCGTTGCTTATTTGACAGGTAACTTTTAGGGATACCACAATACTAAAATTTCCCTAAATTTTCGTACTACCGGTGCCCGACAGTATTGGTTTTTGGGTGGTACATAAATATACCGGCGGGACAGGACCGGCATCATGTAATTTAATGCATCATCGTTATTTTGTTTTAGGCGTTTCTGAACGCACCATCACCCAAATAACTCAAGAGGGTTATGTGGCGGCAGCTTCTTCAAAAATTGTTGAAGAAGAAATTAAAAAAGAATTGAAATTGATGGTATTAGCCACTGCAGGATCATTGTTAGACCAAATTTAACAGTAGGTACTACTAAGTGTTCAATAAAAGATTTACAATAATTTCATGAAGCTTCTTTCATCATATTCTATGCAAGTAGAAAAAGCTAGTAATTAATTATGCTTAACTTAAATTACTTTTAAGTTTCAAGAGAAAAATGTCTATTGATTAAATGTAGGAAAAAATATCAGTTATGCTGGCAACATTAACCCCCAGTTTCCCAGCTCAAAATTATCGGCGAATTAATGTGACAAATTGTCAAGCACGCGTTATCTACTGTGATTGGCTGTTGAAAATTCATTCAACCAATCACAGCAGATAACGCGTGCTTGACAATTTGTCACATTAATTCTCCGATAATTTTGAGCTGGGAAACTGAGGGTAAGCACGCCAGCCGTCGCGCGCAGACTTATCGTGCGAGCACTCTATAAAACAAATCGTCGCAGTATTTAAAAAAGAAGTATTCACGAACCGAATCAAAGACCTTATACTTCTTACTACTAGACTGTGCACTATGGCGCAAAAACCGGTCCGAGCGAGAGGGCTCCCGCTGGTAGTGTGTCACTTTCTAATGAGGTGACCATGACCAAACATAACAAGGGACAAATTGATTGTAAAAACAATAGTGTAAGTATCCCGATATATGTATATATGCTACCTAACTACGCTACCTAAACCTACCAAATTCAAGGGAAAAAAAGAAACGTGTGTAAATTTTTTGGAATTTACATCACTTACCGTATGGTGTCGGGCATAAAGAATTTCAACAGCCCATGTTTTTCCATTGGTGTCATAAGAGGCGACTAAGGGACAAACCAGAGAATGGGCAGCAGCGTTCTCTGTGCATTTGTAACAACCATACTGGGATCGCCAACCCGCCTGCAAAGCACTCCCCATGAATAGCACAAATAAAACATAACCCTTAGTGCCCGGCAGCCTGCCTACCCTCGACTACGGTAGCGATCTAGGTTAAGGTATGGCAAGGGGTGCAAAGAATCCCGGACGAGATACGGCTACCCCAACAAATACCGACGACAGGACCTGGCAACGTACAACACGCGCACACTCCGGACTCCGGACCGACGATAAGATCACCGAACTCGAAGAGAAATTGAGCAGTTTACGATGGAGTATTATAGGGTTATCTGAAGTTCGAAGAGAGGGGGGGG
This sequence comes from Orthosia gothica, assembly GCA_949775005.1. Taxonomy (NCBI): domain Eukaryota; kingdom Metazoa; phylum Arthropoda; class Insecta; order Lepidoptera; family Noctuidae; genus Orthosia; species Orthosia gothica. The sequence continues at coordinate 16,878,912 of OX459061.1, forward strand.
ACTCGATAACCCTCAAATCCCAAGTCTGGATAAGTCTTGTTCCTCAAGACCCATCGTATAGATAGGAACAAAAAGATCTCTGATCTTACTCTCAAGCTCATGAAGGAGAGGCGTGAGATGATCTTGCAGTCTTCAGACGATGCTTTGAAATACCCCAAAGGATCTCAATTATTTCACTTAATGTCCAGTTGCGTAGAAAGTTGAGTAACTTAACTTCACCAATTTTATTCCACTAGGAATCAATTTGCGAATAATATTAACAGCCGCTGCCCGGCGAGCATGGCCTACTGTGACATCGCTTGAGTTACACTTTTAATCACAGTTTGGACGATAAACTCATTTTGTCTTAAATGCTAGCACGGCGGCGTAAGATATTTTCTTGACTTGTGACATAACTTCTTGACGTTATTTTTTTTCTTTTTCGGATTTTTTTTTAATTTTTTTGCTGTTTCGGTTTAACCTTGGCCATAAAAACCATTTATGTTCTGAGAAGCATAGCCCTACGACGCACTGTTTCCGAATTATGGCCCTCCGTATCTTATTTTATTTTGCATAAAACGCTCTATATTTCCAAAATGATATCTCGAAAACGGTATGTCCTAGGGAAAAATAACCAAAATTTAGCCCCCCCCCTTTGCCACCCCCATGTTGGCAGCATCCCAACATGAATGCCAATTTTTTTTTGTTTTTACTTTGCTTGGTTTTCGACTTGAACTACGGTCATGACAAGTTATGATAAAATATGTCATGTCTTACAATTTGTCTTAAATGCTAGCACGGGACAACCATGTGACATAGTTTACAGGCGCGACTTGCTTTTCTTGTTGTTGACTTCATAGTGCGACATAATTTGAATAGACGACCAAATAAAATAATACGTAAAAAAGTATGCCGTTCATACAGCTAAACCACTTTTTAATTTTGTTGGGAATAAATTAATATTTGACCCACGACCATAGACTTATGCACACATTATTTTTCTTTGTTTGTTTGATAACATATTAAGTGTTTGTTAGAAAGATATAATTATTGTGAAAATTTTAATAATTACTAAAAAATATAATAGCTTGGACCAATACCGGTGGGCCCCTATTTTTTATATTTTAAATGTTTTTTGGGGATTTTATTTAAGAAACATTTAAAAACGTAGAAAGTAAGAAGAATATGGTATAAAAGAAAATAATTATAAAAAAATAATGATCAAAATAAAAATGAGAACAACAATAAAAAAAAATATAATTATGAAAAAGTAATCATATAAAATTAATTAATAATTCTGTAACATTTCAATTAATTAATACACACACCATACACACAAAATGAATTTATTGCCATTTGGTGCAGTAATTAGAAGGCAAATATATTTTTTTTCATCTGTAAAATTTTATCACCACCTCCGAACGAAAGTGATACATTTTTCTAAATCATCTGTCAAAATGTGACATTTGTGACAAAATGGGTGCACCCGTATTAGCAATTAGGACCCGATGAGTCCCAAACAAACGTCAGGAAATTTTCTCACGCCGCCGGTGCTATTATTTAGGACCAAATGGCGTTATCGTCCAAACTGCGATGAAATGTGTGACTCAAGCCACGTCACAGTAGGCCGTGCTCGCCGGACAGCAACAAGAAAGGCATGTTGCGCCTTTAAAATATGTCACATGTTTGACCCGTGCTAGCATTTAAGACAAATTGTAAGACATGACATAATTTATCATGTCTTGTCACAAATGTCTTGGGTACGCCCATGCTCGCTAGGCTGAATATTACTCGAACATAACCCGCCAAAAACTCCACAAACCTGGTGGTCCTACATTTAGTATTACCAGGCCCAAACATTTAAAAGTACTACTCTTACTCAGTATTAATGAATTATTTTTTAGATACAATGAATTGATGAATTAAAGGAACTGTAAAAATATTTAAATACGCTTCAAAGTTTCATAGACTTTGAAACGTATTTAAATATATTTTTTATTCGTTCGTTTTGGTATTACATAAAAAAGAAAATATAAAATTTTCTGCCATTTCTACCAAACCCAATGATTAGTTGAGCTGGCAAGATGTCAGAAAAGGACACACTACCAGCCGGCACCCTCTCGCTCAAGACCGCTTTTGGTTAGCTACCGCTTATAAGGGAATAGCTAACCTAGATGTATGGTATAGATTTCATTTTAGCTATACAAAATTTTTTGGTGCACAGTCTAGTAGTAAGAAATACGTATAAGGTCTTTGAACCGAATAAACCATTTGACTTATTTGTCGCTGCTAGCACCATCTATACCCGTGGAACGAAAACAAACGGGAACGTTCTTAGAAATATTATCAGTTTAATCAGGCGAAAAACGCTAGTTACGTCGGCACGGTTTCTTTGTATGGGATGATGCATCTGTATGCTAGTATTATATTATCTGTGGTATAGACAAAGATTACTATATTATATAGGGCTTCTGGTGGGGCGCTTTAACTAATAGTTCGTTAAGTGGATTAGCAAGTTTCAGAGCAATTATTATTTGTTAACACAGTAATTTCTTACGAAGATGTGTTGCTGCATGATTTTGTTGCGCCACTTCTTACCCGCCTACCCGTTTGGTACGGGCGGACATTCAGGAGGACTGTCTTTTTGTAAATATTGAGGTTTAAAAAAAATATTTAAAATAACAAAAAACCCGACTGCTTAAAAAGCCAACTAAAAAGACGTAAACAAGAAGAAAAAGATGCTGTGCAGTCGGAGGATACATATGCGCGAGCTGGCTGACCAAAACCAGATGTATCTCCTTCCAACAAAACCATAAAAATGAGAAATAATTATTTATAGCATTCATCTCTTCGTAAAGTGTTCATTAATATTTTTTTGTACTAACACTAATGGATAGACAATTTGATAACGAACATTTTGTAAGTTTTTTCTTTTTCAAAATGCTAATATTGGATTTTAAAATCTAATTCTAAAATCTGGGCGTATTCACTACTGTAATTCATGCGCGACCAGTGCCGCTAGGCCAATAGGAATGCTCATATCTCATGCTGATTTTTTGGTCAGGGTACGGCCTTAAACTGGCCACGTGCGAGTCGGACTCGCGCACTTATGGTTCCTTACAAACAGTTACATTCACCAAAATAATTAAATAACATTGCTGCAGTTCATAAACAATGAAAGCAGCGAACATTGCTCTAACGAAGGGACAAAATTAACTTTGCCGTTGGAATACATCCCATCCCAGTCCCAATACATTGACATCAGTTGCGGTCAGGTTACCAACTGCAAATGAGTTTTAAAAAAAATATAGATACAAAGAACAATGGCGAGATTTTAGCTGACTTAAATTTGAGCGTCTGAAAGTGAGTTATATACGAAATACGTTCTATTAATTGTCTACATTTTTTTTATATATTATTGGGCTGGTTCAAAACGGATAAAAAAAAATCATAATAAATAAAAAGTAATATGATTTTTTAGTTAATTTCTTTAGCTTAGTGTTGCCATTATATATTTTATCTGCTAAGTGACAAGTGGTAACTATATTAATTAATAATATAATTAATGTATTTATTGCAGTAAATGAGTTAACAATACAGTTTATGTCTAAGTATAGATGTTCCTCGCAGGTAGGTAAGAATATTGTAGTGCAGTAGAAATAAATGAATCACTTTTAATTAATGATTGGCAAAAAGACTAGTATCCAAGTTTAAAAAAAAATAGCTTGGTTGTTGACGAGGACGACGACCTTTTGATAAACGTCAAAGTCGCTTAGTTTAAATAAATATACTCTTTCCAAAGAGTATATTATACATTTCATGCTGAAATAACTAGGTTAGGGAAATGCTAATGCGATATTCCCCTTTTACTGCCACGAAATTGAATAATATTACCTATTAAAAGTTACCCAGACATAACCTACAAAAGTTTATGACTGAATATCTGTTATTCTCGACATTCTCGAACAAAAATACTTGCACAAACTAATTCAGAACATCACCCTGAGTTAAACCAGATATTTTTCATTTAAAGACGTAGAAATTTAATCTCAGCTAAAAAAATGTATGGGCACCTGCCATTGTTCTTTACGTTTTCGGATTGTTTCCTTTACTTTTTAACTCCCGCCGGAAAAAGAGGGGGTGTTATAAGTTTCACGTGTGTTGCTTTGTATCTGTGTGTCTGTGTATCTGTGTTTCAAAGGTAATTTTGTCGAGAGTGTTCTTAGCTATGTTTCAATAAAATCGGTTCAGCCGTTCAAAAGTTATGGGCGTTTTACTGTTTAAATCGGGGTGGTTTCACAAGATAAATGTGTCGGGGGTTTTTTAAATTTTGAAATTTTACTTGTGCTTTAAGACATTGCTTCTTGCCAAATTTCTTGATTCTAGGTCAACAGGAAGTACCCTGTAGATTTCAATTCCCTTGCGAGTGTAAAATATTCATCATTAACGGCTGTATCTCTTGATTGCGTTAATCTAGAAGTTAAATTTTTTCACAGCTGCAAGGGGTTGCAAACTTGAGTCAACATCTGCCTAGCCATGGCCTAGCCTTTACCCAATTGTTGTTGGGGTTGGCTTCCAGTCTTACCGGATTCAGCTGAGTACCAGTGTTTTACATGGAGCGACTGCCTATCTGACCTCCACAACCCAGTATCTGGGTAACACGATACCCAGACCAAGACTGGTGTCAGATCTCAAGCTTCTGACTACGCGTTTCGACTGTCAAAGATCTTCAAATGACAGCCGGGCCAACGGCTTTACGTGCTTGCCGAGGCACGTAGGAAACTCGCTATGTTGAAATGGTCACCCATCCACGGACCGACCTCGGCAAGCGTTGCTTAACCTTGAAGACCCATGCAGCTGTTATCACGAGCTCCACGCGCAAAAGGGTCTTGACAGGCAGACGGACGACAAAGCAATCCTATAAAGGTACCGTATTTTCCTTTTGACGTACGGATCCCTAAATAAAGCAAACTAAATTTTTATAGAACTCACCTTATACTCTCCATTCAACAAATGATCACAAGTATTACCATAGCTCGCTGGCGTATGCGTAAAGGCAATAGTCGTATCATTTGTGAAGTTCTCTCCGAACAACCTCAAATAGAAGTGAGTGTCCCTCAGAACACTGGTAATCAACTCATCAACGATCTTAGGCTCCTTATCAGACTCTTCGACTCGAAGACCCATCAACTTGATAAGCCCTGCTGGGGGGAGGGATACTTTAGGTCCTAAGCTAGTCTCTGAAGTGTTTGTGGCATCAAGAGTTGCGTTATCTGCTGTAGGCAGCTCGTCTTTGTTCAGCTCAGGAGCTTCTGGAACAGGTGTTGTCTCGACTTGGCGGCGAGATCTGGCCAGGGTTGGATCGTGAGGATAAGAGTTTGATTGGATGATGAGTTTGGCGGAGTCTTCATCTTCGATTTCATTGTAGATTGGTCTGTAACAAAGATGGAGTTTGATTAGTGATTTTGTCATTTAAATGTATAGTATTCACAGCGGATCTTTGTGTCTCTGAAGTTGGTTCGCACCATTGCGCAAGAAACAGTTTGTCATCGAGTATACTGCATAGAGTAAGCGAGATAGGACGATGCGACAAACGTAAGTGAGTGAAAGAGGCAGTTAAACAATGCTGTCTTCTACTTCAACATTGACACAGAAATAGCAAATACGCAGGGTCTTGCAGCTAACTTCAGAGACACAAAGATCCGCTGTGACCACTGTAAATGGTCCACGGCTGTTCTCTCTAAACTTATACTATTAAATTCTAAGTTATTTTTTTTAATAATAAGTGAGTTATTAATAGTTCACTCTATACTATTAAATATTAATAAAATTACTATAAAAATAAAATAATAATACAATGTAGATACATATAAGTTGTCTACTTATTCGATACTAAATTTTTAAATAGTTTGTTGATAAAAAAAACTTTTTTACAAAAATTACAACCGACTTCCGAACAAAAACACCACAAAGTGAAAAATAACTTCAATTTCGGAAGTCGGTTCAAGTTCCTGTTTTCGTTTCTTCGGTTTTTGACACCGACTTCCGAAATTGAAGATATTTTTCACTTTGTGGTGTTTTTGTTTGGAAGTCGGTTGTAATTTTTGTATAAAGTTTTTATATTTAACTTTTTAGTTGTGGTACATAATGGACCAGTTCTATAGGCTAGCTACCTATAATGCCCAAAGTGAAGCCAGAATAGATTAACCCAATAATATGAAACTTAAACATAACTGTGGAATGAGAGTATACCAGGGTGAACTGTTCACACCTGCGAACCCCTTTAGAGAATACCAGTGTGATGTTATGTTATGAAATGGTGTAAACAATGAAAACACGCGATTACAGCTATCCCGAGTGATTTGCCGTCTTTAATTGAAGAGTTCTGAACTGATGTATATCTCCGAAGTTCTTCATCAGATCTTCACGAAAATTAAATAGGACCACATGACGAGCACCAGCGTTCAAATAAAAAAGAATCATCAAAATCGGTACACCCCATACAAAGTTCTGAGGAAACACACATAAAAAAAATTACAGTCAAACTGATAACCTCCTCCTTTTTGCGAAGTCGGTTAAAAAGTCACACAAGAACATTTTCTTGTTTCACACTTTTTAGAGCGCGATTTTTTTGTAGTCGGGCAATCTTATTTTTAATTGATTCGATGTAGAACAAAATACGTTTACTATATTTTTTGATAACGCAACTGACGAACCTAATAGAATTATAATTAAGTTTTTTTATCCAGGAATTATCCATCTTCACAGCTTATATCACAGAAACGTCCTTGAGAGCTCCAATATTCGCCTTGAAATCGTTTTGCAATGCTATCAAGCCATAGTATTAATATCAATAGTTTCGTGATTTTAACTAATAAAGGAATGGTATAAGCCTGGCGGTACCATCGTAAAATCGCTGTTTCTATGGTGTAAAGAGGAAATTAATTTAAGCCTCGATTTTCTAGGGCATCGAATAAACTTAAAATATGACATATTGAATAGAGGTGAAATAATAATTAAAATAATCTTAAGGTTGAGCAGTAAGAAGCTAGTTCGCGTACGAATACACACTTTTGCAAATTTGTAGCGAAATTGATGATGATTTAGGACGAAAACGAGCGCGCGAAATTTTATAAACAGAGTTTTTGGGAATATGGATATCATGAAAAAACTACTAAATGTTCAAAATAAAATTATTTGCATTGTTGAACTACTAATACAATTTTCCTTCTTCTTAGGGTATTTATTTGCGCCCAAAGATGCGTTAAAATTAGTGTTGAATTATGGATCTTTTGACGCTCATAACTTTCAATTATATTTCTTTTATGCTTTTTTGTGTCCATGCAGGGCTGGATAATGATGAGACAAATTGATGTAAATTTTTTTAACGTACTCCGTCAAACAGTGGAGTAATCGCACTACTTTCGTATGGAAGAATGATCGACTAGGACAACCTTAATGGAGGTAATCTTTAGAAGTACTGAACTACAATAATTCTTTCACTGGCAGAAAGCTTCACTGTAGCTGCACGATTCCTGTGAGATGCGGTACTGAAGCCGCCTAAAAAGCCTTGAACATCATCGCCTAGTTGCCAGCGTGTCGGGGAGTGTGCGATGGATTTGGACGATCTAATTCCACCTAGCCCCTTTTCATCATCGGACTACCAGACGTACGGCGATGGGCCTTCGGTACATGGTGGACATACCACCCATACGCACTAAAAGTTTTAGGAAAACTTTTATTAAGCGTACAGCTAAGGAGTGGCATTCCATGCCGGAGTCTGTGTTTCCTGATAGCTACAACCTAGGGGTATTTAAGTCAAGAGTGAATAGGTTTCTTCTAGGCAAGCGTGTTTCACAGTCGAGCACTTCATCGCTTACCATAAGGTGAGATAGTGGTCAAGCGCGAGTTTATAGATAATATAAAAGGGGTAAAAAACTAACATTAAATCGTCTAAAAACTAACTGCAGTGGCAGTCCTTAACATAATAAACAGCTTACAGACTTTGAGTCTCCATAATATATGGACTGCCTGATGAAAGTTTTAAGCGGTCTCTATATCGGATAATCTGCAGTTTCAAAAAGTTATTTAAAAAAAACAAAAACCCGACTGCTTAAAAAGCGAACTAAAAAGACGTAAACAAGAAGAACTAGAAGAAAATCATGCTGTGCAGTCGGAGAATACATATATGCGCGAGCTGGCTGACCAAAACCAGATGTATCCTCCGACTGCACAGCATGATTATTTACAACTTTTTAGTTATTTTTTTTAGAATTAGGCACATTTAAACATATAAGTATTTTATATATTTTTGTAATCACCTCTTAAAACTCTTCATTTTGATACCCCACACGATGGGTTTGGAAGAAAAAAAATTTGGTGCTCCACAATATGGCGCCCAAAATCCGCCATTTTTTTATTTTCTAATTTTAATGAAGCCAGTGACACTCGCAGGGTTATGACGAATTGATTGACGTAGAAATCATCAAAATCGGCCAACGCGTTTGGTCTCTAGAACGCCACATAGGAACATACATAGACTAAACACATTACCCTCCTTCGGCAGTCGAAAACAATCTGTTCAGTTGCAGTTACAAAATTGACATTCACAATACAAGGACCGCTTTTGCAGTCAAAGCTAAAAGTTTTGTTTCCAGGGCATAAACAAGTTTTCTTTCAAATTAAACATGAAAGAAACGCTATTACGTAAATATTCTAAAACAGTAGGTAATCCAATTGACACCACAGTAGAGGAAAACAATACAAATACAATGTATAGAGCACATTCAAACAAAGTGATTCATACAACATAATCAATGTCAAGCCGTACAATTGGGGACAGAATAAGTGGCGCACTGGAGAGGTTGTTCAATAAGTAAGAGAATTTCTTTATTGACTAATTATTTATGTGCATAGATACTCTAGCACATACTTCTATTAAATTATAAACTTTCAATTTTGCGACTCGACAAATGCAACGACTATTTGTCATTAAAAAATATTAATAACGTAAATCAACTGATTTAAATCTTTCCGGCACCAGCCGGGGTTTGCGGAAATATCGTACGTTCCCGCTTCCAGCAAAGGTGTGAATTGGAACACGAGGGTTTTTTTTAGTCAGTAGGAGTCTGACAGACCCCTCCGCCCTCTTCCAGGGCAGAGTACATTCAATGAGGATTTGCCGCCCCGGAATAAAAATAAAACGTTTTTAAATCTTTCCGGCACTAGGCGGGGGTTGCGGAAGGATCGTACGTTCCGGCGACATCCAGCGTAGGTGTTAGATGGAAACACCAGGTTGGTTTTTAACTTTTTAGTCAGTAGGAGTCTATTAACAATATAACAGTTTAGGACCCATTAATATTAATGCTAATTTTTATCCGTGGTGCTAAGCAACTGGGCTTATCCCAGTTGCAAACGACCCTTTGTGCCTATTGGCCTTGTTTGTTCTGTATCCTGCTTGATATGGAGGGAAGTGGAAATTTGTATTTTTGCCTACTCCTTCGTTATTCTTTTCTGATTACTTTCGTTGCAGGATCCAAGACAGTTAAATTCATTCGCCGGGACTTCGTCGAGTCGCCACTGTTGATTCTGGATTTCAGGAGTTACAGTGGTTTGGGAATAGTGCGGTGGGATTTTAGTAGGAGTCTGACAGACCCTCTTCCAGGGCGGAGGACATCCAATGAGGATTTTCCACCCAGGAACAAAAAAAAACGGCTTCCAGTCTAACCGTAAGCAGCTAAATACCACGATTTTATATGGAGGCCTGTCAATTGTTTTCTATAATTACCAGTATGATGCCCAGATATAAAGTGGCAATATTTTACCCATCATTAATCCATAATGTATTGATCGTAAATCGGGAACTATCATCATTAAAATAGCTAATGACAATGATTTATAGTGTCCCGACGCACGAACTCATTATTTAGATTTATGTGACCCATTATTTTGGCCATAAGTGTATTATTTGGAGCATTCAAGGCCAATATTGAGTATATCGATATGGCTTTCTTTATTATGCTTGTGTGGCCTGAATAAGTGCCCATGCCAACTATTTTATTACAGAAGGTATTAAAGACAAGTATATGAAGCTCACTGCTAAGAGTCAGGGCTCCTCTCATTCAGGACTGTTACTAAAAACTTAACCCACCTCCTAGACAGTCGGGTAAATAGGATTTAACTCATAGGATTCAACCATCACAGAAGATAATGGTGGTAAGATTTGCGGTGTCAAAAAATAATCAGTATAATCAGTGCAGTACGTCGGCACGGTTTCTTTGTATGGGATGAGACACTATGGTCACATAGACTGATCCTGGTCAATATATCAATAATAATTTTGTAAAGACCAATACAACCGAATTGAGAACCACCTACTTTTTTGAGATCGGTTAAAAATATGTAACTATTTCCGTTTGCTTTTCCGATTGTAATTTATTTTAAAATAGCATTTCCCGCGGCTTCGCGTCTGTGGTTTATCCATCAGGAAACATTCATTTTCCGAAACAAAAAGTAACTTCTAACACCCTGACTGTGGATCTTAATCATTGAATGATTTTTCCTAATCGTATACATCGTAGGTAACACCTAATTTTGCAGTTCAATTAAAAAAAAAAATAATTTAGCTTTATGTGAAAAGTAACAAATAAAAAAAAAGCATTAAAAAAAAAACTTTCTTTCTTTTTTTTCACAAAAAGAAAACTAAAATACTAAACCGTCTTCCAAAACACACTACTGAGCGAAAACGGAAGACTAGTGTTTATTTTCTTTGTTGAAAAGTTTTTATGTTTGTCTTTTTAGTTTTGGTGCCTTATTTTATATTACCCTAGGACCATTATTATAAATTATATATAGATAGAGCACTGGTGGCCCAGTGGCATCGGCCGCAACTTACAAGTTGTAGGTCGTGGGTTCGAGCCCAGGCAGGCGCTTTACTTTGTGTAAATTCGGTGAAGGAAAACATCGTGAGGAAACCGGCATGTCTAGAACCAAAAATTCGAATACATGTGACATCCACCAACCCGCCCGCGTGGTGGATTACGGCCCATTCCCTCTCACAGAGAAGAGGCCTGTGTCCCAGCAGTGGGAACATTTATAGGCTGATGATGTGATGTGGACCATTATTAAGGATAACTCAAAAAACTAATCGTCAGATCTTAATAAAATTTAAATGGGACATGAGAGCCACATTTCAAATAAAAAAAGAATCATCAAAATCAGTTCTCATACAGTTCTGAGGTAACAGTAACACACATAAAAAAATACATTCGAATTGACAACATTTTCCTTTTCAATTAGGTTAAAAAGTAACTTGTAACACTCAAGAGTGTGGGTCTTTATCAGTGAATTAATTCTCCAAATCGTAAACATCATAAAAACAACAAAAAAATCAATACAAAAAGTCACCAAAAAATAATAATATCAATCAGCCCAATATTCCTGACAGCCACTACACAATTCGTCCGCCCGCACTATCAGTAAAAATGAGGTCACCCGCTCGTGTGTGCTTCGCTACAACTTCGGCTCTCAACCGAGTTTGATGGCACTAACGATTTGATGTGTTAGGGAGTAAATATTACAAGTGGTTGGGCTATGAATGGCAAATAGATGTAGATTATGTACTACTAGCGGACGCCTCGCGGTTTCAGTCGCGTAGTTCCCGTTCTCGTGGGAATACAGGGATAAAAAAGTTTATAAAATCAAAAAACCCGAATGCAAAGAGGTTATCAAGAAAAAAACCATGCTGTGCAGTCGGAGGATACATAATTTCGCGAACTGGGTGACCAAAACTTTAAATATCCCCCGACTGCACAGCATGATTTTCTTCTATGCAGTCGGGTTTTTTGATTTTATAAACTTTTTTTATTTACAACTTATTATTTAATAATTTTTTTCCGAATAACTTTTGAACAAATAGGTGTTTTATATTTTTGAAACCAATTCTTAAAACCCTTTATTTTGGTCGGGAAGAAAAAAAAATTTGAGCCCCCACAATATGGCGCCCAAAAGCAGCACTTTTTGTGTTGTCCAATTTTAATGTAGCCAGTGACACTCGCAGGGTTAAGACGAATCGATTGACGTACGAATCATCAAAATCGGCCAACGCGTTTGGTCTCGGGAACGCCATATAGGAACAAACATACATACATACATAGACTGATAAACAATCGATAAACACATTACCCTCCTTCGGCAGTCGGGTAAAAAAAGTATGGCAAGGCGTCAAAAAGACATTTTTGTTTATAGCCGAAGCGATTTGGGCGCTTGAATCTGTCCTTGAAGGCAGTCTCCGAATGGGGCGATGCCAATCTGGTCAGTTTCAATGCTGCTAAGACCCAGGCGTGTCTTTTTTCCGCTAAAAGGAGCCAGTTCCACCCGGCTCCTTCTTTCCGGGATGTGACCGTGCCGATAACGGACCGACTTGAGCTTCTTGGCGTTACGTTGACATCGACCCTCAATTTTGGTCCATTCATTGAGGCAAAAGCTCAGCTGGCTGCCAAAAAGTTGGGGATTCTTGCGAAGGTGAGACGGTACTTCACCCCAGAGCAGTTGCTTAACTTGTATCAAGCGCAAGTTAGATCATGCATGGAGTACTGTTCTCATCTCTGGGACGGATCTGCCAAATACCAGCTGGATGCACTCGAGTCGATCGAAAAACGAGCCAAGAGGCTTATCGGCAATGAGATACTGGTCGAGTCTAGGCTCCAGAGCCTTGAACATCGGCGCCGAGTTGCCAGCCTATCGGTTTTTTATCGGTTACATTTCGGGGAGTGTGCGTTGGAATTGCATGAACTGATTCCTCCTAGCCCGTTCCATCATCGGACTACAAGACGTACGGCGATGCGTCATCGATACATGGTGGACATCCCACCCATACGCACCAAACGTTTTGGGAACACTTTTATTATACGAACAGCAAAAGAGTGGAATTCCCTGCCAGAGTCTGTGTTTCCCGATAGCTACAACCTGGGAGTCTTTAAGTCAAGAGTGAATAGGTTACTTCTAGGCAAGCGTGCTCCATCGTTGACCACATCATCGCTTACCATCAGGTGAGATAGTGGTCAAACGCAAGCCTATTTCATATAAAAAAAAAAAAAAAAAGCGAAAAGAACCGGACACATTTCCATGACATACCGGTACATACCGGTAAAGAAAAGGACAAAAATTACATACTTCTAAAATTCTAACTGCGTTTTTCTCAAAATCTTTTTTTTTGGACATGCCCTGTTTTTTGCCTGTACCCTTCAAGTGTTAAGTTCAAATTTTCGGACAGGTAAAACACATCGGGAGTAAATACAACTGTCAAATTGTGTTGGGGTCCCGAACGAATCATTCGTCGTAGGTGTTAGGGAGTAGGAAATGCCCGTAACTAAGGCCGAAACTACGGACTTCCTGCTTAGGGAGTAGACCACCTAGACCAGATCCAAAGTGTATTGAAATTGAATGATAGGTACGTGTCATTATAAGTACCTGGGCGACCGAGATCTGCTCGGATGAAAATAGAGAAAACGACGTTTTTTAAAAATGCAATTTTAAGTATGCAGGGGCATACTAAATTTCATGAAAATCGTTGGAGCCGTTTCCGAGATTCAGATTTTATTATATATATACAAGAATTGTTCGTTTAGAGGTATAAGATTATTAGATTGATACCAGATTTTGGTCAGCCAGCCCGCGAATATGTATCCTCCGACTCCACAGCATGATTTTCTCCGTGTTTACGTCTTTTTAGTTCGCTTTCGAAGCAGTCGGGTTTTTTGATTTTCTGATTTAACTTTTTTTATTTAAAGTTAGTGATTGGGAATAGAACTACCATAGATAAAGATTTGTTTGCCAATAAAAAATAGAAAAATGAAAACTTGTGACATTCCCTGTACCCTTCACTTGTTTTTTTTCACTTCGAAGTTTCGGAGTACTTTCGGACGTGGCCCGTAACTTGGTTGACGGATTTAGGGAGTAGACCCCCTGAATACTAAACAGATGCGGCAAATAATGTTTCTCTTCGCGCAAAAGCAAATATTTTTTCTCAAAAATTCACACTACAATTCAAACTGAATCCATTGCGAATTTTAGACAACGCTAAAATAAATACACATTATCATTTGTTTACATTTAAACTTATATTGTTACCACGTATTTTTCAACAGACTATTCTTTTACTTTGTCTTGAAGTATTATTTATCATAGCAAACATAAATAATACTTGAAAATCCATGTTATATAAATATTGTGACAGAAAGCTTAAATGGCTAGACATAATGACATAAATATTATGATTTAAATACCGCATTGTAATCTGTTCGTCTGTTTTGGAGATATGATTCCACAGACGAACTGACGTTTTGGACGTGTAACACCTTTTTTGTTGTATCGGGTGGAATATGTGAGTGCAACTCAGGACATTTAAAACTTGTTAGATTGTATGTATAGAGGAAAGATTAGTATTTTGTATGTGACGAATAAACTTAAAAACTACTGGACCGATTTCAAATATTCTTTCACCGTTGGGAAGCTACACTATCTCCGGGTGACATAGGCTTCTTTTTATCCCTGTATGCTCACGGGAACGGAAACTATGCGGGTAAAACCGCGAGACGTCCCCTAGTTGTTAATAATACTATTCGTCAATGATATCAGTGGTGAAAACCAGACACACGTAACTCGTAAATTCCAGCACTTCAAAGTGCTGATATGATATCACATACATTTGGCAACAAAATTTTACTATTGCATGTGATGATAGCATACTAGGTATACTAGATATTATAATGAATGATGATTTAAAACTATTGTTATAAGTACACTTTGTAAACAAGCATATTACAAATTGGATGATTATATTCAAGATAAGAATGCTTGGAAACATGCTGATCCAGCTCCATGCTCCATAAATCTTAGCCCTCTTACTAATAAACACGGAATAAAGTTATACCAGGTATAACAAAGGTATACCCATACATTTTCATAGGTTTATACCTGGTATAACTTTATTCTGCGTTTATTTGTTAGAGGGTTAGTGTATACAAAATCAAATTGGTTAATTTATATTATATTCATAATTATAGTAATGCTTTATTATTCTTTTCTTTTAAGAAATTGTCTCGCACACTGTTCCGTTGTTGTTGAATTAGGTAATTTACCTATGCTTGCAATATTTGTAACTATGTGAGAACCATGTTCCTATTTATCAAATGAAGGAATTTACCTGATAGTGCTTGTAATACTTTATACCTATACGTAGTATAGTAGTGCTGGGTGCATCGACCTCTCGTTTATGAATTTAGGTAAATGTTGTAAAACACTTTTTTTTAAAGAGTAAGTAAAAAAAATAATTTCAAACTATTTATTTCCACAAGAATACATACAATTTTTTACATTTAAAATAACGCTCAATCTTTTTGAGTTAAGATTATGTACGCTATCGATTCAGGTTTAGTTACTCGCTCACAGTTTATCTGGTAGTGGACCCACACGTAGGCCCCTCCCCCATTCTAAACTTTTCAGCGGTAAAGTAGATTTTTAATATTCTTTTTATTTGTCGAGGTTTTTTGTTTTCCAATTTTTTGGCTATTTCCTTTGGTAACTTATTTAGAATGCTTGGAAGAGCATACGTCCAGATCCTTTTACCGTATTCATTATTTACTTTCGGCAGTTTATACAGAGGCAAGTACGACAGGTTACGAACAAAGTTTGGTCTACTTATTTTCTCTAACTTACTTAGATTGTGTTCACAGTAATCAGAGGCAACAGCAAATTTTACTTTATCAAATACATTTAAAACTTTACAATATTGGAATAATTTATCATAATCAGGTTTATATTTGAGTTTAATTTTATATGATACCACTATTTTTAATAATCGTATTTGTATATTATATATTTTTTGAAGGAAAGTTTTATAGGTTCTTCCATAACTGGTTATACCATAATTGATAACAGCGTCGGCCAATGCCATATACAACAATCTCAGGGTCCTATAAGGCAATTTGTGCTTCAATATGCGCAATTTTGACATGATAGCTCTAAGCTTAACGCATACGTGGTCCACATGTGGGCCCCAATTAAATTTATGATCAATCTTAAGCCCTAGATATACATGTTCTTTAACATTACAAGTATGGAGTTTCTTGTCCGTTCTTCTCCATAACAAGCTACTTTGCCGAATGGACGGTAGAATCAATTATTATTAACTTTAAATTTATATTTTTGACGTACCAAAGTGCCGCTTGATGGCCTAGTTGAAATAATGAATTTTTGTCTTTGTCTTTTGACAGACTTATGTTTTATTCCAGATTCTGATAACTGATAGGTGTTAGCCATTATGTTTACTTACACCGATGAATTTATGTTCCAAAGGCTTTAAAGTAACTGCCTACGAACTGATTCCATGCGGGTTCATCATTCAAATCATTTACCCGCATATAATCACGACGGAAACCTACACTCAACATACATACAATTGAATACAACCAAATTCGTTGATTGAGGTCCTAAAGGTGGTTTCACACCGGCGAGGCGAGGCGTAGATGGGATGGGCGAGAAAAGAATTTTGTTTGGCAAAATCTCTGTCCACGCCGTGCCTCGCCGGTGTGAAACCACCTTTATGACCTGCCAACCGTGTGGAATTAGTACTACCCCCAATATCTTCAAAATTCTGTTCAAATGCCATCGCCGAAACTAATCTGCATAATGAGATAATCTGTCACCCTGACCAAGCTGTCTACCCTGAAGAAGTCCAGTCTGGTATTCTTCAGGGTAGTAAGAGTCACCGACACTTTTGCCAGTTCTTAACGTGCTTAGTGTTTCGGAGAAACCAAATTTATCACGTACCGTGGGCTTATCCCACAGACAAAAATCTAACTAGATTACGCGATTGTATGTACTTCGCGTGCCAAAAAACGTACTAAAGTTACGACAAATGATCGTAATCTGAGCTTTTCATTTAGCATTATCGACACCGGAAATCCACCAAAATCTAGAAAAATGCATTTTTATGCCATATTGAGCTGTAAATAATGTATAGAAAAGTTGGCAGAGGCATTGGAAATGTTTTCTTGCATTGGTAAGTAAATTTGTTTTTAAATTGTTTGTGAAAAAGTGGCACGCTTGGTTTTCATACAGATGGAGGGACTTGCGTTATCTATTAAGATGTATGTATGTGGCTTATCCCAATTGTAAACGACCCTTTATGCCTATTGGCCTTGTTTGTTCTGTCTCCTGTTTCATATGGAAGTTATGTATATTTTCCTACTCCTCCGTTTTATTTTCTGATTATTTTTCGTTGCGGGATCCAAGACTGTTAAATTCATTCTCCGGGACTTCGTCGAGCTTCATTGCCTCGGTGCTTTTCTGGTGGTCGCCACTGTTGATTCTGGCTTTTAGGAGATAGTGGTTTTGGGAATAGTGCGGTGGGATTACCGTAGGATAATTTAGGAAATCACATATCATTTATCGGGACAGATTTTGATGTCCAATCAGCCTAGATACTTAGACAGTCATCAGACTTTCGGCCTACAATCATTACATAATGAATGCCCAGAATCTGAGAGAGAGTGAGTCTTCTTAATAGTCTTATCTTTAAATACTTGTGAAAACTGTCGTTTTTATTTAGAATCGCATCTAAAATTAAATTTGGCAGACACTAGTACTACTTAAAATTCTAATAAAAGTAGGTCATGTCAACTAAAAATAGATAGGTACTTTAGTACATACGCACTTTAACAATTCATATTTTTAATTTACAGTCTGCTAAGACACTGAAGTGGGACTGGGCTGGCTACGTCTACCAGGTGCCATCTAAGCTGTTAGCTGACAAAGCTAAAAGGGATCGCCGCAGACCGAGAAGATGGCGGACTACCTAGATGGTTTCCTCGAGAGACAAAACACCACACTAAGAGAAACGAAATGAAATAATCCATGCCCAGTATTGCGACAATACAGACGAACTATGGACAGTGGTGGCCTAGTGATAACGGCTGCGACTTACAAGTTTTAGGGGGTTCACATTGTGTAAATGAATTCATCACCACTGCAATCAAAACGGTGAAGGTAACATCGTAAGGAAACTGGCATGTCCTTGAACCAAAATACGAAAATATGTGACATTCACCAACCCGCACTGGACCCGCGTGGTGGATAACGGCTCATTCCCTCTCACAGAGTGGATGCCTGTGTCCCAGCAGTGGGAAAATTAAACGGCTGATGATGATGATGATAAGAAGAACCAAAAAAAAAAACTTCCAGAAACAAGAACATTATTTTAGGACCTGTCACGATTCGTCAATGAAACGATGAATTCTTCTTGTTTCGGCTCTGGGTGTTTGTGTCTGTAAGTTTATATGTTTGTAAACGCACCCACGATACAGAAGAAAATCCTAGTGTGGGGAAAAGGCTATTAAAAAAAAAAGTTTACTTCTAGAATAATTAAATTGTCCAGGCGGCTTATTTAATTACTCGTCTAGTGCACCCTAAGGCCAAAGACGAAAGGACAATCTTTCACTGTCTGGGATTGATTATCGTTACAGGCTGAACGAGTTGTTTAGGCCCTCTGGGGCTTCAGCTCCCCTAGCTAAGTTACACACGTTTCTCTTTCTACAATCGTTATCGCCTTCTATTTGTATGGTCTGACCACGTGACTTAACGTTCAGATGTGTCATTCCTATACATTGATCCGTTTTCTACTAGCGTTATCGATTGTAGATTGTCAACTTGGCCAGAGGTGCTGGACAGACAGTCCGCAGTACGCTTATTACGTATCTTGCAGGAGCAAAACGATAGCGATTTTTACGCAATAATTGCTCTTCAATACATAAGTTTTAGCGCATTAATTGCTCTTCAATACAGATGTCTTAGAGTTTTTGCGCAATAACTGCTCTTCAATACAGAAGTCTTAGAGTTTTTGGGCAATAATTTCTCTTCAATACAGAAGTTATAAGAGTTTTGCGCAATAATTGCTCTTCAATACAGATGTTATAAGAGTTTTGCGCAATAATTGCTCTTCAATTCAGAAGTTTTAGAGTTTTTGCGCAATAATTGCTCTTCAATACTGAAGTTTTAGAGTATTTGCCGGTTTTTTTGTTAGGAATAATTGCATTTGACAAACAGTGAGCGATTAGCAGACGATTATGAAAGGACCTACCATACCTACACTGTGGGTAATTTCGACTTTTATGACATAAAGCGTTTGATCGTGCGATGATTGCCGATTGCCGTTTCTTACGTAATAAGCCTACCGATTACATCAGCATCAGTAATTCTCACATAGTAAGCTGTTACGATAAGAGATGAAGAGGATGCAGTACATAATAGCGCTTCCAAACATCCTTCATAATGCGCACAGCAAAAGAGTGGAACTCACTGCCTGAGTCTGTGTTGACGAACGCATTCAACCCGAATATCTTCAAAGTTAGAGTGAACCTTAGATAAAGTACCTATAGATTTAGCCATAAAATGAGCTTGATTGATAGAGCGAGATCGCTAATTGGCAGCCCCATGTAAATAATAAGGACAAAAGATTATTTTTTGTCTTTGTCACCATGGCCGACTTTTGTTGTTTGTCAAACGCTAATATCATGGCAGGTTTGACAAATTAACTCGGTCGTGTTTGATTTTTTTGTGATTTCGCGGGATTAAGTGTTTATTGAGACAAGGAATTGGGTTATTTATAGATTATAGGTGCCAGTGCGATGGTAGGTTGAAGTGTTCTAGGCTGTAAAAGCCAAAGTGTTATTGTTATTTCATGTGCGGCCACGCCATGGCTCCATCTATAGGTACTTTATCTAAGGAGTGAACACAGATTCCTTCAGGGTAAGCTCACTCCATCGTGGACTTTGTCTCAGTCACCTCTGACCTAGACTAAAGTAAAGAGCAAACAAATCCTAAACAAAAAAATCTCGCTTCTACGAAAATTTGCAGAACGCAAATCTATACTTGATATTATAAAGCTGAAGAGTTTGTTTGTTTGAACGCGCTAATCTCAGGAACTACTGGTTGGAATTGAAAAAATATTTTGTGTTAGATAGTCCATTTATCGAGGGAGGTTATAGGCTATATAACATCACGCTACGACCAATAGGAGCGGAGCATAAATGAAAAATGTTGCAAAAACGGGCAAAATTATTCCTTTTTTAGAGCTTCCATTGCGTGCGCTGCGTAAACGGTTTAAGTTACGCAACAATCATGTATATAGGGTAGGCAGGGTAGGTAGGGTTGATGGGTAGGTAGGTGGGTTGACGGGAGCGAAGCCGCGTGGGACAGCTAGTAAACTATATGCCGTCCCAACAATTTAAGACAAATAATTTGGCACGTTCTCAAACTGTGCAGTAAGTTACACCTGAAGTGTTAATTTAATTACATGTCATGTCTTGTTGATTGACGGGGGGCGGCTGGGTAGAGAGAAGGGCGTCTGAACAGGTTTAGTAATAAACATGTATCTAAATAGCATCCAAGATTTTTGTCTTGACGCTATGTACACGTTTGCTAAGAAACATAGGTACCTTGGAACCTTGGGCGCACGGTTGGCGCAGTGGTTGAGCGATTGACTGCTGCGCTGCGTGTCACTGGTTCGATTCCCGCTCGGAACAAATATTTGTATGACCTACAGATAGTTGTTCCGGCTCTGGGTGTTGTGTCATGTGAGTTTATATGTTTGTAAAAGCACCCACGATACAGGAAGAAATTCCAAAAAAAAGAGCAGTAAAATTTAAAATACCCTCGACACATTTTTATTTCATGCTACATAATTTATAGTATATATAGTAGTATATAGTAGACACGCTTCGATCGAACATCTACTGAACACGTAATTATGACACGATATCATGCGAAAAAACACACCGATTCAAACAGTAAAACGCCCCTAACTTTGGAGCAGCTGAACCGATTTTCATCAAAAGTTTTATTTTTATTTTTCAAACAAGCTTTTTTCGTTTTCTTCTCAGCAAACCCTTTCATTTGATACCCATATCATGGCAGTGCACAAAAAATAACTAGTCCGCCATCTTGGGCCGTCCGCCATATTGGATTTAGAATGACGTCACTTAGCTAAACATACAATTTCATCCAAACTAAACGTGTATGCAAAATTTCAACTTAATCGGTGGACGATAACTGCTTTAAAATTTAGTTGCAAGATTTGACCCGAACACACATACATTGAAAGGTAATAAAAAGCTTGTAAAAAAAATGGCGTGTGTTTTGGAATTTATTAATTTTCACTTGTCTTCTTGCATTACCAAAATTTTCAAAAACCTCTCTGACATAGTCTACCCAGAAAATTCTTTTGAGGTTCCCCTAGTCGACGGCACGAACTATTTAATGCATGCTATCTCATCTGACAACACGTGCGAAAGAGATAGATGCTGTGATGAGCAGTAAGAAGCTAGTTCGCGTATGAATAAACACTTTTGCAAATTTGTAGCGAAATGGATGATTTAGGACGAAAACGAGCGCGCCAAATTTTATAAACAGACCTTTGGGAGTCTAGATATCATGAAAAAACGGCCAAGTGCGAGTCGAACTCGCGCACGAAGGGTTCCGTACCAATATCGCAAATAAAGGCAAACAAATCACGTTTGTTGTATGGGAGCCCCACTTAAATATTTATTTTCATCATCTGTGAAAATTTCAACTGTCTAGCTATCACGGTTCATGAGATACAGCCTGGTGACAGACAGACTGACGGACCGCGGAGTCTTAGTAATAGGGTCGCGTTTTTACCCTTTGGGTACGGAACCCTAAAACGACTGAATTTATATTTTCAAAATAAAATAATTTACATTGTTGAATTACTAATCTATCCCTGTATGGAGGCCGTTTTGCTTATGGTATTTATTTCCGCTCAAAGATGCGTTAAAATTAGTGTTGAAATATGGAACTTTCGACGCTCATTACTTTCAAATATTTAATTTTTGTTTCCATACAGGGCTAGATAATGATTAGACAAATTGATATCAATTTTTATTTTGAACGTACATTGTCAGTCGCCAGACTACGTTTGTTTGGAAGCAAAATCGACTAGTGTAACCTTAATGAACACCAAAAACCTTTACGAGGCACTCATTCTTAATTAAAAAACCATTCAATTAGCTTCAGAACATCGCGTGACCATAACCATGGACCTTGACGCAGCTGACCATTTGGGCGAGCAGGGAGGAGCTTCCGTTACGAGGGAACGTTTATTATTAAGTTTATCTATGCTAATATATTTATGGGCGATTTGGGCAATCATTTTAGTTAATCCCTGTGGGTGGACAAAGTGCTGCTGTGATTTGCAGTTTAAGGCGGTACCCGGAGCAAAACGCCGCGCAAGCCGTTTTTAGTGCTGTTTACTCGTTATTTAAAAAGAAATATCAATAAATAAAAATACATTATATTTCTACGTAATATTGATTCTAAAATGGTAGATTTAGTTTTTTTTTAATGTTGTATATATTTCACTAATCTCCTTCCAAAAAAAAAACATAATAATGAGAAATAATTATTGATAGCATGCATCTCCTCGTAAAGTGTTCATTAATTATTTTTTGTACTAACACTAATGGACAGACAATTTAATAACGAACATTTCAGTAGTAATTTTTTTTTCAAAAGACCTAAATTCGATTTTATAAATAAAATCTAGGCGTATTCACTACTGCAATTCATGCGCCACCAGTGCCGCTAGACCAATAGGAATGCTCATATCGCATGCCGATTTTTTGGTCAGGGTACCGTCTTAATATTATGAAAAGGATCATTCCCACCGCACTAAATCACGGCATGGATTCTTCACAAAAATGATTTTATATCTTTATATTTATTAAAGGACATTAAAGGACAAGTATATTCCAAGTGATTTCATCTCTGTTGGTGGGTGAGCCCAAGCTTCATACACTTTTGCTCATGGTCCATGGCACACAGAATAACATAATATGTGAATGTTGTGTAATTCCAACAATATTACACACATACGTGTCGAATAAAGTACCTCATTTTTAGGGTACCGTACCCAAAGGGTAAAAACAGGACCCTATTACTCAAACTCGGCGGTCCGTCTGTCTGTCTGTCACCAGGTTGTGTCTCATGAACCGTGATAATTGATGTATTTCTATTGCCGCTATAACAACAAACCTGATTTTTTGCCGTTTTTTTGCGATAATGGTACGGATCACTACGTGCGCGAGTCCTACTCGCACTTGGCGGTTTTTTTTTTAAGTCGCCAGTTAGCAAGAGTGGCTTATCACTCATCTTTGAAGAAGTTATGTCTCATTGGCCCAACTATCGAACGATGCCGTCCACCGTCCAGTGCGGTAAGGATGTATTTATCGCAGATATGCAACAATGCACACTTGAAGTTTTTTAGTTCCATCTAAGATCACAATTTTCTCGTGTTGTTCGCCATGTTCTGCCTATTACGATTATCTTTCATAGTCAACTTGATAGTTTTGTTTTGTAACTCTATTGTTTTATAACCGGAAACAATAATAATTCTGCTATTCTAGTTTACACGTAACCCCTGACGGAAAAAGAGGGGTGTTATAAGTTTGTGTATCCGTCTGTGGCATCATAGCTCCTAAACGGATGGACCGATGTTCCGAATTTCGGAACATACTCTTTTAAATAAAAAATAATTTTCAAAATCGGTTCACAATTGACAGAGATATCGGTGAACATACATAAAAAAAAGGATCATACATGAAGTCGAACACAGAACTTCATTCTTTTGGGTAAGTCGGTTAAAAAGTTGAGTATATGTAAGTATACAATTTTACGGACTGCAAGATAAACATGCCAGGCTGACATGACATGGCATGACAGTCCAGGCTGTGCGATTGTGGAATGAGTTGCCGTTGTCAGTTAGACAAGCCCAGTCACTGGTTTCTTTCAAAAACCTGGTTAAAAACTATTTCCTTTCTCTGTAACGCTTTTCTATTTAGATCTAATCTCTGTCAATTTAACCCTTTTTCTTTTTTGTTTCTCTCTCTTTCTATAAGTTTCATGTCATATTATGTATGTATGTTTGTATATAGGTTTATGCATTTATTATAGTAATATAATCTTGTATATATTTATGTTCTATTTTAATAGCAGTACACCGACTACCCCCTTTTTATTCTAAGTTTTCTTTTTTCAGTCCATCCAAAGGTTGTCTGTTAGATATCGCTGTCAGCGATAAGACCGCCTTTGTACCCGTTTATATAAGTTTTTTTTTTTTTTGTAAATGTCTATAATTTTATGGTGTACAATAAAGTATATTCTATTCTATTCTATGCCAAAAACAAAGTAACTGCAAGATAAAGACGACATGACTAACAGAGAACGAAACGTTTATTCCCAAAAAATCAGCTTCGTTACTAAAATACATCAACCTTGGACGCTGTACTAGTAAAACTAAGGTGTTAATTGTCTGAGAAATTTACAGATCTTCGCTTGGCCTTCGTTACTTCAGTCATGTGTTTCATGAAGATTTTTGTTAACTAGAACAGATCAATCACGTGATTTCGTTTAGGCGAGACAAAATATAGGACACCATATGATTCGCTACATCATATTTACTTCTTTTGCTACGGCCACGTTCATACAATACGGATGTTGCCTGGGTAGAAAAAGGATACCTAATTCTATTTAGTCCGTCTGTGAGATTATCAAATAATATTGGACACGTATTTTTACCCGACTGCCGAAGGAGGGTAATTTGTTTATCAGTCTATGTATGTATGTTTGTTCCTATATGGCGTAACCATCAAAATCGATTGTTTTAACTCTGCGTTTTCTTCCAAACCCTTCGTGTGGGGTATCAAGAGCGAGAGCTTTAAGAGGTGAATTCAAAAATATATAACACTTACATGTTTCAATGTACCTAATTCGAAAGAAAATTAAAAAGTTATAAATAAAAAAAGTTAAATAAAAAAATAAAAAAACCCGACTGCTTAAAAAGCGAATTAAAAAGACGTAAACAAGAACAAAATCATGCTGTGCAAGGGGGGGGGATACACCAGATTTTGGTCAGGCAGCCCGCAAATAATTATGTATCCTCCGCCTGCACAGCATGATTTTCTTCTTGTTTACGTCTTTTTAGTTCGCTTTTTAAGCAGTCGGGTTTTTGATTTTTTGATTTAACTTTTTTTTTGCTTTGTCAAATCAATAAAATTTACAAAGTTAAAGCGTATCAAAGTTCAGGAGTGGGGGCTTGTGACGTCACTAAGGCAGAAAAGTGTAATAGCGGCGTGACGTTTCACGATATTTCAACGCATTATATCGTCGTCACTTTATGTTTCGTGTCAAAAGAAAAAATACATGTCCAATATTTTTTATTAATCTACCTGACGGACAGAAAACTAATTTTCAGTAAAATACCCTATTAATCATTTACGCTTCTAACTCTTCAGCCACGACAAACAAAAACGAACAAATGGTTTAACTGAAAGACGGCGGTAAAATCCAGTTTAATCCGGTTAAATTGATTAGTGGCTCTCACAGCTGGCAATGGGGGTCAAGGTTCTGTCGCGAATGTTCTTTACAGACGAATTTTCTGTATTTTGTGGTCTCTGTTTCAGGACTTCGGGATTACCCGTTTGATCGTGGCGAGTTTCAATGGTGTAAACTATGTTATTTTTTCTTTTAGTATTATATAATTGCACAGCACACGTGTGAGTACTATGTTCCGACTGTAAATCTACCATTTACTGTATCTATGTGTCGTTCGTTGACTTCTGTGTGCCCTGGTAGTTGAGTGTGTCATGATCTCTCTAATGTCTCTCTGATGGTGGCACATGTGTTGGAAAATTCGGTTCCCTTCATGATAGTTGAGCTGAGTGGTGCTGATCCATGCGTCATATTCGTGAACGGGCGCCATCAGTTGGGATTGGTCATAACTTATCTGACTCTGCCTGTTATTGTATTTTTTTTAATTGTTTGTAGACGCTTTTACGTGCGCGTCTTTTAACATCATTCTCACATATTATATGTATTTTTTTCAACAAGAATGATGTTAGGATGTAACCAAATACTTGTAATTAAAACTGATGGAAAAGAGTGTCTGTGGAGTTTCTTCAAAATTTTTCTCCACTGAGACCTACTGACGCTTGCGAATTTGCAACCAGTCATCTTTTTTTTTTGACCATTCTTAAGTACCTCGGTTTATTTGAAATAAAGTATTTGATTTAAATCATTAATTAAAAAATATTTTCACACATAAATATTGATGGCTAGAATTTCTTCATTACAGAAATAGCATATGTAAATATCAAAGGATATTTTGCAAACAAAACTGTTCAAAAGGAGGTTCAATATTCTGGCTCCGGGCGCACGGCACGTAGTAACTATTTAGTAATCTGTGGCACGGCCAGTACTCCGTTAACATTGGGGAATATATACGCTTTAAAAAGCTAAAAAAGTGCAGCCACCACCAGATGATAGATCCGCACAGATCCAATTTACCATCCAATTTAGAATAAAAAAACCGGCCAAGTGCGAGTCGGACTCGCGCTCCGAGGGTTCTGTACAAACCTCAGCTTAAAGGCATTATAGACCTGAGTATAATTTCAATTTAATACCTCTACGCGTTCATGAGGAAAGGTGTAGCAAGTTTAAAATTATTAAAAATATTTTTATTATAAGATGTAACTAAAATTTACGGTTTCGCAATTTTTCCTTTATCTGTGCTATAAGACGTTACTTCGTACCAAATTTCAAGATTCTGAGTTCACGAGAAGTACCCTGTAGGTTTTGATTCCCTTGCGAGTGTCGAAAATTTGCAGCATAAACGGCTGTATCTTTGATTTGTTCACAGCTTTGAGGGTCTACTGTAGACCTGAGTATTTGATATAAATTTCAGCTTGATACCTCCACACGTTCCTGAGAAAAAGGGACATGCCAGACAGACGGACGGACAACAAAGTGATCCTATAAGGGTTCCGTTTTTCCCTTACGAGGTACGGAACCCTAAAAAAGAAAGAATAAAAGTTCCAGAGCTGTCGAGTAAACAAATTAATACGCTGCCATCTGGCTGGATATTTAGGTCAAGGATGCCTGCGCAAATACGCGTTAGGGGAGCAGTTGGCTGGTTTCATACGGGCAGATTGAGATCGTTGCTTTTGAGCTAACTCAGATTCGCATAGAGTAGTAGGATCACGATAATGTCATTAGATGTTTCCCGAAATGATTTGTTTATTTTTACCCGGCTGCAAGGAAAGGGTTATGTTTTTCGCGCGTATCTTGTATGAATGTAATATTCTTTATTACCTCGCATCTTTCAAACCACTTGCCGGCTTTTTATAACTAAGACATCGTTAGATAGGTCTTGGCCGCACAAGTGTTCTTAGTTAAGTGCCGTTAAAAAACCCGACTGCAAAGATGTAAACAAGAAGAAAATCATGCTGTGTAGCCGGAGGATATTTATAGTTTTGGTCACCCAGTTCGCGAATATGTATCCTCCGACTGCACAGGCATGATTATCTTCTTGTTTACATCTTTGCAGTCGGGTTTTTTGATTTTATTAACTTTTTTATTAACCTGTATTGTCCCCACAGCTGAGCCAATATATCCCCCAAAGCCATCCAATCTGCCCAATTTTTCGCCTTTATTAAAATTTGCAGTTTGAATGCAGTTAGCGTGCAATCCCAACCACCGCACGCTTACTGCAAGCTAGCTGCACGGTCGACGTGCAGTTCAAATGCAGTTGGTACCTGCAGTC